>CM046444.1:96892576-98092576 GCA_025506515.1 Flaveria trinervia
CACTTCTAAGAAAAAGTGATCTTCTTAAGTAATTAAGATTTAATGAAAGAATATATGTAAAGTCAAATACCAAGAAAACTTCATCTCCGGTTGCATATGTCCCCATATGATCTTTTAGCAAGTTCTCTAAACCTGCATTAATTTATGATATCAGGCAAGTCTCTTGTGGTTCAAATCAAGGACAACGAGCATATTATAACGTTAATGTTACTATATTAGCATTCTCTTTAAACTTAAAATTCATGGGTCTATTATTAATCTTATGTTTTAAGTTAATGTGACTAGGAACTCGTTCCTTGATCAAATGTACTCAAGATTTGCCAAAACTAGTTCTAGTCACTTATAAAGTCCATTAGTACATTAATTTTAGGCGTATGAATTGCTTCGGTATTTGCATAGGATTAATGAAGAAAAGATAAATAGTCAAAGAATTAATTTACTTTCAATAAACAAATTAGGGTTCTTCACCCTTCAATCATTTACGGACTCTTGATATATACATGACCAAAATAAATGACGTGAATCTCTATCGTCACCTTTTCTCTAACTACGGTTTATACATTTTGGATTGTTACATATATACTTAACCCTTTTATGAAAAATAATAACAAAACAGACACATAAGTAAAATTTATAATATATACGTTTTTGACCCATAACATTCAATTAAACTTGGGTTAATAACTAATACTAACAATTAATCACCCCCTAGTTTTTTATCCGACTTTAAATTTTCTCCTTATTGTTTTCGTAGCTTTTTTTTTCAACCTTATCACGGCTGTATTTATTGAATTTTGACTTCTTTTAAATGTTGCATTCTTTTAATTTTCTTTAACTGCTTCTTCTGCCATGTTCCATGAAGTAATATCTTCATTATCTTCTTCTATGGTTCTTAAGGTCCATATCTTTGGATTCTAATTTTTTCATGTCTTGCGCATGACTCCACTTATCTGCGTTTGTTTAGGCTTCCTTCTATGATGAAATGTTCTACTTTTCTCGAGTATCATTATCTTCAACTTGTTCATGACCACCTTCTTCCATTTACTCTATATCATATTCTTGAGTTTTCACTAGTCCTTATCTAGTTGGGAAATTACAAACTATTTCTACTTTCTTCGTCTTGTAACACGGTAACATCATTATCATTCTTACTTTCTATTGGTAAATAAAACTTAGTAATCATTTCTTCATATTTCTTGCATCTTTTTTCTTCATATTTCTTGCATCTTTTTTCTTCATATTTCTTGCATCTTTTTTCTTCAATACATACAATAGTGTGAGCCTTATCTTCAAGGACTACTTTATATTGGTGTTTTTGATCACGTGTTTAGGTGTTTAATTGATATAAATACTTGATTTTACATTATGATTATCATAGAACAAATTCAAGTTGTTTATCTTCTGAATTATAGGTGTTTGGAACTAAGGAGCCTTATTTGAATGAAAAAAAGCAAAACACGCAACTACAAGGACTGAAGATGTAAATATTAATACTTATAAAAAAGGGCACAAATTTAGGTATACTAGCGTATGATACGCCGGATTTTGGCGTATAATAAGTCGAGCGGTGTATGGGTGGCGCATCAGTGGGCGTATTTGATGAAAAAAGCAGAAAATTGTGCGTATGGACCCTGATTTGGGCGTATCATACGCCCATGTGGGCGTATGATACGCCGGTCCCCTAACAAACTTCCGAATTTCATGGATATTCAAGTTTATTTAAACACATACAACCCCATGTCGAAGAACAACATTTCCCACATGATTTTTTCAAGTGATTTCAGGGTATCTTTTTGGTGTTCCAAGCTTCCTAATATCATCCAATCATCATCGATCATCATCTAGTGAAGATTGAAGATTTAATGAAGATGATTCGTGGCTAGGTTTCTTGTGATTGCTTTCGGGTGGAGAGTTCTTATCAAGTCAAAAGGTTAGTCGTATTTAGGGTTTTGCTGTAAACACTTTGTGATTAAATGTAATTGAGGTTTTGATTGAGTTTAACAATTTGTTTATAAAGAAAGTTAGCTTCTTTATCATCAGTTTTCGGTTTTCTTGCACTGTGAACTCATTGAGAAAAGTAGATAACATGATATATATATATGATTGATAAATTTGTGAATGAACAAGTGTTAAAAGATTATTCCTTGGTTATCACTTCAATCAAAAGTCAAGATCTTGAGTCATGTTATGCAATTCTATAATACATCTGACATATTATTGAACTTGTAGAACTTAAAACCCGGAAGTGATTGTTTCTTAATATTCAATCAAATTTGTTTTAAAGTTATTGCTTTATGCAACTGTGAGCATTAATTCATTCAAAGCTTCAATTTTTAGTTATATAGTTTGTGCCTTTAAGTTAATCGAGTCATATTCGTTAAACACTTTCCATATATTCCCTGCGAAGATGACCTTACTTACCCTTACACAATAAAGATAGCTAAGACCGATATAATAACTTGTTTTTATTGAGTCTCGACAACTAGATCAAGATGGCATCGTTGCCGAGGAATTAATGCACTTAGTGTTTAATTGTCTTATTTGCTTTTCTTAAATATTCATAAAAAACCCAAAAAGATTTTATTTTTATGTTTTTCTTTTTAATTTCATTTCTTTCTTTTTTAGTAGTACACCAGGTATTTTGTGTCTTCTTGTTTGCAGGTAACCATTACGTTAATGAATACAAGATTTTTAAGAAGGATCTCACATTTGCACTTTGATCCAGAAATTGAGAAGACTTTAAGAGGAAATCATGTGTTACACAAAGCATAAACTTCAAGAACTTCTCAAATTCATGGTCTGACAAGAGCTGAAGAAGCTACATCATCAACAACAACTCATAGGATTTTAAGTCGACTCTCAAGAACACCATAAAGAAATCAATCAAGAGGGATGAATAACCCAGGAAATCAAGGGGATCCACCTAATGATCCTCCATACCAACCACAACATGTGCAACCTCAACCTCAGGGACTGATCCTTATGAATCAAGGGGTGCAACACCAACCTCCCCTGTAAATGTCCAACCCAATGTTTGGATCCGTAATCCAAGCTTTCAGCATAATGCGGAAGGTAGTCATCACATTCATGAGGACCAGTTTTCAATAGAAGGCAGCCATCATACCAACTATGTGGAAGATTAGATGGAAGATCAAGACAATATGGAAGGTCTGGTTCAACAAAATTTTGAAAATTTTAGAAATCAGTGTGCTTACTAGACCCGTCAGCCGAATCATGATCGAGATGGTTATGTACAACCACTCGAATTCCATAATCAAAAAGGGTAACCATTGAATGGTATACCAACTAATCCATGAGCTCATCAGTATGTACCTGCACATGGTGTGGATAGTCACTCTCGTTCCGCCATTGCTATCAATTCATCTCCCATAGTTTCACCAACATAAAGGGGGTGAACTTTTGAAGTCCAACCATAATTTTAGGAATTCTACCTCACTTCCATGG
Organism: Flaveria trinervia; assembly: GCA_025506515.1. Lineage (NCBI taxonomy): Eukaryota > Viridiplantae > Streptophyta > Magnoliopsida > Asterales > Asteraceae > Flaveria > Flaveria trinervia. The sequence goes on from CM046444.1 coordinate 96,896,042, forward strand.
TATGCCAACTAAAAAACCTTACTTACATATATCCAAATTTGAGGTGGCATGTAGTACCATTGGTGGCCAAGGCTTCTTACCGAATGAAGTTAAATTGGTCCTATTCCAATTCATCCTTAAAGAGAAAGCCAAACAATGGTTCCTATCTCTACTAATTCATCCTTACAGACAAGGCTAAACAATGGTCCTTTTCATGTCTTTAGTCGATTCTAATTAACCCAACAGGGACCAAAACTTTAGTTCTGAACTGATGGAATACAATGACAATATACAACCCTTCCGACTATCTTCTTAGACTTCAAACATGATCAAAAAGCCTATTTAAATGAAAGAACCAAGTAATACCTAAAACTCTCTGAACTTTCTCATGATTATTCATTCAATAGAACATACTATATATAGCCTTACATGACTTGATAACAAACTGAATTAATCACAACTGACTCAACAATCAACTCCAAGAAATACGTAACGAACTAGACTAAAAAAATGTTGATTGACTCAATACGCACGTGGTCAAATATGACCATTATTGACCATTAACATCTTCATATCCTCCCCTAAACTGAACAACAACAGTTTTAGTTTATCGGTACTACACCCAGAGCCTCTCGTAGCTTATCGAACATCTCCAACTTGACTGGTTTAGTCATGATATCAACCACTTGATCCTCAGTCTTTGAAACACTAGTTTCACCTCTTCTTGACTCACCAGCTCCCTTAAGTAATGAAATCTAACATCAATGTGCGGTTTACTGACAATTTGATAGTTGGAGTATTATCTATAATACTTTAATAGCTCCTTCCATTTTTTCTCCCATATCTTCCATCAAGCTTTTAGCCACTTACAATGACATACACACATAGTGGCAGTTACATATTCTGCCTCTGTTGATGATAAAGTAACAATCTATTGCTTCTTAGAACTCCAACAAGTAGCTGCATCACTATATAAACACACATATCCATATGTGCACCTTTGGTCCTCTAAGTCTCTTGCATAATCACTATCGTGAACACTTTAATCTTCGTGTCAGAATTTTGGTGATAAAATAATCCATATGATCACATCCCCTTCAAGTATCTTAGAACCCTCTTTGCTGCTTGCAAATGTTCTGACTTTGCATTTGCCATAAATCGTGACAAGAGACACACCACATATGTTAAATATAGACATGTATCTGTCAAGTACATAAGACTCCTAATTAATTGCTTATACTGAGTTGAGTCTATATCCTCCCTTACTCTTGATTTGGTGAGAATAATACCTGGAACAATAGGATTATTCATAGGTTTACTCTCACACATACCAAATCGATCCACTATTTCCTTTACATATTTCCTTTGATAGACATAAATACCAGTTGTGGTTTGTTGAACTTCAACCTTGAGAAAGTATTTTATTACCTTAAATTTGTAATCTCGAACTCTTTCTTCATTGAAGTTTTAAAATGCTCACAGATTGTCGCATTGTTCCTAGGAAATATCAAATCGTCTACATACAAGCTAAACACGAGAATGTTATTTCATACCCGCTTTACGAGCATAGTGTGATCAAACTGACTTTGTTTGAAGCCTTCCCTTTTGAAATACCTCTTTATACAATAAAACCAAGCTCTAGGAGCTTGCTTCAACCCGTATAGAGCCCGATTCAATTTTTAAATGTTATCTTCCTCCCCTCTTTCATGAATTCCCAGTGGTTGTTTCACGTACAATGTTTCTTTCAGCTTTCTATTTAGAAATGCACTTTTGACATCCAATTGAAAGACTTTCAAGTTTTGTTAGGCTGAAATTGCTAAGGGCATTTGAATTGTGTCCCATTTAGCAACCAGTGCAAACACTTCCATATAATCAACCCACTTTTCTATGCATAACCCTTACCTACAAATCTAGCTTTATATATATCAACTTTCCTTTCTTCGTATAACTTGGTTGTATATAACCATTTGACCCCGATTGGTACCACTCCTGCTGGTGCCTCAACTAACTCACACGTTTTGTTTCGTTCAATAGAGGATATTTCTTCCTCCATTGCTTGTATCCATTTGGACTCTTGACTCACATGTTCGAAGGATGTAGGGTCTCCTAGTGAACTAAACATTGCAAACCAAACCTCCTCCTCATCACCGGATAACATATCACCATTGTTGTAGTCTTCCATCCATACTGGTTGTTTTCGAACTCTACTTGACACTTCAATAATGTTGGGTGCAACATTACTCTTGTCATGACGTGCACCATCCTAAACACCACCTTCTATTGGATTGTCAGATCCTTTATCTTCATGACTTGTGTTATTGCCTTCATCATGTTGATCTTCATTTTGTGTTTCAGCGGCAACTAGGGAAGCAGTAGGAACTTGTTGTTCTGGCTGCATTGGATTTATTCCACTTTCTTCACATTCATCAGCTATTGCAACTATTGGAGAACCTTCACCTTCAACTACTAGTTCTTGATTTGATTCCTTCTCCAATCCCACTGTTTATTTTCTTCATATATGACATCATGGCTTATGACAATGTTTCTTTTAATTGGATCATAAAGTCTGTACACCTTTGATCCGGTACTTATTCCAAATATAACACATTTTTGTTTCCTTGGATCAAGCTTGGTTCTCAATTGATATGGGACATGGACATGGACATGTCCTATGCAGCCGAACACACAGAAATAGTCCAGATTTGCTTTGATCTCTAACTGTAACTCCTCTGGTGCTTTGTCATCAAGTGATTAAGTAACACAGCTATTTAAAACATGACATACCCAATTGGCAGCCTTGGGCCATAATATTTTTGGTATATTTTTATCAACCAAGAAGCACCTCACCATATTCATCAATGCTCGATTCTACCTCTCGGCCACCCCATTTTGTTATGGGGTGTATGCAGCCGTTAATTGTCTTTTAATTCCATTAGTTTCACAAAATTTATTGAAATCATGAGAAGTGAATTCCCCTCCGCGGTCATTTCGTAGAGTTTTTATCTTTGCCCCACTTCATTTTCAACCAGTGCCTTAAACTTTTGAAATCTTTCAAATGCTTCTCCCTTGTTTTCTAAGAAATATATCCATGTTTTTCATGTACAATCATTTATGAAAACAAGAACGTGCCTTTTTCCTCCTTGAGAAGTGGGTGTAAGTGGTCCACATATATCCGTATGTATCAATTCGAGTCATTTTGTTGATCGCCATTGAGCTCATCTAGGAATTATCTCTCTATTATGCTTCCAAACATTACATGTCTCGCACATCACCGTCTTCCCACTAACTTTAGGTAGCCCTCTCACCATATTGTTGTATTGCATCGTTCAAATGGCTTTATGATTCACATGTGCCAATTATTGATGCCATAGGTGGGTGTTATTGTCTTTAGTAACTTGTAGACAATAAGCGAGAGCCATCTTCATCCTTCCATGCACTATAAACATGCAATTCTTTGTCATCCCTGGACTGCATTATCAGTCCCTTTAAAGGATGATAAATATGACATTCTCCATTTTCAATCACCACTTTCACTTTCTTTTCTTGCAATTGTCCCACACTTATTAAATTCAAAGTCAATTGTGGAACATAGTAAACATTGGTAATTACTTGGACGGTGCCTTCCACTTCAATCTTGATGTCACCGATGCCTTTGACATTGAGTCACAGGCCATTCCCTAACTTCACGGTATGTTTGATGTTTTCATTGAGTTGCAAAAACCATTCTCTCATGCCGGTCATATGATTGGAGCACACTAAATCAAGGAACCAGTAGCCCTTGTATTCAGCAGTTCATGTTGCATATGAGCCATGAGGACAAGTTCTTCATTTTCATCGAATTCAGCATAATTAACTCCTTTGTCCCATTGAGGGCATTCATACTGAAAGTGTCCCTTTTGTTGACACTATAGCACTCCACTAATGCTTTATAGAAGGTACCTTGGCTATGTCCTCGACCTCGTCTTCGCCCGCATTCCAAACTTCCTCTCCCTCGTCCACGTGATCTGATAGAACCACTTTCATCCACCTTCGTGGCCTAATCCTCCATGAATGTGTGTTGTAACTTCTGCTCGTGTAGAAGTAACAAACTTTATAGTTCATCTGAGGCGATTTAAGTCTTTACATTCCTCAATGGAACAAACAACAAAGTTGTAATTTGATGTCAGTGTATGGAGTGTCTTTTCTACTATATTTACATCAGGCATCTCTTCTCCACTATTCCGCATCTCATTGGCTAAGTCTTTATATTCGATCTTAGTAGGTTCCCCATGACCAAGCTCTAGTGGTCATGATCTCCATCGAACTTTGGGATGATGAAGCTTTGTGACGAGTTGCCCTCTGCCATCTTACTCTCTATTGTGGATCACTCAAGTTCGCTCTGATACCACTTGAAAAGAACTAAGTACTACCAAAAGCTCTCTGAACTTTCTGATGATTATCCATTCAATGGAACATGCTATATTTAGCCATATGACTTGATAACGAACTGAATTAATCAACAACTGACTCAACAATTAACTCCAAGAAATGCATAACAAACTAGACTAAATCAAATGTTGACCGACTCAATATGCATGTGGTAAAATATGACTGTTATTGACCACTAACATCTTCGTCAAACAAGGACTGAAATGAAAAACTAACCGGTCAAGCCTATGTCATCTGGATGATTAGATGATCAAATAAACAACAGTAGTTTGATTCTTATTCAACAAACAATCGCTTCAAGTCTTTGATTTCTAGCAAATTGCAGACAACAATTTGTTTATTTTCAACTTTGATAAATCTGATAATGAAATCAACACTTCTGTTTCTGGTTGATTAATATGAACAAACTAAAAATTCTACTGGATTTTTGACCTAAATCAAAAATCAAACACCACACCAAACATCATTCTGTATAATTGTTCTTTTGATTCAACATGAAATTAGCGCACACATGTTGCGTTTTCATGATCGGTGAGAACCCTCCTTTGGTTCTTGGTTTCAAATGACCAAATAGACAAAAACACATAATTTGTTTTTGTTTCTTTCAAATTCAATAGTCTGCACCAACACCAAACATGGCTTGATGTCTAGGACCGAGAGTTTAAACCAAATTCTGATCACCACTTTGTGATCGCCGATCGTAAGTAATCAACAATGAATGTTGTAAAATTATGTATCGTTAATTGAAATGGAATCGATTCTTCAAGACTCGTAGGCTTTGATACCACTTATTGCCTAGGAATAAATTAATAAAGGATTGAAAGATGATCATATTATACTTGAAGTCAATAGAAATTGTAGTAATTCATCATCATCGATTTGTTTACATTGACCCATATATATATAAAGCCCTATAGTTTTTAAGATAGACATGTACACTAAGAACCCTTTTACTTTATAATAATACAAAATATACGCAAACTATAACGTATCATTAACTACTTATTTGACCCGTAACTTCATATTAAACTTGTATCCAACAATTAAGTCCAAAATCTACTTCACTAACCAGGAAAAAACTAATTTGATCAAGCTACGTGATTACTCTTCAAAACATAAATCAAATTCTTGAATCAAAAGAGGCCCATGCTATGACAATAATTATTTTCAAATATTGGTGAAGAAGCAGATGAACAATCACAGAATTAATATTGACATTCAATAAGCAGAATAGGATTCTTAAAGTTTTAGTCATTTATATATTCTATTTATATATTCTGGATAGGATATATACATGACAAATGGAAATGATATGGCTCTCCATGAATATTCATCTTCCCCTCTAACTACGGTTTCTAGGTTTTAGCGTTCACATACTTGACCCTTTTATTGAATAGAAATATACATGACCAATGGAAATGATGCGACTCTCCTTGAATATTCTCTTCCCTCTAACTACGGTTTCTAGGTTTTAGCTTTCACATACTTGACCCTTCTATTGAATAGAAATATATGATAGACACATATCTAGCTTTGTAACCCATAACTTTTAATCAAACTAAGGTCAGTAATTTACCCTAACATTCTATTCTAGAGGCTTTAGTTATAATGGTGTATTGCTATTACGTTTGCGATTTTGGTTTCTTAGATACTTAATCCTAAGAGCACGAGGTATGAAAAGGGGGCGTGAGTGTCATGTTGGCTCACACTCAGTAGCACACACTTCCCCCATCAGTGAGTGTGGTCAGGTGTGAGTACACTCACAAACATGAATTGAACACCATCGTATATTTACTCTAACACATGTACGCATTTGTAGGTATATCTATGTATCCTTTCTCACATTCATTCATACTCAAAGCACAACATTCATCTTATTCATGAAAGGTGAGTGAGAGCTTGTGAGGGCTCGACTTTACTCGCACTCAAATCAGTCTACCATATGGCCTAATTTGAAATTTGAAAGCAAGATTAATAAATTGTTCACCTGCAAAGCCTTTTCCTAGATGCTTATGAACCCAAGCAATCCTTTCATCAGGACCAATATTATTTCTAATGTAGCCCTGTAAGTTGGAATTTATAATTAGTAAAACATAACAAGGTGAAAGTAGAAGTTGATATTTGAAAAAAAGAAAAAAAATTCTTTTTCTCACCAAAACTGGAATCCTTAAAATTGGTTGTATGCTTGAAGAAATAATATTTGCAACCTACAACTTTGAAATGAGATAGACTATAAATATGACATGTTTGTGGACACCACAAAAACTTACTGATAAACATGCACAGGATCATATATATTAGTATTAAAAATTTGTTATCTATTTATAACTTTGATTATTATTAGACCTTGTATTTTCATAAATATTATCATTTGAATCTAAAGGTTTATCTTTTACCATTTGAATCCAAGCTTTCACTAAAATTGTCACTTAAATTTTTAAATATTACGTTGGATTGTTGAACACCAATAACTTTTTTCATTAAGTTTTCAACAAAAAAGTTATTTTAGTGAAATCAATATGAAATAAGCAACCGGCCCACACGAGCAGGATTATGCATTTAGTTTATTTTAGTAATTGTAATTATGATTTGACTCTACAATAGTCTTTTGTTGTTTTTTCTTGTTAATATCCTGTTGGTTTAGTGGTCAAGTTAGTTGTAACATCCCGAAAAGTCAAAACGAGTCATTAAGGATAATAGGTTTAATTAGTGGGTATTAAAAAAGGAAAGAAATGGGTTATGGGCTAAATAGGCTTATGGGCAAGAGCTTAAGGGCCCATAATCAGCCCTTTAACCCATCTAATCAGCCACCATCCTCCTCATTTGAACCCTAGCCTCTCAAATTCATAGAGAGAGAAAGTAGAGAGAGAAAGTGAAGATAACTCAAGATTTGGAGCTTCAAATGTTAAGAGATTGAAGATCTGGGTGTTGGAGCATCAAACCATAAGAAAGGAGCAACAAATCCAGGTATGAATCAACCTCTAAACCCTTTTGTAGATCAAATCCGGATTCTAGGGTTTTAAGTTTTGAAAAGTTGCAATGAATCGCATAAAGGTCAAATTTTTTACGTATGAAAACATGTAAAAAGCTTAGATATAGCCTTATGGTTAATAAAATAAGAGATTGGACATAAAAAGTTGTGATTTTGGGTTAAAAATGGGCTGGTTCGTAGATTTTATGCGATCTACGAAACTGTCTGTGCATCCGGTGAAATTGCATATTCAAGCTGCGAAACTATGAATTTTCTAGGAAACTAGTTTCGCAGATAATTTCGCAGCCATGGAATTCCAACGAAAGTTGGGCGAAACTGGCATGCGAAACAGGCAGCGAAACTACTAGCGAAGATGCTTATCTAGCAGCGAAATCAGAAAGAAATCAGCCCCTTTAAGTGTTAACTTATCTGCAGGCTGTGTAGTGTGATCTTAGCTTAGAGAGCTTAGTTTAGAAGTTATTCACGGTATCCAGATAGTTCTAGATCCCATTATTTATAAGTTTTTCCGTGTTTTGAGGTTATTATGCATACTAAATATACGTTTTTAAAGGACCGAGATTTTATGAGGTTTTAACAGGAAGATCTATTTTTCTATAAGGATATGTGTTATATAAATACTTAAAAATAAAAAAATTTCTCGCTGACTTGGCAGCCCAGCCCCAGCCAGGGGCGTTGCCCCTTGGACCCCATTAGGGGCTGTTGCCCCTAGGACCCCGCTGACAGGGGCTGCCACCCCGAAACCCCGCTGTCCTATAAAGGGTCGGTTATGTTTTTATGATGACATGTACTTGGTATGTTGTGTTGTTTATCGATATAGTATTATATGTTAAGGTGGATGATGATATTAATGAAAAGTGAAACTTAAGAAAAATGAAAAGTCTTGCAAGTACTATGATAGACTTCACTTACGTGAGTCTGATGTATGATAATTGATCCGTATTCATGAGCGAGCTATGTGCCTTGCAGTGTGGATCAACTGTTGGGGGTTAGCTACCATGATAATGTGTACCGACAGGGATCGACGTTGTCGATCAACATGGAGCTCTTGCTTTGTGTAATCTTATTTATGATGAAGTGAAAGATAATGAAAGATAATGAACATGATTATTATAATGCAAGAAATGTTATGTATTATGTTATATGCATGGTCATTATATGATGGATACAGTTTATGTTTTCTTATTTATCTAAAACTATAACTCACTCAGCAAAGCTGACTTTTATGCATAATAGTTAGGAGGTAAGGCTGATGCTGGGGATGGCACCGGAGAGCTACTTGGAGAGCAATTGATGACATTTCTGTTTATGAAATCTTTTATTGTAATTCAAGAAAAAGTGCTATGTTTTATTTATAATTGAAAGACAAATGTATGATTACAATATCAACTACAAATTTTAAGTGAATGTTTATTTATTTCCGCTGCTTTGTTTTGTTATTAAAATAATTTTATACTATGATTAACTAACTATAAGACTTCCCGGGAACGGGACCTCATATTAGTTTTATTTGTTTTGTTGTATCACAGAATTCTTTGATTTAAAGTTTAATTATGTTTACAATAATTGATGCGTTACGATTATTATTTATGATTGTTAATGTCATATTGTTCATATCATATTTATGATATTTGTTTTTTATGGTAATGATTCAATTAGTTTATGTCATATAGTTTGTTTCTTTAAATTTGTTAGAGTTGCATGTTTTATACTGTTAAAAATAAGTCATTTTAGGTGTTTATCCTAAAATTTATTATATCTAACATATGAGTTCAAATCACAATGGTGATTACCAAAAGTGATTGGATGCATAAAACCCTCACATAAACTTGTTCATTATTATGTAATTGTTTTGACCTTGGTTTTATAAAGCACACCCGAGGCGTGCCTAGGCATGAGGCAACGTCAGGCGCAAGTCCTTGGGCTTTCAAAGACATAAGGTGCTACATATAAAAAGCGCATGCTTTGGCGCTTGAGCTCGCTTTTTCTCATCTAAAAGTGTTTTTAAGGTTGAACCGACTTGAGACTTATCTGATATGGAGATTAGATCTGCTATGGAGAAGCTTAGAAATGAAGGATCTACCTCTATGACAACAGATTTAGGGTTAGAAAGTAGGATATGGATAGATGAACGTGATGATCTATAGGGTTTAACAAGAAATGAAGGGAGAGCAAAAGAATAAAAAGAAGATGATGCCTGATTTGGCTGATTTAGAGTTAAACGGATTCCTTTTTATAAAGCTTTTTCGTTATTTGTTATATTTTCTACTAATTACACAACATCCTCCATGTTTAAGGTATTATCATATTTGACTAACAATTATTATAATATGTCTAATCTAGATGTAAAATTTTATATAGAGTTAATTTCATAATATTATATTAATGCCTTGCGCATTGCATACGAAAACACCTACGCTTGTGCTTTGCACCTCGGTTTTAGACCTTGTTGCTTTGGTTCGCTTCTTGCTTTTTAAGACCAATGTTTTGACTAAAATACAAATTATTTGGATCAAACAAACGCAACCCATAATCGACAGAGAAGATTTCCCTTACACAAAGACTAGAGTAGACTTGAGGATTTCTTTAATAGCGAACACTGAACTGAACCCCCTGATGTTAGAAAGTTAATGTATGTTATTACTAAAAAATAATGACTTTTATTATCCCATGCGTTGCAGTGGAACCATAACTCTGTTCTAATGTTATAATTTTGTAAATCCATCAAAATTATAGATGAAATTAAACAAAACAGACTCGATGAATTTGTTAAATAATTTAAATTTAAGTAAACATAGCAACATGGCAAGCCGTGGAAAAAAATAAATGTCCAAGAAAACTTTAATTTAAATTAAGATATGTGTGTTTAAGCTTAATACACCGGAGGTGCCAATGTTTTAGATAACAAGTCATAACATGTAACTGAAAAAGTTGGAGTTAAAATATTGAGTTATTTTCAAAACAATATACATAGCACTTTGATATCAATTTTGCACGTTACGACTTTATCTTCAGTCTGCACATGGGACCTTTTTACCAATTAAACGTAGTAATATTGTAAATTATTTTAAATATGATATGTCTTATAGAAATAAAGGATTTAATTAATTTTATTTAATGTTAATGTTGTGTTTACGTGTGATAAAACGAACGTGATAGCTACCCTAGATAATGAGTTATATAAGATATTCTAATTAATCAAGACTAAGAATGGATTTTTCGAACTTAAATATCAATTGATTTCGGGATAAGGCAAGAGGAACTTAATAAAGTTTAGATTTCTTTGTTATTGTTGATTATATATATTAACTTTCTATGCATATGTATTTTCTAATATTTCGTTAGAGTGTTTTTTTAGTGTTTAGCCGTCATGTACCCCTTGAATGTCTCCCTCTAACCAAATAGAACATGTTCATATGTGAAATCAAATGATATTACCTGATAATTTATTGCCCTTTTTTTAAGATCATGAGGTAACAATGGATGCTGAGGGTATTTGTCTTCAAGGTACTGTATTATAGAAAGAACGAAACAAATGAAAAAAATCTCGCTAAAATGCTTTAAACATAAAAAACATTCTTAAATAAGATGTGAGTACTTTCAAGATACTAACCAATAGGATTGCAGAAGAATCAGCAAGCACCATGTCACCATCTATGAGAGCAGGAACATACCCCATAGGATTGATCTTTAAATACTCTACTAACATAAAGGATAATAAGTTGCATAATTTGGGATTTGTGTTAAATATAGTGCAGGCCATTAACAAAAGTAAAATCTTAATAAAATCTAGTCTGAATTTTTTAAACTTATAGCTGCTAAAAGATTTTCAAAGCATCAATAATATCCAAAATAAAAGATTTTACTTTATAAGAACATCAACATCTAAAAACATTAAAAAATAGACATGGTCGACTACAACATCATAAATACACTAATTTTTTCACAATTTTTATAATACTTTCAATGATGAGACTCAATAACATTTAACACATTTTCGTATTACCATCACTTTTTACAATATAAATTAAACTAGTATCTAACCTCATGGTTGCGTTGAGGGTATAAAACTATGTCAAATAACATCAATGTCACACCGTCGCTAGCATCTACTAACACCAAAAAGCTCGTAAAACAAAAGAAATAAAACTAAATGAAAAATAAACGTAAATATTTTAGACCATGCATGTGCGTTATGGTGTGTTAATATGTATAAATTAGAACGAACTATATTACATAACACGGTCGTTAAACAAAAAAATAGATATAAAAACGTTAAACCACATACGCATGTACCTGTATGTTAACTCGGAAATTTTAGTCGGAGACATAAAACAAAAAAATTATAAAAGATAAAATAATATTGAGACCAGAGTTGAAAATAAAAAATGTATTAGGATTAAATATAAAAAATGAAAACTGTTGGATCAAGAAGAAGGCTGGTGCAACAAAAAACAAATTGCTTAGACTATTTTGGCGCATCTAATAAAAGACTTCCGAAGCTAAGTGTGGAACTTCCGAAGAAAATAGAGTTCTTCGGAAGACAAAGTGCAAGATTAACTTCCAAAGACAAACTCTACTTTCGAAGTCAAAGTGTTCACTTCCGAAGATCAAGTCTGAGAAGAAAAAATTAGAAGTTAACCTCCGAAGTATGAAGAATAGAAGACGTCCTCTTCCGAAGTATAAGTGGCTTCGGAAGAACTTGTTCTTCCAAATCCAACTACCATTCAGAAGATACTACTATGAACTAGTGGATATAAGTATGGTGTCTCTGACACTCCGCTACAGACCTCTGATATACTGCATGGCGTTTTCTCAAAAGCTATGTAGTTAACCATACTTTATTCCACTGTTTACATTTATTAGTTAGTACAGTTGCCAACTTTAGTTGGTGACAAAAAGTAAGTCATGGACATATCATGACTACCATATCTTAGATAAGACATTAATAAAGATACTTGGAACTATAGCTTTGTAGTATTTGCTTTAGTTAAAGGATTCTAGCCGGTATCAAAGTATATCAGGCTATAGGTAGTATTATATATAGTTTCTCATTGTAACTTATGTAATATGCTTGTAAGAGTCTTGTAATACTTTGAGTTGAGAAGCAATATATGCAAGTACCTTGAAAATTATCGTATTGTGTTCATTGTTACTTATTATATTAATATCAACTCTTAAGAGAGACTTTACTTCATCTTATCTGAGTGTAGTATAAGTGAGTTTAAGAGAAAAACCAAGTGTTAAGTGACAAAAACCGATCCTGCAATTGGTATCAGAGCTTCTTAGGCTCTTGATTATGAGATCTTACCATCCAAATCAACTTGTTTTTCAGTCCTCCTTGCACAACATTCAATATGGCCCTCAACAAGTCTGAAGTAGAGATGGGAACCATGACTAAAGTTCCCATCATTACCCCTGAAAACTTCAGGTCATAGACCAGACGCATGAAATGCTTCATCAGGTATCAAGACAGCAAGATGTGACAGTCCATTGTCAATGGCCCATATAAACCCAAGGTGGCTGCACCAGGTGGAAATGGATCCATGATAGATAGGCTGTTGAAGACTACTCTGATGAGGACCGGGAAAAGATGGACATTGACAGCAATGCAATGACTATTCTTATGACTGCAATATCCAACTCCATCATGGTGGGGTTAAGCATTGCAAGTCAGTCAAAGAACTATTTGATGCACTTGCTCAAATGTACTCTAGCTCCAATGACTCCAAGAAGGACTCACTAAAGCAACAGTTTGAGAACTTCACCTACATTGCAGGAGAGACTCTCAGCCAGTAATACTTTAGGTACATGTACCTCATTTCTTCCCTTTAGTCTATAGCAATTACTCCTAAACTTAGAGACCTCACAAGAAAGTTCATGGGGGTGCACTTCCTAATGAGTGGACGTTCTACTATGTCTCTATCAAGAGGACAAAAAATGTGAACACCCTCACCATGACCGAACTCTATGGGATCCTTGATGGACACCATTTGGAGATGGAAAACAAGGGAGGGCATCACACAAGCAGACCCTTAAGTATGCTTTGATGGTCGCTGAAGGCTCAGGATCCACACAAACTTAACAGTACCTCACATACACTCAACAACCATCCTACTCATCTGGAATATACATTATATTTCTTGAGACTCTAAGATCTCAACAGGCTCAGCATAGTTCTTTTAGGACAATTGTGCCTTTGTCTCAAGAAGTAGTCATTCTAATGATTTTCAGTACTGCTTTGATGATCTAGAGTGCTTCAGTCCAGATGATGTAGAATATGTGGACATAGTCCAACAAATCGCTCTTTTAATCTATAGAGCAAAGAAGTTCTTCAAGAGAATTGGAAGGCAATTTCCCCAGAACCCAACCAACAGCAAATTTGGGTTTGACAAGACCAAAGCCAAATGTTACAACTATAACCAACTTGGTCATTTTGCAAGGGAATGCAAGGCTCCTAAGTCAAATCTTGGAACCCCACAGGCCTCCACACATCCCTCTACATCAAAGCCCATTGGAAAGTCAACCGAGACAGATGCAATAGCTCAAGAAGTTGACTGGAGCTTTATGGTACAAGATGGGACTCCTACTCAGGCACTCATGGCAGGAATAGATGACAATAAGTATATGAACATCTCTGTACTCCTGCATGTATTGCTAAGGTTAAACTTTATCAGGACTACAATATGGGGATTAAATCTGATATTGAGTCTCTAAATGTTTTAAAATCTGATTTTAAAAGGGCTGAATCTGACTATCAAAGGAAAATTGAAGAATGGAGAAAATTGTGTCCTTGTTAAAACATGAACATACAAACTATAAAACTCAAATAAAGGATTTGATATCCAAATTGTTTGAGGCTCAAGCCCAGCTTGTCACTGGTGAGGCTCAAGCCAGGAAGTATGCCATTTTTAAGCGAAACTTCCAAGCTGTTATTTCATCATCCTCCCACTCTAAAATTTGTTAACAAAACAAAGAAGGGTTGAGGACCAATGAAATTTCTCCACCATATTCTTATGAGTCCATAAGACAACTTAGATGGGTACTAAAGAGCAAGGAGTCTAATCTGTTGACCCATCTTCACTTCAGTTGAAGAATGATGCAAAAATAGAGACTATCACAGAGAAGGAACAAGTAAATCAACCCCTTCCTACCGGTGATAATCAAATCCTAACGACCAAAGCTAGAAGAATCAGAGCTAAAGCAAAAAGAAGAACAGCCAAGAAAGTGGCTGAGTCTAAGCTGATGGTTGATCCAAAACAAAAAGGTGTATTCATCTCAGATGGATTCGACATGGTAGGTGACTCTAAATCATGAAAGGGGTGTAGTACCAACACTCCTATCCTACCAAAGGATGAGAAGTTAAAGGGAAAGGTTTCTAATTAAGAGAAAAAGAACAAGAAACAGCAATCCTTAGGTTCCCAGAAGACTAACATTGCATGCATAATGTGTGGTCTGCAAACCATATGGCCAAAGATTGTTATTACAATCTTGATAGCACACATTATGCAAATAATGTAAAAAGGAAGGAGTTAGGGAAGTTTCTCATTTGGACCCTATCAAATAGTCCAAGTGATTAAAAGGGAAATTTGGTTTCCGAATCAAGGTTTCTTTCGAAAGAAAATCCTTCTTCCGAAGGGAAAATGGCTTCGGAAGCTAAAGCTGTCAAGAAGCATAAGAACAAAATAGTTCCCTTGAAACCATCCCAGAAGAAGACTACTTCGAAAGAAAAGGTGGTGAAGGCTTCTTCTGAAAAGAAAGAAGCTTTGGAAGAATGCCATGCTGCAAAAGCGTCAACAAGCTCATACTCCATGATCAACCAAAAGATGGATTTGAAGATCGTGAAAGATGTTGCAGCCCAAACCTCTTCTTCAAAGATATTCATTGAATCCCCATGCTTAACCTTTGGTTCAATTATGCCACTATCATTGGAAGAACCCAAGACCAACAAGGCTTGGGTTTCCAATCAAAACTAATCATCTCATCTTATATGTAGGGACATCCATAATAACAATATTTGGATCGTGGAAAGTGGATGCTCCAGGCACATGACAGGGAACAAATCTCTCCTTCAAAAATTTCAACATTATGATGGAGGTCCTATCTAGTTTGGAGGTGAGGCCGGAGGATATAATTCTTGTAGAGGAAGTATATCCAATGGAAAGTTAAAACTTGACAAGGTTCACTTTGTCAAACAACTTAAACACAATCTGTTAAATGTTTCTCAGTTTTGTGATCAAAAGCATCAAATGCTCTTCACAAAACATGAGTGCATTATCCTCAAACTAGGGATGACAATTCCTTCGGAATTGGTGCTTCTTAGATCTCCCAGGAAAGGGGATATGTACAAGCTTGATATGAACAATGCTTCCCCAATGGGTGAAGTATCATGCTTTCTTTCCAAAGCTGATGGTGATGAGTCAACATTATGGCATAAACGAATGTGTCATGTAAATTTTAAGCCAATGAATAAATTATCTAAAAATAACTTGGTATATGATTTGCCTAGAAAGGAATTTTTCTGCAAAGATAATTGTGTTGCATGCCTGAAAGGGAAGCAACACAAGGCATTTCATAAATCCAAAGTTGTTAACTCCATCACCACTCCATTACACTTACTACACATGGATCTATTTGATCCCACAAGTATAATGAGCAGTGGAAGGAAATCATACTACCTTGTGATTGTTGATGACTTTACAAGATTTACATGGGTATTCTTTTTATGATCTAAAGATGAAACTGCTGAAACGTTAAAATCTTTTATTCTTAAAATAGAAAATCAAATTGATCACAAGATTAAGATAATTAGAAGTGATCAAGGGACTGAGTTAAGAACCTTGTTCTAGACTCATTCTGTAACTCAAAAGGGATTGTCAGACAATATAGTGCTCTCATAACTCCTCAACAAAATGGTGTTGCTGAGAGGAGAAACAAGACACTTATTGAGGCTGCTCGAACTATGTTAGCTGATTCCAAACTACCTCTAACATTCTGGGCAGAGCCAGTCAGCACTGCATGCTATGTGCAAAATAGGGTTCTTGTAGTAAAGCCACATGGAAAAACCCGTATGAGTTATGAAACAAGAGGCCACCGTTCATTGGTTTTCTAAGGTCCTTTGGCTGCAGGTGTACCATACTTAACACAAAGGACAATTTGACAAAATTTGCTGAAAAGTAGGATGGTGCTATCTTTGTTGGATACTCCTCTAGCTCTAAAGTTTATAGAGTTACAACATCAAGAATCAACAATTTGAGAAATCATTCAACATTGTTGTAAATGAGCACACTCCTTGTGTTAGGGGGAATGACCCTGGTCATGTTTTTTACTTAGTATTGTTTCCAAACTATTCTAAACCATCTTGTGAGAATGATTCAGCTAGAATAGGTACTCAAGGAAATTATGAAGATAACTGACTATTTGAGTTACCCATACCTATTCTAAGTTCTTCAAGAGCTACAACAAATCAAGCTTCCACTATTGGCAAATCTGAAAGTATAACTATCTCAAGGGATAGTGGAGCTTCAACCAGTGATTCACCTGTTGACCCTCAAAGTTCATCAGGTGACCCTGCATAACACCAAGATGATGGAAGTAGCATCTTGAAGGAACATGCAACTGTTAATATTGCTTCACAGCCAACAAATGATGATGTTTCTCATTCATTCAATCAGTCCTGATTGAATGAGTTTGAAACAGTAGTTGGACAAAGTGTTCTAGCTCCTAAGCAAAAGATGTCCAATCTAGATTGATCTTTGCAATTGAAAGTGATTCCTTGACTAAGAATTCACAACACTCATCCAACTAAGAACATCATAGGGGATGTCTCTGAAGGTGTGAGAACAAGAGGACAGACTCATCATGGGAATGTCTTCTTATACTCATGCTTCTTGTCCCAGATAGAACCCAAGAAGGTAGAAGATGAATTGAAAGATAGTAGGTAGGTTGAATCGATGAAAGAGGAGCTGCTTCAATTCAAGAGACAAAAGGTTTGGAACCTATGTTCGCTACCATCTGGTCAAGTACCTATAGGCACAAAATAGGTTTTCACAAACAAAAAAGATGAGAGAGGCTTGATTATCAAGAACAAGGAAAGACTGGTGGTTCAAGGATACACTCAAGAGGAGGGAATCAATTATAGTGATGTCTTTGCACCTGTTGCAAGACTTGAGGCAGTTAGGATGTTCCTTGCTTATGCTGCATCCAAGAATTTTACTGACTACCAACTTGATGTCAAGTGTGTCTTTTTATATGGGGATATAGATACGAAAGTCTACATGTACCAGCCTCCAGGATTTGAAGATCCACAACACCCTAACTATGTGTGCAAATTGATAACTCTATATGGGCTACACCAAGCACCTAGTTGTGGTATGAGACTTTGTCTCAGTTTCTTCTGAAGAATGGTTACACTAGAGGTACCATTGATAAGACTCTTTTCATAATGAAGTCTGGAAAGGACATCTTGCTTGTTCAATTCTATGTTGATAACATCATATTGGTTCCTCATATGACCAAATATGTAAAGACTATGAAAGCATCATATAGAAGAGTTTGAGATGAGTTCCATGGGAAAAATGGACTTTTTCCTTGGAATTCAGGTAAAGAAAATAAAGGAGGGTTCTTTATCAATCAATCTAAGTATGTCAATGACATCTTAGAAAGATTTGACATGAAAGATTGTAAGTCAGCCAATTCACCCATACCTAAAACCATAATCTATGTCTTGATTCTGAGGGGGAGGATACTGATTAACATCAGTATAGGACAATTATTGGTTCTCTGATGTATCTCACAACAAGTAAACCTGATATCATGTTTGCAACCTGCATTTGTACAAGATATTAGGTTGCTGCAAAGGTGTCTTACCTAGTTGCTTGCAAGAGAATCCTCAGATACCTTAAAGGAGCATCTAAATTAGGTCTCTGGTATCTAAGGAACAACAATTTTACTCTCTATGGAAACTCTGACAGTGACTATGGTGGCTGCAACATTGACAAGAAATCAACATTAGGTGGATGTCAATTTTTTGGTGGAAGGATTATCTTATGGCAGTGCAAGAAACAATCTTGTGTCTCTACATCAACTGCTGAAGCTAAATACATTGCTGCTGCAAGTTACTATGATCAGTTGCTATGGATTTGGAACCAGATGATAGACTATGGATTCAATTTTATGAGCACTCCTATCCACATTAACAATAACAGTGCTATCTTCATCACTAAAAATCCTGTGAAGCACTCCAAGACAAAGCATATTGATATCAGGTATCATTTCATTAAAGATATTCATGAGTAAATCTAATTAAGTTAATCAAAGTTGATTCAAATGAACAATATGCTGACTTGTTTACCAAAGCTTTTGATGAATAGAGATTTAAGTATCTCATTACAGCTATTAGGATGATAAACATTGATTAGTCTACCTCTTTTGCAAACCTTTTTAAATATGTAATGTCTTATGTCAATGCAATCTAAGCCTTGTTACAAAAGGTCTCTCTCTGAAATTTTCACTAAGTATAAATTCTTCCAAAGAGGAATTAACCCTCGGAATATGTTTTACACATCTTCTAAAGCAAAATTCCTCCAAGGATAATTTGCTTCTCAGAAGAGTTTTTAAGTCTCGGAAGAAGCGATTGATTACATATCAGATCTACTTCCGAAGCTTCTAAAACTCTCCATTCGGACAGTAATCTTTACTCTCGGAAATAGGATTCTACCTTCGGAAGTAAATATTGCGTTCGGAAGACAAATTATCTTCAGAAGTAGTTTATACTTGGAAGAAAGACTTTACAGTGTAACGAAAA
This sequence comes from Flaveria trinervia, assembly GCA_025506515.1. NCBI lineage: Eukaryota > Viridiplantae > Streptophyta > Magnoliopsida > Asterales > Asteraceae > Flaveria > Flaveria trinervia. Next base: position 96,915,244 of record CM046444.1, read on the forward strand.
TCTTTTGGGCTCCACACTGTAAAAAGTAAAGATTTTGATAATGATGTCAGATTATTTAACTGAACTAAACCCTTACCGCCTACCCCTGTCACATCTCCCACTAAAAAATCACATCATCTTATCCAAACCCCTTCAACCGCCATTTCACCATCTTTTAAATAATCTTGACTATTCACTTTCATCTTCTTACCATATTTTACTGCCCTAAAAGCTTTCTTCATTCTCAATTTACCCAAGTCCAAACTCATCTACTTTCACCTTCCACAAATGGCACTTAACCCTCAACATAATCAAGTTGCACTTCTTGATTCCTCAACAAATTCTGACTTCTCTGAGATCATTTTCTTTCTTGCCCAATCATCTTATTACATCGCCCTAACTGTTAACCCAACCGTGTATTCCAATCATATGGTTGAATTTTAGGAAAATGGTCAGATTGAAACCCTAATCGGGTTCGTGTAATAAGATCGAGAATTTATGACCAGGAGTTGGTCATTACTGAACAACTCATCAGGAAGCATCTCGAGCTTCATGATGAGGGTGCCCCCACAAAGTTCCCCAAAGCAAATTTGGACAATAGCTACATCGAAATAGGATATGGTGGGGATGTTAACAGGTCCACAGTCTACAAGTTCATCTTCTTATACAACTGGAAGTTCCTGCTACATGTCGTTCTTCATTGCCTATCCAATAAATCTGGGGAATGGGATCAAATTCCATACGAACTAGGGTGCCTAGTTCATGGAATGGTGAGAAGCCTTATATTCAACTATTCAAGATTGTGTTGACCAATCTCATGGGAAATCTCCGGTGGGAAACATTCTTCATGTATCCCAGATTTCTCCAACACATAATCAACTGTGAGCTGGAGCAGAGTCAACTTGTCTATGCAGTTGCTCTAATTGTCCCTTGTATGAGGCCGACCATCTTCAAAACTTTAAAGAGAGTGTCCACCAATTTCACCTGAAGATACATTGCTCTACTTCCAGGTATGACTGAGCAAATAACTCCTGGTGACATCCCTGTTAACCCCACATGTGATGAACCCACACCAGCAACTGGCATCATATTGCCAAACCTACCTTCTCCTCCCATCACCATCACATATCAAAGACGCCCCAAATGAACCCTTGTTAATCGTCTTTGATTGAACAAACTCCTCCTATTCAATCCAAAAGGACTAGAGTGGAACAATGGCTCCCACTCAGTCTGAGGTCTCACCATCCTTCACAATTGACCTTAATTAGGTATTGAGTCTCCTCAGTCTCAAACCCTGAGCCCGAAACCCAAACTGAAAGCTCTCAGGGTGAGTATCTATAATCCTCTGAGCAGCCACAAAGGGACAACCCCACCATAGGCTCAATGGCTGTAGACATTGATTAAGGTCCCGGGTTATTAGTTTTAACCTCTCTATCCTTTACTGACCATCTCTTCAAAACTGATGAAGAGATTACATCTCTTCATGGAAATGAAGTTGATCCACAAAACTCTCTCAAAGATCAATAGAGCCTAGAGAGACCTCTTATCTCTAGCCCCCATCAGCAAGCCTTTATTGAGGTGAGTCCTATTGATGTGGAGGGGACTCATGCAGATTCAGCTGCCACTATAGAAGGTGCCTCAATGGACCTTCCAAACAGTGGTAACATTTCTGAGACTAAATTGTGGCAACCATGCCTTTTGATGGCTTGAAAAGAGACATCATTAAGCAAGGGAAACCAGAGTGCCAAGAAACCACATCTAGTGGTGAGGATGAACATACCAGGTATGTTACCTTATCTCCCTATGATTCTTCAAAAGGAGATGAGAGAAGTCTACAACTCACCATTCAAGACTTGCTTTCTAAAGTCTCAAATCTTGAATCCAAGGTTAGGACTTTAGAGGATAGGTCCGCCACTCAGCAACTTGAGATTGATAGTCTCAAGGCTCAACTAGCTGAAAAACAGATTGAGAGATCTGTTAGGCATGTACCCATTCAGGTCTCCTAGACCTCTTCCTCTAGCTTATCTAGCTCTCAAGATGATGCTACCAAGAAGGGAGAGAGTGTTCAGAGACAAACAATTGGGAACCACTAAGCCAAACTTCAACTTCCAAATATTCGGCTCCCATTGTAACTATATTTCCTGAGCCATCCCAAGTTGTACTACAAATAGACCCAAGGATGCTTAGAGATCTTTATAAGCTCTTCTCCAAGTTCCAATTGAGATCTTCTCTAGATCAGCCTAGCCTTGATGCAGCTATGATGTACTTTGGAGCTGAAGAACTTCAGAAGTTAAGTGCACCTTCTACCACTGTGGAAGAAGTTGGTCAACCTAAGGTCCAAATGGAACCTGAGATTCAAAGTGTACAACAACGAAACAGTTGGGATAGATACTACACTCCCTCAAACTTATGAAGTTGTAGTCAAAGCCTCGGAAGAACAAGCTGAGTCTTCCAAAGCTGAGATGGAAGCTGCGGAAGGACTGTTCTCCTTGTCCGAGGATCTAATCATCACAGATGTAATTCTAGAGCTAGCATTTAAGGTGAAGAGTGAGGACTTTCTTAACCAACCCCTAGCTCAGACACCTTCACTACCTCCATCTCAATCTGGACCCTCCATCCAAGAACCACCAAAGTCAAGAACTTCCATAGATGATAAGCAAAGAAGAAAATGAATGCGGTAGAGCTTCAGGAGGAAGAGAGGATTGAAAAGCTTAAAGAAAAGGTAGACTTCCAACTGGGAAGTTGTTAGGTGCCAGTTCCAAAGCAGCTGCAGCCAAGCAGGAGGCAGTCAACAACAAAAAGAGGGTAGAGATCATTGCAGGCTCATAAAGCTTGGAGCTGCCAATGAAAACATACTCCTGCTACCATTAGAGGAGTTAGTAGAGCGAGAAAAGGCACCAGGCTGTAGAATGAACAACAGAAGGAAGCAACATGATTTGCCTTAGAGGACGAAAGAGAAAGAGAAAAGAGGGAAGCTGATCTGCAGCTCCAGAGAGAAAGGATATCTTTCCTAACCTCCAGAGGTTTCTCACTTCAAGAACTATCTCCACACAATAATGATACAATCCTATGGAATTTCAACAAAGAGCAGGATCAACAAAGAGAAAGAGAGAAAGAGAGCTGTAAAAGAGAAGTTGAGGGAAAAGTAGAAGAAAGAAGAAGAAGCTGGGGTCATTACGACTAAGAAGATAGGTGAGAAAGCCTGGATGAAAGACTATCTCCAGGCTCACGACTTCTCTAGAAGGCAGGTGGGACATATGTTTGAAAAGACACTTCAATGAAATGTCAGCGAAATCAAGCCTGCCATTCGTATGGGAAAAAGGAAAGAGATGTACAGAAGGGTAAAGGAGATGATCTTCAATCCAACCACTCAACCCCAACCTGAACCAATTTTTTCTCCATTTCCCATCAAAACTGAACCCTACACACCTGAACCTACACCATTATCCATATCTACTTCCTCACCTTAGCCACCTAAACATCCCATCCTACAACCCAAAACACTCTCCAGAACCACAACACCACAACCTACCTAGCAACCTTCCAAACCATCCTCTCAACCTTCCAAACATCTCTCCTTAGAAGAGTTCAAGGCAATCAAGACAAAGGTCACTAATTGCATAACCTGAGCGGCATCTCTTGTGAGGAAGACTCTATCAAACTAACTTATGTTTATGGATCTTCATGTTCCCTCACAAGAGATCAATTTCTTGATCTACCCAGAGGAACACTAGACCATGCTACTAGACTTCTTGGTATCAACTCTGACTCCTTAAACGATGAAGAGAAGAATCTGAGAAGAAAGCTGGTGACTCTACTAGATACAAAGAGAGGGGACAAGATTCCTAGTCAGCCCCTTGTGCCTAGAAAGAAAATCATCCAGTGGAGTTTGATGAAGCCTCACACAAATTTGTTATGGAGAGAGAGAATGGTACAAGCAACAGGCTGAATGTCTTCTCTCTGCTACACTCTAGTAGATTTGACATTCCTGAGTTAGTAGAGAACCAATCTCCAATCCCTCAAACTCCGAAACTGCTGCTCACATCAGAAGTCACCTTAGTAGCCTTCATCTTGCTGAGCTAACCACAAGAGCAAAGATTGAAGAGGAGTTGAAACTGAGAGAGAAGGAATACAAAAAAAGGTCAACCACCAAAGGCAAAGCCTTTCTACAAATGGTGGAAGGCCCTGAATTAGAACCCACAGTTAGATGGAAGTAGGACTATAGCTCCCGTCAAATAACTCTTTTCAAAGGGACCCAACAGAGGGTGCACATCATTTAGAGTGATAGACAGGATCTCCTGTCAACTAATAATTTATACAAACTTCTCAACACCACTTCTAGGAGGAACAAAGAAATAGATAAGTATCTGCTTTCCCTGGTGCTGAAGGTTTTTTGAGAAGCAGAAACAAGTGAGGTTTTCATAGCATCAGCCTAGGGGGAGTTTGTTGGATCAAGAAGAAGGCTGGTGCAACCAAAACCAAATCACTTAGACTATTTTGGCGCATCTAATAAAAGACTTCCGAAACTAAGTATGGAACTTCCGAAGGAAATAGGGTTCTTCCGAAGACAAAGTGCAAGATTAACTTCCAAAGACCAACTCTACTTCCGAAGTCAAAGTGTTCACTTCCGAAGATCAAGTCTGAGAAGAAAAGATCAGAAGTCAACTTCCAAAGTATGAAGAAAAGAATAAGTCCTCAAGCCTTGGAAGAAGTAGGCTCTTCCGAAGTATAAATGGCTTCGGAAGAACTTGATCTTCCGAAGCCAACTACCCTTCGAATGACAATACTATGAACTAGTGGACATAAGTATGGTGTCTCTGACACTCCATTGCAGACCTCTAATAGACTGCATGATGTTTTCTCAAGCCATGTAGTTGACCATACTTTATTCCACTGTTCACATTTATTAGTTAGTACAGTTGCCAACTTTAGTTGGTGACAAAAAGTAAGTCATGGACATATCGTGACTACCATATCTTAGAAAAGATATTATCTAAGATACCTAAAACTATAGCTTTGTAGTATTTGCTTTAGTTAAAGGATTCTAGCTGGTATTAAAGTATATCCGGCTGTAGGTAGTATCATATATATTTATTTATTGTAACTCATGTAATATGTTTGTAAGAGCCTTGTAATATTTTGAGTTGAGAAGCAATATATGCAAGTACTTTGAAAATTATCTCATTGTGTTCATTGTTACTTATTATATTATTATCAACTCTTAAGAGAGACTCTGCTTCATCTGATCGAGTGTAGTATAAGTGAGTTTGAGAGAAAAACCAAGTGTTAAGTGATAAAAAAACGATCTTGCAAAAACTATAGGGTTAAAAATGAAAAAAAAATAAATATAAAATGAGATACAATCTATAAAAAATAAGGTACAAACCATAATGCATAATTAAGTTGATAATTAGTAATATACTAATATATTATGCGCCACCGCGTTGCGGTGGGGGCATCGTAAAACTATGTTAAACGACATTAATATCTCACCATCGTAATTATTATTTACACTGAAAATCTACAAAACAAAAGAAACAATAATGAAAAGAAAATATAGACGTAAAACGTTGAACCATGGATGCCTGTTGCGGCGTGTTAATGTGCGAAACATTACACTGAAACGTATAACACGAAGCGGTTGATAAATAGAAAAAATAAGGTAAAAACATTAAACCGCATATGCATGTTTCGACATGTTAACTCGAAAATTATAGATTAAAACGTACAAAATGAAAAAAAATTGTAATAGATGAAAAGTATATAAGATTAAAAGATGAAAGTAAAAAAATTGTTAGTATTAAATACTTAAATATAAAAGATAACAACTATTAATGTTAAAATTTACAAAAAAAATTAATAAAGAAAATATAAAAGTACAACCTACAAAAAAGCATGAGGTATAGAGAGTAAATTTAGTTTATATTATTTTCTTACTATCACCAAACTCCTCATCTTGACCGCACCCTCCTGCAAAACCTATCACATATTCTGTGATTTCAAATTAATCCTATAAACTCTTAACTCAAAAACTAGACTCCCTAATAGGAGTAAGCAAAATAACATCCATGTTTACTATTAAAAACACTTAAAAACACATATGATTGGAGGTAATCTAAATACAAAGAAAAGAATAGAGTTCGTCCAATGCCAAGTCTTTCACATAGTTAATTAATAAATAAAATTGAAAGTTTTAGAGTTGAAAAATAAAAACAAACTTGACTTATTATTTTAATGTTGCTTAAAAATAAAATCACTTTATTAGGTAAAACGTTAATATTTTGTCATCTGACCTAAGAAAAGGGCTGGATATTTAAAAAAACACAAAATTATAAAATAACACCCCAAATATCTATACGGGGGCGTATAACCCTTTTGACTGTCCCCTGAATTTTTCCTCGTAGCCAGTATCGAAATTTACAATATGCGTCGTATAGCCCTGCATGTGTCGTATAAGGGGTCGTATAGAACTATATGATGCCACACGAGAGGTATAAAAATGTATCGATTCATAATATAGTGTTTTTTCTATTAGGAAGCAAGAGAAATGTCAAGGTAATAATTGTACTTTGCACACTTAATAAATGGTTTCACCAACCAACATAGTCGATAGATGCAACACGTATTGGCGGTTGGTGACTTGGTTCATACATGTACCTAATTCGTTTGGGGGTTAATGTATTAACATTCTCGCTGATAAGTACACACATTGTTACCCGTTCATTCATTATATTTTTGAAACGTGTACATATTATTAATGCAAACTATAGCTAACAAAACCCGAATCGCTTTTCACAAGAAGATAATAATTTTAATTATTACTTTTAAAACAATGTCATTTAACAATTACATCTTAAAGAAAGCTTGATATGTCTTTTTTATACAAGTAATATATGATCTGATCAGATTATAGACCCTAAGCAATGGTTAATTTGTTAAGGATTATTATCGATTTTCTTGATCAAACAAAATCATAACACATGTGACAACAAAGACCATTTTTTGTGATTCCAGTGTTATATATTAATTCGTTTAGGTACATCAAATTCACTTAGTATCGACCAATTAAAAATCAAAATAAACATTGATGTGAGTTAGAATATATGGAGTTCACAAAATAATATGATTTGCAACTTTGGTGTACAATAGGATCAAGGCTGTTTTTGCATGTCCACGCCGTAACGAGCAGCTAGCCCTTGTGACTAGCAAAGAATCTCTTATGAGTATGAATTTCTTTGGAGCTAGCCTATTATTTGTTGTGCCATTAGTCGTATAATATTCACAACAAAACACATATTATCTGGTTAAGATTATTACAAGCGACACGTTTAATTAAACTAAGAGTGCTTATCTGATTTAAGAAAACATCCAGACAATTACCTATGGAATAACCTACAGCCATAACCAAAACCAACCATGAAGTTGAAAAAGACTTAACTAGCTATTTGTTCGATTCAATTGTTTCATATAATTTCTTTCCATTAATTCTCAGGTGAGTTGTTGAACTCGCCCAATTCAAGACTCCACAAACCGAATAATTGGGTTTGTGGAGGTGATTCGGGCTTGGTTAAAAGACAACTTAATGCCAGATTAATTATATTAAAGACCTGACTCGTTTTTATTTAATTTAGCCCATTAGGGTTTTTTTGGGGATTAAGTTGTAAACCTTAATTTTCTCTATTTATGTTGTGTATTGTATTTATAATTTCTCACGAGTGAGGTAGAAAGTAATAAAGGTTCGTGTGTTCATCTTTGTTATTATTTTCTCTCGCAGTTCGATTGTGTTTATGTGTCGATCTACATTCGGATCCCTAACACTTTACATGAAACTAAGAACAAATGAAATCCGTAAGATGCAAGAATGTATTCGAACTATTTGGCATTGTTTTGAAGGATATAAGTTTATTACCAGGACGGTTCTGCTCTCCCTTGAATATATCAACGAATCTGCATTCATAATCAAGTCCTATTGGCAATAAAAAAGTATTCAAATACTCATTATCAATTCAAATGCTAGTGAAACAATCTTCAATATATTTAAGGTAAAAAAAGAAGAAAACCTTTTATGTTGAGTGCAATACGAACACTAAACGATGGAGGGCTTATGTAACACGAATATAGTTGCAACTTATTCTTCGAGTCATCACCATTACTCATCTGCACAACACAAATATGGTTAAGTATGTATGAACTAAAATAGGTCTTTTGTGAATGAGAGATAGAGAGAGAAAGAGGCACACCATGTTGATGGTAGAAACACAGTGGACGATGGTTCTACACACATGCATGTGCAAAAGAATGTAAATTACAATACATATGGACAACGGACGCCCGCCCATTTTGAAAATTGTAGGTGTGTATTATAAAGTAATGGCATATTTTAACAACAAATGCTTTTAATAACATTTGTTATTAATTACACCTAAACTAGCCATTTGTGACGGTGCGTGTTGGGTCACACGCTTTCCAGCGGAGCACACGTTGTATTAATTAACCATGTATTAGATTGCTTAAATAAATTTTACTAAATAATTACAAAGTTATAACTTTTTGTAAACGTTAAATATACGGCTCTGGTTCGAAAAATAGTTATTATTATAATTAAAGTCACTTATCAAGTTTGCAAAAGGAACTGCACCTTTAACTCTCTTAAAAAAAACACATAAATAAAAAAAACACCTAGTTAATTTAACCTTGATTATTTTATTCAGAGTGATAATTGAACGTATTATTTCATTATAGTTAAATTTGTAATTAGTTTGAAAACAAAGCCATAACCTTTAAATCTAAAATATATACTTTTTGACTTCATGTTACACTACAAGAAAACTGGGTTATGGCGACGACATTTGTCGTCGCGATAGGGTATGTTTGTCGTCGCCATAGCATATCACGACAACATGTCGTCGCCATAGGCCTAGTCGCCACAGCTCCATCGCTATAGCCCATTTTTTTTGTTGTCACCAAAGGTGTGGTCGCCACAAAGTCTATCCCAACGACACGTCCTCGCCATAGAGTTGTCGGTAAAGAATTTCCCGCATTATATTTTAATTATCATCGTCTTGATTATCTTCATCGTTATCAAGATTAGATTTACTTCTTCCAAGTTCATTCATATGTTCATGCATTTCACGCACTTGTTGCCTAAGTGCATTAAGTTCCTCATCCGATGTGATGACGACTTGCTTTATGCTTCATAGCGAGAGATGTTTCTTATCTTTCGTCCAACACCTCTCGTGTGATCACGCCTTTGTCCTAAGGCGTGTTCCAAACATTCCATCTCATTTACGGGTGACTCACCCACCTCCATTTCCATTTGTTCATATTGATTTTCAATTTTTTCCTGCATTATTAAAGAACAAAATAAAAAGTTATTAGATTTTTATAAAAGTTCAATAGCATAACTGTTGTAAAATGGAAAAACCATCCTATTCAAACATAAGTAGTAAATAACAATTTCAAAGCTTTAATAACCAATAATGAAATAATATTATCCAAGTGTTTGACCTTAAATTAAATAATTTGCTAGATTAACAAACTAACATACTAAATTTAATTAAAGTACTAGCAACATATAAATACATGATAATAACATATTCAACAATCATAACAAATAAAGTTTAAACTTACCCAATCTTCTTCTGCCTTCGAGTTAACCCATCCAAACCCTTCCCTATAATGTGCCCTCCTCCACGTCTCAATGTGGCTGGGTTCCTTGTTGTTGCTCCTTTAACCATTAAAAATAATAATGTTTAAATTAAAAAAAAACTAATAATACATAATTGGATAAAAATGACTTCGTACTTGAAGATATCGCCTCTGGGCATAGGAACGACTCCTATGCAAACTTGGATAAAGCTGTTTAGCTCTATTATCGGAGCCTTTCTGTGAAAGACGTTTATGTTGTTCACTTGTGAACAACTCAACTACCTTGTCCTATTCCTCTGGACTTTGGCCATCTGGAGGATGACTCCTAGCCCGCTCTATATCATCATAACCTCCTTGATCCAAAAAACTGTTTTTTCATATCATATCTTCTATCCCTGAAAGCTCTCTGACAGTCTATATGAATTCCAAGTTGTGTTCCATGGCAGTGATCTAAAGCATGATGAGACACTAGATCAAAATATTCCTGCAAAAAAAGAAAAATAAATTAACTAGAATAATGTAAAAGATATGATAACCAAAAAACAAAAAAATAAAATACTCACCTCAAGGGTATTAAACAAAAATATCTTAAAAGTATCTGGAACTTTCTCCCAAGTGGGATAATGGAAGGGAACAGATGAAACATAATTTGATAAAGTAAAAAAGCCTTGATAAATAGTTGACTGTTTTCTCCGACAACTTTATATTGTTTTCCGGTGTGGTCAAACTGAATGGGTAGTGGCTGGTTGTTGTTTGCAACCCATTTATCCAACAAATTTAAATTTCTTCCTTTTTAACGTTTTTTACTTAATGCTAGATGGATACATAAAACTAAAGTTAGTAATATTCAAAAGTTATGCATAGACGTATATTTAAAATGAAAAATAGCTTACATGATTGATAACTTGAGGGAGATGAATACGCATGGCCATGCGGGTCACGACCCCCGCTGTCACCACCATGTGCTACACTTGATGACATAGTTCTAAAAATACCAACTAATAGCCTAATCAAACAATTTTTATTATTATCTAACAACACAAAATAATAACCAATTCAAACAACTTATATTATCATTCTAACAATACCAACTAATAACCTAATCAAACAATTTTTATATATCATTCTAACAACACAAACTAATAACCATATAAAACAACTTATATTACCGTTCTAACAATAAAAACTAATATCAAATCAAACAACTTTTATATTATCATTCTAACAACACAAACTAAAAATCAAATGAAGCAACTTATATTATCATTCTAACAATACAAACTAATAACTGAATCAAACAATTTTATATTATCATTCTAACAACACAAACTAAAACATATAAAACAACTTATATTATCATTTTAACAACAAAAAACTAATAAAATCAAACAACTTTTATATTATTATTCTAACAACACAAACTAATAATCAGTTCAAACAACTTATATTATGATTCTAACAATACCAACTAATAACCTAATCAAACAATTAACCTATATAATCAATATAAAAACACAAACTTATAATCAAATCAAACAACATACATTATGATTTTAACAACACATACTAACCAATGAAAAGAAAATGTGATGATGGTTACGGATTTTGAGTGATGGGACGAAGAAGAAGTTGTAGTGGTGACTAGAGTCGTGGTGGTGGTGTTTATTGGTGGTCTTGGTGAAGGGTAGGTCGTTGTGAGGGTGAAAAGAGTGATGGTGGGGGCTAGAAACGATGGTGATGGTGAGTTTTAGGAGGTGATTTACCGGTGGGGAGAAGGTAGGTCACGGTTGTGGTGAGTTTTTGTTTTGGTAAAGTGAAAAGAAAGGATAAGGCAGACTTCATTAGGGCATACTGCACCCTATGACGAAGACATGTCGTCGCCATAGGGTCATATATTTTTTTTTTTTCATCGTCTCAGGTGGGATACATGCGCCAAAGTGAAAACGCCTATGGCGACGACATGTCGTCGCCATAGGTCATTCTTGTTTTATTATTATTATATTATTATGGGTAAATTGTTTATTTTGTTAGACATCCATTGATCCAACGTTAGACATCATTGATCCAATCTTTATGATTCAACGTTAATGGTTGTAAAGAAACTTAATTAATTACCATTATAAGTGTATAATTCAAAAACAATCATAGGTAATTTTTAATATATGTAGTTGTAGAGATTAATGAAGAGGCTGATGCAACTTAAACATCTTAAGTCTTTCCTGCATGCTGCACAACTGCATTAAAGAAGAAGCTTAGGAAGTTTTACACATGAAACAGAAAATACTCTAAGTGTGAAATCTTCCGAAGCCAAGACCAATATCTTCCGAAGCCAAACATGAAGTCTTCCGAAGCCTCAGAGACAAAGTCTTCCGAAGCTTCAACTCATGAAGACAGATTTCTTCCGAAGACTTTTAGTAACATGCTTTATCTGATGTAATGTTCCATAAAGCTAGACACCTTTCCGCTGCACCTCTGCAAGTCACCAACTTACATGAGTTAGTGAAAAGGTCCATGCTTTTGGTAACTGTACATTGAGGTCTTGAGTCTGAAACTTTCTACTTTATGTACTTTATCCTTTTTGTAATAGACAAGGATATGAGCTATGGCATGTCATAGTCACAAGTCAAAAGGCAATCTGCCTTTTGACTCTACAATTGATTTTGTTTGTGTCTAGTCACTTGTATCCAGCTGGCTTTCAAAGTATAGCCAGCTGTAGGATGTAGTAAGTATCTCATGTTCTTGTATTTCGAATATGCTTTTGTAACACTTGTAATAGAACATAGAGAAGGCAATATACTGCATTCTTGAAAACAAATACTTGTGTTCTTTGTGTTCTATCTCTTGCATTACTTGTGTTCTTAGTCTCACACTTGGTTAATCCAGTTTACTCTTTGATTAAAGTTTAGTTAATCTCCTCTTTGTGTGTTGTGTTGTAACTAACCCTTCAACGATCCTGCATTGGTATCAGAGCATTTCAGGCTCTTGATATAAGATCTCACCATCTTAAGATCCCTCACACACACAAATACTAAACTTTTCAAATGGCAGCCATTTCCAAAACTGATATGGAAACTGGAACCATGAACAAGTCCCCACTGATCACTCTTGATGAGTTTGATACCTGGTGTTTAAGAATGGAAGGTTTCATCGGGTCTCTTGATTCAAGAATGTGGGAGTCTATTGAGAATGGACCTTTCATACCCAACACCCTTTCTGCTACTAGTGTTGGTATAATCCCAAAGATGTGGCTAACTACTCTGATGAAGATAGGAAGAGAGTAGAGATAGACAGAAAAGCCATGACAGCTCTTCAAACTGCCCTTCCAAACTCTGTATACAGAGGTTTCAAGAAGTGGAAAACAGCCAAGCAGTTGTGGGATGCACTGAAACTGATGTATGAGGGTTCTTCTGAAGCCAAGGAGAACAAGAAGGATCTCCTGAAGCAGCAGTTTGAAAACTTCACATTCAAACAGGTGAAACCATGACCCAACAGTATTTCAGGTATGTTGAGATTGTGGATACCCTAGTGGATGGAGGAGTTTCTCTTGAAAACAGAGACATTGTAAGGAAGTTCATGTCCTCACTTCCTAGGCAATGGACACACTACTATGTGGTGATCAAGAGAACTGAAAATCTCAAAACTCTTACTGACAAAGTTATATGGGATTCTCAGTGGCTACCAGATGGAGATGAACATGCAAGGTTCATCTGGCAACTCCAACAATCAAATGGGTTCAACCCTACATGTGGTTGAAAGGGATAGCATAGAACTAAAACATCATCTCTTATGCTATCCTGACAATTCACCAAAGGGTCCTTTCATCACCTTCCCAGAGACACAAGGGAAGAACTACACTCAAGGAAGCCCATTCCAAAAGACAAGCTCTTCTCAAGCTTTTGTGTCTTCTGATGAATGCTGTGGCAACTCTCTTTTCACTCTTGAAGACCTGGACTGTATACATATAGATGATCTGGAGTATATGGAAATAGTCCAGTAGATGCTCTTCTCACTCACAGAGCCAAGAAGTTCTACAAGAGGATTGGAAGGAAGTTTCCAAGCAATGCAACCAGTTGAAAGTTTGACTGGACAAAGGCAAAGTCAAGTGTTACAACTGTAACTTGATGGGCCACTTTTCCAGAGAGTGTAAGGCACCTAGAACAAATAGTGGCCAAACACCATCTAGACCAAACTACACTGACAAAGCTCTCCATAATGAGAAGTCAAAGCAGCAAGCTGCTGTTGCTGTTGAAGAAGGAGGTTTTGACTGGAGCTTTCAGGTGGAAGATGCTTCTCCAAAACAAGCACTAATGGCTGATCATAATGATGCCAAGGTATTAGAACATCTTTGTACTCTTGAATGCATTGCTAAAGTTAACAGGTACAGTTCCTACAACTTGGAACTGAGATCTGACCTTGAGTCCTAAACATTTTAAAATCTGATTTTAGAAAGTCTGAAAATGATTATAAGCTGAAAATAGAGGACTAGAGAAAACCATTTCAGTTCTAAAACACGACACACAAATTTTAGGACTCAGATCAAAGATCTCATAACCAAGTTAACTGAGTGCCAGGCTGAGCTTGTGATCAGCAAAGCCAGGGCTGAAAAGAGTGTTCTTGAAGAAGAGACCTTCTAGAATATGATATCCTCATCCCTGCACAACAAAGTGTGCTATCAAAACAGGCAGGGACTAGGATCCAATGAGATAGCTCCTTCATACACAATCTTGTCAGTAAGATCTCCTAGGTGTGGAACTTGTGAAGATGAGCTTCCTCTCATAGATCCTATAGTGAAGAGGATGAAGAAGAGATAGTGAAGAATCCCTCTGCATAAGTGAAGTGGAGGATTCCAAGAAGGGCCACTATCCTTCTGAGGAGAAAATGAAGACTGTAATGACCAAGTCCATGAGAAAGAACTTGATCAGAAAGAGCAAAAGAAAGGCAAGGAAGGCTCAAGAGATCAAGACTACTTTTGACTCTAAACAGAAACTAGTTTTATCTCAATAGGGTTTAAAGTAGTAGGGACTGAAAACATCAACCAAAACTTTCTGCTAAGAGTTCTGGTTTTGTTCAACTCATCTCAGCAGCAAGAAGAAGACTGATTTGTGTACCACTGCTGCAAAGCCTAGACCATCAAACTCCAAGCACAGTCCTCAGCCCAAGAGGATTGTCTCATCATCTGCAAAGATGGAGGTGGAGAAGGGATGTGACCAAAGACAGTCCTATTCCAAAGAAAATGCTCTTTTGAAGAAGAAGATGAATTTTGTTATGTGTGAAAGTACCACTCACATTGCCAAGGATTGTCCCTTCAATCCTAAAGGTACTGTCCATATGACCAAAACAAAGGCTTCAATGAGTTCTAAGAAGATTCAAGCTTGAAGGAAAACCTGTTTCCTTCGAAGCTCCAATTCTAAAAAGAAGGGAAGTGGAAAATTACCGCTCGGAAGAAAATTTAGTCTCGGAAGAAAGGAGTTCTTCCAAAGCACTGAAGTCTGCTGCAGTTTCTGCAGAATCTTCCGAAGGATCAGTCATCAAAACTTCCGAAGTCCCAAAAGCTTCCGAAGTTTTGAAGGTCAAGTCCAAGACTCCAAAGGTGGTGTGGATGTCTAAGAAAGACCAAGTGACTGAGATTTCTCCATCAAAAACAGCTCAAGATCCTCTTAGTACAACCATAGGATCTATTACTGTTGAAGGTAATGGAGGACCAGTTGCTTTTGGAGGAGATGAAGGTGACTACATTTCTGGAAGGGGCAAGGTCACAAATGGTAAGCTCAGCATAGAAAAGGTAAACTTTGTTAAAGAGCTAGGATACAATCTTCTGAGTGTATCTCAATTTTGTGATCAGAGTCATAACATGCTCTTTACTAAGCATGAGTGCATTGTTCTTAAGCCTGGTGTGGTCATTCCTCTTGAGCATATCCTGCTTTGAGCCCCAGGAAAGAAAACATGTACAAGATGGATTTGCAAGAAACCTCTCCCTCTGGAGAAGTTTCATGCTTTCTCTCTAAAGCCAATAGTGATGAGTCTTTCCTTGGCATAAAAGAATGTGCCATGTAAACTTTAGAACATGAATAAATTAATTAAGAATGACTTGGTAACTGCAATGCCAAAGAAAGAGTTTACAAGTGATGACCACCGTGTTGCATGCCTGAAAGGGAAGCAACATAAGGTATCTCACAAGCCTAAGGAAAAGAACTCCATCATTACAC
Organism: Flaveria trinervia; assembly: GCA_025506515.1. Taxonomy (NCBI): domain Eukaryota; kingdom Viridiplantae; phylum Streptophyta; class Magnoliopsida; order Asterales; family Asteraceae; genus Flaveria; species Flaveria trinervia. The sequence goes on from CM046444.1 coordinate 96,931,077, forward strand.
CCCTACACTTGTTACATATGGATCTCTTCGGCCCCACCAGTGTAATGAGTTTAGGAAGGACCTTATACTGTCTAGTGATCACATATGACTTTACAAGATTCACTTGGTTTTCTTCCTTAGAATTAAGGATGAGACTCCTAAGATTCTGAAGAATTTCATCTTAAAGATTGAGAATCATTCTGATCACAAGGTCAAGATCATAAGATGTGATCAAGGAACTAAATTTAAGAACCAAATCCTTGATACATTTTGTGATGAAAAGGGTATTACAAGAAAATTCAATGCTCCCAGGACTCCTCAGCAAAATGGTGTGGCTGAGAGGAGAAACAAGATACTGATTGAAGCTGCAAGAACCATGCTGTCTGACTCTAAACTGTCCATCACCTTCTGGGCAGAGGCAGTCAACACTGCCTGCTATGTGCAGAACAGAGTTTTAGTAGTTAAGACTCATGGTAGGACTCCTTATGAACTTTGGCACAAGAGGAAACCTTTCATTGGTTTTCTCAGGACATTTTGATGTCCTTGCACCATCTTGAATACCAAAGATCAAATTGCCAAGTTTGCTGAGACATCAGATGATGGACACTTTATTGGATACTCTTCCCAAGCTAAGGATTACAGAGTGTACAATCTAAGAACTAGAATTGTTGAGGAGTCAGCCAATGTGACTTTCAATGAACACACACTCTGTGTTGCTGGTTCTGGTCCAGATTGGCTGTTTGATCTTGATTTGGTTTCCAAATGTTATAACAAATCTTGTGGGAATGTTTTAGGATCTGCAACAAATTTAAAATACAGATGATCCTCATCCAAGATTTGAGCTAGGAAGATCCTCAAGACATATATCTTCATCTCCAGTTGGAACCGCTTCTGCAAATGAGGTTTCTGTCAGTACAACAATGACAAACTCAGCTGATACATCTGGTATGCCTTCAAATTCCAGCTCAGAGGCTCTACAACCAGATAAGAACACCTTAACTGTGGAAGATAACAATGGTTGTGATAACAGTGACCAAGAATTTCTTGATGCCACTAACCACACCATTGATGAGAACATCAATGATGTCACACACTACTTGGATCAAGTTTCACTTGAAAAGTGTGCTGATGTGGTGGGAGAAACTTCCATGCTAGATCTAAATTTCTCTCATTTAGATCTTTCTCAACAACTTGCTGTGATCCCTCAGCTTAGGATCCATAAAGTCTCACCCTACCACAAACATCATTGGAGATGTTATCTCAGGGGTAAAGACAAGAGGACAAACCATGAAGCAAATGTTTGTCTTCACTCTTGTTTTCTATCCTAGATAGAGCCAAAGAAAGTTGATGAAACTCTAAAGTGTGGAAGTTGGGTTGAAGCTATGCAACAAGAGCTACTTCAATTCAAAAGGCAGAAAGTTTGGAACCTTTGTCCTCTTCCTTCTAGGAAGACTACAATTGGAACCAAATGGGTGTTTAGGAACAAGAAAGATGATAGAGGCATCATCATCAAGAACAAAGCTAGACCGGTTGTTCAAGGATACACACAAGAAGAATGGATTGACTACATTGATGTCTTTGCTCCAGTGGCAAGATTAGAAGCTGTTAGGATATTCCTGGCATTTGCTGCATCCAAGAACTTCAAGGTCTTTCAACTTGATGTGAAGTAAGCCTTTTTGTATGGAGTGATAGATGAAGAGGTTTATGTCAAACAGTCACCTGGTTTTGTAGATCCTAATCATCCTGATTATGTCTGCAAGCTTGACAAAGCTCTCTATGGGCTGCATCAGGCACCCAGGAAATGGTATGAGACACTGTCTGAGTATCTTTGTAAACATGGATACAGGAGAGGTACTATAGATGGAACTCTCTTCATCAAAGAAGAAGGAAAAGACATATTGCTAGTTCAAGTATATGTGGATGACATCATCTTTGGTTCAACTAATCCAAAGCTCTACAAAGACTTGAGAAGCTGATGAAAGACAGATTTGAAATGAGTGCCATGGGGGAACTCAATTTCTTTCTGGGAATTCAAGTGAAGCAAGTTAAAGATGGCATCTTCATAAGTCAGTCAAAGTATGTTCAGGACATACTCAAGAGATTCAATATGACTGACTGCAAGATTGCTAAGATACCCATAGCCAGAAATCACTCTCTTGGTCCTGATCTTGAGGGGGAGTGTGCAGATGAGCACTTATATAGGGCTATGATTGGGTCTCTTATGTATCTTACTGCTAGCAGGCCTAATATCATGTTTGCTACATGTATTTGTGCAAGATATCAAGCCAACCCTAAGATGTCTCACCTCACCACTATCAAGAGGATTCTAAGATACCTCAAAGGTGCATCAACACTTGGACTATGGTATCCTAAGAATTATTGACTTCAATCTGTATGCTATACAGATAGTGATTATGGTGGTTGCAACATGACTGTAAAGTCTACATCTGGGGATGTCAATTTCTTGGTGGAAGGGTTGTCTTATGGCAATGGAAGAAACAATTCTGTGTCTCTGCATCAACTGCTGAAGCTAAATACATTGCTGCTGCAAGCTGTTGTGCTCAAGTACTTTGGATTCAAAATCAGATGCTAGACTATGGGTTAAACTTCAAGGAGAATCCATTCACATAGACAACAACTGTGCTATCTCAATCACAGAGAACCCTGTGCAACACTCAAGGACAAATCACATCAATATTAGGTATCATTTAATAAGAGATAACTATGAAAAGGGATTAATTAAACTAGTCAAAGTTCACACAGATGAACAATATCCTGATCTGTTTACAAAGGCCTTTGATGAATAGAGATTTAAATATCTAATATCAGCTATTGGGATGATAAATTTGAGTAAGCTTTTCTTAAAACTAATTCTTATTATTTCTTTAAAATTTATGTGTGTCCTAAGTTATCTAGTTCATCACTTTCATAAGCTCTTGTTTTCTTTGGATGAAAATTTCTTTTTGAAGACTTTTCTTAGACTTTTGAAAATTTCTGATACTTCGGAAGTTATGCTTTTAACTTCAGAAGTAAATCATGTCTTCCAAATAAATAACTATCTAAGAAATTTACCTTCGGAAGTGTTTTCAAAGTTATCTTCCGAAGCTTAAATACTTGTCTCAGACACTTACTTATTTTCAAGGACCATTTACTTCCGAAGCAAAATTAACTGTCGGAAGCTTTGTTGGTTTATATACAAAGCATTTAAGTTTTAATTTCTCTTTCGAAGCAAAAATTTTCAAATCTCTCAGAAAATTCTTCCGAAGTCATTTTAGCTTCGGAAGCTTTTTAATTAAAACTTCTGAAGATAATTAACCTTCGAAAGCTTTTTGACTTCCAAGAAAACTACTTTTTGAGCAAAAATAACTACTTTTTCAGAGGTGGGACCGGCATCCGGATTTCAAAGTTTATCCTCTTTCATTAAACTTTATCTGAAATCTTTCTCACATATAAACCCAACGATAACCCCCCTCTTTCTATCATCTGTTCTTCCTCCAAACCTAAAATCCCAAATTTTTCTCTGAAATTTCTTTCTTTCTTCTTTATTCGTCCTTAAGCTACTTCAAATTGCCAACCTTGCTCATAGAAATGATCCCAACTTTACCATGCAGCTACACAGACAACACAATCAGGTTGCTCTGTTAAGCTCTGAGAAAGATCCTCATTTTTCAGAGGTTTGCCGTTTCCTAACTCTGTCAAACTACTTCACCTCCCTAACCATTGATCCTCCACTCTATGAGGATCAGTTGCTTGAATTCTGGAAGACCTGCCAAGAGGTCATTATGGATGGGGAGAATGCACTGTTTGCCACAGTGCAGGGAAGAACAATCTTCATCACTCCAGCCATCATCAACAGACATCTTCATCTGGATGATGAAGAAGGTGAGGTGTTTTTCCCAAAGGAAGCTGTAAATCATTCTTTTGAGCAGATGGGATATGAGGGAGATTTCTCTGTAAAGACCTTTAGGAAAGGGAAGGTCTCATCCCAGTGGAGATTTCTGCTCCATGTGGTCATCCACAGCTTATCAAACAGCATGGTGGATAGGATCAGATTCCTGAGGATCTCTCCTTCATAATCTATGGAATGGTTCAGGGGGTCAAATTCAGGTATTCTCAGTTTGTTATGCAAACTTACTTGCTAATTTAGACTCCTTAGAGTATTACATGTTTCCTAGATATGTCCAGTATGTTCTTAACTGTGAACTGGGCTCACAGTTGAGGGAAATAGGTAACATTCTTAAATTGGGACAGATGAAGCCTGGCATCTTTAAAATACTGAGAAAGCCCACTGTTGGATTCTCTGGGGTAGAAACAACCCTAGTCTCAAAAATGTTAGAGCTCATTGCTCAAAGTGACAACCTAGCAGCACAAGCTAGTGTTGAACCCATACCTGCTTTTACCCAACCACTCTCACAACCTCAAATCACCATCACTTACCAAAACAATCCAAACGAACCCCTGCTCAGGCTATTCAGTCTATGGAGGCCCCATACACTCGCCCAGACAGGAAGAAGTGGACACTAGAGCTTCCACTTCTCCTGAGGAGCAGACTACTCCCATCTCTTCAAGAATCAGTGCTGAGGTTCCTCATGCTCAGCCTAATGAGCTCATTAGCCTTACTGCCTTAAGCCATCACTCTGAGATCTCAACCAACCAATTCCCATGCTCAGCCTGATGAGCTCAACCTTCAAAGGACAGTTACCATCCCCAGCCTATAGATCTCAACCAACCAATTCCAACCTTGATTTCTATACTGATGAAGATATGGGTTTCAGTAGTATAATGAATCTCTCTTCTTTCCACCTACTCAAAGAGAGATGAGTACTCCTGAGTCTCCTACATCTATCCCACATCAGTCACCAACAATTGAGGTGGACACTTCTGAACCTGTTCAGGATGTCCATATGGAAGAGGCTCTCACTTATGAAAGTGATTACATCATTAAGACCTCAACCATGGCAACTCAGCCCACTGACATCTCAACTGAGATTGCCAGTGAGCAGAGGAAAACTAACAGCCAATAACCTCAAGCTGGTGGTGAGAGAGAAGACTCTGGTCCAATCATCTCATCCCCCAATGAATGTTTTGATGAAGATAAGGGGAATCTGAGACTACTGGTGCAAAAATTGTCTAAAATATGCACTTACCTAGTCTCAAAGGTCAGTCACCTTGAATCTCAGGTGACTACCTACACAATAGGATCAATGATCAGCAACTTGAGATTTCATATCTTAAGGAAAAACTAGCTGGGAGACCCTTAAGGAGAGCTCAACCAGGAACACAAGAACCTGTGGATATGATTGACCTATCTTCCAGCTCACCTATGCAAGAGGGTGATGCTACCAAAAAGGGGGAGAAAGTCATTACAGCCACAGAATCTGGGAGTTCTTCAGAGAGAATGGACATTGAGGACTCACCATCCTTACTTGCAACTGTGCATTCTCAGCAACCTCCTCTAGTTCATATTGATGTGGACTACACAGACTCCTTCATACAGAGTCTGTTTGAGGATGGGATACCAAGGGCTATGTCACCTTCACCATCTTCCAATCACATCATTGGGTGGAGGTATGACAACAACAGGAACGCTCTAATCATCATAAGAGTTCAAGGACATCAAGAAGTCTTCAATTTTCAGACCTTGGACTACTATGAAGGTCTGGATCTAGTCAACATGCCACTTGTCAACCCAAGCCAATCAAGACAAGTTGATAGACTGGATAAAAGAATCCAAGACAGGATCACTACAGAGTTTAGCTTAAGAAGGAGACTTAGGCAATTAGGCAATGTTATCGGTCAACTGGATATTGAGGCAGACCCTAAGATTAGCTTTATAGGGGAAACCTTGACTGAAGGCCCAGTGACAGAACCTGAGAGCCCTGTCTCATCATCTCCAACTACTGTAGAGATCCATATTCCTTTTGAGACACCTACTGGTGAAGGTGCTTCTCAACCTCTCTCTGGCCTGAGCTCAGATGCTACAACAAGCAATGAAGGCCAAAGCTCTCTCCACCCTGAGTCACAAAGGTCTGTGAGTGACAAAGGGAAAAGAAAGATGACATCTGAGGAGATTGAGGAGGAGGAGAGAGAGAGAGAGAGGAAAAGGAGGCTAAGGGGAGAAAGTTCCTCTGCTGAGTCTCCAAGACTCATGGAGTCTGCAATCAAGGCTGCCCCCGGACCAGATACTCAAAATGATGAGTTAAGGGCAGTCAGGATTAACTTTCTACAGACTAGGAACTATGATATAGATAGTGTCATTTCTCTTCCCTTGGATGAGTTGAATGAACTGGTTGACCTGGAAAGGTCAAGAGAGAAGGAGGCAGAAGATGTAGAACTCCTAGTACAAGTCAAAGAAGAGAGAAAAAGAAAAAGACTATACAAAGGTATGCCTACCCTCTCCCAGTTCAAGAAAGTCCTAAGCAAGAGGATGTGGTTCAACAAGAACGTCAGGTAGATAAAGAAGAAGACAGAATAAAGATGATCAACTACCTGAGTGCCACAGGCTTCTATTAGGCAGATGCACTCCTTCCCTTGCCTTATGACTATATTGAGTTTAAGTACTTAAAACAACTTGAGCTTGAGTTAGTCAAGGAAAGAAAGACAACAAAGAAGAAGCTAAGGGAAGAAGCTACAAAATCAAGAGCCATCATCCAAAAGAGCATGAAGAAGTCTGCTGATAGGTAGGGGATGATGAGCTTCTTAAAGTTGTATGGATTCTCCGAAAGGAGACTTGGACCCATGTCTCTATCCACTATGGATGAGCATATCAGGGTAATCAAGCAGAAGATTAAGAGTGGAGAGCTCACTGACTTACACTCCAATCCAAGTCAGGCCCCACCTGAAGTGGAGGTTAAGGTTGAACAACCAGAGACAACACAACCCGGACCTCCTGCTAATACTCAGCAAGCTTCATCTTCTAATCCACAGCAGGGTCAACCTCCCTCTCCATCTGAACCTGAGAGAGAGGAAGTCCTAACTGAGAAAGATAGTGAAGATCAATCTGGTGCTACAGGCCAGTCTTCTCAGTTAAAATTTGGAAAAAGAAAGAAGAGGATGGCTTCTAGACCAAAGCCTAAGAAGAAGAAGAAGCCTACATGCCCTTCTAAACCTCAGGATGAATCAGAACAACCTGAGGATGTGTAGCCAGAGGAAGCTACAACAACTCCAATTCAATTAGCTCTTCTAGCAATAGGAAGACCCATCTTGTCTTGGACATACACCACAAATCCCGAAAGATGGCATGTTATTAGAGATCAAGGCATTAAAGACATTTATACATGGAAAGATAAGTTTTAGTTGCCTTTGCATGACCTCTTTGACTTGAGAAGACACTTTGATAGCCTGAAGGATCCTGATCATCTTATGAAGAAAGGAACGGTGATCATCCTAATGATGACTGTTAATATCTGAAGTTTTCAAAGTGTTTTGGTAGCATCAACCTAGGGGGAGCTTGTAGAGATTAATGAAGAGGCTGATGCAACCTAAACATCTTAAGTCTTTCCTGCATGCTGCACAAGTGCATTAAAGAAGAAGCTTAGGAAGTTTTACACATAAAACAGAAAATACTCTAAGTGTGAAATCTTCCGAAGCCAAGACCAATATCTTCCGAAGCCAAACATGAAGTCTTTCGAAGCCTCAGAGACAAAGTCTTCCGAAGCTTCAACTCATGAAGACAGATTTCTTCTAAAGACTTTTAGTAACATACTTTATCTGATGTACTGTTCCATAAAGCTGGACACCTTTCCGCTGCACCTCTGCAAGTCACCAACTTACATGAGTTGGTGAAAAGGTCCATGCTTTTGGTAACTGTACATTGAGGTCTTGAGTCTGAAACTTTCTACTTTATGTACTTTATCCTTTTGTAATAGATAAGGATGTGAGCTATGGCATGTCATAGTCACAAGTCAAAAGGCAATCTGCCTTTTGACTCTACAATTGATTTTGCTTGTGTCTAGTCAATTGTATCCAGCTGGGTTTCAAAGTATAGCCGGCTGTAGGATGTAGTATAAGTATCTCATATTCTTGTATCTTTCGAATATGCTTTTGTAACACTTGTAATAGAACATAGAGAAGGCAGTATACTGCATTCTTGAAAATCAAATACTTGTGTTCTTTGTGTTTTGTCTCTTGCATTACTTGTGTTCTTAGTATCTCAACACTTGGTTAATCCAGTTTACTATTTGATTAAAGTTTAGTTAATCTCCTCTTTGTGTTGTTGTGTTGTAACTAACCCTTCAACGATCCGACAGTAATTATTCTAGCCATAATAATCTGATATATCTAACGTTCTTTTGACTCTCACTGATAATACTTAAGCATAAACAAACTTTGCATCAAGTAATTCTTGATCAGCTATTGAAGACCATCATGGTTACTGGACATGTTTATGTTAGTTGTGAAATTGCATACCATAGATCGAATAGAAGTATGATAACTTCATACAATGTCATGCATCTCTGTGATTGTCACTATGTCCATAGTGGACCTCTCACCACTCTATATCACTGGTAGAATTACTTTTACAAATGAGTTATCTGTCACTGGTAGATAACTTCTGTAACACCCAATTATTTTTAAAAGACAAGATATGAGGAATAAAAAGAAAGAAAGGCAAATAGTCCAAGTCGAGGGACTAAAAGTGTCCAAAAGGACAAAACTTTGAAAATTTGGTGTAACAGGTGGACATGGCCGGCCACCCTCACCTCACATCATCATCTTTCTTCGGTTCTAGAGATAGAGAGCAGAGGAGTTCTCGGTTGAAGAAAAAGAAGAAGAAGTGAACAAATTCAAGGTAAGAATTAGTGATTTTTATGTGTTTATGATGGGTTTTATCCCGGTTGCATGCTTATGTGTTTGTGTATGTGCTCGGGTGTGTGTGTTAGGTGTTGTTTTAGGTGTTTGAACTCATTGTAAGCGGGTTAGAAAGGAAGAGATACCCAAGTTGCATCAGGTGAGTTCTAGACCCTGGTTTCTACTTGTTTTAAACATCTTTGGGGTTGAGAATGTATTAAAATGATTTTTACAAGGTTATGCATGTTTACCCATATATATATTATGCATGTTGGATGTTAATTTTTGAATGATTTTAGGTTATTCATGTTTAGAATAGCCATATTAAGCTTAGAACAGATGAGTTTGATGATTGTAGTTGAAAATATCCTAGAAACATGTTTTTAAGAAAACTTATGCGTCTAGGTGAGGCTCATACGCCTGAAAATGGCTTAGAAGGATCTAAGTGTAATCCATGCGCCTAAACAGTAGCCCATGTGCCCAAGATTACCTTAGAAATGTATAAGTATAGCCCATGTGCCTGAACAATGGTCCATGCGCCCAGAAATATTAGTCAGATGACTAAGCGTAGGGCCATGCGCCACAATAGTGCCCATGCGCCCAAGTGGCTCATACACCTAAGTGTTCATACACCTGAATAGTACCCATGCGCCTAGAATTGGGCTGGAATTGACTAAGTGTCCAGATGTCCAGGATTTTCCCACGCGCCTAAGAACTCATGCGTCTGCATAGTGCCCATGCGCCTAAAAGTTGCCCATGCGCCTAAGCACTCATGCGCCTGCATAGTGCCCATGCGCCTGAAAGTTGCCCATGCGCCTAAGTGTTCCCCATGCGCCTGCATAGTGCCCATGCACCTAAGGACTTAGAATATTTTTCTGATTTTTGCGGAAAAAGTGTAATGTAGGCTTTGACTTGGGAGATTCTCGGGGGGGGGGGGGGCTATGTAAGTTGACTTTTGGGGTCATAGATGGTATGATGGGCATGTTATGTTATATGATTGATAATGGTGATGATGTTGCATGGTTAAACATGATGTATGTTATGAATGTATGATGCCCTGCATGATGATGTATGAATGATATGTTTATGTTCCTTATGATGATCCCATGACTTTACATGTGATGTTAATGAATAAATGAAGTATTATGTAACGTAAAGTGAAAGATAAGGAAAGAGGAACATGAAGTAAGAATGCATGCATTAATGAGTAATGAAAGTAGAGATAGTCTTGTAAGCATGGCATGTACATCAGCGTCTTTCTTTGTGATTGACCATTTGCATGGAACTATTACTGCATACCTTAGGTACTGTGACCACGAGGTGCGATGCACCGTTATGGATGGTCTATGATAGGCCTAGATCCAGAACCACGAACATAAAGGTATTGCACATTGCATAGTAAACTTAAATCATACCTTAGGTACTGTGACCACGAGGTGTGATACATCGTTATAGAAGGTCTATGATAGGCCTAGGTCCAGAACCACGAACAGAAAGGTATTGCATATTGCATAGTAAACCTAAATCTTACCCTAGGTACTATGACCACGAGGTGCGATGCACCGTTATAGAAGGTCTATGATAGGCCTAGGTCCAGTACCATGAACAGAAGGGAAAAGTTTATGGTCGTCAGAAAGGAAAGTAAAGCATGAAAGACTAAAGAAGATAATGATGTAAAGAACGAACGTATAAATGAACGTTAATGAATTTTCATATTAATGTACAGAACAGGATCCTTGTCTTAATGAATTTTCATATTAATGTACAGAACATGATCCTTGTCATGCGACCTCAGTAATCATGGCTGAGTGCCATGAAGAGGGTAAAGTCTGACCGGATCTAGAAAGAGAAGTGAACGATAATATAATACGTTGAATGAACAAAGTTAAAGAACGTAATGAAGAAGATAATAATGATATTATCTGTATGTACGTACGGTGTATGATCACGAGTGAACGTAAAGTATAGTATGAATTTGAAAGAAAAGTATGTTTTATTTATAAAACTAGAACCCACTCAGCAATGCTGACTTTTATACATTTTCAGTTGGTAGGTAAACGTTGCTGAGGATGGAACGAGGCGACTACTCAGCTCTTTTGGGATGACATTCTTTTGTTAATGTTTTTGCATTATAATGCGAACAAATGATGTTTTGAAATGAACGCTTGTATTAACTTGTAAAAACATTTGTAATGATATGAAAAGTTATATTTTATTTATGTTTCCGCTGCAATATTTTCGTAAGGCAAATGTAATTATAATGTTTTATGTGCAATGAATGACCAACTGTGAGGTCTCCGGGAACGGGGCCTTACAAGTTGGTACCGGAGCCAAACTTTAAGTGAAATGGGTAAATTTTCAAAATAAACCTTAACTTAAACTGAGAATGGGACGGAATGGGAATGGGATGCCAATCTGAGTAGCTGCGTGCCATCAAGTATTTTCGTAATGTTAACCGATTTATGTGCGCATGGTATGTGGTTATGTGTTGTATGTAGTTTTAGATACTGATTAAGTCAGGATAGGAGATGCTTGGGGTATGAAGAGTAAAGTAAGTGGCTGTTGGACCAAAAGAACCAATGATCCTGATCAGAAAAACCTCCAAGTCCCACAGACATTACAACTGCTGAAGAAGATCACAACAGCTGAAGACATCAGCTGATTTCAAGGTCTGAAGACAAAGTGTGAAGACAAGATCTGAAGATTTCTACTAAAGACAAAGACTGAAGACCAGAGTGATCAGTAGTTGTCACAACAGCTGAAGTTATTAACTTCAGTAGTTGTGATGGTTTTCCTTTTCAGTACTTGTAATTTACCTTTTCAGTAGTTTATAGTTTCAGTAGTTTTATTTAGTAGTTTTATGTTCTTGTACTTAGCATTCTCTGAGATGTGATAAGTTGTTGAGAACATTCTCAGTAGTTTGCATAGTTTCAGTTGTCTGTATAATTATGTTAGATGTCACTATCAAGTGACATCAACAGACGTCACATTCCTTATATAAGGAATGTTGACCTAATTGTAATATGTGACTTTCAGCCACAACAAAAGCATTTGAATGAAATATTCCTTTTTTGCAGAATTCTCTCTCTATATAACCGTGTACTATTCCATTGAATATCAATTGAGTTCTTGCTAAATTGTCTAATTCATTGTTCGAATTCCACCGCAATATACTCTAATTAATCAAACTTAAATCACTGATCCTAACAAATGGTATTAGAGCTGGTTAATCATTGATCAATCTAATAATTGATCATTGAAACTGCTATTTCGATATCTAAGTTTGATCGAATTTGCATATTTGCAAGAATTGGTTATAGAGACTGAATTTCTGCTGCTTTCGGTTATTTGCTTTGAGATTCCTCTTGGTTCGTATTGAGTTTGTTGTGTTTTGCCCTAAATCGGTTAAAACTTAATTGAATTTGATTGAATCTAAGAATGACTACTCCTTCTAATGACCCTCACAATACTGGCTCCTCAACCAAGCCTCCGATGCTGGTTAGGACTGAGTATAACATATGGCAACGAAGAATGCTCCATCACCTGTCTGTTAACAGTTCAGGTTGTTGGACATCTGTGGTACATGGTCCACACAAGCCTATCGTGAACAATCCAAAAACCAACCAAATGGTTCCGAAGAAGAAGGAACAATACTCAGATGAGGATCGGAAACTGTTTGAGATTGATGCTAAAGCCCATGGAATTCTGGCCATGGCACTGCCGAATGAAATCTATTCTGGGCTTATGCATCATGAAACTGCTCATGACCTCTGGAATGCATTGAAAGAATAATTTGGTGGAACAGATGAGGTCTTAGCAAACAATAGAGAAATCCTTGCCCAACAATATGAGACATTCTCTCATAGGAAGGGTGAGACACTGACTCAACAGTTTGAGCGTTTTTCCCATTTGATCTCTGAGCTGAAAATGGTCAAACATGAATACACTAATAGCCAGATGAACAACAGATTACTCAGATCACTGCCTGAGAGATGGGACACATATACCATTGTCCTACGCTCCAGTGCAAATCTGGATAGCCTATCTCTCACCCAACTCCATGGGAAACTGCTTACATTTGAAAGAGAGATAGAGCAGAAAAGGAAACTGGCATCATCAGGAAAGCTCACTGATGACTTTGTACCAGGGAACACTGCCTTGGTTGGTCATGAGTCAGAATATGCTGCATCAGAAAGCCATTATGATGAGCATATAGATTTCTCTTCAAACAGTTCTGATCATGCATTTGTTAGTGTTGATAGTCAGTCAGGCTGTAATAGTGACAATTTGTGCTTCATTTTAGATGATTTGAAAGGTATTGCTGATGATGACTTAGAAGAGATGGATATTCTGAGCCAAATGGCCTTGATTAATATCAGATCTCAAAAGTTCTACAAGATAACTGGTAGGAAATTTCCAGGACTCTATGGAAAAACCAAAGTTGGTTTTGACAAGAGTAAGTTGAGGTGTCACAAATGCCACAGGCTTAGGCACTTTGCAAGAGAGTGTAGATCAACTGGATCCAACTCCTTTGCACCCTTTGTGACTTTTCCAAGCAATAGTTCACAAAACAAAGAGCAACATCCTGCTAGTTCTGGTCATCACTCATAACCTCTATCTCCTGCATATTTTGTCCCTCAGGGTCCAATGCCATATCCATATCCCTGCTATTACATGCCACAACCAAATCAAGTTCAAGTTCCTATTGCACAACAACCTCAAGCCTTACCTGAGCCTCAACCATCTCAATCACAACCTCATCACAGCTTCTTCACCCCTGGTGTTGTTGACTGGAGCAGTTTACCAGATGATCTTTCTGGTAATGAGCAATTATTTGCTAGTGATGGTCAACATGGTGGTGAACATCCTTTTGGGAATCTTGCTCTCATGGCCCTGGAGTCTACTGAGTGTTCATGCTCCAGTGCATCTTCATCACAGGTAACCCAGGTATCCTCTGAGGCTAAGGCCAAGCTATGTTCTGAATCTTGCATAGCTGCATTTATCTCTATTAGAGTGGCAAATGTAGCTTTAATAAATCAAAATCTTGAGCTTGAGCAAACCCTTTCCAAAAGAAAAGCTGAGTATGAGTCTGTCCTTAAAGATAAAGATGATGAGATTTATAAGCTTAAATGCTAATTAAATGATGAAAAGGCTAAGGTTGAGGTCATTCTTGAGAACTACAGAGATCTCAAAGAAACACTTGCAGCTACCCAAGTTGAGTGTGACCGCTGGGTATCATCCTGCAAGGGATTTGAAATGCTTCTCAGCAAGCAAACAGCTTCGAATGTGAAGTTTGGAATAGGTTACAATCACATTGCACCACCTACAGATTTTACTCCAAAATCAATAGTAAAACCTGAAGGTGAAAGTAATTTCCAAACCACATCATCATGTGTATCATCCTCAAGAGATCACCCGAAATCAGAAGATGAAATCAGTGTTGATACCTCAGCAAATTAATTGCCTGATGGGTTAACTACTGATAAGCACATGAAGCTGAGTACTTCAGATGTTGTCCCTCAAAGTACCTCAAGTACTGATGGGCAAGTCACAACATCTGAAAAGCATTTCAAATCAACTGAAATAAAAGGATTAACAAACGCTGAGGAATCTATCATACGGTCTTTTAGGGCGGATAGAGAACAGCTGAAGAACAAGTCTTCAGTTGTTACAGATCCTTCTGTACTTAACACAAGTACTGAAAGGAGGAAAGTACTGAAGATCACACCTTCAGTAGTTTCCACTTCAGCAGTTGATCAATCCAAGATGAAGAATAAGCCATGTGTCATATGTGGTAAATTCAATCATCTTTCTGATGAATGTTGGTACAAAAAGGGTTCCAAACTCAAAAAAGATAGCTCATTAAAATGCAGATGGATGAAATGAAAAATGAGTTTGAGACCAAGTTTGTACCACAGTCATCCCAAATTGATAAACCCATGGCTTCACCCAAATCCAAAAAGAAGGATAGGGTTTATCATAAAACAGGTGATAATGTTCCTTATGATAAAAATCAGACTAAGTCTGTGAATTTCAAGGAAGAAATGGTGGGCCACAAGAACTCATCAAAAACAAGTACTGATGTGTCACAAGAGCTGAAAGCTTTAGCTACAAATCAGACACAACTTGTTATGATGGTTCATCATTTGTTGGGGAGAGTTAACCAACTAGATGCACCTGTGATCAAACCACTGAAAAGGTATTCCAAGCCCAAATCCAAGGAATACATTTCAGCACCATCTCCACCTTCATCAGCTGTTAATCATGAGAAACAAGTTATGGTTAAATCTGTTGATGAAAACAGACCCAAAACCACAAAGGTTTGGGTCTCAAAACCTAACTAGTTCCTTGTGATGAATGCAGGGTTCTTTAGCATGCCAAAGAAGCATCTGATATGTAGACAGTGGAGGATCTATGCATATGACAGGGAGCAGTTCTCTTCTTAATGACTACTCTCAAGGAAAGAAGGGATTTGTTTCATTTGGAAATGATGCTAAGGGTTACATCATCGGGAAAAGATACGTGTCTAATGGAGAAATCAGATTTGATGATGTTAACCATGTGGAGAATCTCAAGTATAATCTACTGAGTGTCAGTCAGATGTGTGATAAAGGGCATGTTGCACTTTTCACAAGCCAGAACTGTCGGATTCTGTCTTCCACAGTTCTGAGACTGATTGACAAGGTATTAGATGAACATACTCTCCTGAAGGCCAATAGGATTGGAAGAGTATATGCCCTGGATTTGTCAAAGAAGATTTATTTGAAGGGTCATCCTTGCCTGTTCTCCAAAGCCTCTCCTCAGTGTTAGGACCTTGTATTTGAATGAAATACCTAGAGATTAGCATGTAAACCAGATCAAATAGTGCGGAATCCTATTTGATTGGCGATCCAATCAGTGAGAACACACGAAGAATCAATGAAGAATTGAAACTAACGTTAGAAATCGATTGGGAATCGATCTAATGTGTTCAATGAACTTGGAGAACGAATTGGGAGGCTTCTGGACGACTAGGGTACCTCTGGAATCGTAATTAATCAAAAGCCCTTATTTTTCACGAATTGGGTTGTATTTATAGGTTGGTATTATTCAATCGTGCGACTGAACCATTAGCATGGTTCAGTCGTGCGATTGAACCATGCGGTTGATTCATCCGCACGACTGAGTGTTCAGTCGTGCGACTGAGTGTTCAGTCGTGCGACTGAGCCAATCTTATGTTACAATCATACGACTGATCCAGTCTCCTGGTTCAGTCGTGCGACTGAGTCATTCGTATGAAGTTATTCATGCTTATGGTTCATTCGCATGGGCCATTCGCATAAGAACTTCATTAAGTTAAGTTTGAATGTTGTAATTAATAAACATTATGTGTAACAATTCTAACAACCACAAACCTAATTAACCCATTTAATATCAACTCATTAATGAAATATTAGTCATTACAAATCACAAACAACCAATATTATTATATCAAATTACATATCAGAATCAGACAAACAAGATCTATTACATTTCATATCATGATCTAGGGACATACATGTATCAACAAACTCCCCCTTGGACCTAGATCTCTCTAATCTCTTGTTTTCTGCATAACCTCCTTGTATTTCTTGTACTTCTCCTCTTTTGTGACTCCCGTGTGAATGTCAAACACGAAGCAGAGTCGTATAACGTTCTGGAACTGTAGGGTTTGTACAATATCTTGCGTATCATAGAACAGTGGCCACTTGTATAGCGTATAGACATCATTTTCCGACAAGTTTGTAAGCCACATTGGGTCGAATATCCTGATAGTATCCATTTGTCCCTCTTTGCTTAAGACTATGACCGCTTCAGCTGTTCTCCAATCATAGTACCACCACTTAAAATGTGGAGTGAAATCCTGTGGCATTTCCCTGAGTGGGATTCTTGACATTGTGCGCGGAGGATTCCACTTCAACACTATTTTAGGCTTGCCAGTAATGGCATCAACCTCAGACCTTCTGATATACCTAGTAGGCTGTTGGGGTCTGAAGTTAACCCACCTGGTGTGGTACTCCTTCTTTAGGGCAGCCTCGAACCAGCCTGACATCTTCCTCGGGTCAGCATACAAAAGCTTTAGTTTGGCCAGCTGGTTGAGCTCAAAACCTGGTAGAGTCTTCAGATCATATGGGAATCTGAAGTACTCTATGCCCTGTTCTCTCTTAACTGCATATACGTTAAGATCCTCAAAATACGCCCATGCTATGATCCTTCCTGACACCTTGTGATGTTTCTTGACTCTATAGAGTTTGGTGTAGGAATCCTTCTTTGGTGTAGTACATTGGGCTCTAACTTCTTCAAAACATGCAGCCCACTCAGCCTTTCGAATGTCGACATCATCATTTGAGGCTTGGGCTGTGTCTTCTGCTTTCTCTGTTTCTTGCTCCATATAGTTCAACACCTTAATAGTATCGCTGACAAGGGATTCACCCAGATTGGGGACCACATTGCCCTCATTGTCAGTGTACTGAGGGTACTCCTCGGCAGTGACATCTTCGATCTCTACATCATCAACATCGTTGAGCTCTTCGTCACTAGTTGAATCGCATGTTGGAGCATCTTTTACTATCTCATCTAGATTTAGCTCGAAAAGCTCTGCGAGTTGCTCATTTGATAGATCATGAATTATTTCCCCTTCTTCAGGGGTATAATTCACTGACCTCCTGACAATCCCTTGCAGATCAAGAATCATTGTTAGCTGAGACTTAACCTGCTGAAGGGGAGCAATATCAAACTTATCTCTTTGGTCATATTGATCTGTTTGATTTAAACATTCCACACATAAATCATCAGTAACTAATCAAACAGAAAGGCATTAAAGTAATATAAGCATTAAATACATTGTGTTCAATTACATGATTCAAATCAAAAGAAGATAAATACATAAACATCTAATCTTTACTTTTATCTTGTATCATGGTTTCATCACTTGGAGGAGCAGAGGTAGAAGCTGATTGATCTTGTCTGTTCTTTGTCCTTTTCTCGTGACCTGTAGCAGTGGCCGATGCAGGTGCATCCCCTCCTTCTGCTTCTTCATCATCCTCAGTATCACTCTCATCATGCTCATCATTATCTTCATCATCTTCATCTCTGTCTCCTTCCCTGATCTTTAATGGCTCCTCTTTAGATCCTTTCAGTTTTAACATGATAATCTTCCTTGCCTTCTCCAGCTCCTCTATATGCTTGCTTGATGTGACACTTTGAGCTTGGAGTTGGTCCTTCTTGGTGCTCTGAGCAGCCAACTGCTGCGCCTGCTCCTCAATTACTCGAGCCTGCTCTGCAATTTGGTGAGATTGTGCAGCAGTCAGGTCAGTAAGCTGGCGGATCTGAGCTGCCTTTTCCTCATCAGCTGCCAGTAAGCGCATCACCATTCTGTTAAGCGCTGAAAACTGTTCCTCTACCCCGATTGGAGGTAGAGGAGATCTATAAGTGTGTGAGGGATGGGCTGAGGGTATTGATTGGTGTGACGTGGTGGTGGAGGTGGCTGTAGTGCAGATAGGTCTGTATAATGGTGGAGGTGATGATGAAGTAAAGGATGTGGTGGTGGAGGGAAACTGTGCTGTGCTGGGAGGTATGGTGGGGGCTGTGGTAGATGTGGTGGATGTGGTGGCTGTGGTGGATGTGGTGGCTGTGGTGGATGTGGTGGCTGTGGTGGATGTGGTGGCTGTGGTGGATGTGGTGGCTGTGGTGGATGTGGTGGCTGTGGTGGATGTGGTGGATGTGGTAGATGTGGCGGTGAGGAAGGTCACCCCACGCTTCTTCTTCTTCTGGCCATGGGGTTTAGCCATTCTCTTCCTCCTTGTTCCAGTTGAGGTGGAAGCTTCCCCTACAACCCTGCCTGTGGACCCCGGAGCATAGCTTGGGTCAGTATCTGTATCTCCGGAGTCTCTCAGGTGTTCACCAACCACCCTTAACCATGTTCTGTGGGAACAACTTTCCTTCCCACAGTTCGTGTAAGTGGCTCCTCATCCGATTCATCCTCCTCCTCCGTGCCAAGAACAAAATCCTGATGAAATCCCGCTGACTCAGTTACTTCTCCAGCTGTGACGGGCACTGGAGGTACAGAATCAGACACAGTGCCTCTGAGTGGACTAGGCATATCGTCTCCAGCATCCCCACTGTCATCGTCATCTGAGTCATGAGTGGGTAGAGCTATTTGTTCCACATCAGAGTCACTATCCTCGTGATGCCACTTTCGCTTTGCGGGCACCACGTAGTCATCTCAGGCAAGATGACCAAACAACCTCCTGACAGGAGGCTTCACTTGCTTTCCCCTGTACACTTTCATCCTTCCCAGGGTAGTGTCATCCATTACCTCCAAGACTACCTCATCCTCCTTTTCCTTTGGCAAGGAGGGAAGCTTCTGATCTATGATCATTTGCATAAATCTCGGGTACATACAGAAGGCTTCCTTCCTTTTCCCCTCGATGTTCTCCACCAGATAGGTGAAGATCATCTTGGAGAAGCTGAACGGATGGTTCAGCACCAAAGCAACGTATGCATTCTGCATCTGGTCAGACAGCTCATCAAAACCACCTTTTCTTGAAGCCTTGCACTTGAGCAGCACGTGTGCAAGATATTTAAACTGGGGACAGAGGTTACTCTTGTTGAGTACCCCATAATTGATGTCCCCAGAGTATTTGGCTCTGAGAAAGCATCCTCTGACAGTGAGGGGGTGTAAACGGGTTGGACATTCAGCGTCATCCCCCAATTGTAGTACAATCCTTAGATCCTCCTCTGAAACGGTAATAGCCTCTCCAAATATGGTACTTCTGATGCAGTGAGGCTCAAATGATCTATCAACTGTAGCACCTTCCCAGAAGGCTTGTTGAATGGATCGATACGGAGTGCAGGGAGTAGATATGGCATGCGCAATCCTCGATCTTAGTAGGAATGTGATTATGCAAGAGAAATCAGCAGCGTTTCTGGATGTTAAGTCCAGATGAGCACATATATTGTGCTTTGTGCTCATAATCCATCTACTCGCCATCTGTTACATAAAGATAGTAAACATTAGTACCATTGACTAAGAAAGTCATGAAATCCTTAAGCTTGAAGAAAATCTTTCTGTCATGCGATTGAGATTGTGCGACTGAGTTCAGGCATGCGATTGAACCGTGCGAAAGGGGTTCAGTCGTACGATTGAACTGTACGAATGGGATTCAGTCATGCGATTGAACCCATACGTACCTCTGAGTGTGCAACTGGGCTCCTATGTATATACCCTCATGCGGTTACACCAGTCGTGCGACTGAACTTCATACGCATGGTTCAGTCATGCGTATAAGCAGTTTGAGCCCTTCAGTCGTGCGACTGAAGTTCATCACGCTGTCCATTCGCATGAAGAACAGACTGTTTAATTCAAAATTACTTTTTCACCATTTTTGAGTTTTAGACATCGTTATCTGGTTCATTTGACTCGCAATTCATTCTTAAACCACCTAACATCGTTACTTTCGTGTGTTTGAGTCATTTAGGTAGGTTATTTAGTCACTTAAGTCTCGGTTACTTTGCGAGTCCGAATGTACCGTGTTTTTCATCAAATTTAACGTTATGGGAGTGCATGTATACAGTAGATTACCTGTAGAGTCGATGTAGATTGGTCAGTAATCAAGAAACAGGGGTTTTGCGATCAATTGAAATTTTTTCAGAATTGGGTTAATACGTGCGATTCAGGGTGTTTTTTTGAAGGTGGTGAGTCTCTGCGACCGACTCGCCTTCTATTTATATTAACCCTAGATTCAATCGTGCGACTGAGCTCATACGCACCTTTCATTCGTGCGAGTGGGACTCAGTCGTGCGATTGGTTCAATCGTCCTTCTTCAGTCGTCCGACTGAATCTCAGTCGTGCGACTGAACCACTCATTCTCCTTAATCATCCGACTGGGCCAATCGTATGGGCTATTCAGTTGAATAGTCCATATTCATGGTCCATTTGTACGAATAGCTTCCATTCGTATGATTGGTCCATACGGATGGTCCATTCGTGCGAATAAGTCATATTTATTAATTTTTCTGCCAATTTGAATATTTAACTTTTAAAATCCCTTTAATTGCAGAAATTTACATTATGAGCAGTTGATCATCCTAGACATGATCATTTTGACTTGAAAACCCTTTTATCACCTCAACCGTGACTGATTTAACTTTTAATACTTATGTGGTCATCTCAAACATGACCCTGTTAGTGAGTTGATCCCTTACTGATTTTCCTGATGTAATCCGACAAACAACCAAACTAAAACGACTGACTAAATTAGAAAATTAAACTAAAGACTAAAATTGTTTTTGCTTTTTGTGAGAGATAAGTCCTGAGATGGAAATCTACTGGATTTGGTTCCAGAATGGACCGCTTCAACTTAGATTGACCATACCTGGACCAATTCCAGTTTGGAATCATACAGGCCATTCAAATCAGTTTGGACTTGTTATCAAAATCTTTTGATGCACAGTTCTTGGTGTTCATCAAGAGTTATTTGCAAATTTAGGAAATCATACTGAAGCTCTTAGTTTACCACATTGAATCAAGCTTTCAAGAATTGCAGTCACAATGATTGTCAATATGTTTATCCACATAAATCCATACATAGACTTTTGACCCAAACTGGTGATCGTTTTAGGTTTAATTATTTCAACTAACATTTGTGGATCCCATACTTATATGGTAAGCAACATTCCTCAGGAGCTTTTGAGCGGTCTACGGGTATTATTACAAGGAGAGACTATTCTTAGAGCTTTCAAAGAGAAGCCAATCCTCAGGTCAGTGCCATCGCACAACAGAGAGGCGGCAAACAACAATGAATTCTAGAATATCTAGGCTATGCTTATCCTCAGGTCAGTGCCATCGCACAGCAGAGAGGCACACAACCTATCTCCTTGTTAGAGCAGCTTAATTTTTATGTTGCACCAATGAATCAATAACATAAGTCATTAGCTTGATAGCATTTTATTTCATTTTTTTTCGTGCTTTGCTCTATTTATGGTCATCCGCACGCATTTTTGGCGTTTACATGCTCATTACCCCTTATTGGAATATAGTTGATTGTGTTAACCAGTGATAAGATGGGAGCCCACAGTCAGTTGAACCACTTAGTTTGATCTTGAGATCACGAGTCAGGTCTAATCATCTATTGTGTTGAATCTACCGACAAATCAATTGTGGTCTAGCAACCTCTAGGTTTACTCTCATTGTGTTACCTTAAGAGTTACCAGTTTTTCTATCATCTTCCCTTTTATATTGCTTAGACAACACAGACTTATACTTTGAATTTATGCACCTTTTCTAGATTAAAATTTCAAGGTCCCTCTTGATTTGTTCCTGTGTACTATCATATTCCAAAGGGTTTGAATCGGTATCACAGATACGATCTACCTTATATTAGCTTTCCACTCCTTCTACCTTTTCTTTTTTTTAATATTAAATTGCGGACTTATTCTCCCCCTAAAATGCTAAAATCATAACTGGTTTAATTATTTTAGGATTTTAATAGCCAGCAAAATAACATGAGTTTAAATTAACATACTAAAAGAAATCAAAAAAATAAAATAAAAGGAAAAAATTAACTAACCTACATCGGACCACACAAGATCATCATCAGGAATAACATCACTTCTCTTTTTAACGCCGTTGACCTCTAGGTCTAATTGCCTAAGTCCGTAGAAACCAAACTTCGATGAGCAGGGAAAATCCAAGATCACTTTTGACACTAAAGATTGCGTTTTTAGTGCAAAAAACACAAGCTTTTATCAATATTGATTGAATCACACGTAATCAAGAGCCTTGGGCTCTGATACCACTTGTTAGGACCTTGTATTTCAATGTTATACCTAGAGATTAGCGTGTAAACCAGATCAAATAGTGCGGAATCCTATTTGATTGGCGATCCAATCAGTGAGAACACACGAATAATCAATGAAAAATTGAAACTAACATTAGAAATCGATTGGGAATCTTGGAGAACGAATTGGGAGGCTTCTGGACGACTAGGGTACCTCTGGAATCGTAATTAATCAAAAGCCCTTATTTTTCACGAATTGGGTTGTATTTATAGGTTGGTATTATTCAATCGTGCGACTGAACCATTAGCATGGTTCAGTCGTGCGATTGAACCATGCGGTTGATTCATCCGCATGACTGAGTGTTCAGTCATGCGACTGAGCCAATCTTATGTTACAATCATATGACTGATCCACTCTCCTGGTTCAGTCGTGCGACTGAGTCATCCGTATGAAGTTATTCATGCTTATGGTTCATTTGCATGGGCCATTCGCATGAGAACTTCATTAAGTTAAGTTTGAATGTATTAATTAATAAACATTATTTGTAACAATTCTAACAACCACAAACCTAATTAACCCATTTAATATCAACTCATTAATGAAATATTAGTCATTACAAATCACAAACAACCAATATTATCATATCAAATTACATATCAGAATCAGACAAACAAGATCTATTACATTTCATATCATGATCTAGGGACATACATGTATCAACACTCAGGAATCTAAACTGTGGCACAGAAGGCTGGGTCATGTAAATCTCAAAAACATGAATCAGCTGATCCACAATAGTTTAGTGAGAGGTCTACCAATAAAGGAGTTCCATTGTGATGAAACCTGCACTGCTTGTGTGAAAGGAAAACAACACAAAGTCTCATTCCCTCCTATTGAAGAACCTAAGTCCACTGTCTGCTTGCAGTTACTGCACATGGATCTATTTGGTCCTGTGAGAGTGATGAGCATGGCAAAGAAGAAATACTGTTTGGTAATTGTGGATGATTACTCCAGATTTGTATGGACTTTCTTCTTGCATTCAAAGGATGAGGTTACTCAGATGATTATAAAATTTGTGTTGTATGTTGAGAAGCAGTATTCCTTATCAGTCAAGTGTATAATGAGTGATAATGGAACAGAATTCAGAAACCATACACTTGATGATTTTTATCTCTCAAAGGAATCAAAAGGCAGTTTAGCATCCCAAGGACTCCAGAACAAAATGGAGTAGTGGAGAGAAAAAACAAGACCCTAATTGAAGCTGCATGGTCCATGTTGGCTGACTCTGGTTTGCCATTGACCTTTTGGGCTGAAGCTGTCAACACAGCTTGCTATGTGCAGAATAGAGTTTTAGTAAATCAGAGGTTGATGAAGACTCCATATGAAGTTCTACATCATTTGGCTCCACTAATTTCATTCTTCAAAGCCTTGGGTGTCCTTGTTTCATTCTCAACACAAAGGATCAACTCCACAAATTTGATCCTAAGGTGGATGCAGGGTATTTTATAGGATATTCATCCACATGCAAGGCTTACAGAGTCTTCAATTACAGAACAAAGATAGTTGAAGAAACCTTGCATGTGAAGTTTAATGAATCTCCTAAGGATAAAATTCCACAAAACCCTATGGAGTTGTTTGATTTGGATATACTGCAATATGTTCCTTATCAACCTCCAGCTATTGCAGATCATGTGAATAAATCATCTTCTGCAGCAAGTCTTCCACCTGGTGGTACTGAAGATGATGATGATATCAGTACTCACCTTTTCAAGGTTAGTGATCAACTGCCTGAGTCCAGTAAACTTGATGTTCCTATAGCTTCAGCAGCTCCATCCATATCAAATGCTGATGAGATTTCTGACTCCTCTACATCATTTGAATTGCCATCACATACTTGGTTTCAAGAGTCTGGATCAACATCTGTTGTTGCTGAACCTGCTACAAACACTTGCACTGATCTTATAGTGTACCAAGAGCTGAAGAATCACCCCATGTCTCAAATCATTGGTGATATCAATACTGGTGTCTCAACCAGAAGTCAATTGTCCAACTTCTGTTTCTATGCTCTCTTCATCAGTCAGCTAGAGCCAAAGAACTATCATGTAGCTTTAAGAGACAAGGATGGGTTGAAGCCATGCAGCTTGAGCTACTTTAGTTCAAAAAGCAGCAAGTGTGGGAACTGGTTTCTCTACCCCCAGGTAAGTGTGCAATAGGCACTAAGTGGGTGTTTAGGAATAAAACTGATGTAAATGGGCTTATTGTCAAGAACAAGGCTAGACTGGTTGTACAGGGGTTTTCACAAGAAGAAGGTATTGATTATGATGAAACCTTTGCCCCTGTAGCCAGACTGGAGGCAATTAGATTGTTCTTAGCCTGTGCTACATTCCACAATCTTAAAGTTTTTCAAATGGATGTCAAAAGTGCTTTTTATATGGAAAAATAAAAGAAGAGGTTTATGTGTGTCAATCACCAGGTTTTGAGGACAATAAACATCCTGATTGGGTGTATAAACTTGATAAGGCTCTTTATGGGTTGAAGCAAGCTCCTAGAGCCTGGTATGAAACACTTTCAAATTTTCTTCTTCAAAATAATTTCACTAGAGGCTCCATAGATAAAACTTTGTTTATTAAGAAAGTGGATTAGCATAAGCTACTTGTTCAAATTTATGTTGATGATATAATTTTTGCATCCTCTGATCCCGAGTTGTGTGATGATTTTACAAGTTTAATGAAACAAAAGTTTGAAATGAGTGCAATGGGAGAATTACAGTTCTTTCTAGGCTTGCAAATCAAACAAAAGGCTGATGGAACCTTCATTCATCAATCAAAATATTCAAAAAATCTTTTGAATAAGTTTGATTTACAAAACTGTAAGCCATGTTCTACTCCTATGTGCAACACCACACAACTGGGTGTAGATCAGAAAGGTAAAGCTGTTGATGAAACACTTTACAGATGTATGATTAGGTCCTTGATGTACTTAACAGCTTCTAGACCAGATATTATGTTTGCAACTTGTGTTTGTGCTAGATTTCAGGCTGCTCCTAAAGAGTCTCATTTGATTGCAGTCAAGAGGATCTTTAGATATCTGCAAGGTAACAATCTCTAGGTCTTTGGTATTCCACTGGACACTCTTGCAAATTAGTTGCTTTTTTTGATAGTGACTATGCAGGGTGTAAGTTAACCAGAAAGTCAACTTTTGGTGGATGTCAATTCCTAGGCAACTGTTTGATTTCTTGGCAGAGTAAGAAACAAACATCTGTTGCTACATCCACTGCTGGTGTAGAGTACATTGCACTGCAAGTTGTACATCTCAGGTACTCTGGCTTCAGAACCAATTATTGGATTATGGCATTACAGAGACTAAGACTCCATTGTTAATGGATAGTGCTTCAGCTCTATGTATTGTCAAGAATCCAGTCCAGCATTCTAGGACCAAACATATAGAGATCAGACACCATTTTATTAGGGATTGTTTTGAAAAAGGTCTGATTGATCCAAAGTTTTTGCCAAGTGCTGATGAGCTTGCAGATATATTTACTAAGCCTTTGGACAGTTCAACTTTCCAAAACCTTGTGTTAAGGCTTGGTATGCTGTAGCTAGAATAAGTGACAACTACTTATGATCTCAGTAAACAAGTACTGATGACCATTAGTAAAGATGTCACAAATAAGTACTGATAAGTTTTATTCTCAGTTGGTTTCATAACTACTGAAGACTAAATTACTAAAAAAGTACTATACTTTCTGTTAAAAGAAACTGATGCAGTTACAACTACTGATGTAGTTATAACTACTGATGTCAGTAAAAACAGATAAGTACTGATGTCCTATGAAACAACTGAAAATAGCTAAAAAGTCTGATGAGTAAGTGTTGAGGACAGTATGAAATAGCTGAAAAGTTAAGAATTGATGAAAACTACTGATGAGAATTTTCTCTTCAATCGTTTCCACAAACTGCTGTTTCACCTTAAACAACTGTTGATAAAACCATGTCTTCAGTAGTTTCACAATTACTGATGACTAACACCAAGTCCTCAGTTGTTTCCTACACCTGAAGCCAAAACCAAGGTTTTCAATAGTTTCATAACTACTGATGACCAAAACCAAGTCTTCAGTTGTTTCAAATGTTTGATAGTTAAAACCAAGTCTTCAGTTGTTTCAAATATTTGATGCGTTTTTTATTCTTTTCTCACTCAACAATGGCGACCATGAATCTCAAACCCAGACACAACTGTGTTGCCTACCTCTCGAAATCGGCCTTTTGGAACAAATTTGATAATGCCATCGATCTTATGGTGGATTCCCAATCAGAGCCGCCTTTCTTTGAATCCTACCATATACCCCGATTCCTTAAACCAATTCTGGACCAACGTCTCTGTAACAACTGGTGAAAATGATAGCCAAATCACTCTCCAGTCGTTGGTCAACCAGAAACAGGTGGTAATCACCCCTGACATCATTCGTAAAACCCTAAATTTGCATGATGCCACTTGTATTATAGAATATCCGAAAGGCACCATTGATATGTCTTTCATCAAAAACGGGTATGAAGGAGACTTAAGTGCTACAACCATTCTCAAAAAGCACTTCCATGATGCTGAAAGACTTATCTTCCACATGGTGAATGTCTGCCTTGCTTCAAAGACATCTTCATGGGATCAGATGTCCTCACGATGGCAACAGGTATTGTACTATATCTTTGAATGACAAACTCTAAATTTTTCTGAGATAGTGTTTCTGGAACTTA
Source organism: Flaveria trinervia (assembly GCA_025506515.1). Classification (NCBI taxonomy): domain Eukaryota; kingdom Viridiplantae; phylum Streptophyta; class Magnoliopsida; order Asterales; family Asteraceae; genus Flaveria; species Flaveria trinervia. Next base: position 96,958,394 of record CM046444.1, read on the forward strand.
AGGATCTGGCTCAGAAACCTGTGACAAACAGATGGCTATTATATCCCAGGTTTCTGATGGCCATAATTTTAAATCAATTAAAATCTGAACGCCTTGTTGGTCTTGGAGTCCCTGCTCCAGCTGTCTTAGCTGAGGTATACTCCAGGCATAACTCTGACCCTACTCTCAAAGGGGCTGCCCGGCTGCTCAAACCCAAGCAAAGGGAACTCACAGCCTCCACCTCCAGATCCAAAGTCCCCACCAAACCCAAACCCCAAAAGCCCAAAAAGGCTACTCAGGGAGATGAGTCCCCTGAGGATGCCCCTGTACCACCAATATAGGAAACACATACTGGTTCTAACCCCCCAGTCATGTCAGAGACTCAACCAGCTGAAACCGCACAGGTATCCTCTCCACAGGATCCTGTTGCAACCAAATTTAGGGATATCACATTACTGGAACCTATCTCAGTTGAGAAGGTTACCATTGAAGAGCATCTCTCACCCCGGGTGCAATCTGCTTCTAACCAATCTCCAAATGCAACCGCCCCTCAAAGCCCAACCTTATAGTTGCTAAAGTACTGAGTCAGCTGCATTCCTCACCCCCACCCCAGAAACCAATTAACACTGGGAATACCTCAACGATTGAGGGGGAGGACCAAAATGCTGTTGATAACCCACAATATAGGGGTTATAATGTTCAATCTCCAAGTGTAGAAGAGGAGGTTAGAACATCTGGTCAGGCTGCCACTTCTACTGATTCAGCAAATGAACAGGATGAAGTTGGTAACATATATAAGACCTCACCAGAGGCAACTGCCAATGAAGGACAAAGTCCAGAGGCAGGAAGTCCCCAGAACCAAGAACAAGGGGCACATGCATATACTGATCTACACTCAGGGCATGTACATCCTGATTTAATCAGGAGGTCAGATGATTCAGCAAAGACTGATGATGACCTGGGCTTTTTCTTTGATGTCTTAGCCCATAACACAATCCTAGAGATTGAGGTGAGCAGACTCAAAGAACTGCTAGCCAAAATATCTCAGGATAAAAGTCCATCTGCCCCAATAAACCCACAGATGGCACCTTCATTTGAAGGTTCACCAAACACACAACCAATACACTTAACTAAGCCACCAGCCACTGCTTTTGGCACCGCCTCTCAGGGATAGAACCCCTCTGAGCAGATGGTTGCAACCTTTCAAAGCTCCTTACCTCTCATCACTCCCATCATCACTGAGATAGTATATAAAGCCATTGATGAGCGGATCTCCTCAAATATCCAAACACTCCTTAGATGATGCTGTTCACAAGTCACTTTCTGCCTTTCAAGCCCCTGATCCAATGCACCCAAAAAGGGGGAGACTACTAAGTCTAAGGCAGTGAAAGAAAGGAAAAGGATGATAGTAAAAGATGAGAAAGAACTAGAAAAAAAAGGAGTTGGAGAAAGAACAAGAACTGATCTCAGAGAAACAGCTGATCACAGTGCAAGAGCTGAGCACAGACAAAGAGCAGAAAGATCAGCTGATCACTTACAAAAGGAAGAGAAGTGCTGAGTCAAAGTCTGATGGAGAAAAGTCCTTAGCAGATCAGCCTTTTCATACTCCCACTCAAAAACAACCCTCAAAGCAATCATCTCTAAAATCTGCCAATTCTATCCCTAAACCAAAACCACCCACAACTCAAACCACAAAACAATTCCATTACCCCAAAAACCATCTCAAACCACACCCAGTGATACACCCAGAAGGAGGAGAAGGGTGTTGAGGGTAGAAGAAGAAAAAGAAGAGGATGAGAATGAAGACAGTCTGCCAATCTCTGCTGTTCTCAAACTTAAAACACTTGAGCCCAGAAGTCAATAGATGATCACACCTGACTTGCAAATGCAAATGCTGAAAGTGAAGATTGAAGAAGTAGAACATCAGAAGCAACATGATGAGCAATTTCTCAAAATGGTTGACAAGGACTTCCCTCAGTCCTCATCCATTCAAGCAATAAAGAAACAAGCTCTGAGGCTGTACACTCTTAGGCATACATTCCAACATCAAAGAGAAAGAGTGAGGATTTGGTCAGACCCCAGGGTATGTTCCAGAATACACAAGAAGAACATACCAAGTAGATATCATGGCCAAATGAAAAAGTCTTTGAATGCTGCAATTATGTTGGCTATGGTAGTCTCACCCTGGGAGATTATAGAAGAATTCAAGAGAGCACACAACTCAAAGACAACCTCTCAATCTCTACTTGAGAACAAAATGATCAGGAAGGGGCTGTTATACAAGAGATTTGAAGATCTTCCAAAGAGTGAACTCCAGTTGTTACTAGAAGGCTCTCATCCAGATGAATCCGCATACAGAAAGATCACAACTGTTGATTTGAAGAATGGGAAGACAGTAAGGTATCTGTTTGAATATTATGGCCCTGAGTTCTTCTTTGAGGGAGAAGCAGAAGAACTCACCAAGGAGGAACAAGTTGTCTCCTTGAGGCCTATGCAAGAGAGTCTTACAGACTCATCAATAGGAATTAGGTTTCATGGTTAGGACAAGACTCTGTGTCCAGTTTCCCCAAGACAGAGTTCCCTTCCACACTTAGCCAATCAAAAGATCAGAAACCTTTTCCAGGCCTATGCTTACATGATTACCTCTGAAGCTGATCAAGAGGGTGTTTCTGCCAAAGAATAAGTGAGATCATCAATAAACTTAGAGGTTTTGGCTGCATTGGTTCAGGGGGAGTTTGTTGGACCAAACGAACCAATGAGACTGATCAGAAAAACCTCCAAGTCCCATAGACATTACAACTGCTGAAGAAGATCACAACAGCTGAAGACATTAGCTGATTACAAGGTCTGAAGACAAAGTCTGAAGACAAGATTTGAAGATTTCTACTGAAGACAAAGACTCAAGACCAGAGTGATCAGTAGTTGTCACAACACCTGAAGTAATTAACTTCAGTAGTTGTCACAACAGCTGAAGTTATTAACTTCAGTAGTTGTGATGGTTTTCTTTTTCAGTACTTGTAATTTACCTTTCAGTAGTTTATAGTTTCAGTAGTTTTAGTTTATTAGTTTTATGTTCTTGTACTTAGCATTCTCTGAGATGTGATCAGTTGTTGAGAACATTCTCTATAGTTTGCATAGTTTCAGTTGTTTGTATAATTCTGTTATATGTCACTATCAAGTGACATCAACAGATGTCACATTCTTATATAAGGAATGTTGACCTAATTGTAATGTGTGACTTTCAGCCACCACGGAAGCATTTGAATGAAATATTCCTTTTGCAGAATTCTCTCTCTCTCTATAACCGTGTACTATTCCATTGAATATCAATTGAGGTCTTGCTAAATTGTCTAATTCATTGTTTGAATTCCGCTGCAATCTACTCTTATTAATCAAACTTAAATCACTGATCCTAACAATGGCTAATCACAATTGGCCACTGTAATTAGGGACTTACTATACTTGACATAAACTGAGTGTTACCTTGAATGAGCACGTTAGTGTATGAATCTTACAGTGTATAGAAGATGGCTGGCGGTAGATCTTCGAAAGCCTCTCGTGGTGGAGGCCACGATGCTGCTCCGCGATCCAAGAGAGGGAAACCCAGAGTCGAGAAAGTGGTTCATGAAGAACCAGAGACCCCTCATCCGGAGGGAGGCGACGAGAGCGCCAATCTGAGAGCCTCAGTAAAGGAGGCTGTGGTGGAAGAGGTTCACCAGGTCATGCAGATGATTCTACCGTCTGTGGTGACCGAAGTGATCATGGCAGTAAGGGATGGGGAAAGGAAGGAGAGGAACAGGTCCCCGGGGGGACGAGAACAACCAGAGCCGGAAACGGTTCTCTCTGATGATGAGGAGGAAGAAAAGGAGCCTACGCCGGAGGCGACTAGAGCCTGTAACTATGGGGTGTTTATGAGATGCAAGCCCCCTACTTTCAATGGAAATGGCACTGCTGCAGCTGCTCACCGATGAGTGAGGGAAATGGAGGCTGTCCTGGATATCAGTGCCCACCGACATGTCAAGATCAAAATTCGAATTGGTTCCTGGTCCTGGTCAGAGACCACTGTGTTCGCGCCTTTAACTTTAGTTTCAGTTCTTTAAGAACATGACAGAAGAGAGAGTGCCGGGAAGACCAAAAGGTGAAGTTCGCTACCCACTCTTTTGTGGATTTGGCTTTGTGCTGGTGGGACAACATTGTCCAAGCCGAGGGTAGCAGGGCCATCGGGAGGATGAGATGGTCTGAACTAAAGTTGGTGATTGAAGAGTTTTGTCCTCATCGGGAAATGGACAAGGTCGAAAGGGAGTTTCTGTAACTGGAGACGTGGACTATGACGCACCTGCAGTACACCATGAAATTCAACGAGATGGCACTTCTGGTGCCGGATCAAGTGACACCTCTGTCTCGAAAAATCAAGTGGTACATTCAGGGTTTGCCAGCGGATATTTGCAGGCACATGATCGCTGCCCGGCCGAGCACGTTTAGGTCATAAGTGGATTTGGCAGGGAGACTGTATGATGAGAGGATAGTGGTGGTGAATGAAGGTGGAAAGAAGAGTGGTGGTGATCGTAATTGGCAGGGGAAAAGGTTTGGTCGGGGTAATGCTTCGACAGGTAACAAGAAGGCACGGGTGGACAACCGTCGTGTGGTCGCATCGGGTGCGGGTGCAAGGAGGTGTGATAGGTGTGGGAGAGAACACAGCGGGGAATGCAGGCTGGGTTTGAATGTATGCTTCAAATGTGGGAAGCTGAGGCATATAGCCAAGGACTGTCATACAGTCCGGTGTTTTAACTATGGCATGGAGGGCCACGTGAACAAGGATTGTAAGAAGCCCAGGGCTGAGAGTTCAGGAGCGAAGAAGGCTGGAGGAGAAGGATAGAAGGAAAGCGCCCGAGCTTTTACGATGACTCGGGAGGAGGCTAGGACAGACCCCGACGTGGTGTCAGGTATGTTTCTAGTAAACCAAACTCTTGCATCTGTGTTCTTTGATTCTAGTGCTAGTAGAAGTTTCATTTCTGCTGCCTTTTGTGCTAAGTTTCCCAGTAAGAGTAGATGTATTGATGAGCCTTTGAGTTAGAAACTGCCATAGGTAAGTCTACAAGGATTTTTGAGGTGATAGAAGGTTGTGACATAGAACTAAACGGTCATAAGTTTCCTGTTTGACCATTCGTGATGACCTTAGGCGGTTTCGATGTAGTCCTAGGAATGGATTGGTTGGCGGATTATGAAGTGAATATTGTGTGTCGCAAGAAGACGATCCGTTTGACAGCACCTGACGGGGATATGATGAAAGTTTATGGCGATCGTAAAGGACGTGGACGCGCCAACACCACAACTATCTGATATACCAGTTGTGTGTGACTTTTCGGACGTATTCCTGGAACACTTACCCGGTCTGCCGCCGGGTCGCGAGATTGAGTTCCAAATTGATCTGATACCCGGTGCTCAACCCGTCGCCAAAGCACAGTACCGGTTAGCTCCGACAGAAATGTAAGAATTGATGGTGCAATTATAAGAGCTGCTCGATAAAGGGTTCATGAGGCCGAGTATCTCTCCCTGGGGTGCTCCGGTCCTGTTTGTGAAGAAGAAAGACGGTAGTATGAGGATGTGCATTGACTACTTCGAGCTGAACAAGTTGACGGTAAAGAACCGATACCACCTACCAAGAATAGATGATCTGTTTGACCAGCGTCAAGGTGCCAGTTGGTTTTCAAGGATAGATCTTCGATCTGGTTACCATCAGCTGAAGGTGAAGGAGCAGGATATCCCTAAGACAGCTTTTCACACGCGCTATGGTCACTATGAATTTCTTGTTATGTCATTTGGCCTGACCAATGCGCTAGCTGCTTTTATGGACTTGATGTGTCAAGTGTGTCGGCCAATGTTAGATAAATCAGTGATTGTGTTTATTGATGATATCCTGATTTATTCGAAGAACGAGGAGGAGCATGCCGATCACATTCAGGGGGTGTTGGAGACCTTAAGAAGGGAGAAGTTGCATGTCAAATTCTCCAAGTGCACGTTCTGGTTACATGAAGTTCAATTCTTAGGTCACGTGATAAATCCCGAGGGGATTATGGTAGACCCTGCTAAGGTGGAGGCTGTGATGCAGTGGAAATCTCCAAGGACGCCATCTGAGATTCGTAGTTTCTTGGTGTTGGCGGGGTATTATCGAAGGTTCATTCAGGACTTTTCAAAGATCGCTTCTCCACTGACCAAGTTGACCCGAAAGGATGTAAAGTTTATATGGGGTCAAGCCCAAGAACAGGCGTTCGAGGAGTTAAAGGTGAGGTTGACTCAAGCTCCTGTCTTGACATTATCTAAAGGAAGCGAGGACTTGGTGGTATATTCAGATGCTTCTTACTCGGGGTTGGGGTGTGTATTAATGCAGAGAGGGAAGGTTATAGCTTATGCATCCCGACAGTTAAAAGTTCATGAAGTCAACTACCCTACTCGTGACTTGGAGCTAGCAGCCGTGGTCTTTGCACTAAAGATTTGGAGGCACTATCTGTACGGGACGAAGAGCACCATTTTCACTAACCACAAGAGCTTGAAGTACTTCTTCAAGCAAAAAGATCTAAACATGAGGCAAAGAAGATGGTTGGAGCACATAAAAGATTATGATTGTGAGATCCATTACCATCCGGGCAAAGCCAACGTGGTGGCTGATGCTCTTAGCCGGAAGGAGAGGCCCGAGCCGATTTAGGTGAAAGCATACCAACTGATCATGACCTCTGATGTAATGAAGCAAGTCAAGGAGTTTCAAGATGAGGCATTAAAAGAAGATCATCTAAACTCTGAAAGAATAAGAGGTCTGGTTGGGGAATTGGGTGAAAATACACTCGGTGTTAAAACTCGATTTGGACAGGTGTGGATTCCTCATTTTGGGGATCTACGTGTGAGGATTTTGGATGAAGCTCACAAGACTTGATACTCCATTCATCCTGGAGCCACAAAGATGTATCATGATATGAGGAATGATTATTGGTGGCCGGGTATGAAGCCTGACGTGGTGGAGTATATGAGTAAGTGCCTTACTTGTTTGCAAGTGAAGGCCGAACATCAAAAGCCGTATAGGAAGATCCAACCTTTGGATATACCGGAATGGAAGTGGGAGCACATCACCATGGATTTCATTACAAAGCTGCCACGTACTCCGAAGGGGTATGATGCCATATGGGTGATTGTTGACGATTTGACGAAAAGTGCTCACTTCCTACCGATCCGTGAGACATATTCATCTGAGAGGTTGGCTGACCTGTTCATCAAGGAGATTGTAACTTGTCATGGTGTGCCGCTGTCTATTGTGTCTGATCGTGACACCCGGTTTACATCTAAATTCTGTAAGAAATTCCACGATGCCATGGGGACGAAGTTACATATTAGCACGACTTATCATCCCCAAACTGATGGCCAGTCAGAAAGGGCCATTCAGACACTGGAAGACATGCTTCGGGCATGCGTGATTGATTTTGGGGGAAGTTGGGATGACCACTTATCGTTAGCTGAATTCTCGTACAACAACAGCTATCATGCCAACATTGGTATGCCACCATACGAGATGCTATACGGCAGGAGATGCAGAACACCCGTTTGTTGGGGTGATATTGGTCAAAAGGAATTGGGGGGCATCAAGGTAATCTAGGCTACGACTGAGAAGCTTGAGAAGATTAAAGCCTTCATGAAGGTAACAAAATATAGGCAGAAGTCGTATGCGATAAACGACGCAGACCGATTGAGTTCTAGGTGGGTGACCGGGTTATGTTGAAGGTCTCACCTTGGAAGGGTATTATTTGATTCCGGAAACGAGGTAAGCTAAGCCCAAGGTACATAGGACCTTTCCAAATTATTGCTCGAGTAGGAGAGGTGACCTATAGATTGGAGTTACCAGGTGAGTTAAGTGGAATTCACCTGACATTCCATGTATCTCATATGAGAAAATGCTTAGTTGATGAAGACATGATTATTCCATTGGAGGATACCGAAGTAGACGAACGGCTCAATTATGTGGAGCAACCAGTGGCAATAATTGATCGTAAAGAGAAAAGGCTGAGAAATAAAGTGGTTCCTCTTGTGCGTGTACAGTGGAAGCACAGGAAGGGATCCGAGTCTACATGGGAGACTGAGAGGAGATGAGGCAGCATTATCCTCATCTGTTCGAGGAATAACAGGTTTCGGGGATGAAACCTATATAAGGGGGTGGACTTGTAACACCCGGTTATTTTTAAAAGACAAGATATGAGGAATAAAAAGAAAGAAAGGCAAATAAGTCCAAGTGGAGGGACTAAAAGTGTCCAAAAGGATAAAACTTTGAAAAGTTGGTGTAAAGATGGGCATGGCCGCCCACCCTCACCACACATCATCATCTTTCTTCAGTTCTAGAGAGAGAGAGAGCAGAGGAGTTCTTGGCTGAAGAAAAAGAAGAAGAAGTGAACGAATTCAATGTAAGAATTCGTGGTTTTTATGTGTTTATGACGGGTTTTATCCCGTTTGCATGCTTATGTGCTTATGTGTTGTAACACCCTGAATTTCTATTTAAACAAAAGAAAAAGAAATGTAAATAGAAAGAATAGAAATTGTGCACAAATAGAGGGGGATAAAGTGTACAAAGTACAAATCTTATAATTTTAAGATATTTAAGGGCATGGTCGCCCATATCAAAGCAGAAAGCTGCTTTGATCTCGGAGGGAAAAGAAGAGAGAGAGAGAGAGCCGGTTCTAGAGAGAGAAAGAGGAAGAAGAAGTTGAAAAAGGTAAGTCTTCTCTTGTTTAAGCTCGGTTTCAGCTGAGTATTGAGTTCTTGACGAAGTTCTGGTTGTTTAGAGTTTGTTTTCGGGATTCAAGAGCTGAATCGAAGGTGGGACTCGAACAGGAAGTGTGTTGCCCAAAGGCTGCTCAAGGTGAGTTTCTAGAACCCTTCTTTTACTAATTTTTAACTGATTTGGGGCTGTTATGCATACTAAGTAAACATTTTTAAAGAAACCGTGGGTTTACAGCTTTATGTACGAATGTTGTATGAATGTATGCATGTTATAGTGATGATTATGGGTTAGTGATGATGTTTAGCATGCTTAGATGGCCTTAGTATGTTAGATCTATGTTTGGTTATGCTTAGAATGATAATCGGGTGAAATTGGTAACATAGAAAAGATTGCAGAATGTCTGATGAACATGAATAGTGGTTCATGCGCCCAAACAGTTGTCCATGCGTCCAGCATGAGAGACCAGATGCCTAAGTGTTGGCCATGTGCCAAGGGTGGGTCATGCGCCTAAATAGTGGCCCATATGCCCAGCATGTTAGCCCATGCGTCCAAGTGTTGGCCATGCGCCCAAGGGTGGGTCATGCGCCTAAATAGTGGCCCATGCGCCCAACATGTTGGCCCATGCGTCCAAGTGTTGGCCATGCGCCAAGGGTTGGTCATGCGCCTAAATAGTGGCCCATGCGCCCAGCATGTTGGCCCATGCGTCTAAGTGTTGGCCATGCGCCCAGGTGTTGGCCATGCGCCTAAACAGTGGCCCATGCGTCTAAGTATTGGCCATGCGCCCAAGTGTTAGCCATGCGCCTAAATAGTGACCATGCGTCTAGACTGTTTTATACTTAGATTTTTATGCTCATGCGCCTAGAAGGTCCCATGCGCCCAAATTGGACTTGAGGTTTTCTAAGTGGATTACAAGCGGTAAAATAGGGAGATAGGCCTGGTTATGATGTGATGGCTTATGTTTGATGTGTGTTATGTATGTATGATGTGCCTGTATTGGTGATGGTGTATGTTTATGTTTATGTATGTTCCTTATTATGTATGTATGTTCCTTATTATGTATGTATGTCTTCCCTTGGCTTTGCGTTGAACGTTAATGAATGTAATAAAATTATTATGTAACGTAAAATGGAAGATAACGAAAAGAGGAACGTAATGAATGAATGCATGCATGAATAAATGACTAAAGAGAGAAGTATAGAAAGGCTTGAAAGTATCATGTACAGAGGTGCACGACTCTAAATGCCTTAATCTCTACTGCGTGAGATTCAGCAAATTCTAAACTATGCACGCAAGGGTTCCAGTCTTTGTGACTGAACGTCAGTGGCATAAAGCCAAGCATAGTTATGAGGTGAGCGACTCTATGTCGGAAGAGACTCGACAGAGGTCTATGTCCATGAGATGAGATATGAGGTGAGCAACTCTGTGTTGCAACAGACTCGACAAAGGTCTTTGACCATGAGAGGAGATATGAGGTGAGCGACTCTGTGTTGCAACAGACTCGACGAAGGTCTTTGACCATGAGATGATGAGAGACTTTGTGTTGCAACAGACTCGGATGGAGTTCAATCTCTGTGATTGGCTCGTATGGGATCTTTGTCGCATATCCCGGTGCTGTGTCAGTCTTCGGACATGAGTCGGGGGTTTGTGAGCAGGCCCCGGCACAACATCCGCTTTCGAGCATGAGTCGGGGATATTTCAAGAGACAAGATTCGAGTAATAATGAGTAATGAAAGAAAGATCATGTATGAAAGAACGAACGTATGAATGAACGTAAATAAATTATCGTAATAATGTACTAAACAGGATCCTTGGCATTCGACCTCAGTAATCGTGGCTGAGTGCCACGAAGAGGGTAGAGTCCGACTAGATCGATAAAGAGAAGTGAACGGTAATTTAATACGTTGAATGAACAAAGTTAATAAACGTAATGACGAAGATAATAATGATATTATCTGTATGTACGTATGATGCATGATCACGAACGGTTGTAAAGTATAGTTTGCTTTTTAAAGAACGGTTTTAACACAGAAAAGTATGTTTTATTATAAAACTAGAACTCACTCAGCGTCACTGACTTTTGTATGCATGATAGTGGCAGGTAAATGTTGATGCCGAGGAGTTGCAGGCATGGATGCAAAAGCTACTGGGAGCATTTTGAGGCTCGCATCCGTATTTTGACATGTCATTGTATTTGAGATGAAAATGAACGTTGTAAATGATATGTTTTAGTTATTAATGAAAGATTGAAATTCCGCTACAAAATATACGTACGTTTTAAAATGTTTTAAGTGAAATGAATGACCAACTGTGAGGTGCCTGGGAACGGGGCCTTACATGTGTTTGTGTATGTGCTCGGGTGTGTGTGTTGGGTGTTGTTTTTAGGTGTTTGAACTCATTGCAGGTGGGTTAGAAAGGAAGAGATACCCAAGTTGCATCAGGTGAGTTCTAGACCCTGGTTTCTACTTGTTTTAAACATCTTTGGGGCTAAGAATGTATTAAAACAATTTTTACAAGGTTATGCATGTTTACCCGTACATATATTATGCGTGTTGGATGTTAATTCTTGAATGCTTTTAGGTTATTCATGTTTAGAATAGCCATATTAAGCTTATAACAGATGAGTATTCATGCTTTTAGGTTATTCATGTTTAGAATAGCCATACTTGTTTTAAACATCTTTGGGGCTAAGAATGTATAACATGTTTTTCAGAAAGCTCATGCGTCTAGGTGAGGCTCATACGCCTGAAAATGCCTTAGAAGGATCTAAGTGTAATCCATGCACCTAAACAGTAGCCCATGCACCCAAGATTACCATAGAAATGTTTAAGTATAGCCCATGCGCCTGAACAGTGGTCCATGCGCCCAGAAATATTAGTCGGATGACTAAGTGTAGGGCCATGCGCCCCAATAGTGCCCATGCACCCAAGTGGCTCATGCGCCTAAGTGTTCATACGCCTGAATAGTACCCGTGCGCCTAGAATTGGGCTGGAATTGACTAAGTGTCCAGACGTCCAGGATTTCCCCATGCGGCTAAGCACTCATGCGCCTGCATAGTGCCCATGCGCCTGAAAGTTGCCCATGCGCCTAAGTGTTCCCCATGCGCCTGCATAGTGCCCATGCGCCTAAGGACTTAGAATATTTTTCTGATTTTTGGGGAAAAAGTGTAATGTAGGCTTTGACTTGGGAGATTCCTGGGGGGGCTATGTAAGTTGACTTTTGGGGTCATAGATGGTATGATGGGCATGTATGTTATATGATTAATAATGGTGATGATGTTGCAAGGTTAATCATGATGTATGTTATGAATGTATGATGTCCTGCATGATGATGTATGAATGATATGTTTATGTTCCTTATGATGATGTATGTTTATCTTCCCATGACTTTACGTGTGATGTTAATGAATAAATGAAGTATTATGTAATGTAAAGTGAAAGATAAAGGAAAGAGGAACATGAAGTAAGAATGCATGCATTAATGAGTAATGAAAGTAGAGATAGTCTTGTAAGCATGGCATGTACATCAGGGTCTTTCTTTGTGATTGACCATTTGCATGGAACTATTGCTGCATACCTTAGGTACTGTGACCACGAGGTGTGATGCACCGTTATAGAAGGTCTATGATAGGCCTAGGTCCAGAACCACGAACAGAAAGGTATTGCATATTGCATAGTAAACTTAAATCATACCTTAGGTACTATGACCACGAGGTGCGATGTACGTTATAGAAGGTCTATTATAGGCCTAGGTGCAGAACCACGAACAGAAAGGTATTGCATATTGCATAGTAAACCGAAATCTTACCCTAGGTACTGCGACCACGAGGTGCGATGCATCGTTATAGAAGGTCTATGATAGGCCTAGGTCCAGTACCATGAACAGAAGGGAAAAGTTTATGGTTGTCAGAAAGGAAAGTAAAACATGAAAGACTAAAGAAGATAATGATGTAAAGAACGAACGCATGAATGAACGTTAATGAATTTTTGTATTAATGTACAGAAGAGGATCCTTGTCATGCGACCTCAGTAATAGTGGCTGAGTGTCACGAAGAGGTTAAAGTCTGACCGGATCTAGAAAGAGAAGTGAACGATAATATAATACGTTGAATGAACAAAGTTAAAGAACATAATGAAGAAGATAATAATGATATTATCTGTATGTACCTACGATGTCTGATCACGAGTGAATGTAAAGTATAGTATGCATTTGAAAGAAAAGTATGTTTTATTTATAAAACTAGAACTCACTCAGCAACACTGACTTTTATACATTTTTTAGTTGGCAGGTAAACGTTGCTGAGGATGGCACGAGGCGGCTACTCAGCTCTTTTGGGATGGCATTCTTTTGTTAATGTTTTTGCATTATAATGCGAACAAATGATGTTTTGAAATAAACGCTTGTATTAACTTGCAAAAACATTTGTAGTGATATGAAAAGTTATATTTTATTTATGTTCCGCTGCAATGTTTTCGTAAGGAAAATGTAATTATAATGTTTTATGTGCAATGAATGACCAAGTGTGAGGTCTCCGGGAACGGGGCCTTACAACTTCGAATTGACATGTGGTGTTATCAAACGCCCTTACGATAGTAGTACCAATAGCCATCGACGGTGCTAAAGAAGCCGGTGAACTTCACGGTGGTTAGATATCCAATGATCCAATGTTAGACATCTGTTGATCCAATCTTATTATTCAACATCAACGATTATAAACAAACTTAATTTAATTGCCATTATAAGTTTAGAATTTGACAATTAACTTTATAATTGGCTAATTGCTAATTTTTAACATATGTAATCACCCTAACCATAATAATCGAACATATTTAACATTGTTTGACTCTCACTGATAATACTTAAAACATACACAACTTAACTTACTGTTTATAAAAATAATTTCTTGTAAATTATGATCATAGTGTATAATTGAATTCAGTTGATCATACTTAGATCATAACTAACATATGACGAATGTAATTGGCGGTAATCATGATAACCAAACATATTTGACATTGTTTGACACTTATTGTTAATAATTAAGTATAAACAAACTATCATAACATATTTGACACTTACAGTTGATATACATAATTTTATGATAAAGTACTATCAAAATGTATATTGAATATCAATAATCATAACTGAATCATAGTTAACCTTTAACGTATGTAATCTAAACTAACTATCATAACTGAACATATTTGATCATAACTGAAATCAATTATTTATAATTATAATTAATAACTATAATATTTATTATATTATTATTGTTATAATAAATAATAAAATATGACTTATAATTTTAATAATACTTGTAATAATAACAATAATACTTGTAATAATAGCAATAATACTTTTAACAATTATAATGATATGTACATCAATAATGATATTAATAATAATAATTATTATATAAAATTTTGAAATTTTTAACAATATATGGTGACGACATGTCCGTCGCCATAGATGTTTCATAAAAGGCGGGCATATTTCCCTCCAAGTTATTTAGAGGAAGAAAAAGGAAAAAAATATTATTTACCTATGGCGACGACATGTCGTCGCTATAGATTTTCATAAAAGGCGGGCTTATTTCCCTCCAGGTTATTTAGAGGAAAAAAAGAAAAAAAATGGTTTTTCACCTATGGCGACGACATGTCGTCGCCATAGGGTGGAGGCAAATTTTTAGTTTTCGTATATGATTAAAAATAAATGAAAATTATAACAAAATGACTTATGGCGACAATTCTTGGCGACGATTTTTTTGTCGTCGCGATAGGTAGGACCTAATGCGACGACTTTTTTTCGCCGTAGGTCTGCAGTAGCCAAAAGCCTAGCTGATCCTATGGCGATGACATGTCGTCTCCATAAGTGACCTATAGCGACGCCGACATGTCGTTGTTATAGGTGCAGTCGCCATAGACTCTTTTTCTTGTAGTGTTAGTTGATATTATTAGTTATTGTTATTTAAAAAGAGAGAAGCGTTTAAAAAAAGGAAAAAAATATATCGTAGAGTGATCACACGTATCATCTTTTGTTACAATTTTATACGTTGATTAATCTTTTTAAAAAAACGTTATTGTTAATATTTATTTTATAACTATTAATGTTTTTTTCATTTGACATAGTAGTTGGATAAAATGAAATATTATCTCCATTTCTTCTAAATTATAATTGTAACACATTATAAAATTTTAAATTATATTTAATTAGTAAAGTTGGTCGTGGATCGTATCAAAATAGGAACGCAATTAGGAATTTAAATTTATCTAAACCTAATAAAAATTACGTATTTATTTTTGTTGGATAAAAAAGAAGGCTTGTGCAACCAAAATCAAACACTTATACTATTTTTGGTACAATTTGTAAAGAACCTCCGAAGCTAAGTATGTATTTTCCAAAGGATATGGAGTTCTTCCGAATACAAAGTGCAAAATTAACTTCTGAAGGAAAAGCTCCAATTTTCGAAGACAAAGTCTTCTCTTTTGAAGTTCAAGACTTAGAAGAATTCAAAGACAATGACTTCCGAAGTAGAAGTCCCTAAGCCTCGAAAGAAATAGTCACTTTTGAAGTATAAGTGGCTTCGGAAGAACAAGTTCTTCTGAAGCCAGTTAACCTTCGGAAGATGCTGGTATGAACCAGTGGACATAAGTATAGTCTCTGACACTTCGCTGCAGACCTCTGATACTTCATAGCGTTTTTCCAAAAGGTCATGTAGTTGGCCATACTTTATTCCACTATTCATCTTTATATGTTAGTACAAGTTGTCAACTTTGGTTGGTGACAAAAAGTAAGTCATAGACATGCCATGACTACCATATCTTAAATAAAATATTATCGAAGATATATTAACTATAGCTTTGTAGTATCTGCTTTAGTTAGAGGATTCCAGCTGATATCAAAGTATATTCGGCTGTAGATATTAGTATATATAGTTTCTCATTGTAGCTTTTGTATTCTAGCTGGTATCAAAGTATGTTCCATGTCTAAAAGAGAAGCAACACAAAGCATCTCATAAATCCAAAGTTGTTAACTCTATCACCACTCCATTACACTTATTGCACATGGATCTATTTTGTCCCATAAGTATATTGAGCATTGGAAGGAAATCATACTGTCTTGTGATTGTTGATGATTTTACAAGATTTACATGAGCCTTCTTTTTAAGAACTAAGGACGAAACTAATGAAACATTAAAATCTTTTATTCTATAACATCCGTTTATTTTTAAAACAAAGACAAGAAATAAAGAATAAAAGAAAAAAAAGCAATAAAGCCCAACTAGAGGGACTAAAAGTGTCCAAAGGAGAAAATCTTTGAAAAGTTGGTGTAGAGCTGGGCATGGCCGCCCACCCTCTTTTCACATTACTTTTCATTTCAGTTTTAGAGAGAGAGAGAGAGAAAGGAAGAGAGCAGAACTCTCGGTTGAGAAAAAGAAGAAGAAGAAGATTGAATTCAAGGTAAGAATTCGAGATTTTTAAGTGTTTATGACGGGTTTTGTCTCGGTTATATGTTTATGTGCTTATATGTTTGTGTGTGTGTTCGTGTGTGTGTATTGGTGTGTTTTTTGGTGTTTGAACTCAGTTGCATTCGGGTTAGAAGGAAGATACACCCAAAGTTGCACCAGGTGAGTTTCTAGACCCCGATTTACTTGTTTTAAACTCTTCTTGGGGCTGAAAATGTATTAAAACGATTTTATTATGTTTATGTATGTATACCCGTATGTATTATACATGATTGATGACGTTCCTTAGGTGTTATTATGTTGTTCATGCTAAGAATGACCTTGATAAGCTTAGAACAATTAGGCTTGATGTTTGGGGTGGAAAATATCCTAGAAACATGTTAAGCAGAAGGTTCATGCGCCGAAATAAGGCTCATGCGCATGGAAATGCCTTAGAAATGCATAAGTGTAACTCATGCACCTAAATAGTACCCTCATGCGCCTAGAATATTAGTCGGACGATTAAGTGTAGGGCCATGCGCCCCAATAGCGCCCATGCGTTCGAATGATTCATATGCCTAAGTGTCCATGCGTTCGAATGGACCATACGCCTGAATAGTGCCCATGTGTCTGAATAGTTCAATGCGCCTAAGTGATAAAATGGTTAAGTGTTGGCTGATGCGCCTGTATAGTGATGAAACGCCCAAACAGGGCTCATGAGCCCAAATAGTCTTAATGCGCCTAAACCCTTAGAATTTATTAAGGGAATTTATGGGAGTTTGTGCAGTTAGGGTTTGACCGATGTTTGACTAGGGTTTATTAAATGTCTTCTTCTATGCATTAATTATTGGTTCATTATTATTATTAATATTATTATTAATATTATTATTACTATTAGTATGTGACTTTATATGGTGTGCTTATAATCGTAACGTAAAATATTACTAATAATAAAGTGAAAGAGTAACGAAGAAGAGAAGTGGAACTTAATTAAAACGTTAACAAGTCTTGCAAGCTTACAGGAGGGACACGGCCATGAGGTCGTCATCTTAACTGTGATGCGGGTTAGCTACCTTCAGATGCTCACGGGGCCAGTCAACTGAGACTGGCGGACTTTGCAGCATACCTTAGGTGTCTGGGTCAACCTTGTATACAGTATGTAGAGCCCCTTGTGGGAAAAAGAGAGCCCAACACCATTTCCCCGTGCACATAGTTTAGGGTATGCTCATTGGTCCACATAGATAGTGAAAGATAAATATAAAAGAGTATAGAGTAAACAAGGCATACATTAAAAAGATAAAAGCATTACCAGATTGTATAGTTAATGCATGCTCATGTACAAAGAGATGATGTTTTCATAAAAAGAGTATTTTCATATATATATATATACCTAAAGAAAGTATTTTATTACTTTTAAAACTAGAACTCACTCAATAACGCTGACTTTTATAAATTTTCAGTTGGCAGGTAAATATTGCTGGGGATGGCAAGGGGGTGAAGCTACTCGGCAGGAAAAGACTGACATCCATTCATACCTATTATTGCTATTGTTTTGTAATGCAATTAAACAGTTCTTTTGTATTCGATTAAACAATAGTGTATTGCTCAACAACAGTGTTTAATGAAATGAAATGAATGGTTTTTGTTAAAATGATTCCGTTGCTTAAGTTTGTAAATTTATAATGTTTAATGTATTTAATGCTGTGAATGACCAACTGTGATGTCTCCGGGAACGGGGCCTTACAAGTTGGTATTAGAGCTAAAGTTTAAGAGAATTGGGTTAAATAAAATTTTAAAACCTAAACTTAAACTGAAAATGGGACAATTGGAGTGATGTCAGCCCGAGTAGCTACGTGCCATCAGGTATGTCTTTTCTTAATGTTAACTGGTATTATGTGCACATGCTATTTGATTTATGTGCTCTTAGTAGATTTAGATACTGAATAAGTTAGGATAGGAAATGCTTGGGATATGAAGAGTAAAGTAAGTGGCTAATCACATCTGGCCACTATAATTAGCGACTTACTATACTTGACATAAACTGAGTTGTTACCTTAAACGATCGCGTTATTGTTTGAATCTTATAGTGTGTTAGAGGATGGATGGACATAAATCTTCCACGACTCCTAGAGAAAGAGGCCATCCACGTGTGACTAGGAGTAGTGCTAAGGCTCCTGAAAGAACCCATGAGAACCCTGAGGTTCATGGCCGGAGTGAAGAGAATGAGAATGCAAGCTTGAATGCTACAGCTAGGGAGGCGATTGCTGATGAAGTACACCAGGTCATGCAAACAGTCTTACCGTCTGTAGTGACTGAAGTCATCAGGGCTGTGAGAAGCGAGAAGAGGAAGGAGAAGGAGAATAGTGTCACACCCTCAAAATCCACTTGCGGAGTTTTACGCGAGGCGTGTGAACAAACCAGGATCACAGTCAATAGTTACTCAGAACGACTCTATATGCCATAACATAACAAAATCAACCAAAATACCCACGTTAAATAATGCGGAAGCGTTTTTGAAAACAACCCAAGACAATAAAGTATAACTTATGGCAAAACAAGTGCCAAACCAAAAAGTAAACCATAATTGTTAAAATGTCACATTGTCTTGAAGCATAATGTCTTAAATGAAGTGAACCGTGCAGTGCTCCTATGGCAAGCAAGTTAAGGACCTGAGAAAAGCATACTAAAATGTCAACACATAGGTTGGTGAGTTCAAGAGTTTGAGTTCAATAAACATGTAAACAGTTGCGATAAATATAAGCAGTGTATGGTAATAGATAGCTAGTCTATTATCAGTAAATATTAATACATAGTGATTTTGCAATTGAAGCTGACTGTGATAGTTGTTGCCTCCTGTCACGACTTACCATGTCGTGACAATGATCAATAGGACAAATTGCACCCGGTTGACCTCGAGTCACACAGGTGGGGCTCGTCAGACCCAGTAGTACTACCCAAGTTTCCCCGCTATTAAATATTAACAATTCAAAAGTGTGAGGACTTTTCTCATGGTAAACAGCACTATATTAATATTATACACAACTTAAATCATAAAAGCGTTCGTATAAATACCAGTATGCTATCTCCCCCAAAAGAGATTAAGTAAAGAGTGGGGCATGAACTCACCTGATGTATGCAAAGTACTTAGGGTTTATTTTGAGAAACGAGAGGATAGCCAACCCTCACAGGTTACCTAGATCATGTGAGTACATAAGTACGTGTAAATAAAAGACATGTGAAACCCTAATCATACCAAAATCAAAGACTCAAGCTTCCAGACAAATAGACACGTTTGACCTAGTTGACCCGTTTGACCCGTTGGTGACATTATGAGTTATAATTCAAATAAAGCCAATGAGCACATACAACATACATGATAAGCATTCGAACAGTATCATACATATGCTATATCAACCAGGTGTATCACATAGATCATCATACAATCAAGTACTATACAAGTCATGCGAATCTAGCACATTAACATAACCATTAGCTACAATACAACTAACATGTCATACAAGGTTCAATCATTCATCACATGCCATGTGAAGCCACTCACAAATTCACATCCTAAACCCTGCCAATCCTACTAAGTAGGGGCCTCAGATTCGCACGCGTGTATAATGATCACAACCAAATTCTTTAAGCATATACATTGCATCCACAACATCACAACAATCAATTACCAGACCCAAGCATGATGTCCTACTACTACACAACATCCAAACCATACATGATTACCAATTCCAATTATCACCCATGATCATCCAAACATGCCATACAACTAATTTAACACGTTCTATTACACTAGGATCCATCCTTGAACATATTAGCAAGTTCCTATCATCTCAAACATGATCACAAATCATACTTCAACATTTACACAAATAAAGTTTCCCTTTTGGGAAAGAACATCCAAAATCTATCAAACATCCAAAGCATACATGAATTCATCAATAATATACCAATTCAAGCTCATACTAACATCTAAGCATGATCAACAACACTAAACACCTCAATCCAACAATCTTCATAAACAAAAGTTTCTACTTTTGGCAAGCTATGATCAACATCATCAAATTAAAGATTTCTAGCATTCATAATACCAATCTAGCATCTAATTATCATCATGAACACACCCATAACATCATAGCATCCATAATTCAACATTTCATGCAAATAAAGTTACTA
Organism: Flaveria trinervia; assembly: GCA_025506515.1. NCBI lineage: Eukaryota > Viridiplantae > Streptophyta > Magnoliopsida > Asterales > Asteraceae > Flaveria > Flaveria trinervia. The sequence goes on from CM046444.1 coordinate 96,978,763, forward strand.
TTATTAGTAACCTATGAACATCAACCCTAAGTCATCGATTTCTTGCAAGATTCATGATTCCTAACATTCATACAACTTATTAATCACCACACATTCATCAAACAACCATCATTCATCCATAATCATACAATTTACGAATTAGGGTTTGCTCAAAACCAATTTCATGATCAATCCACTAAAAACATGTAATTCACCCATGATCGACGTTAACTAACATGTATTCAACCTAACTAACATATAAACATCATCAAACAACAACCAATTCGACCTAATGAGGGTCAATTCCGCAAATTAGGTTCGGCCATAATGAACACTCACAAAAAAACATGAAAAATCTAACCTTTAAACGAGTTATAACTTGCAATTGATGATTCCAACAAGTTATATGCCTTGAAATCGATCCAATTTCGTGTTCCCTTGCTTGTTCTTGATTGAAATCGAAGTGGGAGGGGTGTTTGAAGGTTGATCGCGGCCGAAAATGGGTGGATTAGGGTTGGGTTTGTTTTATTAAATATTAATTTACATATTTACCCTTTTTAACCCTTGTAATTTGTATTTTATAAAAACTAAGCTTTAAACTCTTTGTAAAGTGTTTTTAACTTCATAATATAGAGATATAAACTTATAAAATTCATGACATAATTTATCTTTGCAAAAACACAAGACATACGAACAAATATGCACGTTTCCGCGTTACGCGATAAATTCTTTAATTAACGTTTATAAATGTGTAAACACATAAACATAACCCAATACTTACATAATCACTTAGATTCACATCAAATTAACATTAATAATTATTATTAGGTCACCAACGTTCAACGACAACTAGTGTGTGCTCACGACACGTGTTTACAAGACTTAACGGAACTAACGGGGTTTGGTAACGGAAATTTACCGGATGTCACAAATAGAAAGGGATCAACGGGAAAAGGAAGCAGAAGGGAGGAGGAACAACCAGAGCCTGAGATTGTGTTGTCTAATGAGGAGGAGGATGTAATGGGGGGTAGCGATCAGAGGGTGCAGTTATGGGGCGTTCCAAAGGTGTAAGCCCCCGACTTTTGATGGCAATGGCAATGTTGCTGCCGCTCACCGCTGGGTGAGGGAAATGGAGGCAGTTTTGGAGATCAGTGAGTGTCGCGAGGACCAAAACGTGAAGTTCGCGACTCACTCTTTAATTGATTCAGTGCTCTGTTGGTGGGACAATATTGTCCAAGCTGAGGGTGCCAGAGCCATCGAGAAAATGTGGTGGAATGAGTTTAAGCAGTTGGTGATCGAGGAATTCTGTCCTCACAGGGAACTTGATAAAATCGAGAGGGAGTTCTTGCAACTTGAAGTGGGAACCATGACCCACCAACAGTACACCACTAAATTGAACGAGATGGCGAGGCTAGTGTCGGATCAGGTGACGCCGGTGTCAAGGAAGATCAAGAGGTACATCCAGAGACTACCGGCTGACATTCATAAGCACCTGATTGCTGCTCAGCCAGGTACCTTTCGATCAGTGGTGGATTTGGCGGGTAGATTGTATGATGAGCGAGAGGCGACTGTGGTGGAGGTGAAGAGGACGAGTGGGAATGATAAGAACTAGAATGGGAAAGGTTTGTACGTGGTGGTATCATTCCAAACAACAAGAAGATGACGGTGTACGACCGTGGGGTGTCGTCAAAATCAGGACGGAATAAGTGTGGTAGTTGTGGAAGGGAGCATACCGGTGAGTGTAGAATGGGAATGAATGTATGCTTCAGATGTGGCAAGCTTGACCACATCGCTAAAGACTGTAGGGTGCTGAAGTGCTATAACTGTGGCGGAGAAGGCCACACGACCAAACACTGTAAGAAGCCGAGAGCGGAGAGCTCTGGAGCGAAGAAGAAGCCGGAGGAAGGAGGGCAGAGGGTAGGAGCTAGAGCATACCCAATGACCCGGGAGGAAGCCAAAGCTGATCCTGATGTCGTGTTAGGTATGTTTCTAGTAAAGCAAACTTGTGCCTCTGTATTTTTTGATTCCGGTGCTAGTAGGAGTTTTATTTCCACTAGTTTCTATGCTAAGTTGCCTACTAGTAGTAGAAGTGTCAGTGAACCATTTGATGTAGAAACCGCAATTGGCAAGTCCACTAGAATTACTGAGGTGATAGAGGACTGTGCTATAGAACTAGAAGGTCATAGGTTTGCTGCTAGGTTACACGTGATGCCCCTAGGTAAATTTGATGTAGTACTACGGATGGACTGGTTAGCAACCTATGAAGCAAACATCGTATGTCGCAAGAAGATGATTCGATTAGTTGTGCCCGATGGGAGTTTGGTTATGATTTATGGAGATCGCGTTACTACGATCCCGAAGGTGATTTCGATGGCGGTGGCGGGGAAGTGCATGAAACGTGGATGTAGTGCCTACTTGGCATACGTAAAAGATGTGGAGGCGTCGGTACCACAATCATCTGAGGTACCAGTGGTGTGCGACTTTCCAGACGTATTCCCGGAAGACTTACCTGACGTGCCACCGGATCGCGAGATTGAGTTCCAAATTGATTTGATACCCGGTGCTCAACCCGTTGCCAAAGCACCATATCGATTAGCTCCGACTGAGATGAATGAACTCATGAGCCAATTGTAGGAGTTGATGGATAAGGGATTCATTCGACCGAGTATCTCTCTGTGGGGTGCTCCGGTATTGTTTGTAAAGAAAAAGGACGGAAGTATTCGAATGTGCACTGACTATCGAGAGCTGAACAAGTTGACGGTGAAGAATCGGTACCCGTTACCAAGGATTGATGACTTGTTCGACTAGATCCAAGGTGCTAGTTGGTTCTCGAGGATAGATCTATGATCTGGCTACCATCAATTGAAGGCGAAGGAACAAGACATTCCTAAGGCAGCTTTCTGTACGTGTTATGGACACTACGAGTCCTCGTTATGTCTGTTGGTCTAACTAACGTGCCAGCTGCCTTATGGATTTGATGAATCGAGTGTGCCGACCGATGTTGGATAGATTAGTGATTGTGTTCATTGATGATATTCTGATCTACTTGAAGAGCAACGAAGAGCATGCCGGTCACATTTGGGAGGTGTTGGACACATTAAGAAGAGAGAACTTGTATGCCAAATTCTCCAAGTGCGCGTTCTGGTTGCGCGAAGTTCAATTGTTAGGTCACGTGGTAAATCCCGAGGGAATCATGGTGGACCCGGCAAAGGTGGAGGCAGTGATGCAATGGAAGTCTCCAAAGACGCCATTCGAGATTCGTAGTTTCTTGGGTTTGGTGGGCTACTACAAAAGATTCACCCAATACTTTTCCAAGATCGCTTCTCCACTGACCAAGTTGACTCGAAAGGATGTAAAGTTTATATGGGGTCAAGCTCAAGAGAAGGTGTTCGATGAACTGAAGGTGTGGTTGACTCAAGCTCCTGTCTTGTCATTACCCAAAGGAAGCGAGGATTTGGTGATCTATTCAGATGCTTCTACTCAGGGTTGGGTTGCGTGTTGATGCAGCGAGGTAAGGTGATAGCCTACGTATCCCGAAAATTGAAGGTGCATGAGGTTAACTATCCTACTCATGACTTGGAGCTAGCAGCCGTGGTCTTTACACTAAAGATTTGGAGGCATTCTCTTTACGGGATGAAGTGCACCATTTTCATTGACCACTAGAGCTTGAAGTACTTCTTCAAGCAAAAAGATCTAAACATGAGACAGAGATAGTGGTTGGAACTTATAAAGGATTATGATTATGAGATCCACTACCATCCAAGCAACGCCAGTGTGGTGGCTGATGCCTTTAGCCGAAAAGAGAGGCTGAGCCGATTCGGGTAAAAGCATATCAACTAATCATGACCTCTGATGTGATGAAGCAAGTCAAGGAGTTTCAAGATGAGGCATTGAAAGAAGATCATCTTAACTCGGAAAGAATGAGAGGTCTGGCTAGGGAATTGGGTGAAAACACAGTCAGTGTTAGAACTCGATTTGGTCATGTGTGGATTCCTCGTTTTGAGGATCTACAAGTGAAGATATGGATGAAGCTCACAAGACACGATACTCCATTCATCCTCGTGCCACAAAAATGTATCAAGATATGAAGAAAGATTATTGGTGACTGGGTATGAAGCATGACGTGGTGGAGTATGTGAGTAAGTGCCTTACTTGTTTACAAGTGAAGGCCGAGCACCAAAAGCCGTATGGGAAGATTCAACCTTTGGATATACCGGAATGGAAGTTGGAACACATCACCATGGATTTCATCACGAAGCTGCCGCATACTCCGAAAGGGTACGATGCCATATGGGTGATTGTCGACCGTCTGACGAAGAGTGCTCACTTCCTACCGATGTGCAAGACATATTCATCTGAGAGGTTGGCGGATCTATTCATCAAGGAAATTGTAGCTCATCATGGTGTGCTAGTGTCTATTGTATCTGATCGTGACACCCGGTTTACATCCAAATTCTGGAAAAAATTTCACGATGCCATGGGGACGAGGTTACATATTAGCATGGATTATCACCCCTAAACTGATGGTCAGTAAGAAAGGACCATTTAGACATTGGAAGACATGCTTCGGGCATGTGTGATTGATTTTGGGGGAAGTTGGGATGACCACCTACGTTAGCCGAATTATCATACAATAATAGCTATCATGCCAGCATTGGTATGCCACCCTATGAGTTGCTATATGGAAGGAGATGCAGAACACCTGTTTGTTGGGGTGATATTGGTCAGAAGGAGTTGGGGAGCGTCGAGGTAATCGAGGCTACGACTGAAAAGGTTGAGAAGATTAAAGTCTTCTGAAGGCAGCCAAAGATAGACGGAAGTCCTATGCTGATAAATGACGCAGACCGATCGACTTCCAGGTGCGTGACCGGGTTATGTTGAAGGTCTCACCTGGAAGGGTATTATCCAATTCAGGAAGCGGGGCAAGTTGAGCCCAAGGTACATAGGCCCTTTTCGAATCATTGCTCGAGTAGGAGAGGTGGCTATAGATTAGAGTTACCAGATGAGTTAAGTGGAATTCACCCAACCTTCCATGTATCTCATATGAGGAAGTGCTTAGCTGAAGAAGACATGATTGTTCCACTGGAGGATATCGAGGTAGACGAAAGGTTCAATTATGTGGAGCAACCAGTGGCAATCATTGATCGTAAAGAGAAGAGGTTGAGGAATAAAGTGGTTTCTCTTGCGCGTGTACAGTGGAAGCACAGGAAGGGATCCGAATCTACATAGGAGACTGAGGAGGAGATGAGGTAGCGTTACTCTCGTCTGTATGAGGAATAACAGGTCTCGGGGATGAAACCTGTATAAGGGGGTGGACTTGTAACACCCGGTTATTTTTAAAACAAAGACAAGAAATGAAGAATAAAAGAAAGAAAGCAATAAAGCCCAAGTAGAGGGACTAAAAGTGTCCGAAGGACAAAATCTTTGAAAAATTGGTGTAAAGGTGGGCATGGCCACGCACCCTCTTTTCACATCACTTTTTCATTTCGGTTTTAGAGAGAGAGAGAGAAAGGAAGAGAGCAGAACTCTCGGTTGAAGAAAAAGAAGAAGAAGAAGATTGAATTCAAGGTAAGAATCGAGGTTTTTAAGTGTTTATGAAGGGTTTTGTCTCGGTTATATGCTTATGTGCTTATATGTTTGTGTGTGTGTTCGTGTGTGTGTGTATTGGTGTGTTTTTAGGTGTTTGAACTCAGTTGCATACAGGTTAGAAGGAAGATACACCCAAAGTTGCACCAAGTGAGTTTCTAGACCCCGGTTTACTTGTTTTAAACTCTTCTTGGGGCTGAAAATGTATTAAAACGGTTTTTATTATGTTTATGTATGTATACCCATATGTATTATACATGATTGATGATGTTCCTTAGGTGTTATTATGTTGTTCATGCTTAGAATTGAAGGGATTTAACAAGATTATCAAAGTCCATATAAGCTAATTTATAGGAAAACGCAGCGGATAAAGAGATTAAAATCTTGTTAATATATTGTTTATCAAACTCATTTGAAAAGCTAAACCCAAACCATGGATCCATATACGAAATACATATATAACAAGCATAAGATGTTAAGAAGCTACCTTTCTACCTTTTAGAAATCGAGCTTTAAGAGGTGAAGATGATGAACTTTGTAGCTTAATCTTCAACAAAGAAGACCTCAAGTAAGTGATACCCCAAGCCACCAACAAACCCCTTGAATGCTAGGTTTCTCAACACCAAATTTCAGCAACTTCAACTTTGTTGTTGCTGAATCTTCCTTTTTTGTTCAAGCTCCAAAACCCGATTTTGAGAGTTAGATTAGAGAGGATTTTTGCCTTTGCATGCAAGAGAGAGAAGGCTAGATTGGAGAGTGTGTGTGTTAAGTCTTGCACTAATCAAGACAAAAGGAGGTGGGACTTTTATGGCCTGGGCGGCCGAAAGTCGAAATCTTTTTTTACAATCCATTTTACCTCCTTTACATAATAAACACACTTTAATCTCTTATTTTATAGAGTTGAAACCAATTTTAACTTTATAAACATAGCACCCTTTTATTTGTTATTATTTAACAAACTTAAATAATGAAACAAATAATACCTCATGAACGATTATCCACATAATGATGTTCATCTACAAAAGCAATGTATTTAGAAAACCCACCTTTTCTAAATTGGTGTCAATTTTTATTTGTATGATCTTATCAACGAATAAATATTCATAGGTGTTTGTTTAGCTTGTTATTGGGTATGACCCGACTTGGATCATATCACACTAGCCACATCAACTTAATATGCATCTTGGGCAGATCAAGTCTTTCAATCTCCCACTTGCACAAGATTCATAGAAGGTTGATGCAAGCAGCAAATAACGCCTAATAACGGTTTGTTACCCCTAATGTATATGATTAAGTGCCATTCAATAACATCATCCTCTTCAAGTACCTTACTTGAAATGTTTTAGGTGAATCAATCATCTATCCTTTTGTTTGAGATGTCATGTTGAATCCTAGAGACACAGAACGGTCATTCTCTGATGGTTTAACTTTAATAGGCCTTAGACATCTAACTCTTAACGAATAAGAGAAAAAAAATCCATCTTGACTACTTATGTCTCTCATAATCACCTTATATCATACCTGAACCTAGCCTTATGTACTACCAATCATTCAGAACAGCAAGAACTAAGTCAAAGTACAACACTTAGTGAATATCAAGACCCAATATATTTCTCAGGTCTGAGGATACAATGATATTCGCCTTTACTCAATATGTCTTATGACTAATCACAAAGATTCTATGCAGAAATAATTGAGAGCGGGTCGGTCCAATATCTATATCCCATAGATATCAATGAACCTTGGTAGCAACCTTTTGCTCTATGTTCATACCTTATGAATATCAACCAATCCAAGTTCATTATAGTCTTACATTCATAGTTGTTCCCACAAGTATGATGGACTACGGACGTTTAAAATAACTTATTTATTCATGGATGTAAACATGCTAAAAGGAAGAACAAATGAAATTTATAACCACATAATAAAGTCAAATAACATGAGTTCCAAATATCCAAATACAAAATTTGATCATGTCCAATCACTAGAATATCAAAGTCCTAGGGCACAAGTATGACTTTCATGCTTTGACCTATCTAAGAGCTTCGTGAATGGATCCGTAACGTTTTGATCGGTGTGAACTTTGCGAATACATATCTTTCTTTTTCAACTTCATCCCTTATGTAGTTGAATCTTCGTTCAATGTGCCGAGTCTTTTGATGAGCACGAGGTTCCTTGATTTGAGCAAGCACACCCTCGTTGTCACAAAAGATCTCTAGGGGGTCTTGAATGGTAGCAACGACCCCTAGATCAGCAATGAACTTCCTAAGCCATGCAGCTTCTTGAACTGCCAATGAAGCGGCGATGTATTTTGATTCTGTTGTAGATAGTGCCACTACATCTTTCTTTGAGCTCTTCCAAGAGACTGCTCCTCCATTCATAATGAAGACATATCTCGACTGTGATCGAGAATCATCTCGATCAGTTTGGAAACTCGCATCCGTGTAACCCTTTACAACGAGCTCCTCTGTAGGATCGTTGAAGGGTGTGAGTCACAACACAACAACACAAAGAGGAGATTAACAAACTTTAATCAAACAGTAAACTGGATTAACCAAGATAAGACACTAAGAACACAAGTAATGAAAGACACAGAACACAAAGAACACAAGTATATGGTTTTCAAGAATGCAGTATATTGCTTTCTCTATGTTCTATTACAAGTGTTACAAAGCATAAATAAAAGATACAAGAACATGAGATACTTATACTACATCCTACAACTGGCTATACTTTGAAAACCAGCTGGATACAATTGACTAGACACAAACAAAATCAATTGTAGAGTCAAAAGGCAGATTGCCTTTTGACTTGTGACTATGACATGCCATAGCTCACATCCTTTTCTATTACAAAAAGGATAAAGTACATAAAGTAGAAAGTATACAGACTCAAGACCTCAATGTACAGTTACCAAAAGCATGGACCTTTTCACCAAACCATGTTAGTTGGTGACTTGCAGAGTTGCAGCGGAAAGGTGTCCAGCTTTATGGAACAGTACATCAGATAAAGCATATGTTAAAAGTCTTCGGAAGAAATCTATCTTCATGAACTTGAAGCTTCGAAAGACTTTGTCTCTGAGGCTTCGGAAGACTTCATCTTGGCTTCGGAAGATGTTGGTCTTGGCTTCGGAAGATTTCACACTTAGAGTATTTCTATTGCACATGTGAAACTTCCGAAACATTTCACTTCAATGCACTTGTGCAGCATGCAGGAGAGACTAAAGATGTTTTGGTTGCATCAGCCTCTTCATTAATCTCTACAAACTCCCCCTAGGCTGATGCTACCAAAACAGTTAGAAAACGTTAGATATTAACAGTCCTCATTAGGATGATCACCATTCCTTTCTTCATAAGTTGATCAGGATCCTTCAGGCTGTCAAAGTGTCTTCTCATGTCAAAGAGATCATGCAGAGGCAACTGAAACATATCTTGCCATGTATAAATGTCTTCAATGCCTTGATCTCTAATAACATGCCATCTTTTTGGATTTGTGGTGTATGTCCAAGACAAGATGGGTCTTCCTGCTGCTAGAGGAGCTACTAAAGTTGGAGTTGGTTGAGCATCCTCTGGCTGCACATCCTCAGGTTGTTCTGATTCATCCTGAGGTTCAGAAGAGGATGCAGGCTTATCTTCTTCTTAGACTTTGGTTTAGAAGCCATCCCCTTCTTTCTCTTTCCAAATTTTAACTGAGAAGACTGGCCTGCAGCACCATATTGATATTTACTGTCTCTCTCAGTTGGGACTTCCTCTCTCAGTTGGGACTTCCTCTCTCTCAGGCTCAGAAGGAGAGGGAGGTTGACCCTGCTGTAGATCAGAAGATGAAGCTTGCTAAGCATTAGCAGGAGGTCCGGGTTGTGTTGTGTCTGTTTGTTCAACCTTAACCTCCACTTCAGGTGGGGCCTGACTTGGAGTGGAGTGTAAGTCAGTTAGCACTCCACTCTTTATCTTCTGCTTGATTACCCTGATATGCTCATCCATAGTGGATAGAGACATGGGTCCAAGTCTCCTTCCGGAGAATCCATACAACTTCAAGAAGCTCATCATCCTCTACCTATCAGCAGACTTCTTCATGCTCTTTTGGATGATGGCTCTTCACTTTGCAGCTTCTTCCTTCATCTTCCTCTTTGTTGTCTTTCTTTCCTTGACTAGCTCAAGCTCAAGTTGTTTTAAATACTCAAACTCAACATAGTCATAAGGTAAGGGAAGGAGTGCATCTGCCTGATAGAGACATGTGGCACTCAGGTAGTTAATCATCTTGATTCTGTCTTCTTCCTTATCTACCTGAGGTTCTTGTTGAACCACATCCTCTTGTTCAGGGCTTTCTTGAACTGGTGAGAGGGTAGGCATACCTCTGTACAGTCTTTTTCTTTTTCTTTCTTCTTTGATCTGTACTAGGAGTTCTGCATCTTCTGCCTCCTTCTTCTCTCTTGACCTTTCCAGATCAACCAGCTCATTCAATTCATCCAAGGGGAGAGAAATGATATTATCTATGATGGATATTTGAGGCTGTGTAGGTGGTTGGAAAGCAGCAGGTTTGGGTTCAACACTAGCTTGTGCTGCTAGGTTGTCACCTTGAGCAATGAGCTCTAACATTTTTGGGACTAGGGCTGTTTCTACCCCAGAGAATCCAACAGTGGACTTTCTCAATGTTTTAAAGATGCCGGGCTTCATCTGTCCCAATTTAAGAGTGTTACCTGTTTCCCTTCACTGTGATCCCAGTTCACAGTTAAGAATGTACTGGACATATCTAGGTAACATGTAATACTCTAAGGAGTCTAAATTAGCAAGCAAATTTGTATAAACAAATTGAGAGTACCTGAATTTGACCCCTTGAACCGTTCCATGGACTATGAAGGAGAGATCTTCAGGAATCTGGTCCCATCCACCATGCTTGTTTGATAAGCTGTGAATGACCACATGGAGCAAGAATCTCCATTGGATGAGACCTTCCCTTTCCTGAAGGTCTTTACAGAGAAATCTCCCTCGTAGCCTATCTGCTCAAAGGAATGATTTACAGCTTCCTTTGGGAAGAACACCTCACCTTCTTCATCATCCAGCTGAAGATGTCGGTTGATGATGGCCGGAGTGATGAAGATTGCTCTCCCCTGCACTGTGGCAGACAATGCCTTCTCCCCGTCCATAATGACCTCTTGGCAGGTCTTCCAGAATTCAAGTAACTGATCCCAATAGAGGGGAGGATCAATGGTTAGGGAGGTGAAGTAGTGGGACAGAGACAAGAAACGGAAAACCTCTGAGAAATGAGGATCTTTCTCAGAGCATAACAGAGCAACTTGATTGTGTTGTCTGTGTAGCTGCATGGTAAAGTTGGGATCATTTCTATGAGCAAGGTTAGCCATTGTGAGGTAGCTTAAGAACGAAGAAAGAAGAAAGAAAGAAATTTCAGAGAGAAAATTTTGGGTTTAGGTTTGGAGGAAGAGCAGATGATAGAAGAGGGGGAAACCATTGGGTTTATATGAGAGAGAGGGATTTCAGATAAAGTTTAATGAAAGAGGATAAACTTTGAAATCCGGATGTCGGTCCCACCTCTGAAAAAGTAGTTTACTTTTTGCTCAAAAAGTAGTTTTCTTGGAAATCAACAAGCTTCTGAAGGTAAATTATCTTCGGAAGTTTTAATGAAAAAGCTTCCGAAGCTAAAATGACTTCGGAAGAATTTCCTGAGAGTATTTGATGATTTTGCTTCGGAAGGAAAAATTAAGACTTGAGTGCTTTGTATAGAGATCAACAAAGCTTCCGAGAGTTAATTATTGCTTCGGAAGGAAAAGGTCCTTGAAAATAAGTAAGTGTCTAAGATAACTATTTAAGCTTCGGAAGATAAAATTGAAATTTCTTCCGAAGGTAAATTTCTTAGACAGTTAAATATTTTGAAGGTGTGATTTTCTTCCAAAATTAAAATGCATAACTTCCAAAGTATAAAATCATCAATTAATCTAAGGAAAGTCTTCCAATCCAAGAGAAAAACATGAGCTTACGAAGATGATAGACTAGACAACTTAGAACACACATTTTTTAAGAAATAATAAGAATTAGTTTTAAGAAAAATTTACTCAAGGTTGATCATCCCAATAGCTGATATTAGATATTTAAATCTTTGTTCATCAAAAGCCTTTGTAAACAAATCAGCATATTGTTCATCTGTGTGAACCTTGACTAGTTTAATTAATCCTTTTTCATAATTATCTCTTATTAGATGATACCTGATATTGATGTGCTTTGTCCTTGAGTGTTGCACAGGGTTCTCTGTAATTGAGATAGCACTGTTGTTGTCTATATGGATTGGAGTCTCCTTGAAATTTAACCCATAGTCTAACATTTGATTCTGAATCCAAAGCACTTGAGCACAACAGCTAGCGGCAGCAATGTATTCAGCTTCAGCAGTTGATGCAGAGACACAGGTTTGTTTCTTGCATTGCCATGAGACAACCCTTCCACCAAGAAATTGACATCCCCCAGATGTAGACTTTGCAGTCATATTGCAACCACCATAATCACTATCTATATAAGCATACAGATTGAAGTCAGAATCTTGGGATACCATAGACCAAGTGTTGATGCACCTTTGAGGTATCTTAGAATCCTTTTGACAGTGATAAGAGGAGACATCTTAGGGTTGGCTTGATATCTTGCATAGATGCATGTTGCAAACATGATATCAGGCCTACTAGCAGTAAGATACATAAGAGACCCAATCATAGCCCTGTATAAATGTTCATCTACACACTCCCCCTCAAGATCAGGACCAAGGGAGTGGTTTCTGGCTATGGGTGTCTTAGCAATCTTACAGTCAGTCATATTGAACCTTTTGAGTATGTCTTGAACATACTTTGACTGACTTATGAAGATGCCATCTTCAACTTGCTTCACTTGAATTCCCAGAAAGAAATTGACTTCCCCCATGGCACTCATTTCAAATCTGTCTTTCATCAGCTTCTCAAAGTCTTTGCAGAGCTTTGGATTAGTTGAACCAAAGATGATGTCATCCACATATACTTTAACTAGCAATATGTCTTTTCCTTGTCCTTTGATGAAGAGAGTTCCATCTATAGTACCTCTCCTGTATCCATGTTTACAGAGATACTCAGACAGTGTCTCATACCACTTCCTGGGTGCCTAATACAGCCCATAGAGAGCTTTGTCAAGCTTGCAGACATAATTAGGATGATCAGGATCTACAAAACCAGGTCGCTATTTGACATAAACCTCTTCATCTATCACTCCATATAAGAAGGCACATTTCACATCAAGTTGAAAGACCTTGAAGTTCTTGGATGCAGCAAATGCCAGGAATATCCTAACAGCTTCTAATCTTGCCACTGGAGCAAAGACATCAGTGTAGTCAATCCCTTCTTCTTGTGTGTATCCTTGAACAACCAGTCAAGCTTTGTTTTTGATAATAATTCCTCTATCATCCTTCTTGTTCCTAAACACCCATTTGGTTCCTATTGTAGTCCTCCCAGAAGGAAGAGGACAAAGTTTCCAAACTTTCTGTCTTTTGAATTGAAGCAGCTCTTGTTGCATAGCTTCAACCCAACTTCCATCCTTTAGAGCCTCCTCAACTTTCTTTGGCTCTATCTGGGATAGAAAACAAGAGTGAAGACAAACATTTTCTTCATGGGTTTGTCCTCTTGTATTTACCCCGGAGACAACATCTCCAATGATGTTTGTGGTAGGATGAGACTTGTGGATCCTAAGCTGAGGAATCACAACAAGTTGTTGAGAAAGATCTAAAGTAGAAAAATTTAGATCTGGCATAGATGTTTCTCCCACCACATCAGTACACTTTTCAAGTGAAACTTGATCCAAGCAGTGTGTGACATCATTGATGTTCTCATCTATGGTGTGGTTAGTGGCATCAAGAAATCCTTGGTCACTGTCACCATCACCGTTGTTGCCTTCCACAGTTGAGGTCTTCTTATCTGGTTGTAGAGCCTCTGAGCTGGAATTTCAAGGCATACCAGATGTATCAGCTGAATTTGTCATTGTTGTGCTGATAGAAACCTCATTTGCAGAAGTAGTTCCTACTGGAGCTGAAGATGTATGACTTGAAGGTCTTCCTAGCTCAAATCTTGGGTCGGGATCACCTGAATTTAATTTTCTGTAGATCCATTTGTGACCTTGCCCCTTCCTGAAATGTAACCACCTTCATCTCCTCCAAAAGCAACAGGTCCTCCATCAATCCTTTCAAAGTTCTGGAGTAGTGACCTATTACCAGTCATGTGGCTGGAGCAGCCACTGTCTATGATCCAAACATTTCTGTTTGTCTTCAGCTGTCCTTGTACAAAAGAGAATGATTAGTTACATCTGGAAACCCAATCCTTGCTTGTCTTGGGCTTATTTACCGAAGGTAATTCAACAGTGATAGATCCTATGGTTGTACTAAGAGGATCTTAAGCTGTTGTAGATGGAGAAATCTCAGTCACTTGGTCTTTCTTAGACATCCACACCACCTTTGGAGTCTTGGACTTGACCTTCAAAACTTCGGAAGTTTTGATGACTGATACTTTGGAAGATTCTGCAGACACTGCAGCAGATTTCAGTGCTTCGGAAGAATTCCTTTCTTCCGAGACCATTATTTCTTCCGAAGGTAATTTTCCATTTCTCTTCTTTTTAGATTTGAGACTTTCGAAGGAAACTGGTTTTCCTTCCGAAGCCTGAATCTTCTTGGAACTCTTTAATGCCTTTGTTTTGGCCATGTGGACAGTACCTTTAGGATTGAAGGGACAATCCTTTGCAATGTGAGTAGTGCTGTCACACAACACAATTCATCTTCTTCTTCACAAGAGCCTTTTCTTGAGAATAAGATTGTTTTTGGTCACATCCCTTCTCCACCTTCATCTTTACAGATGCTGAGACAGTCCTCTTGGGCTGAGGACTATGCTTGGAGTTTGATGGTCCAGGCTGTGCAGCAGTGGTACACAACAAATCAGTCTTCTTCTTGCTACTGAGATGAGTTGAACAAGAACCAGAACTCTTAGAAGAAGAGTTTTGGTTGATGTCTTCAGTCCCTACCACTTTAAACCCTGCAGAAATAAAAACTTGTTTCTGCTTAGAGTCAAAAGCAGCCTTGATCTCTTGAGCCTTCCTTGCCTTTCTTTTGCTCTTTCTGATCAAGTTCTTTCTCATGGACTTGGTCATCACAGTTTTCACTTTCTCCTCAGAAGGATAGTGGCCCTTCTTGGAATCCTCCTCTTCACTCTTAGTAGAGGGATTCTTCACTATCTCTTCTTCATCCTCCTCACTCATAGGATCTATGAGAGGAAGCTCATCTTCACAAGTTCCACACTTAGGGGGTCTTACATACAAGTTTGTGTGTGGAGGAGCTATCTCATTTGATCCCAGTCCCTGTCTGTTTTGATAGCACACTTTGTTGTGCAGGGATGAGGATATCATGTTCATGAAGGTCTCTTCTTCAAGAACATTCTTTTCTGCCCTGGCTTTGCTGATCACAAGCTCAGCCCGACACTCAGTTAGCTTGGTTATGAGATCTTGAATTTGAGTTCTAAAATCTGTGTGTTCATGTTTTAGAACTGAAATGGTTTTCTCTAAGTCCTCTATTTTCAGCTTATAATCATTTTCAGACTTTCTAAAATCAGATTTTAAAATGTGTAAGGACTCAATATCAGATCTCAATTCCAAGTTATAGGACCTGTACCTATTAACTTTAGCAATGCATTCAGGAGTACAGAGATGTTCCAATACCTTGGCTTCATCATGATCTGCCATCAGTGCTTGGTTTGGAGAAGCATCTTCTACCTGAAAGCTCCAGTCAAAGCCTCCTTCTTCAACAGCAACAGCAGCTTGCTGCTTTGACTTCTCATTATGAAGAGCTTTGTCAGTGTAGTTTGGTATGGATTGTGTTTGGCCACCATTGGTTCTAGGTGCCTTACACTCTCTGGCAAAGTGGCCCATCAAGTTACAGTTGTAACACTTCACTTTGCCTTTGTCCAGTCCAAACTTTCCACCGGTTGCATTGCTTGGAAACTTCCTTCCACTCCTCTTGTAGAAATTTTTGGCTCTGTGAGTGAGGAGAGCCATCTGTTGGACTATTTCCATGTACTCCAGATCATCTGGATGGATACAGTCTAAGTCTATAAGAGTGAAAAGTGAGTTGCCACTGCTTTTATCAGAAGACACAAATGCTTGAGAAGAGCTTGTCTCTTGGAATGGGCTTCCTTGAGTGTAGTTCTCCCTTGGTGTCTCTGGGAAGGTGATGAAAGGACCCTTGGGTGAGTTTTCAGGGTAGCATATAAGATGATGTTTGGGTTCTATGCTATCCCTTTCAACCACATGTAGGGCTGAACCCATTTGATTGTTGGAGTTGCTAGATGAACCCTGCATGTTCATCTCCATGTGGTAGCCACCGAGAATCCCATATAACTCTGTCAGAGTGAGAGTTTTAAGATTTTCAGTTCTCTTGATCACCACACAGTAGTGTGTCCATTGCCTAGGAAGTGAGGACATGAACTTCCTTACAATGTCTCTATTCTCAAGAGCAACTCCTCCATCCACTAGGGTATCCACAATCTCAACATACCTGAAGTATTGCTGAGTCATGGTCTCACCTATTTTGAAGGTGAAGTTTTCAAACTGCTGCTTCAGGAGATCCTTCTTGTTCTCCTTGGCTTCAGAAGAACCCTCATACATCAGTTTCAGTGCATCCCACAGCTGTTTAGCTGTTTTGCACTTCTTGATACCTCTGTATATAGAGTTTGGAAGGGCAGTTTGAAGAGCTGTCATGGCTTTCCTGTCTATCACTACTCTCTTCCTATCTTCATCAGAGTAGTTAGCCACATCCATGGGGATCATACCAGCACCAGTAGTAGAGGGTGTGCTGGGTATGAAAGGTCCATTATCAATAGACTCCCACATTCTTGAATCGAGAGACCTGATGAAACCTTCCATTCTTAAACACTAGGTGTCAAACTCATCAAGAGTGATCAGTGGGGACTTGTTCATGGTTCCAGTTTCCATATCGGTTTTGGAAATGGCTGCCATTTGAAAAGTTTGGTATTTGTGTGTGTGAGGGATCTTAAGATGGTGAGATCTTATATCAAGAGCCTGAAAGCTCTGATACCAAATGCAGGATCATTGAAGGGTGTGAGTTACAACACAACAACACAAAGAGGAGATTAACCAAACTTTAATCAAACAGTAAATTGGATTAACCAAGATAAGACACTAAGAACACAAGTAATGAAAGACACAAAACACAAAGAACACAAGTATATGGTTTTCAAGAATGCAGTATATTGCTTTCTCTATGTTCTATTACAAGTGTTACAAAGCATAAATAAAAGATACAAGAACATGAGATACTTATACTACATCCTACAGCTGGCTATACTTTGAAAGCCAGCTGGATACAATTGACTAGACACAAACAAAATCAATTGTAGAGTCAAAAGGCAGATTGCCTTTTGACTTGTGACTATGACATGCCATAGCTCACATCCTTTTCTATTGCAAAAAGGATAAAATACATAAAGTAGAAAGTATACAGACTCAAGACCTCAATGTACAGTTACCAAAAGCATGGACCTTTTCACCAAACCATGTTAGTTGGTGACTTGCAGAGTTGCAGTGGAAAGGTGTCCAACTTTATGGAACAGTACATCAGATAAAGCATATGTTAAAAGTCTTCGAAAGAAATCCGTCTTCATGAACTTGAAGCTTCGGAAGACCTTGTCTCTGAGGTTTCGGAAGACTTCATCTTTGGCTTCGGAAGATGTTGGTCTTGGCTTCGGAAGATTTCACACTTAGATTATTTCAGTTGCACATGTGAAACTTCCGAAGCATTCCACTTCAATGCACTTGTGCAGCATGCAGGAGAGACTAAAGATGTTTAGGTTGCATTAGCCTCTTCATTAATCTCTACATCCTCCTCACCAGACCCATATATTAAGAACATATCCTTAGTGTTCCTAAGGTATTTCAAAATACTCTTAACAGCCATCCAATGACTATTACCAGGAATCTGTTGATATCTACTTGTCATGCTTAAAGAACATGACACGTCCGGCCTAGTACATATCATTGCCTACATGATGGAGCCTATAGCAGATGCATATGGGACTCCATTCATTCTTTCTTGTTCAACCTTTGAACTAGGGCATTGAGATGAGCTCAATATAGTCCCTTTCTGAATAGGTACTAATCCCCTTTTAGAATTCTCCATCTTGAACCTATTCAAGATCTTTTCAATGTATGTACTTTGGTTTAAACCTATTAACCGCCTTGATCTATCCCTATAGATCTTTAGTCCCAAAATATAGGTGGCTTCACCAAGATCCTTATTGGAAAAACAACTTCCAAGCTAGGTTTTTACACCCTCCAAGGTTGGAATGTCGTTTCCAAAAATTAGAATGTCATCGACATATAATACAAGGAAAGTAATAATGCTCCCACTAGCTTTCTTATACACACAAGCTTCATCAGCGTTTTTGATGAAGCCAAATTTCTTTACTTCATCATCAAAACGGTGATTCCAACTTCTTGACGCTTGTTTCAATCCGTAGATTGACTTCTTCAACTTGCATACTTTGTTAGGATGTTTTGGATCGACAAAACCTTCAGGCTGTTCCATATGGACATCTTCCTCAAGATATCCATTAAGGAAAGCAGTTTTGACGTCCATTTGCCAAATCTCATAGTCATAATACGCTACTATGGCAAATAATATCCTAATAGACTTTAGCATTGCCACAGGGGAGAAAGTTTCATCATAATCAATCCCTTGAGTTTGAGTGAAACCTTTCGCTACGAGTCTAGCTTTATAAGTATCCAAGTTTCCATGCATATCGGTTTTCTTCTTGAAAACCCACTTACTTCCAACTATCATGGACTTAAGAGGTGGGTAACCAATTCCCAAACTTGGTTATCATACATGGATTGCATCTCAACGTTCATGGCTTCTTGCCATTTGTCAAAATCAGGTTTTGACATTGCATCATGGTATGTGGTTGGTTCATCCGAATCTACCACATAGCATCCATCCATCATAAATCCATATCTCTCAGGAGGAACACTAATTCTACCACATAGAACGTTTTGTGTATCTTGATCATCCATATGATCATTCTCAACATCCTCATGTTGATTGCTAGTATCAACCAATTCTGTATCGTTTTGTGAATCTTGAACCTCTTCAAGTTCCACTGCTCCTCCAGTAGTTTCTTCCAAAAGAAACTTAGTCTCCAAGAACTCTGCCTTTCGAGCAATAAACACTTTCTGCTCTGTCGGATCATAGAAATAATATCCAATACAATCTCTAGGATATCCAATGAAGACACACTTTGTGGATCGGGCTTCCAGTTTGTTTTGAGTGTATTTTTTTGGATAAGCATCACACCCCCAAACTTTTAAATATGATAATGATGGAACTCTTTCATGCCATACTTCGAATGGTGTCCTTTCCACTTTCTTGGTTGGAGCCATATTTAAAATACGGGCCGCGGAGAGCAACGCGAACCCCAAAATGATAAAGGTAGTGTACTTCTAGCCATCATAGATCGAACCATATCCAACAAAGTCCGATTCCTCCTCTCAGACACACCATTATGTTGTGGTGTTCCAGGTGGAGTAAGTTGTGAGACAATCCCACAACTTCTAAGATATTCTTGAAATTCACTACTAAGGTATTCACGTCCTCTATCTATACGAAGAATCTTGACCGTCTTGTTGAGTTGATTTTCTACTTCATTCTTGAAGATTTTGAACATTTCAAAAGATTCATGTTTGTGTCTTAACAATTACACATACCCATAAAGACTATAGTCATCGGTAAAGGTAATGAAGTATCTTTCACCATTCCTAGTTGTGGTTTAAAAGGTCCGCATACATCCGAATGTATGATCCCTAATAAATCTTTTGCCCTTTCATTAGTCCCACTAAAAGGGGCCTTTGTCATTTTAACCTGTAAACAAGACTCGCATACATCAAATGAATCATTTTCATTGGTTTTCAAAAGACCATTCTTCTAAAGTTTTTGCATACGATTCTTGTTTATGTGACCAAGGCGACAATGCCAAAGATAGGAATCACTCAAATCTAGTTGAGCCTCTTGGTGGTTGCTTGGTACATTGAGCTATCATATGTTGTGTTATTATGAACCAATCATAAATACCATTACAAGGTATAGCCTTAAAATAAAACACATGATTTAAAGAAACATGAATATCATTGTCAACAAACTTGAAATCATAATCACATTGTCTTAAATGGGAAACATAAATAATGTTCCTAGTCAAGCTAGGAGCATACAATACATTCTTTAAAATGACTTCCAAACCACTTGGAAGCTTCAAAATGTAGTCTCCTTGGGCTTCCATGTGAACCTTTGCACCATTGCCCATAAAGAGACTAATTTCCCCTTTTGCATAATGCTCACTTCTTTTGAACCCCTGCAACAAATTGCAAATATGAGTTCCACATCCGGTATCCAATACCCATGTGTTAGAAGAAATAACATTTAACTCAACATGTATCATAAAGATTGTACCTGATGTAACATCTTGTAAGTTTGGGTTAATTTAAAGTTAGTCTTGTTAAATTTTTACATGGGCTAATTGTGTTATTTATGAAAATTATGAGCTGCTTATGATTATTACCTTAAGTGCTCTTTTGAATTTGTAAGGTTATAATATTTATATAATAATAATAATAATAACAAATTATAAGAGTAATAATAATTATGTTACTAATAATAATAATAATAATAATAATAATAATAATAATAAGAACAATAAAGGTAAAATGAAGTGTAAACTTTTAAACTTGAAAATGTTCAAACATTAAACTTAATTTAAACTCAAGGGGCCTCCTTGTCAATTTTGAAACTGTGAAAATAAAGTTTGGGCACGAAATAACAACCTTAAAACTTCAAGGACCATTTGTGCAAATAACTAAAAATTAATCCAAGTTTTCCCTCTTAACCGCGTTCCGGCCAGAAATCCGGCGGAGCTCCGGCGAGCTCCGGCGACGGCCAAAGCACCCAAAATTATTCGTTTCGAAGCCCAAAACCGACCCAAATCGTGTCGTTTACACGTTTCGAACTTGATTATTCGATTAAATTGCATTTAAACATCGGTTTCGACCCTAAGCGATCGCATAACCGATATACATTAAAACATATGGCCGTTCGAGCATTTACACATCATAATAGTCCAATTAAACTAACCTAAACGACTCTCTATCAATCATTAATCGAATACCATCCTCAATTGCATCTGAAACAACCACAAATTGCAAATTGAACTTCATATTCTTATCGCGAATTTTCACCACCCGAACACCACCATACCAAACTGTTAACAACGAATTGACAGAGGGTTTTACATCGTGAACATCATCCGAAGCTCCACACGAAGTTAATTGGATTATCATCACCATTTTTGCATCAAACTGAATCAAGCTTGGTCGCGACTGATTCTTTGGTCGTTCTTCATCAATTCCTTTTTGAATCGGGTAATTAAATGAATGTATATACTCGAAATCTTGTGGGGAACAAAAGCCCCATGATTTAAATCGATAACAACCCTGATTTGATCTTCAATTGTGGTCATGATCAAACTAGGGTTCGTGCGATTTGGGGGAAATTCGTTGTTACTGTTTTTAGTTTATTAAATCGGAGTCTTAAACGCGGCTGGATGCCTTGGTTCACTGGTTCCCCACTCACATTCCGAATTAGAGGTCCCGGGTTCGAACCCGGCGACCTCCAATCCATTTGTTTTTGGCTTTTTCAGCCTTTAAAAAAATATAGAAAATTTCTAAAAATTTATAAAAATTAATCTTGTAAACTTAAATTATTTTGAAGTCACTTAACCAATTTCTAAAAATTTATGTTCTTATAATACTTGTATACTTTTATAAAACAAATGATATCATTAGTTAAATTTCTTATAAAAAAATAAATTTTAATGTTGACTAACTTATTAAGACCATTATTAGTTCAAATAATATATTTAAATTATTTCTTATAAGTTAAACTTAAAATATAGTTTTAATCTACTAAATAGTTGTTTGTTCAAATAATGTATATAAACTATTTTTTTATATAAAATAGACATTAAAAATTGTTATTGGCTCACACTTTATTTATAATTGTTACAAATAAAAAAATATAAAAAGATATCTACACTTTATATTTTGTTTTGGCAACCATATTAAACGATTCAAGTTTATGACCTCATGACAAATTATTAAATCAATGTAATTCTTTTGTTAAATATATATATATATATCAAGGAATCCCAAATTTTCTCTTAAAACCCTAAATCATGTTTAAACGTTAATCTAAAACTTAAATCTTGTGAATATTTTTACTTAGGTTCGTTGTGAAGAACTACGTTGGAACGTTGCTTATTATATTTCTTATTATTCGTCATTTACATACATTTGATCATGTGAGTTTTCCTTGCCCCTTTTTACCTTTTTCACACTATTTTGGGATGGAACATGTTATCCTATTATCTTTACACTTGCACACATTTTTAAGACTTGTAAAACGTTATGGCAATTCCTCATGTAAGTTGTGGTTAGTTGGACTTTTTGTGATTACCATGTTATGGGATTATATGTACAATCATTAACTATTGCTAGCCCAGTGAAGTCATGGATCTATGGGTAAGACAAGCCTGCTTGGTTGATCCGAGTACACTTAGCTGATCGTTTATACTTTTAACGTTTGAGACTTGTAAAACTTTTGTCGAGGTTTGATTGTTGCATTGTTCATAACATCCCTAATCACTTTATTCACTAACTTATGACTTGAATTGCCATCTTTTATATAATTATGTATTGTAAACTATGGATTGCTCACCAACATTATTGTTGACTCTTTATTTTTAACATGTTTCAGGAAATGCCCAAGTTTGATTATCTACACACTGAAGCTAGCACATCTAGGGATGGACCTAGATTAATAAATAAAATAGGATGAATTGTTACATTTTATGTTACGTTTTTTATATCCTTTGAGACTTATGTTTGTAATGTGACAAATGAAATTTTGTGTAGAATATATTTGGATTATTAATAGCGTTATGTGGCAATGAACGATCTTAACTCTCACTCCTCGACGTTTCCGCCGTCAAGGTTGGGGTGTGACAGATTGGTATGAGAGCCCATAACTATAGGGATCTAGGTTATTAGAAATGGTGACCTAGGCTATAGTATGCATGAACCTTATAGAATTATAGTTCTATCTTGTAAATTATATACTTTTCATGCTACATAATGCTATGCCTCTTATGTGCAATGTGATGCCTTAGCATAGGATTGCCTAAACATTGTTATTTGTCTCCCTAAACTTAACTTTGACCCTTTGACTCCCCCGAATATGAACTCTCTTAATCTTATTCTCGTCGACACGTGGAATCTTATGTTTATGTTATGATTTGATCTTTAGACGTTACGTCTAATCTGTATAAATCTCATCAAGGTTTTGATTCTATGAACCTAAGAAATATTGTGTGACACATAGACACCTGTATCCTGGTTCTCCTGGCAAAAGGCCCTCGGGCTAAGGCAAGCATATCGCATAAATCCTACGGGACTACTTATGCTTACCTGGGGATTTCTGGGATGAGTGATAAACTATGGTCAACATACACAAGTTTCTAAGGTAAATAGGTCAATTCACCTTGACGTGTCAACGTTTTCAAATGGTAATGCGTTACCAAATGGAAACATCCAGTGTACCTTAAAACTCTTAGCTTATCTTTGTTAAACTACTATCCTCTGTTATCCCCGCTCCTGTAACTAACTCATTTTGTATATCCAGCATGTCTCGTCACCAGGAAAGCGTGGAAGTTCCGACCGTAAGCTGGCTGCCATGATTGCACGACAAATGGCTGCCGTTCTCCCGACTATGGTTGCTGAACTTAATAGCACACTAATGGCTAATAGCAACAACAATACCAATGGGAACAATAGTGGTGCTAATGGAGATAATAGCAACAATCAAAACGGGAATAATCAACATGGGAACAATCGTACTTGCACTTTCAAACACTTCAACTCGTGCAAACCCACTAGTTTTAGTGGAAAAGAAGGAGCCACGGGACTTCTCGAGTGGTTGAAGGTATGGAGAACACATTTATTATTAGCGAGTGCCCCGATGAGCTCAAGGTTCGCTATGCCACAAGTGTTCTTCAACAACGAGCGCTAACTTGGTGGAATAGTGAAAAGAGAAACGGGGAACTGAGGTTGCAATGGCGATGCCCTGGGAGGAATTCAAAGATATTATGATCCAAAAGTTCTGCCCAAGAAGCGAGTTACAAAAGCTAGAGGAGGAATTCTGGAACCTTAAACAAGATGGTGGGAATCACTTGGCTTATTCCACCCGACATCATGAGTTGAGTATGCTTCTACCACACATGGTGGACACCGTGCCCCGTAACATCGAGAAATTTATCAAGGGGGTGCCACCTCAAATTCAAGATGCTGTGGTGGGTAGTAGACCACAACCTTGGAGGAAGCGATTACTATCACTGCACAGCTCACCGAGAATCATATAAGAGCTGGCACGATGTCGGCAAAGGGTTCCAAGGCTATGGCGAAGATGACACCCAAGGCAACAAAGGAGGTAAAGGCCGAGTCATCTTCTCAAAACAAGAAGCGTAAATTCACCCCGACACGCAACTACGCTGTGACCGCCCCTAATGCTCCTCAAAAACAAATGGTGGTTGCGAATCAAGCTCCCATGGCTAATGTTTATGCTGGTCCACATCCTATGTGTAACACGTGCAAGTACCATCATTCAAGCAACATTCCATGCCGAGTCTGCTCGCTGTGTGGAAATTATGGTCATTTGGTAGCTACTTGTCTTCGTGCACCAAATAACACTGCCATGCTTACCAACCGAACCTGCTACAACTATGGCGAGGCTGGCCATATTCGCCCTCAATGTCCTCGCAATGCGGGAACTTTGCCACCGGCTCGTGGAAGGGCTTTCAACATCAACGCCAACCAAGCGCAAGCCAACAACGACGTGGTGAATGGTACGCCGTTAAATTTTTCTAGTCCTTTTCTTGTCTTGCAAAATTTTCTTTATGTTTATCATACCAATAATAGGTTGTTACCAAACCGGTACGTATCTTGTAAATAATCTTATGCATCTGTATTGTTTGATTCGGGTGCCGATAGGAGTTTCGTGTCCTTGGAATTCGAACCTATACTTTCTAAACCGCGTGCAAAACTGGAGAGATCTTTCACGGTCGAGGTCGCCGATGGAAAATCTATTTTCGTTGATGTCGTGATACGCGACTGCATCTTGAGCCTTAACGAACACGAGTTCTCCGTCGACCTTATTCCTATGCAATTGGGAAGCTTTGATGTTATCGTTGGCATGGATTGGTTAACCAAACACCGTGCGGAAATTCTATGTTTCGAGAAGTGTATCCGAATTCCGTTACCGACTGGAGATACTTGAAGGTCTTTGGGGAGAAATCATCCCAAAGACTCAAACTCATGTCTTGTATCAAGGCCGTAAGTGCTTAAGTAAAAACTACATGGTTCATGGCATATGTAGTTAATACGAAAACCAAGGGTAAGGAGTTGAAGGACATTCCTGTTGTGCGAGATTTCCCGAAGTTTTTCCCGAAGATCTTAAAGGGTTACCTCCCGTGCGAGAAGTTGAGTTAAGATTGATTTATCCCTGGTGCAAACCCTGTGGCTAAATCGCCTTATCGTCTTGCACCTTCTGAAATGCAAGAGCTCGCTAGTCAACTGCAAGAGTTGACCGATAAGGGTTTTATTCGCCCTAGTTCATCACCGTGGGGCGCACCGGTACTATTTGTGAAGAAGAAGGATGGGTCATTCCGTATGTGCATCGACTACCGGGAACTCAACAAGCTTACTATTAAAAACCGATACCCTCTTCCTCGAATCGATGACCTCTTCGACCAACTTCAAGGAGCAACTCAATTCTCGAAGATCGATCTACGTTCTGGGTATCATCAATTACGTGTTCATGATGATGACATTCCAAAGACCGCTTTCCGTACTCGATATGGACACTACGAGTTCATGGTCATGCCATTTGGCCTGACCAATGCGCCTGCTGTGTTCATGGATCTCATGAATCGAGTATGTAAACTGTATTTGGATAAATTCGTGATCGTGTTTATTGATGACATCCTTATTTATTCCAAGACAAAAATCGATCACGAGACACACTTGCGACAAGTACTTGAACTTTTGAAGAAGGAGCAATTATACGCCAAGCTTTCCAAGTGTGAGTTTTGGTTGGAAGAAGTTCAATTCCTAGGGCATGTGGTGAATAGCCAAGGAATTCACGTGGATCCTGCTAAAATTGAAGCTGTGAAGAATTGGTGTGTTCCCACAACCCCAACCGAGGTTCGTTCTTTTCTGGGTTTAGCGGGATATTACCGAAGGTTCATAGCAATTTCTTGAAGATTGCTAAACCATTAACAGCGCTAACCCAAAAGAATCGACTTTTTGAATGGGGACCCGAGCAAGAGGAGGCTTTCGAGACATTGAAGCGCAAGTTGTGTAATGCTCCTATTCTCTCACTACCCGATGGAAACGACGACTTTACTGTATATTGTGATGCTTCTAATCACGGTCTTGGTGTGTTCTCATGCAACGAGGCAAAGTTATAGCATACGCGTCGAGACAATTGAAGGTTCATGAAGTTAACTACACAACGCATGATCTTGAACTTGGTGTGGTGGTTTTTGCATTGAAGATTTGGCGACACTACTTATATGGGACGCAATGCATAGTCTACACCGATCATAAGAGTCTCCAACACGTGTTCAATCAAAAGGATCTCAACATGAGACAAAGACGTTGGATTGAGTTGATTAGCGACTACGACTGCGACATTCGCTATCATCCTGGAAAGGCGAATGTTGTAGCCGACGCACTAAGTCGCAAGGTCCACAACAAGACTGTCTCACTTCAAGAAATCCGAGATCGAAGGCAATGGTTTGATACGTTAGGAGAATTTGATACCGAGATTCACGTGGATGTCAACGAGGCTACTATCATGCTCCAAAACATAAGGATCGATAGTGACCTCGAGTTATGCATTCGCGAGGCTCAACAAGCGGCACTAACTGACGAAGGAAAAGATGAAGATTTGATGACTAACGTACGGTCACAATTGGAGACAAAACCGAACGGCATGTGGTATTTCTTGAATCGACTCTGGATTCCGAATCGCGACAACCTTCGGCACTTTATTATGAACGAAGCTCACCAAACCCGATACTCCGTTCATCCTGGCTCCGATAAGATGTATATGGACCTGCGTGGTCAATATTGGTGGCCTGGAATGAAGAAAGATATCGTACTTATGTTTCCAAGTGCCTCACGTGCGCAAGGGTCAAAGCCGAACATCAACGACCAAGTGGTTTACTTGAGCAACCCGAAATCCCTATGTGGAAATGGGAACATATATCCATGGATTTCATAACCAAGTTACCTCGTACACCTCGTGGTCATGATAGTATTTGGGTCATCGTTGACCGTTTGACCAAGACAGCACATTTCATACCATACGAGATACGTACAAGTTTCAAGGCTAGCCCGAATCTATATTGATGAAATTGTGAGTCGTCATGGCGTGCCCTTACACATCATTTCCGATCGAGATGCCCGTTTCACTTCGCACTTCTGGTCTTCGATGCAAGAACTCCGGAACTCAATTGGATTTAAGTACGGCTTACCATCCTCAAACCGATGGTCAAACCGAACGAACAATCCAAACCTTGAAGATCTGCTACGTCTTTGTGTCCTTGATTTTGGTGGTGATTGGGATACGCATTTACCGCTCGCGGAATTTTCGTATAACAATAGTTATCACTCAAGTATTAAGATGGCACCATTCGAGGCGTTGTATGGTCGTAAATGTCGTTCTCCTATCTGTTGGACTGACATTGGGGAAAATCTTATCACTGGTCCGGAACTTATTCAGGAAACGACTGACAAAGTTTCCAAAATTCGAAATAACCTTGAAGTGGCTAGAAGTCGCCAAAAGAGTTATGCGATAAAAGACGCAAACATTGGAGTTTCAAGTCGACGACATGGTTCTTCTTAAAGTCTCTCCATGGAAGGGTGTTGTACGTTTTGGGAAGAAGGGTAAGTTAGCCCCGCGGTTCGTAGGACCTTTCAAGATTTTGAAAAGAATTGGGAAAGTGGCTTACAAACTAGAGTTACCTGCTGAACTTAGCGGAGTTCATCCTGTCTTTCATGTTTCAAACTTGAGGAAGTGCTTGGCTGATGAAAACTTGCATGTTCCACTAGAGGAAATTCAAGTTGATGAGTCATTGCACTTTGTTGAGAAGCCTGTTGAGATTATGGATCGTACCCTGAAGAAGACCCGAACAACTACCACACCTATCGTTAAAGTTCGTTGGGAAAACAAACGTGGAGTTGAGTTCACTTGGGAGCGTGAGGATCATATGAAGGAGAGATACCCGCATTTGTTCTCTTAGCTTATTCTTAATTTCGGGACGAAATTCTTTTAAGTTGGGGAGACTGTAACATCTTGTAAGTTTGGGTTAATTTAAAGTTAGTCTTGTTAAATTTTTACATGGGCTAATTGTGTTATTTATGAAAATTTTGGGCTGCTTATGATTATTACCTTAAGTGCTCTTTTGAATTTGTAAGGTTATAATATTTATATAATAATAATAATAATAATAATAATAACAAATTATAAGAGTAATAATAATTATGTTACTAATAATAATAATAATAATAATAATAATAATAATAATAATAAGAACAATAAAGGTAAAATGAAGTGTAAACTTTTAAACTTGAAAATGTTCAAACATTAAACTTAATTTAAACTCAAGGGGCCTCCTTGTCAATTTTGAAACTGTGAAAATAAAGTTTGGGCACGAAATAACAACCTTAAAACTTCAAGGACCATTTGTGCAAATAACTAAAAATTAATCCAAGTTTTCCCTCTTAACCGCGTTCCGGCCAGAAATCCGGCGGAGCTCCGGCGAGCTCCGGCGACGGCCAAAGCACCCAAAATTATTCGTTTCGAAGCCCAAAACCGACCCAAATCGTGTCGTTTACACGTTTCGAACTTGATTACTCGATTAAATTGCATTTAAACATCGGTTTCGACCCTAAGCGATCGCATAACCGATATACATTAAAACATATGGCCGTTCGAGCATTTACACATCATAATAGTCCAATTAAACTAACCTAAACGACTCTCTATCAATCATTAATCGAATACCATCCTCAATTGCATCTGAAACAACCACAAATGCAAATTGAACTTCATATTCTTATCGCGAATTTTCACCACCCGAACACCACCATACCAAACTGTTAACAACGAATTGACAGAGGGTTTTACATCGTGAACATCATCCGAAGCTCCACACGAAGTTAATTGGATTATCATCGCCATTTGTGCATCAAACTGAATCAAGCTTGGTCGCGACTGATTCTTTGGTCGTTCTTCATCAATTCGTTTTTGAATCGGGTAATTAAATGAATGTATATACTCGAAATCTTGTGGGGAACAAAAGCCCCATGATTTAAATCGTTAACACCTGATTTGATCTTCAATTGTGGTCATGATCAAACTAGGGTTCGTGCGATTTGGGGGAAATTCGTTGTTACTGTTTTTAGTTTATTAAATCGGAGTCTTAAACGCGGCTGGATGCCTTGGTTCACTGGTTCCCCACTCACATTCCGAATTAGAGGTCCCGGGTTCGAACCCGGCGACCTCCAATCCATTTGTTTTTGGCTTTTCAGCCTTTAAAAAAATATAGAAAATTTCTAAAAATTTATAAAAATTAATCTTGTAAACTTAAATTATTTTGAAGTCACTTAACCAATTTCTAAAAATTATGTTCTTATAATACTTGTATACTTTATAAAACAAATGATATCATTAGTTAAATTTCTTATAAAAAAATAAATTTTAATGTTGACTAACTTATTAAGACCATTATTAGTTCAAATAATATATTTAAATTATTTCTTATAAGTTAAACTTAAAATATAGTTTTAATCTACTAAATAGTTGTTTGTTCAAATAATGTATATAAACTATTTTTTTATATAAAATAGACATTAAAAATTGTTATTGGCTCACACTTTATTTATAATGTTACAAATAAAAAAAATATAAAAAGATATCTACACTTTATATTTTGTTTTGCAACCATATTAAACGATTCAAGTTTATGACCTCATGACAAATTATTAAATCAATGTAATTCTTTTGTTAAAATATATATATATATATATCAAGGAATCCCAAATTTTCTCTTAAAACCCTAAATCATGTTTAAACGTTAATCTAAAACTTAAATCTTGTGAATATTTTTACTTAGGTTCGTTGTGAAGAACTACGTTGGAACGTTGCTTATTATATTTCTTATTAATCGTCATTTACATACATTTGATCATGTGAGTTTTCCTTGCCCCTTTTTACCTTTTTCACACTATTTTGGGATGGAACATGTTATCCTATTATCTTTACACTTGCACACATTTTTAAGACTTGTAAAACGTTATGGCAATTCCTCATGTAAGTTGTGGTTAGTTGGACTTTTTGTGATTACCATGTTATGGGATTATATGTACAATCATTAACTATTGCTAGCCCAGTGAAGTCATAGATCTATGGGTAAGACAAGCCTGCTTGGTTGATCCGAGTACACTTAGCTGATCGTTTATACTTTTAACGTTTGAGACTTGTAAAACTTTTGTCGAGGTTTGATTGTTGCATTGTTCATAACATCCCTAATCACTTATTCACTAACTTATGACTTGAATTGCCATCTTTTATATACTTATGTATTGAAAACTAGGATTGCTCACCAACATTATTGTTGACTCTTTATTTTTAATATGTTTCAGGAAATGCCCAAGTTTGATTATCTACACACTGAAGCTAGCACATCTAGGGATGGACCTAGATAATAAATAAAATAGGATGAATTGTTACATTTTATGTTACGTTTTTATATCCTTTGAGACTTATGTTTGTAATGTGACAAATGAAATTTTGTGTAGAATATATTTGGATTATTAATAGCGTTATGTGGCTATGAACGATCTTAACTCTCACTCCTCGACGTTTCCGCCGTCAAGGTTGGGGTGTGACAGATTGGTATCAGAGCCATAACTATAGGGATCTAGGTTATTAGAAATGGTGACCTAGGCTATAGTATGCATGAACCTTATAGAATTATAGTTCTATCTTGTAAATTATGTACTTTTCATGCTACATAATGCTATGCCTCTTATGTGCAATGTGATGCCTTAGCATAGGATTGCCTAAACATTGTTATTTGTCTCCCTAAACTTAACTTTGACCCTTTGACTCCCCCCGAATATGAACTCTCTTAATCTATTCTCGTCGACACGTGGAATCTTATGTTTATGTTATGACTTGATCTTTAGACGTACGTCTAATCTGTATAAATCTCATCAAGGTTTTGATTCTATGAACCTAAGAAATATTGTGTGACACATAGACACCTGTATCCTGGTTCTCCTGGCAAAAGCCCTCGGGCTAAGGCAAGCATATCGCATAAATCCTACAGGACTACTTATGCTTACCTGGGGATTTCTGGGATGAGTGATAAACAATGGTCACATACACAAGTTTCTAAGGTAAATAGGTCAATTCACCTTGACGTGTCAACGTTTTCAAATGGTAATGCGTTACCTAATGGAAACATCCAGTGTACCTTAAAACTCTTAGCTTATCTTTGTTAAACTACTATCCTCTATTATCCCTGCTCCTGTAACTAATCATTTTGTATATCCAGCATGTCTCGTCACCATGGAAAGCGTGGAAGTTCCGACCGTAAGCTGGCTGCCATGATTGCACGACAAATGGCTGCCGTTCTCCCGACTATGGTACTGAACTTAATAGCACACTAATGGCTAATAGCAACAACAATACCAATGGGAACAATAGTGGTGCTAATGGAGACAATAGCAACAATCAAAACGGGAATAATCACACAGGAACAATCGTACTTGCACTTTCAAACACTTCAACTCATGCAAACCCACTAGTTTTAGTGGAAAAGAAGGAGCCACGGGACTTCTCGGGTGGTTTGAAGGTATGGAGAACACATTTATTATTAGCGAGTGCCCCGATGAGCTCAAGGTTCGCTATGCCACAAGTGTTCTTCAACAACGAGCGCTAACTTGGTGGAATAGTGAAAAGAGAAACGGGGAACTGAGGTTGCAATGGCGATGCCCTGGGAGGAATTCAAAGATATTATGATCCAAAAGTTCTGCCCAAGAAGCGAGTTACAAAAGCTGGAGGAGGAATTCTGGAACCTTAAACAAGATGGTGGGAATCACTTGGCTTATTCCACCCGACATCATGAGTTGAGTATGCTTCTACCACACATGGTGGACACCGTGCCCCGTAACATCGAGAATTTATCAAGGGGGTGCCACCTCAAATTCAAGATGCTGTGGTGGGTAGTAGACCCACAACCTTGGAGGAAGCGATTACTATCACTGCACAGCTCACGAGAATCATATAAGAGCTGGCACGATGTCGGCAAAGGGT
This sequence comes from Flaveria trinervia, assembly GCA_025506515.1. Taxonomy (NCBI): domain Eukaryota; kingdom Viridiplantae; phylum Streptophyta; class Magnoliopsida; order Asterales; family Asteraceae; genus Flaveria; species Flaveria trinervia. The sequence goes on from CM046444.1 coordinate 97,010,890, forward strand.
TCCAAGGCTATGGCGAAGATGACACCCAAGGCAACAAAGGAGGTAAAGGCCGAGTCATCTTCTCAAAACAAGAAGCGTAAGTTCACCCCGACACGCAACTACGCTGTGACCGCCCCTAATGCTCCTCAAAAACAAATGGTGGTTGCGAATCAAGCTCCCATGGATAAAGTTTATGCTGGTCCACATCCTATGTGTAACACGTGCAAGTACCATCATTCAAGCAACATTCCATGCCGAGTCTGCTCGCTGTGTGGAAAGTATGGTCATTTGGTAGCTACCTGTCTTCGTGCACCAAATAACACTGCCATGCTTACCAACCGAACCTGCTACAACTGTGGCGAGGCTGGCCATATTCGCCCTCAATGTCCTCGCAATGTGGGAACTTTGCCACCGGCTCGTGGAAGGGCTTTCAACATCAACGCCAACCAAGCGCAAGCCAACAACGACGTGGTGAATGGTACGCCGTTAAATTTCTTCTAGTCCTTTTCTTGTCTTGCAAAATTTCTTATTTATGTTTATCATACCAATAATAGGTTGTTACCAAACAGGTACGTATCTTGTAAATAATCTTTATGCATCTGTATTGTTTGATTCGGGTGCCGATAGGAGTTTCGTGTCCTTGGAATTCGAACCTATACTTTCTAAACCACGTGCAAAACTGGAGAGATCTTTCACGGTCGAGGTCGCCGATGGAAAATCTATTTTCGTTGATGTCGTGATACGCGACTGCATCTTGAGCCTTAACGAACACGAGTTCTCCGTCGACCTTATTCCTATGCAATTGGGAAGCTTTGATGTTATCGTTGGCATGGATTGGTTAGCCAAACACCGTGCGGAAATTCTATGTTTCTAGAAGTGTATCCGAATTCCGTTACCGACTGGAGATACTTGAAGGTCTTTGGGGAGAAACATCCCAAAGACTCAAACTCATGTCTTGTATCAAGGCCCGTAAGTGCTTAAGTAAAAACTACATGGCTTTCATGGCATATGTAGTTAATACGAAAACCAAGGGTAAGGAGTTGAAGGACATTCCTGTTGTGCGAGACTTTCCCGAAGTTTTTCCCGAAGATCTTAAAGGGTTACCTCCCGTGCGAGAAGTTGAGTTCAGGATTGATTTAATCCCTGGTGCAAACCTGTGGCTAAATCGCCTTATCGTCTTGCACCTTCTGAAATGCAAGAGCTCGCTAGTCAACTGCAAGAGTTGACCGATAAGGGTTTTATTCGCCCTAGTTCATCACCGTGGGGCGCACCGGTACTATTTGTGAAGAAGAAGGATGGTCATTCCGTATGTGCATCGACTACCGGGAACTCAACAAGCTTACTATTAAAAACGATACCCTCTTCCTCGATCGATGACCTCTTCGACCAACTTCAAGGAGCAACTCAATTCTCGAAGATCGATCTACGTTCTGGGTATCATCAATTACGTGTTCATGATGATGACATTCCAAAGACCGCTTTCCGTACTCGATATGGACACTACGAGTTCATGGTCATGCCATTTGGCCTGACCAATGCGCCTGCTGTGTTCATGGAACTCATGAATCGAGTATGTAAACTGTATTTGGATAAATTCGTGATCGTGTTTATTGATGACATCCTTATTTATTCCAAGACAAAAATCGATCACGAGACACACTTGCGACAAGTACTTGAACTTTTGAAGAAGGAGCAATTATACGCCAAGCTTTCCAAGTGTGAGTTTTGGTTGGAAGAAGTTCAATTCCTAGGGCATGTGGTGAATAGCCAAGGAATTCACGTGGATCCTCCTAAAATTGAAGCTGTGAAGAAGATTGGTGTGTTCCCACAACCCCAACCGAGGTTCGTTCTTTTCTGGGTTTAGCGGGATATTACCGTAGGTTCATAGCAAATTTCACGAAGATTGCTAAACCATTAACAGCGCTAACCCAAAAGAATCGACTTTTTGAATGGGGACCCGAGCAAGAAGAGGCTTTCGAGACATTGAAGCGCAAGTTGTGTAATGCTCCTATTCTCTCACTACCCGATGGAAACGACGACTTTACTGTATATGTGATGCTTCTAATCAAGGTCTTGGTTGTGTTCTCATGCAACGAGGCAAAGTTATAGCATACGCGTCGAGACAATTGAAGGTTCATGAAGTTAACTACACAACGCATGATCTTGAACTTGGTGCGGTGGTTTTTGCATTGAAGATTTGGCGACACTACTTATATGGGACGCAATGCATAGTCTACACCGATCATAAGAGTCTCCAACACGTGTTCAATCAAAAGGATCTCAACATGAGACAAAGACGTTGGATTGAGTTGATTAGCGACTACGACTGCGACATTCGCTATCATCCTGGAAAGGCGAATGTTGTAGCCGACGCACTAAGTCGCAAGGTCCACAACAAGACTGTCTCACTTCAAGAAATCCGAGATCGAAGGAATGGTTTGATACGTTAGGAGAATTTGATACCGAGATTCACGTGGATGTCAACGAGGCTACTATCATGCTCCAAAACATAAGGATCGATAGTGACCTCGAGTTATGCATTCGCGAGGCTCAACAAGCGGCACTAACTGACGAAGGAAAAGATGAAGATTTGATGACTAACTTACGGTCACAATTGGAGACAAAACCGAACGGCATGTGGTATTTCTTGAATCGACTCTGGATTCCGAATCGCGACAACCTTCGGCACTTTATTATGAACGAAGCTCACCAAACCCGATACTCCGTTCATCTGGCTCCGATAAGATGTATATGGACCTGCGTGGTCAATATTGGTGGCCTGGAATGAAGAAAGATATCGTAACTTATGTTTCCAAGTGCCTCACGTGCGCAAGGGTCAAAGCCGAACATCAACGACCAAGTGGTTTACTTGAGCAACCCGAAATCCCTATGTGGAAATGGGAACATATATCCATGGATTTCATAACCAGTTACCTCGTACACCTCGTGGTCATGATAGTATTTGGGTCATCGTTGACCGTTTGACCAAGACAGCACATTTCATACCCATACGAGATACGTACAAAGTTTCAAGGCTAGCCCGAATCTATATTGATGAAATTGTGAGTCGTCATGGCGTGCCCTTACACATCATTTCCGATCGAGATGCCCGTTTCACTTCGCACTTCTGGTCTTCGATGCAAGAACTCCTGGGAACTCAATTGGATTTAAGTACGGCTTACCATCCTCAAACGATGGTCAAACCGAACGAAAAATCCAAACCTTGAAGATCTGCTACGTCTTTGTGTCCTTGATTTTGGTGGTGATTGGGATACGCATTTACCGCGCGGAATTTTCATATAACAATAGTTATCACTCAAGTATTAAGATGGCACCATTCGAGGCGTTGTATGGTCGTAAATGTCGTTCTCCTTTCTGTTGGACTGACATTGGGGAAAATCTTATCATTGGTCCGGAACTTATTCAGGAAACGACTGACAAAGTTTCCAAAATTCGAAATAACCTTGAAGTGGCTAGAAGTCGCCAAAAGAGTTATGCCGATAAAAGACGCAAACCATTGGAGTTTCAAGTCGACGACATGGTTCTTCTTAAAGTCTCTCCATGGAAGGGTGTTGTATGTTTTGGGAAGAAGGGTAAGTTAGCCCCGCGTTTCGTAGGACCTTTCAAGATTTTGAAAAGAATTGGGAAAGTGGCTTACAAACTAGAGTTCCTGCTGAACTTAGCGGAGTTCATCCTGTCTTTCATGTTTCAAACTTGAGGAAGTGCTTGGCTGATGAAAACTTGCATGTTCCACTAGAGGAAATTCAAGTTGATGAGTCATTGCACTTTGTTGAGAAGCCTGTTGAGATTATGGATCGTACCCTGAAGAAGACCCGAACAACTACCACACCTATCGTTAAAGTTCGTTGGGAAAACAAACGTGGAGTTGAGTTCACTTGGGAGCGTGAGGATCATATGAAGGAGAGATACCCGCATTTGTTCTCTTAGCTTATTCTTAATTTCGGGACGAAATTCTTTTAAGTTGGGGAGACTGTAACATCTTGTAAGTTTGGGTTAATTTAAAGTTAGTCTTGTTAAATTTTTACATGGGCTAATTGTGTTATTTATGAAATTTTGGGCTGCTTATGATTATTACCTTAAGTGCTCTTTTGAATTTGTAAGGTTATAATATTTATATAATAATAATATAATAATATAATAACAAATTATAAGAGTAATAATAATTATGTTACTAATAATAATAATAATAATAATAATAATACTAATATAATAATAATAATATAATAAGAACAATAAAGGTAAAATGAAGTGTAAACTTTTAAACTTGAAAATGTTCAAACATTAAACTTAATTTAAACTCAAGGGGCCTCCTTGTCAATTTTGAAACTGTGAAAATAAGTTTGGGCACGAAATAACAACCTTAAACTTCAAGGACCATTTGTGCAAATAACTAAAAATTAATCCAAGTTTTCCCTCTTAACCGCGTTCCGGCCAGAAATCCGGCGGAGCTCCGGCGAGCTCCGGCGACGGCCAAAGCACCCAAAATTATTCGTTTCGAAGCCCAAACCGACCCAAATCGTGTCGTTTACACGTTTCGAACTTGATTACTCGATTAAATTGCATTTAAACATCGGTTTCGACCCTAAGCGATCGCATAACCGATATACATTAAAACATATGGCCGTTCGAGCATTTACACATCATAATAGTCCAATTAAACTACCCTAAACGACTCTCTATCAATCATTAATCGAATACCATCCTCAATTGCATCTGAAACAACCACAATTGCAAATTGAACTTCATATTCTTATCGCGAATTTTCACCACCCGAACACCACCATACCAAACTGTTAACAACGAATTGACAGAGGGTTTTATCGTGAACATCATCCGAAGCTCCACACGAAGTTAATTGGATTGTCATCACCATTTGTGCATCAAACTGAATCAAGCTTGGTCGCGACTGATTCTTTGGTCGTTCTTCATCAATTCGTTTTTGAATCGGGTAATTAAATGAATGTATATACTCGAAATCTTGTGGGGAACAAAAGCCCCATGATTTAAATCGATAACAACCCTGATTTGATCTTCAATTGTGGTCATGATCAAACTAGGGTTCGTGCGATTTGGGGGAATTCGTTGTTACTGTTTTTAGTTTATTAAATCGGAGTCTTAAACGCGGCTGGATGCCTTGGTTCACTGGTTTCCCACTCACATTCCGAATTAGAGGTCCCGGGTTCGAACCCGGCGACCTCCAATCCATTTGTTTTTGGCTTTTTCAGCCTTTAAAAAAATATAGAATATTTCTAAAAATTTATAAAAATTAATCTTGTAAACTTAAATTATTTTGAAGTCACTTAACCAATTTCTAAAAATTTATGTTCTTATAATACTTGTATACTTTTATAAAAAAAATGATATCATTAGTTAAATTTCTTATAAAAAAAAAATTTAATGTTGACTAACTTATTAAGACCATTATTAGTTCAAATAATATATTTAAATTATCTTATAAGTTAAACTTAAAATTTAGTTTTAATCTACTAAATAGTTGTTTGTTCAAATATGTATATAAACTATTTTTTTTATATAAAATAGACATTAAAAATTGTTATTGGCTCACACTTTATTATAATTGTTACAAATAAAAAAAATATAAAAAGATATCTACACTTTATATTTTGTTTTGGCAACCATATTAAACGATTCAAGTTTATGACCTCATGACAAATTATTAAATCAATGTAATTCTTTTGTTAAAAATATATATATATATATATATCAAGGAATCCCAAATTTTCTCTTAAAACCCTAAATCATGTTTAAACGTTAATCTAAAACTTAAATCTTGTGAATATTTTTACTTAGGTTCGTTGTGAAGAACTACGTTGGAACGTTGCTTATTATATTTCTTATTATTCGTCATTTACATACATTTGATCATGTGAGTTTTCCTTGCCCCTTTTTACCTTTTTCACACTATTTTGGGATGGAACATGTTATCCTATTATCTTTACACTTGCACACATTTTTAAGACTTGTAAAACGTTATGGCAATTCCTCATGTAAGTTGTGGTTAGTTGTACTTTTTGTGATTACCATGTTATGGCATTATATGTACAATCATTAACTATTGCTAGCCCAGTGAAGTCATAGATCTATGGGTAAGACAAGCCTGCTTGGTGATCCGAGTACACTTAGCTGATCGTTTATACTTTTAACATTTGAGACTTGTAAAACTTTTGTCGAGGTTTGATTGTTGCATTGTTCATAACATCCCTAATCACTTTATTCACTAACTTATGACTTGAATTGCCATCTTTTATATACTTATGTATTGAAAATTATGGATTGCTCACCAACATTATTGTTGACTCTTTATTTTTAACATGTTTCAGGAAATGCCCAAGTTTGATTATCTACACACTAAAGCTAGCACATCTGGGGATGGACCTAGATTAATAAATAAAATAGGATGAATTGTTACATTTTATGTTACGTTTTTTATATCCTTTGAGACTTATGTTTGTAATGTGACAAATGAAATTTTGTGTAGAATATATTTGGATTATTAATAGCGTTATGTGGCTATGAACGATCTTAACTCTCACTCCTCGACGTTTCCGCCGTCAAGGTTGGGGTGTGACACCTGAGGTTTGCCCCGCGTCCTTCTTCGATCTCAACGCTTTGAGATAGACCGAAAATTGCGTTTCCAATGGCCTACCTCACCACACTCAAACACACGGGTCGTCATGAGCAACCTTTTGCTTCTTTTCTTTCGGTTGGGCGGTTCTACTCTTGCTTTACCCTTACCCTTTCTTTGACGTGTCCCTCCCTTTGGCAACACTTGCCCTAGGGTCGGGGAGGTGCCTTTTCCTACTACCACCTTCATTGATCGTAAGGACCGGTAGACCTTTCTACCCATGCCCGCCTTGCCGTTTTGAGCATCAAATGAAGCTCACCAATGCTCTTGTCCCATCCATTCATGTTATAGTTCATAACGAAGCTATCAAACTTCTTGGATAGGGAGTTGAGGATCAAATCCGTTGCCAACTCGTTGGACACACGACAGTTAAGCCTTTCAAGGCGATCAATGTGGCTCTTCATCTTAAGAACGTAAGATGATACCGATTGGGTCTCGTCCATTCGACATGCATGAAGTGCTCGAACGGTTTCGAAGCGCTCCACCTTGATTGTTGTTGGAACATTTCCTTCAACTGGGTGATCATGTCATAGGCATTGTGGTTCTCAAAGTCCTTTTGCAAATCGGGTATCATACTCGCCAGCATGAGACATGAGACTTGCACAGAGTCTTCGGTGTACTTGACCCACTCGGCAAAAGCCTCAACGTCATTTTCATCGGGTTGATCAGGAATGGGATCGTCTAACACATAGGACTTCTTTTCTTGTTTGAGAACTATTCTCATGTTTCGGTACCAATCCATGAAGTTCCCATGGTTTAGACGTTCCTTTTCAAGGATGGTTCTTAGTGATAGGTTATGGACGGTCGGGATTGCGTTGTTGTTTGTCATCTACAATGTAACAAAGTTCAATTTTTTTTAGTATTTTTAATATTAAAGTATTTTAATTATTAATACCCTTTTATGTGTCACTGACAATTAATAATTGAAATCTAGAATCCAACGTTACATTTAAATATCGGTTAGGTGACCTTTATCCCTTTATTTAAATCAACAAGGTAGTCAACGTTTAAAAATTGTAACCTATTACAATTTCTAGTGTATGGGATCGGTTTTAAACATCTTATGTTTTGTTTGGCATGTTTATCCCATCAACACCATTTGTACGTCATGCTTCGGTGATCCTAAGAAGAAGGTTGGTGACTCTACTGGATTCCAAGAAATGGGATAGAGTGCCAAGTAATCCCCTAGTGCCAAGAATATAGATTATTCGGTTGAGGTTGAAAGACTTTTCTCATAACTTTGTTGTTGAGAGAGAGAATGGAAAGATAAACAGGCTCAATGCCTCATCTCTACTACACTTAGGCATTTTTTATATTGCTGAGTTAGCAGAGAAGCCATTCTCCAATCCCTCCAACTCCGAGATAGCTACTCATATCAAGAATCATCTAAGCAGCATTCATCTGTCCGAGACTGCAAGGACCAAGATTGAAGAGGAGATGAAACTAAGAGAGGAGGAAGAAAGGAAAGTATCAATAACAAAGGCAAAGCCTTTCTTCAAATGGTTGAAGGTCCCAACCTTGAATCCATAGTTAGATGGGAGTATGACTACACCTTCCATCAACAAACTCTCTTCAGGGGGGGGCAACAAAGGGTGCATGTCATTTAGAGTGACAGACTGGATCACTTGTCCACAAATGACTTATACAAACTTCTCAGTACAACTTTAAGGAAAATCAAAGAAATAGATAAACATCTTCTGTCCCTGGTGCTAAAGGTTTCGAGAAGTAGAAATAAATAAGGTTTTGATGGTATTAGCCTAGGGGGAGTTTGTTGGATTTAGAAAGGCTATTTCAACCAAAACCCAAACACTTAGTCTATTTTGGTGCAACTAATAAAGGACTTCTGAAGCTAAGTGTGGAACTTTTGAAGCCAAATGGAGTTCTGTTGAAGACAATTGCAAGATTAACTTCCGAAGGAAAACTCCAACTTCCAAAGACAAAGTCTTTTGTCCCGAAGTTTAAGACTTAGAATATATCAAGACAAGTGACTTCCCAAGTAGAAGTCCCCAAGACTCGGAAGAAGTATTCTCTTCCGAAGTATAACTGGCCTCAGAAGAACTTGTTCTTCCGAAGCCAACTAACCTTCGGAAGACACTGCTAAGAACCAATGGACAAAAGTATGGTTCCTCTGACACTTAGCTGCAGGTTGCTGATATACTTCATGGAATTTTCTTATAACCCATGTAGTTGACGATACTTTATTTCACTATTCACTTTTATCAGTTAGTATAGTTACCAACTTTAGTTGGTGACAAAAGGTAAGTCAAGGACATGTCATGACTACCAATTCTTAGATAAGACATTATCTAAGATACCTGAACTATAGCTTGGTAGTATTTGCTTTAGTTATGGGATTCCAGTTGGGATCAAAGTATATCCGATTGTAGGTGATAATATATATAGTTTCTTATTGTAACTCTTGTAACATGCTTGTAAGAGTCTTGTAATACTTTTAGTTGAGAAGTAATATATACAAGTACCTTGAAAAATATTTCCTTGTGTTCTTGGTTACTTAATATATTATCAACTCTTAGAAGAGATTCTGCTTCATCTAAGCCCATCTGTGTGATTAAGTAAGTTTGAGAGAAAAAACCAAGTGTTAAGTGACAAACACTGATCCTGCAAGGAGTTTCATATTTAGTTATTAAAAAGAATACCCATGTAAATCTTGTAAAATCATAAACAGTCACAAGACAATATGATTTTCTTCTAATGCTCATTATACTTGTGGGACCATATAAATCCATATGCAATAAGTAAAATAGGTTAATAATGGAATTGACCTCTTTGGATTTATGAGATACATTGTGTTGCTTCCCTTTCAGACAACCGACACAGTTATCTTTACAGAAAATTTCCTTTTTTAGGCACTCCATGTACGAAGTTATCTTTAACCAATTTTTCATGGTTTTAAAATTAACATGTCACATTCATTTATGCCAAAGAGTTGACTCATCACCATTAGCTTTGGAAAGAAAGCATGATACTTCCCTCAGTAGGGAAGCATTGTTCATATCTATCTTGGACATATTACCTCTCCTAGGAGATCTAAGAAGCACCAATTCTTGAGGAATTATCATCCTGGGTTGAAGGATAATGCACAAATGTACTATGAAAAGCATTTGGTGCCTTTGATCACATAATTGAAAAACACTAAAGAGATTGCATGACATCTTGCACCCTAAAGCTCTGATTAACTTCTTGTACAGAAATGTTTATACCTTACTAACTTTAGTTCTAGCCATGAGATCTTGAGCATGAGTGAGATCTTGCACCATGAAGCTCTGATTAACTTGTTGATTAACACTTGCAATCTATTGTTTAGTTGGTTTAGCAGGATGTTGGGAGGCTTGAGTTGATCCAGGATTGGATCTAGGAGCCTTGCATTTTGTTGCATAGTGACCAAGTTGGTTGGAGTTGTAACACTTTGTAGGATTAGTTTTGGTCACTCAACATAAGGTTTTTCTCTTAAACTCACTTAAACACACACCGATAATAAAGCAAAATCATTGACTGAGTTGATAATAATATACTAAGTTATTGCACACAATAAATGGTTTTCAAGATAGGTGTATATTTTACTTCTTAACTCAAAGTTCACCAGACTCTTAAAAGTATACTAATTGTGTTATAATAAAAAACTATATATACCACTCTCTACAACCTGTTATACTTAGATTACCAGCTAGAACTTACTACTAGACAAATACTATATTGTTAGAAGTAAGGTATCTAAGGTAAAATACTATCCTATACTAAGTAGTCATGATAAGTCCATAACTTATCTTTTGTCACCAACTAAACATGGTAACTGTAATAACTGATAAAAGGTGAATAGTGGATTAACGTATGGTCAACTATATAGGCATGGGAAAGTGCCATGCAATATCTCAGAGGTGGGAAAAGTTGTCAAACCAACCATACTTATGTCCACTGGTTCATAGTTGGTTCTTTCGAAGGTTTACTAGCTTCAAAAGAATATGTTCTCCCGAAGCCATTTACTTCAGAAAAGTCAACTTCTTACGAGACTTCTGCTGGTCTTCAAGACTTTATACTACAGACGTGTTTGTCTTGAATCTTCTAAGTGTTTAGCTTTGGAAGAGGAATTACTTAGTTTTGGGAGACTGAGTTCTTGTTCGGAAGTTCTTCTTTCTTGATCTTTGGAAGTTCTTCAATATGGCATTAGTAAATGCTGATCTATCTTCGGAAGCCTTTGATCAGTTGCACAAAAGTTCTTCTAAACGTAATTTTGGTTGCACCAGCCTCATATGTTCCAACAAACTCCCCCTAGCCTGATACTACCAAAACTTTACTATCTTCTGCTTCTCAAAAGTTTTAGTACCAAGGAAAGAAGATACTATCTATTTCTTTGTTCTTTCCTGAGGTGGTGCTAAAAAAATTCTACAAGTCCTTTGTAGTCCAATAGATCCAGTCTATTACTTTGGATGATGTGTACCCTTTGTAGAGAGTTAGTTGATAGGAGTTGTATTCATACTCCCCTCTAACTATAGGCTCTAATTATGGGCCTTCAACCATCTGTAGGAAAGCCTTTCCTTTGGTAGATGACCTTTCTTTTTTTTCTTTTTTTTCATCTTCAACTCTTCTCCAATCTTTGCTTTCATGGTTAGTTCAGCAAGATGAAGTCTGCTTAAGTGATTTTTGATGTGATCAACTACTTAAGAGTTGGAGGGGTTGGAAAATGGTTTCTCTACTAACTCAGCAATGCCAAATTTGCTTGAGTGTAGCAAAGATGGTGTATCAAGTCAATTGACTTCACCATTCTCCCTTTCCACATCAAAGTTGTGACAAGGTTCTTTAAACCTCCATTGGACAATCTTTTTCCTAGGAATGAGGGGTTTGTTTGGCAGTTTGGCCTTCTTCATTGTGTCCAGTAGAGTCACCAGTCTTCTTCTCAGCTTCTTCTCTTCTTGCTTGAGGGAATCCAAGTTTGTTGCTAGGAGTCGAAGTGCTTGGTCCAAAGTTTTCCTAGGCATATCAAGGAATCCACTCTTGTGAGGGAACAGGAATAGCCATTGATGTATAACAGCTTGATAGACTCCACATCACAGAGAGTTCGCTTAAAGTGGTGCAATTCATGAGCTTCCTCTTAATCTCCTTCAATTCTTCCAAGGTTAGACGCATTGATAGTTCAAAGGATGGCTTGGGTGATGGATACGTAGTGGATGTTTGGTTTCTGGGTAGTAATTTAGGCTTAAGGATAGACAGTGGTGGTGGTTGTTCTAAGGTAGTAGGTGAGGATGAAGGTATGGTAGATGATGTAGGTTCAAGGTGTATGGCTTAGTAGTAGGTTTAGTTGTGATGGGGAAAAGAAAAGGTGTGGGTTCAGGTTAAGGTATAGGTTTGGGAACAGGTTTGCATAGCATCCTTCGTACTCCTTGAGTTTGAAACAATTTCATCCGAGCGAATGTCAGTTTTGATGTCACTAACATGTTGCTGCAGGGTCTTCTCAGTCATGGGGGACCTACTTGCCTGCCTGAGAAGCCGTGGGCCCTAAGATATGCCTTCATCTAGGCTTTGTCTCCCAACTTCTTGGCAACCACAAGTGGGGCCTCCTCTTCCTTCATCTTCTTCTCCTTCACCTTCTCTCTTGCAGCCTTCTTCATCTCATTAGTGATCTAATCTTGCTCTTTGTGAAATAGCCGCAATATCATATCATTGTCATGAGGATTATGCTCCTATTAAGAATAGCCCCTAGAGCATAGGAAGTCTATCTTCTCAATCTTTAATGTTTGCTCAGCCTCTTCCTTCTATCTCCTATCATCCTCTTTTGCCAACCTAGCTGCTTACTCTTTTTTCTGGAGCAAGGTTGCCTTTTCCAACTGCTCCAGCTTATCAAAAGGGAGTAGAAGCATTTCTTCATTGGTTACTCCCACGTTGACAAGTTTGTCAATCACTTCTACTCTTCTCTTGTTGTTGATAGCCTCTTGAGTCGCCGCTGTTGCTTTGCTACTTGCATCCATCAACTTCCCAGTGTCGAGTCTACCTTTCTTCTTTAATTTCTTCATCCTTTCCTCCTGTAGAATCTCTTCCGCAGTTATCTTCCTCTTTCCATTAGGATCTTTGGAAGATTCAACTTTTGGAGATTCTGGCTTAGAGGGTTTAGATTTGTAAGAGAGAGGTTGAGCTTGTGGTGCTGAAGGTGTTTTAGAGATAGGGGTTTTGAGAAAGTCTTCGCTGTTTATCTCAGAGGCTAGATCAAGTATGGCCTATGGAATAATCAGATCATCGGATAAGGATGACAATCCAATAATCCCTTCCACAGCTTGGATCTCTAATTCAGAAGAAATTGTAATTGCACCACCTATCCCAACTGAGTTAGTTGTTGGGCCATGAGTCCTTATTACCCTTTTGAAGTCAATCTCAAGTTCATTATGGGTCTTAGGTTGACCAACTTCCTCCTTGGGGGTAGGTGGTGCACTCAACCATTAAAACTCTTTAGCTCTAAAGTAGGCTATAGAAACATCGGGTGAGGGTTGTTTAAGTGAGGAGCTTATTAGGAACTTGATTAAGAACCTATTAAGATCAATAAGCATACTTGGGTTCACTTGAAATGTAATAGGAGGTGGCTGAGGGAAGATAGTTGAGGATTATGGTTGAGTAGAGTAAAATGAAGATAGGGTAGAGATGGCAAAAGTTAGTTCAACATGAGTTTGACATTGTACATTGTCCCTTTTTTCAGTAGCATCATCTTGAGATGTAGATAAGGTAGAGGAAGATCTTAAAGAGAAATCTCAATATGTTTTTCATCTAGTTTGGCCTTTGGATTTTCAATCTCAAGTTAGTGATTGGCAGACATATCCTCTAAAGTCTTAACCTTTGATTCAAGGTTTGAGACTTTAGAAAGTTGGTCTCTAATGGTGAGCTATAGACTTCCCTCATCTTCTTTTGAAGAATCATGTGGCAATGTGATAGCATATCTAGTATGTTCATCATCATCACCAGATATGGTTTCTTGGCACCTTGATTTCCCTTACAGACTGATGTCTCTTTCAGAGGCGTCAATAGGCAAGGTTGACGTTGGCTTAGTCTTTAGAGATGTTACCACTATCTTGAAAGCCCAATGAGACACTCTCAGTAGTGGCAGCTGAGTCTACACGAGTCTCGTCCACATCTATGGGACTCACCTTAGTTTGGCTTCTCTGATGGGGGCTAGAAATCAAAGGTTCCCTGGGGCTCAATTGATCTAGAGATGGGTGTGGTAGATCAACATCATGGCCCTGATGGAACATGAGATCTTCATAAGATCAATTAATAGATCAGTGAAAGATATTGAGATTATTCCTAGTACTTGGGACCTTGATCAATATCTAATAGCATTGAGCCAATTACTTAGCTGTCCCTTTTGGTTTATCAGGGGAGTATTGGGACTCACCTTGAGGGCTAATGGTTTGGATTTTGGGCTCATCAGGTTGAGACTGAGGAGACTCGAAACTAATATTGAGGTCAATAGTAGAATGGTTCCAGTTCATAGTTGATGAGGTGTTGAATAAACCTTGGATACATGTAGAATTGTTCCTTGTGGAGATTTCCTCTGAGGTTATTCAACACAAACTTGGACTAGTTGAATCTGAGGCCTCTGGACAATCCATGAACAAGACATCCAAGATCATAAGGAATTTAACCCCACCCTTTTAATTTGTTGGAGAGACACTAGAGACCAATGTGCAGTAGGAACTTCCAATTGTAAGACAAGTTGAATTTGTAAACCGCGACCAGCTCACATCACCACCATATCCCATTTGGTATATGTGCCCTCCAAATCAGACTTGGGAAATTCCATGGGAGAGCCTTCATCATGAATCTCCAGATGTTCCCTCATGGTGTGTTCAAATATGACCAAATCTTGTCTACAGATCCTCGATTTGATAACCTTACTCTATCAAGTCTGTCGCTTTGGCCATTTGCCCAAAATTTATCCATGTGGTTGGAGTATACAGTGGAATTTATAGTGAGGGCGGTGAAGTTGGTAGATGGTGTTAGAAATTGAATGATTGGGACAAAGTCAACATCCTTTGAAGAATCAAGGAGTTCGACCTGGTTATGTTAAGGATTTAGGGCCATTATGTGGAATAACAGAGGATTTAAGTAATTTTGAATGAGTAAGTGGCAAAGGAGATGTTCAAAATTTAGGTCTTGTGATCAGCTAAAAAGATTAAAGAAATAAAGTTAGAAGATTTAAATGGCGGTAAAATGTCAGATAAATAAGGTGAAAGGAAAGTTTGGGTTTTGATTTGACAGGGGTGGTAAGGATAAACTATTTAAAATATTCCAACATCAATGATAAAATCTTACCAATTTACAAAGTAGGGCCCAAATATTTCTGTTACAAAGTAAGGATTTCTTCCGAGAATAAAAGTTTTCTGAGAGTAATATCTTCCGAGACTGATAGGTTCAAATGGATTGATCTATGATGATATTTTAATGCAATGATCAATTATAAGCACAAAGTAATCAAACAAATGCAAATACTTAAAAAAATGTATAGAGATGTCATTGATAGTGGATACAATGTACAGTGAATAACATAAGAAGTTCTAACAATTCATTACCTACAAAAATACATATAATATCCTATTTATACTAACAATAAAAACTCGTAACATATATTTACACAATAAGTCCCTATACTATGAAAAAAAACATAAAGACTAATGCAAATCTTCAAAAAGAGTTCCAACAATACTCCCCTATGATTTGCATTCCGTCTTCAGTCAAACATGAAGTCTTGTGGTTCTTCCATGATTGAAAACATTGGATATTCTTTATATATCTCCAATTTCTTTAAAGCCTTCTTAATAGCAGACTTGAACTTTCCTACTAAGACTCCTTGTTCTGGTTTTGACTCGGTTGTTTTTATCTCCATGTTATCCATGTCTTGTAATGTTTCTTTGGAAAGACCATAAATATCAATATTAGCATAATACTCAATTGGATTAGGATAATCATTTGAATGACTCTCCAAAACTCCTTTGCTTAAAATTCTCATAAACTCGATATTATTTATGTCTTTCTTCACAATGTTAGCATACACTAGAGCTTTCCTTAAAGAAATTCACTTCATAGCAACATTCATACATTAATGATAGTCATGAAATGCTTCCGATCATTATTAGCCACCTTAGAAGACACTCAATCAAATTTTGATTTGACAGGAATGAGATGTAACTTGGATGTAACAACTTTAGTTCAAACATTGCAAATAAGCATATCATGTCCTTATCCCAATCATCCAAATTTCTAGTATGCATCAACTAAAATGTATCAGCATGATAAACCATCTTTGAATTGATTTAGAAGTTTGAGAACCATCAATTGCTTTCAGTCCTAGGTTTGTTACTTTATCAAAATACTTATCGCTAAATGCTTCTAAGTAAGTTTCTTCTTCTGCTGAGCTTGATTCTCGTTTCTTATTTCTCTTAAATGTTTGAAAATACATTTTGTCCTACTAATCATATCGAGTTTTGAGAAAATATGCCATTCTTGAAATTCCTTGATCTAGTAACTTCACAAAGTTCTCTCCTCTTGAATCCTTTGAAGGTTAATAAGAGGTAACTTGTGTAATTTTTTTAAGTCTTGAACAGGTAAAGCAATGATGCTAGAATAAAAATGATATACATCATAAATAGCATTCACTCTTTTTATCACAAAATTCATCAAACACTTCATCATATTTCCAAGCTATGATCTTTACTTCTTTAGTTGTATCAACCATAATCATAGCATTCAATAATTTAGAAGTAGATTAACCTGTTTGCAACACATTCCGTACTATATCTCCAGCTGACCTTGCTTTATTCCACAACTGTTTTTGATTAAAAGACACTTTGTATGCTTGCTTTTCTTTATTGGGAAACATCATTGTCACTTCTTTTCTTTGATCATGATTTTTCCTCACCAATTCTATAGACTTTATCTCTTGCAGCTTTAAGATCCTTGTTCTTTTTGTTATCTCCAAATATTAAGGATTATCTGTGTCAAGAATAATCATCTTATTGTTTTGTTTTTCTGTTTCTTGAAAACTTCTCACCAAGTTTCTCAATGATGTTTCTTGTAACCTATTCAATTCCTTCATTGGATAATTCCTTGATTGCAACCACAACCTCCTCATCATACTAATCATCAGGGATATCAATGTCTAGATCATCTAATACTTGAATTTGTTTTTGAACATCAACTTCCTCTACATTCATTGACTCTTCTCCAGTTTTTTGTGAATTTAATGTTTCCAAAGATAATTCTGTCATAGCTTCATCAATTTTTCTCTTTCTTTAATATTTTCTAGAAATTCTTTCAATCACATTCACTCGAACTTCTGATTCAGTCTCTTTTTCAGTTATCACCACTTAAGGTTCTTTCTCTTTATCTTTTAAACTTACTCTTTACTTCTCAACTTCATCATTCAATCTAGTTACTTCTTCTTCAAGATCAATCATAATATAGACTTACCTTTTAATAATTCATTCTATTCTTGTAATTTCTTGATCTGTTAATCTTGTTTAGCATTCTTTCCTATTAACTCATTAATAATATGTTTATCATTAGATTCTTCAGTTTGCAATGATATATCTTGAGTTTGCTTCAAAATAAACTCATCAACAATCCTAATTTCTTGATCTTCTTGAATTGGAGATTGCACAACAGGAGATACACCTTGAATAACTAGATCTAATACAACTACAAAAGTATAATCAAAATCAAAGGTATGTTGTTGCTCTAATCCTTCATTAACATGCTCATAAACCTGAATAGAACTTGATTGATTTTTTGAGTTGCTAGTAGAGTATTCTATCATCTCTACGGATTAAACAACAGAAAATACTCTTAAAACAACCTCTGTCAACATGTTCTCACCTTCAAGAACTATACACAAAACCTACAGATTCATTCGAAGAACAAGAATATAACAAACGTTGAGACAGAAACCAAGAAACATTAACAAATCTAATTCACTAAGCATTTGTTGAACGATTTGGACTATTCGGACTATTTAATCTTGAAATTACCTAATCTATATTTATACAAGTTAAAACACCTTGTTAAAATGGATTCACATAGTTTTTCAGAACTTGGTCATACTCCAAAACCATCAATGCTTAAACATAAATCTGAATTTAAACAATGGAAAATCAGATTCATGAAATATATAATAGGTGTAGATCCAGATTATTGGATTTCAATTTGCAAGGGACCACACATTCTGGTTACTTTATCTGCAGATCAAGTTGCTATCTACAAAACATCAAGAATCCCAATTAAAGACTTGACTCTTGATGATGATGACTATAAGAAAATCAAGATTGCTCTCAAAGCTTACTCCATACTTACTCAAGGACTCAAGATGGACGTGTGAAAAGACTAGAAAAGTATGGAACTGCCAAAGCAGTGTGGGATGCACTATTGATCATGTGTGAGGGAAGCAGTGAAGTTGCTGAAGTTAACAAGGATAAAGTTGTTAATCAATATGAAACATTTCATCACTCCAAAGGAGAGTCCATCTCTAAACAGCTCCACAGATTTGTGCAGCTGGTGAATTACTTAGAGATAATGGGAGTCACCTACAAAGTCAAGGAGTTGAACAAGAAAATGCTGCACAATCTTCCTAAAAGCTGGAAAAAAAATGTGACCATGCTGAAAAATACTCTTGATCTTGAGAGTACCACTTTGGATATCATGATAGCCAAGATAGAAGCATTGGAGCTAGATGAAAGAAGAAGAAATCTAGGAGGTCCAAGGGTAACTGAAGCATACAAATTTCCATATGACTCTCATACTATGGAAAATGCCTTTATTATTGAAGAATATGATTTTTTTCCTTAAGGGATCAAGTTAAGACCATTAGATTCATTGCAGCTCCATCTACCAACGGCCATCAACATCATCCCAATCGTCAGGATTCTCAGCAACTATTTCAAACACCCCTGATAATACCAAAACTGAAGAAGAAAAGGCTACTTACAATGCCTTTGTTGCAAGCTTTGAAGCTTATTTGGGAGGAAGGCTCACATTTCAAGCTATCATTCTAACAATCATCAATAGCAGTATCATCATCAACAACAATAGTCCTACCAGATTCAACGTCAACTGACAAATCTAGCTCATGTCAGTAGTCAGTCATCTGCAAATGCTCTTGTGATTAAACAAGATGGAGTATGTGACTGGAGCCTGTATGCTGAGGAAGTAAAGCCTCAATATCAAAATCATGCACCAATGGGTCACATCAATGATAGTCCATCTCCCATGCCATTTGAGGTAAAATCTAACCTGTGTAGTGATAAATGCATTGCTGAACTGCATGGTTATAGAGAACACAATCATAAACTGTGTTTGAGCATATATTGTCATATATAGTGTGTTCGTCGCTTGTCGAATAGTCTAGACTTAATGTAATACACCCGATATGTTGTAAACACATGAAACTAGGTCATTTCCAGGGGTATATGCGAATGAGACTCAGTCGTACGACTGAGCCATGCTAATGGACTAGTCCTGTGACTGAGAGATGCGATTGGGCCATTCGTAAGACTGAACCATAAGTAGGGTCCAGTTGTACGATTGAACCATATGCATGGCCCAATCGTACGAATGAGCCCAGTTGCATCTGATATGGGCTGAGGCCTATAAATACCAGTTTCATTGTGTAGAGAGCTTAAGGATTGTGCCTGAGGGTCTAAGTGTTGTCGGATAAGAGGGGAGATCATGCTCGATCTTCCCTTTCCAAGAGTCGTGATGCTTATGTTGTAACGAGCTTGTAATCATTAGGTTTTATCAATGAAACCATTTTATTATAGTTCGTGTTATTGTTTGTCTCTTGGTTTTGGTTTTGTTTCCTTCCGTCAAGAACACGCTTGGATGTCTACCGATCCAGCCAACTTCACAATTGGTATCAGAGCCACGTTACTGCTGGAATGGTCTAACAATAATTCTAGCAACCCGAGCTCTTGATTTCTGGATCTATTTCAGGTTCTTTGATGTTAAACCCACTTCGTGTTCTTCGTGTTCTGCTTAGATCTTGTTACGTGTGTTGTTTCTATGTTAAAATCAAATTCGAAACCATGATTCGATCACCCTTGCGAATCTTATGATGTCTATTTTGGTTCGGTACATGTAAAATTTATAAGATTAGGGTTTTTGGCAGCCCTGGCGGTTGCAGATCTGAAAATCTTCATGCAGATCCGCTCATGCGTCTGGACCATAAGAATGGACCACTCGTACGACTGGACCATGCTAATGGACCATTCGTATGACTAGACCATATGACTGGACCATTCGTACGACTGGACCAGTCGTATGTTCTATCGTGCGACTGGACCAGTTGTATGTTCAATCACACGAATGAGTCATCCGCTTTGACTCATCCGCATTTGTTCCAGACAAAAAAAAGAGTCTGGAACTGCCTCTTGCATAGATTTGAGGATGAGCAAAGCATATTCACCCTGAGGTTCTTTTGTCAAATAAGTTCGATGTACCCCATTATTCGTCAGACATCCAAAATAGGTGAATGTAGTTGGAACATGAAAGAGAGAAGAGAAGATGTTAGCAGTCGGTGCTAATAGTGGGGTAGTCAAAGCATCTGACTATTTATGGCGAATCAAGTTATATCTGTCCACAAAGAGAGGATTCTCGTTCTTAGGGGGCATCCGTGTATAGAGAAATTGAAGACGTAATCTGAGTGCATATCTGTCCATAAAGTGATGATGTGAGCTAGTTTCTGATGATGAATCTGAGTGCATGCTGATTTGTTTGAGATTGGCAGCTATGGAATGGAACCTTCTACATTTTGCCCAATACACGTATGATAGACACAAGGAGAGCACAATGTCTATGGGATATCCTGAATTTGAGGGGGAATTTCTGCAGGTGTTAATGTTAATCAGGTTAGCCTGTGTGAAGATTGAAGCAATGGATAACTGTTCATGTCATTATCTGGAAAACTCAGTCATATGGGGAATCTTGCTGTTATGATGGTGTTCTACAAAGTAAACAAAAGATGATGTGCCTAACTTCATTTTCAGGGATACTGTAGCAACATGATAGATCAACAACGTTGGCTAATATGGTTTTTCGTTTGATTCTATTGGAAACCAGAGTAAAGACCATCTGAAGATTGTAAGAGGTGTTATCTACTATTCGCAAGCAACATCAGGGGGAATTTGTTGGAGCATATATTGTCATATATATGTGTCTGTCGCTTGTCGAATAGTCTAGACTTAATGTAATACACCTGATATGTTGTAAACACATGAAACTGGGTCATTAGCAGGGGCATATGCGAATGAGACTCAGTCATATGATTGAGCCATGCTAATGGACCAGTCGTGCGACTGAGAGATGCGATTAGGCCATTCGTAAGACTGAACCATAAGTATGGCCCAGAATGCGCATGGCCCAATCATAAGAATAGGCCTAGTCGCATTTGATATGGGTTGAGGCCTATATATACCAGTTTCATAGTGTAGAGAGCTTAAGGATTGTGCTTAGGGCCCTAGGTGCTGCGGGATGAGAGGGGAGATCATGCTTGATCTCCCCTTGCCAAGAGTCGTGATTCTTATGTTGTAACAAGCTTGTAATCATTGGGTTTTATCAATGAAACCATTTTATTATAGTTCGTGTTATTGTTTGTCTCTTGGTTTTGGTTTTGTTTCGTTCCGTCAAGAACATGCTTGAATGTCTACCGATCCAGCCGACTTCACAAACTGGCAGGTAAAATAAAAGAGGAAAATGTGACGTCAAAGATGCTGAAAAGAGAAAAAAAAGGCTTTGAAGTCAAAATAAAATCTCTCATCTCTGAGAATGAGCAACTGATTGAAAAGTTAGCTCAATCTAAAGCTGAACATACACATAATGAAGTGAAACTTGAAAAGTTTCAATTGTCTTCAGTCAAGCTGAAAGAGATGCTTGATTCTCAAAAGGATCGTAAGGACATGTCTGGGATTGGGTATAACTCATGTCCTCCAACATATAATGACAACTACACTATCATGCCTGAATCTGTTACACACAATGATACAACTAAAACTAAAACTATGGAATTAGAATCTATAGTAAAACAAGTAACCAATCCTCAAAACACCCTGAAGTTTATATTGAAACAAATGAGGAGAAAATCAGATTAGGTCATCCAATCAAGATTAAAGAGTGTTCAGACAAGACAGTGAATGTCATTAACCTACCAACCCAATCAAAGCTATTGCTCCTTTTGTGAAGTTGATACCAGCCATTCAAAAGGAAAGAAAAAGTTTGTGAAGTTAGTGAAACCATTTGCTGAAAGTAGTTCTGAGAGTGAGAGAAAATCTCCAAATAATTCAAGCAAATCAGACAAGGTTTCACTAAAAAAGAAACATAACAGCTCACCCATTTCAGAAATTAAAATTCAGTCTGACCCAACCTTCAAAATCAAGACAAGGAGTAGGTTTTGATATATGCAACAAATAACATGTTGCTAAGTTTGAGAAAGAGGTAAACAAAGGTTGAGGAAACAAAAACAACCTAAAACAGTTAACACTAGTAGTGTTGTGAAGCAAACTACAAATAAAGCTATCTTGATTCCATCACCAAGCAAAAGACTACAACTCCATTGAGAGTGGGTAAATCATCTAAACCCACCAAACCAAAATCTGATTCAAGAAACAAACAAATGTACTATGCGTATGCAACATGTTTAATCACAAAACATAAGAGTGCTTTTTCAACCAGTACTGCTCTATCTGTGACATGAACAATCATTCCACCAAAAACTACTACTTTAACAAATATTGTTTAGTTTGTGATGCAAGCAATCATAATGCATCTGATTGTTACTTCAAAGGGATTGAGAATTCGCCAAAACAAGCCCATCTAAAAAACATAAGTTATGAAACACACTATCAGACCTTATTTTCACAACAATCAATCTAGGATATCTAGATCAACAAATGACAGGAGCAACTTGAAGGAATTATGGAATAAAGAAAACATCACAATGAACCCAAAATTGACCTTCCCAAACCAAAAGTAATTTTTGATAATGAAAAATGGGTTAAATTTCTAAAAAGACACAGAGAACAAAGGTTTCATTACTCATCTGACTCTTCAATAGATGTTGATGAGATGTCTCAATCTAGTTACTACCAAAAATCTCCCAGGACAAATCCATCTAAATCACAGTTTAAAGGGAAATACCAAGAGGTCACTATCATGAATAGGAATAGGAAACCTAAGACCATCATGGCTTGGGTTCCTTATTCTAATTAGTTCTTTTTGCTTACAGGTTCATTCACATAGTTCCAATAACTTATGGTACATGGACAGTGGATGTTCCCGACACATGACTAGACATCGTTCCGTCCTTCATGACTTCAAACATATACAAGTAAGTACTATGGAATTTTGAGGAGATTCACAACATGGAAGAATTACAAGTGAAGGATCTGTGACAAATGGGATGCTGAGCTTTGACAGAGTGAACTACTGTGAACAGCTAAACTTCAATCTAATAAGCGTGTCTCAGATCTGTGACAAGAAATATTCAACTCACTTTACTGACACTCATTGCTACATTCTAAAGACTTCGAGGAAGAATAACACTTATGTCTTAAATCTGAATTCTTTAACACCAATAGAAGAAACATGCCTATTATCAAAAGTAACATTTGGTGAGTCTCAACTTTGGCACAAACGTTTAGGTCACACAAACTTTAAAAACAATAACATTTTGGTGAAAGGAAACCATGTCATTGGTCTTCCACAAAAAGAATTTCATTTTGTAGACCATTGTTCTGCGTGTCTCAAAGGAAAACAACATAAATCCTCTCACCACCCAAAGCTGATGAACACCAACAATACTCCATTGAAGCTACTTCATATGGATTTGTTTGGACCAACTCATATCTTGAGTATTGGAAATAAACAATATTGTTTGGTGATCATTGATGATTTTTTCAAGATTCACAGGGTTTTCTTCTTACTCATAGAAATGTGGCATCCCAAATAATAAAAGGCTTTATCACTAAAATTGAAAATCAACTTGATCATAAGGTCAAAACTATAAGAAATGATAATGGCATAGAGTTTAAATATGAAAATTGGAGTTCTTTTTATGCAACCAAAGGCATTGCTCATCAATTCAGTGCAGCTAGAACTCCTTAACAAAATAGGGTAGCTGAAAGGAGTAATAGAACACTGATTGAAGCAGCAAGAACAATGCTAGCTGATGCTAAACTGCTAATCACCTCCTAGGTAGAGGCAGTTAACACTTCATGCTTTGTGCAAAATCGAACTCTGATTGTAAAAGAAAGTAACATGACTCCTTATGAACTGATGCTTCAAAGAAAACCACTCATTATATTTTCCAAGTCATTTGGTAGTCTTCTCTCAACATTAAACGCCCAAGACTATTTGGGAATGTTTTCATCTAAGTCTGATGAAAGATTTTTGTAGGTTATTCTTCTGTTTCAAAGGCTTACAGAGTGTTTAATCATAGATTAAACATTATTGATGAATCAATAAATGTTCAACTCAAGGAACATTCATTTCCCAAATCTACAAATGGTCCCGACTGGTTGTTTGATATTGACTCATTAACAAAATCATTTGGTCAATTTCATTTGTCTCATGCAGGAAATCTACATTCAGGTGATAGTTTTTCAGCTGTAGAAATAAGAGATGACTTTCCATTGATTCTTCCTAAATCTATTAAGTACATGAATGAAGATGTTCCTCTCCAAGCTGATCCCATCAGACAACCATCATAAAACCAAAGTGTTTTAACGAAAGGAGGTCCAAGCCTGTTACCATCACACTCAGATGATCTGTCAACTAAGATCAGAAATCAGAAACAAGCTACTCCTCCAGTGGAAACACAAATAACGTCGAATGATGGAAGCAATCAAAGTGCTGCTGAAGCTGAAGCAAGAATGAAACGGAGTCTGACTATCTTCATAATTCCCCAACAATACAAGATGAAGGTGCCTCTCACCATAATGAGCTGAATGTCTCCAATCTTGATGTAACCATTGCTGATGACTCAATTCCAACCCCCAGAATATACAATAATCATCTAGTGGAAAGCATTATTGGATAACTTAATGAACCAGTGACAAGAAGCAAGTCCAGAATTGCAAACATGTATTTGTTCTCATGCTTTCTTTGTCAAGCAGTACCAAAGAACATCAAAGACGCCCTTTAACACAATAGCTGGATTTAAGTAATGCTGGAAGAATTGCTGCAATTCAAGAAGCAAGAGGTATGGCAACTCGTAGACCTTCCTGAAGGACAATACCCCATTGACACCAGATGGTTGTACAGAAAAAAACTGATGATATAGGGATCATCATCAGAAACAAAGCAAGACTGGTGGCACAGGGCTACACTCAAGAAGAAGGAATCCATTATGATGAAGTGTTTGCACTTATTGCCAGATTAGAAGCAATAAGAATCGTTCTAGCATATTCTACATCCATGAAGTTTACTGTTTATCAAATGGATGTGAAGTCTGCATTCTTATATGGAAAGATTGCTGAAGAAGTCTATGTGAGTCAACCACCTAGCTTTGAAGATCTAGATTTCCCTCACAGGGTGTACAAGCTTGACAAAGCCTTGTATGGTCTTCATAAAGCACCAAGAAAGTGGTATGAGACTCTATTATCCTTTCTTCTTGAACATGGATACGAAAGAGGAAGGATTGATCAAACTCTCTCCAGAAGGAGAAGAGGAAAATACATGTTGTTAGTAAAGATTTATATGGATGACTATATTTGGCTCAACAAACAAGCAACTCTCCAAAGATTTTGAAGACCTAATGCATTCAAAATTCCAAATGAGTGCAATGGGAGAACTCACTTTCTTCTTAGGAGTGCAAGTCCAGCAGATAGCAGATGGAGTTCTCATCAACCAATCCAAATATGTGGAAACAATGCTGAAGAAGTTTCATTTTGCTGATTTTCAGTCTATTAGAACACCAGTTGATTCCAAAGTGATGATTGGTCTTGATCTAGAAGGCAAACCTGTTGATCAGACTCACTATCGATCCATGATAGGCTCACTTATGTATATAACTGCTAGCATGCCTAATATTATGTTTGGTGTTTATGTGTGTGCTAGGTATCAAGCTGATCCAAAGGAATCACATGTGAATGCAGTCAAGAGGATATATAGATATCTGAAGGGCAAACCAGCTCTTGGGTTATGGTATCCAAAGGAGGTTCATAGATAGTGATTACAGAGGATGCAACTTCAATAGAAAATCCAGCTTTGGCGGTTTTCAATTTCTTGGTCCCAGACTGGTCTCCTGGCAGTGCAAGAAGAAGACAAACGTATCTGTCTCAACAGTAGAAGCTGAGTATATTGTAGCATCAGCTTGTTGCTCTCAAGTACTCTAGATTCAAAACCAGATGCTTGATTATGGTTTTATCTTCTTGCACACACCAATTCACATTGACAACACAACATCTGGTTTCATAACAAATAATCCAGTTCAGCACTCAAAGACATTGAAATTAGATATCACTTTTTGAGAGACTGTACTGAAAAGGGGTTAATCAAATTTATTTAAATATCCACTAAAATCAATTGGCTGATTTATTTACTAAGGCATTTGAACCTAGTTGGTTTGAATTCCTAGTTCAATCAATTGGAATGAATAACCTTGAGTAAAATCAATCAAACATCAAAAACAAGTCAAACACACTAGAAAAACACAAAAAAGTCCATTTTGAGGAATAAAAGAATACTTGGGAAATGATATAATTACAGTAGTTATATCATTCACTATGCCTAATTTCAAAAATTGCAAGACTATCATGACTTACTAGATATGTTGGCAGGCTCATCCTGGAAGAGAAGATATATGAAGTGATGATTAAAATCTTATTCAATAGTGAAATGCTCATCTCAAAGTACACCTATGTATTGGCCTATCGGAATACGTGTGTGTGTAGTAACCTAAACACAGCACGTAATGAAACTTTATAAATCTCTTTAACCTACATCAAGTTTCATCTTTGTTTTGCTGAGCAAAGACCTGATGAAACAAGCACATAGTGCAGATATACTGATCCAAAAGATTCCCACGGAGGAACACATCCAAATTGGATGAATCTACAAAAGTAATACATTCCAAGTGAATGAACAAAAGAGTCCTATCATGGATCACCTTGCAAAGTGAAGTGAAAATAATCCCAATATGGATCATCATGAAAAGGATCAAAGTAAAAGAATCCCAATGAGGATCAATGAAAATGAGTTCTTATAACTTAAGTAACCTGTGTTCTCATAACAAGTTAGAATTGAATGAGTTTGACAAAGAATCTAAAACAAATAACCAAGCTGGACCATTTGTAACTGATGTAAATAAGTTTTCAAGGAATTTAACATTGAAATTTTCAATGATAACATTCGTCCTAGAGTTATAAACTCTAAATGCTTTTGAAACTGAATAATATCCAACAAAAAGCCATCATCAAATTTTGTTTCAAATTTTTCAAGCTGATCATTTGAATTTAAAATGAAAACCGGACAACCAAAAGATTTAAGAAAATATATATTAGGTTTATTTTTTCCAAACTTCAACTCATAACGAGTTTTCTAGTTATCTTTCACTAATAATGTACGATTATGTACAAAATATGTAGTGTATATGGCTTCATCCCAGAAAATGATTGGAATCTTTGCATCTGCTTACATGGCAAGTGTAGCCTCAATCAAAGTTTTTTCATCCTTTCTTTAACTCCATTTTTGTGGAGTTCTAGGAGCATTGAATTACGGAGCAATTCCTTTTCCTGCACAAAATATGTCAACAATATCATTTCTGAATTCTATTACAGTATCCCTTGAAATGATTTTCACTTTTTGTTCTAATTGATTTTCGAATTTAATAATAGAATCTTTTAACAATTTAGTTGTTTCAGATTTAGCATGCAAAAAGAAAACCCATGAATTTCTTGTAAAGTCAATAATGATAACTAAACATTAATATTTCTTTCCAATACTTTGCACATTTACTAGACCGAACAAATCCATATGCAACATTTGAAGAGCCTTGGTGTTTGAGTTTATCAGCTTGGACTTATAATACGCTCTGTGTTGCTTCCCTTTTAAACATGTTTTATAGAGATCTAATGTAGCAAACTTCTTTGTTGGAATGCCTACTACATGGTTTCCTGCAACAAGCTGTTCATATTTTTGAAATTAGAATGTCCGAGACGTCTATGCCAAAGTTGACTTCATCATTTGATGCTTGAGAAATTAGGCAAGTTGTTTATGTTGAAGGATCTACTTGAGACATATCTAGCTTGTATACGTCTCGATCACAAAGAACTTTATCAACTATCCATTCATTTCTAATCTGAAAACCTTGTTTCAAAATATAACGAAAAGAATCATCAAATAAAGCTGAATATGATTTTTTACAGATTTAGGAAACGCTTAAACGATTAAAGTTCTATTAAGCACCAATAGTCGACTTTATCAAAGCTGATAACCCCATTTGACATTGTTCCTTCTTTGGTAATCTTTCCACTTTCACCACCTCCAAAAGCAACATGAGTACATCTTTCATCTTAAAGTCTTGAAGTAAGGCATAATTGCCTATCATATGCTAGTTACACTGACTATCAACATACCACATGTTTATAGGTCTTCTTGGGTGTACTTGCATTTCAAAGACATTTAAGGTGAGTTATCAACCCAAGCCGAGATGGTCTTGGGCTTGCCATAGTTATCAACATTGATAAATTGTTTAAAATGATGTTTATTCATGTCAGGTTTCTTTTGATATTTCAGATTATCAATTCCTTTCTAATAAAAATTTGATCATCTTTTCTTTGCTTTATCCTTAAAGCATTGAAACATTGTTCAAGATCATCATCAAGAAAATTTGAACCATTAACAAAAACATTCTTAGAAAAATTTTGCCTGTTAAACGTTCCATTATTCATTCTCACATGTCGTGGAATGAAGTTTCCTTATTTATACTACTTTGTTTTCGCAATATAATAATCATCATAATCAAAAATGGTTTGTCTAAGAGATCTCAAGCCGGAAGGTTGTTGTGATCAACCTTGAAAACTATTATTTTAATTTCTTTGAAATCTTGGATTAACATATCCTTTCCTTGGCGAATTCTTTCTGAAGTAACAATCCTCAGTATTATGATTCCTTTCATCATATAAAGCACAATATTTGTTGAAATAACAATCAACTATTCAATGATTCTTCATATCACAAATATGATTGTACTTTTTAAAGTAACATTCAGTTGTCTTATAAATACATATCACATACGTCATAGTACTTTTGTGGAGATTTAAACAACTGTTGATTAACCCTAGATGTGGAAGCCATATTTGATCCTTGTTTGATCTAAGAGTAGTCAGGTTAATCTGTTTTTTTTGTGAGTTTGTTCTTTTGATTTTAAGGTTTTGACTTTTGTTCATTATATCAATTCCTTGACTCCTTCGACACAAACCTTTTATTGATAGCAGAAGACTTAGGACTTGAACCTGTTTTCAAATTAGAGTTAGATATGATCTTTGGGTTTGATTTTATTTAAGGAATTATGTTCATGTCAAAAGTACATATAGACACAAACTTTACATGATAAAATTGATTTGATTGATTGGTTCTTTGAGTTTGAGAATCTTTTGCTTTAGCATGTGTTCTTCTCCTTCTTTGATTTCTTGTTCTTGATGATGTTTTGTTGCTTTGGGATTGAATTGAATCTTGATAAGATTCTTTTTCAGTTTCTTTCAATCTTATTGATTTGGTATTGTTTAATTCATAAGAACATGAATCATTAGAACATGCATTATCTGGTTTTAAAACATCTTGTTTAGTTTTACCTTTCTTCTTTGTGTTTTGTTTGTCATTGGATCAATAACTTCTTCAAAACTTTGTTCAAGGTCACATTTTTCAACACCTAACTCATGAGATCCTTTGGAAATGAAAAAATTCTTATTCTTTGGTCGAGGTTCATAAGATTTAACTCTTATCAGATGGCCATTTTTAACCTTTTCTAAGTCTTGTTCCTCAAATATCTCAATATTGATCTTTTCAATTTCACTTTCTAGTTTAGATTGCATATTCTTTTTCTTATCATGGAAGGCTTTGAGCTTTGCTTTGTCTTCATGTGAGTGATCATGTGCGTTAATGTACTCTGGTAAAGTGTTTGAGATAGATTCAGGCATAGGCTCATGTGTGAAACCTAGACCTATTTTATCTTTATCCTTTCTTCCACTTACCAATTATTCTACTATAGATTTTGAACTTTTAAATTTGGCAAGATCTACCCGAGTTGTAGCATGAGCGAATTTCTCTTGTTCTAGATCTTTGGTCAGCTCTTTAAGTTACGTTTTTACTTGTTCAAGTTCTTTGAGAGTTTTGTTCCATGATGTTTGAAGAGATATGATCTTGTCATCAAAGATTTTATGATCAACTTTTAGTTTATTGTGCATTAAATCTTCTTGTTTGAGTTTATCACATAATTTGAATGAGTATCTTCTGTAATGTTCAACTTGATTAAAAGATGCTTTTGTTTCTCTGACTTCGATAGGAATTTCTGGATAAGAAGGTGAAGTGTCAGTATCAAATGATGAGTGTTCAACCTTAGGTTGTTTTGACTAAGTTGTGAGAGCAATTTCTTCTGAATCTTTCTTTGGATAACATTTATCACTCCAATTCATCATTATCTGAATCACCATTTGCCTTTGGATCATTATATTCAGACCATCCTTCGTTATGAATCTTAGCAACAAGAGCTAAACAAGAAGTGTGATCAATTGTGAACTGTTCTGCATAAGCATCCCAAGTCATAGCCATCTTTGATTCTAACAACATGAGCTTTCTTTGGCTCTTCAGTTTTTTTTTTATTCATCTTTTACTTCTGGCATGGGAAGAATTTGATACGGCTTCTAAAATATTTTCAGAGACTATTGCTGATATCTTGGATTGCTAAAATTTGCTTGACCATTTCCTTGATTTCTTGGAGCTTTAAATTCTCTTGAAAAATGGCAATAGCTATTGTAGTTGAAACACCTTGACTTTGATTTGTCAAAGCCAATAGATTTGTTTGCAGTTGGCTTGTAGTTTCTGTTCACATAAGAGTCTTTTCTGAGTCCTATAAGCAATCATCACCATCTACTAGTTTAAGTCCATATCTTCCACATCATCAAGATCCTTTTTAAACAAATCCTGCAAAATCAGATCACCTTGAGTTAAATGACTACCTTGATAAGCCTGAAAACTTGTCATTAAAGTAGTAAAAGTAGCTTTTGACTCTTCATATTGCAAAATTATATTTATAACATCTTTAACTTTGCTAGGTTTAATAGATTAGAAGATGGAGTATCAGTTTGAGGTTTAGGAATTTGAGTTTTTGGAGGAGATTGAGTTTGATTTGTATAGACAGGAGCACTTGCGTAGGTTGAGTGTGTAAAGAAACCAATTCCAACGAACAAATCACCCTCATCCTTTGGAGAACTATCTTCTTTAGCTAGAAATGCATTCTCCACTATGTTAGCTAGAGATGCAACATACTTATACGGAGATGTTGATGCAGATCTATTATTGTTTCTAGAACTCTCATCAATTTCAATTGTTTCTATTTTGGCAATCAAAAGATCAAGATCCATAGGAAACTTTTCTGTATGCTTCAACAAAGTGACTATATGCTTCCATGAAGATGGAAGGGCATTGAGAAGTTTGTTCTTTAGATCTTTGAGATCATTCTTCACACCAACAGTTGACATTTCAGTAATTTGTTGAACAAATTTGTTCCTCATCTGATTTATTGTATCGCTAGAAAGATGCTCAAACAACTCCAATTGTCTTTTGATTTTCTGCTTTTTGAGATCCTAAATTTCTTTACCACCTTCACAAATAATCTTCAAAGCTTTGTACATGGTATAACCAGTTTGATAACTATCAAGTCTAGTTAGGTCCTCCAAAGCTAAACCCTTACATATCAGTGAATAAGCTTTAATATCAGTATTCACTTTCTTTAAATCATCACCATGCAAACAATCTTTAGGATAAGGTTCTTGAGAATATTTGGTGTAAACAAATCCTTTATCATGACCATCTGATGTAACTGGGATGTGTGGTCCTTTTTCTATTGACTTCCAAAGATCAGTATCAATAGAATTTAGATGATGTTTTAGTCTGGGAGACCAGTCTTGGAAATCAACTATGTTCTTCAACTTAGGAACTTTGTTCATAGAATCTTTATACTTAACCATTTTGATTTTTGAATTTATGAAAATAACTTGTTTTTGTTGTGTTTAAAGTTTGAAATGAAACAAAGAAATAAAAATATTTTTGGATTTTTGTTTCAAGAAAAATTTCTAAGTGTTGAATGGAAGTCTGAATTTTGATGCACCTACTAGTTGTTAAATGCCCACTTTGAACTAGAAACACCTAAGGGAATGCCTTAGTATAAGTCTGAAACACCCAACAAAAGATTCGCCTGAACAGTTGTAAAATGCCAAAACATTTGTCAAGCGCCTAAACAGTTATCAAACGATTGGGGTACTTAGTTAAAATTTGTTATTTTTGACCTGACGCGCCCAAACAGTCTTCAAATGCCTAGAATTCTTAGGTTTCAAAAACATCCGAACAGTGTTAAAACTCTCAAATAGTGTCAAAACGCCCATCTCTAAACATCTACACAATGCTAAATCGCCTAAACATTTGTTATGTGCCTAAACACTTGAGCAAATTTCAGATGATTTTAACGTGTCATGCGCCTAATTAATCATTTTCATAATAACGTGATCTTATCAGTTTCTTCAAACCTTGATCAGTTGATTACAAAACCTTCAATAAGGTAGTATATAGATTGATAATCAATCCAAATTCATCATTTGTATCAATTAGCAACAATAGTCTATTTTCCTGATTGAATTTGAGTTCAAATATGAAAAACAACTTTCACACACAAACCTGATGAAAATTCCGATCTGAGTGAGTTAAACACCAAATTGGGATTCAATTCATGTTTCTGAATTGAGCAATCAATTGATCAAATTGTTATTAATCATAGATTTAAGTGATTCGAAGAGCTCAAAAAGTCAATACTAAGCTCAAATCACCGAACCAAAAGTTTTGATATCATTTAGTAGATTCAAATGGATCGATCTATGATGATATTGTAATGAAATGATCAATTGTAAGCACAAAATATTCACACAATTGCAAATAACAATGAAAACTAAAAATTTATATTTACCCAATAAGTCCCTATACTATGACAAAAAACAAAAACATAAAGATTAATGCCAATCTTCAAAAAGAGCTCCAACAAAGACCAATTTACCTCTGAAGGAAACTTATGTCTAAAGAGATATTTGCTTAAAGAGTAAACAGGTCTTCCGATGGAAGAAGTTTTGAAGTTTCGAAAGTAAATTTAATGTAAGATCAAATGTTCTTCTAAGACTTAAAACTCTTTTGAAGAAAATACTTGTGTGGATGAATTTTCCTTTGGAAGATAGACAAGGATATCTTCTGAGTGTAAATTTCTCTTTAGATTAACTCTTACTTAGAATATTTTAAGGAAAAATCTTTTGTAATGGACATAGATTGTGTAAAGACAACATAAACATGACACGTATTTAAAAGGTTTTCAAAAGAGATAAACTAGTCATGTTTATCATCCCAATAATTGTAATTAAATTCTTAAATCTTGGTTCATCAAAAGTTTTGGTGAACAAGTTAGGGTATTGTTCATTTGAGTCAACTTTAACTAGTATAATCAAGTTTTTCTCATGAATATCTCTATATCACCCAGAATTTTGAAGGGAAAAAAATAATATAAATAACAACAATAAAACCCAAGTTGAGGGGTTAATAGTGTACAAATAACAAAATATTATTATATTTTGTACAAAAGTGGGCATGGCCGCCCACTCTTGTGTTACATCATCTATTTTTCATGGTTCTGGTAAGAGAGAGAGAAAGCAGAACTTTGAGCATTTTGAAAGAAGAAAAAGAAGAGGATATGATTTAAGTTATGTGTTCGATGTTTTGAAGTGTTCTTGACTGATTTTAAGTCTCGAGTATGTGCTTATGTATTTTGTGTGTTCAGTTTGTGTTCGGGTGTGTGTTTTAGGTGTTTCAACTCATTAAGCATTTGGGTTTGAAAAAGTTAAACATGAAAATTGCAAGAGGCGAGTTCTAAATCCTAGATTTAAATGTTTTAACTTGTTTTTGGGATTGGAAAAGCATGTGTTTATGTTTTTATTATATTAGGTGTGTGTACTCGTATATATATGTGTATATGCCTTGTTAGGTAAGTGTCGATATGGGTAGATTTGATGATGTTCATGTTTTAAGCCTAATTATGATGGTTATAATGTTAGATCCAGGCTAGAACATGTTAGAATGATGATTTGGGGACTGGTAATGATGTTAGTTGTAACTTACTTGTTCAAGCGCCTGAACATCAGTCTATGCGCCCAACTACCCAAATGTCAAAGTGTGCCCATGCGCGTAAAGCTCATCCGCCCCAATAGTACCCAAACACCTAAGTGCCCATGCTCCTAAGTAAGGCCCATGCCCTTGAATAGTGCCCATACGCCTAGAATCTTGCCCGAGCGACTAACTATTGGCTATGCACCCGTATAGTGCTCAAGCGCTAAAAGTTTTCCTATGCACCTAAGTGTTCCATGCACCTAAGAGATCATGTGCCCACATAGTGGCCATGTGCCTGCATAGTACCCATGCGCATAAAGACTTACAGAATATTCTAAAATTTTTAGGAAAAGGGGATTTTTAGGCTATGACTTGAGATGTTCCCGAGGGTGACATATGATGTTGTATGATAATGTTATGCTTGTTGTTTTATTATTTTATCTTTATGTTTCTTAGTACTTATTATTTCTGTGGCTTTACATGGTATGTTAATGCTAATAAACGTAAAGTATTATGTAGTGAAAGCGGAAGTTAATGAAAATCAGAAGAGGAACATAAAGAAAGAATGAATGAACATATGGAAAACCTTACAAGCAAATAAAAGGAGATGCACACCCAATATAGGTGTTAGCTCAACTGTGTGTGGTTTAACTAAACCATAAGGATGCACACATGGGTCTAGTCTTCATGATTGACAAGATGTATGAGACTTTTGTCATTTGCCAGGTCGTTTCCCACGGTTATGGTGCCCACCTTGTGTATGATGTTTGAAGCCTATTTATAGACTTCGACCTAGTATCCGCCTTGTGCTTGATGTTAGGGCATAGCACATGGTATTGGTCTAGATGAGAAGTGAAAGATAATGATGGATGTCTGAAATATGTGATGTAAAAGAGTACGTATGAGATAAACGATGATGAAAGATAATAATAAAATTATTTATGTGTACGTATGATGTATGATCGTGAATGGAAGTAAAGACTGTTATGTAACGAAAGTAAAGTATTATATATTTTATAAAATTAAAACTCACTCAACAATGATGACTTTCACGTATTTTTTAGCTGGCAGGTAATGGTTGTTGAGGATGGCATGGGTGCTGCTACTTGGCAAGTTTTGGATGACATCCATTTTATGTTAAATGATGTTTTTGCTTCGTAATGCAAACAAATGATATTTTGTGACGATTAACAATGTTGTATTATCTTACAAAAGTAGTTATTGATATATGAAATGGTCTGTTAAGTTATTCTGCTACAAAATTTAGTAAATGTAAATGGATGTTTTAAATTTTGTGTGATAGTTAACCAACTATGAGTGTGCCGGGAATGGGGCGTTACAAATTGGAATCAGAGTAAAAGTTTAAGAGAAATGGTAAATGATTTTCAAAAACCTAAACTTAAACTAAGAATTATACGTAATAAAAGGATGCCAGTCCAAATAGGTACGTGCCATTAGGTATTTTCTTTAATGTTAACCGACATTATGTGCGCATGTTATTTGATTTATGTGATTTTAGTAGATTTAGATACTGATGGAGTCAGAATAGGAAATTCTTGCGGTATAAAGAGTAAAGTAAGTGGCTCATCACAATTGGCCAGTGTAATTAAGGACTTACTATACTTGACAAAAACAGAGCTATTACCTTGAATGACCATGTTGGTGGTTGGATCTTATAATGTTTTTAGAGGATGGCTAGAGGTAGATCTTCAAAAGCTTCTCGAGTGGTTGGGCTAAGGCCGGTGAGACGGCTGATGAAGAGCCCGTGATCCATCACCAAGAAGGTGGTGATGAGGTGCTAATCTGAGGGCCCTAGTGAAAGAGGCTGTTGTTTAAGAGGTTCATCAGGTCATGCAGACGATCCTGCCATCTGTGGTGACCGAAGTGATTAAAGCTGTGAGGGAAGATGAGAGGAAAGAAAGGAATAAGCCCAGGGGGGAGAGAGAGCAACTGGGGAATGAGACAGTTGTTTCTAGTGATGTGAAAGAGGCGGAAGAAGTTATGCTAGAAACAACACAGGGTTGCAATTATGGAGCCTTTTAGATGTGTAAGCCCCAAACTTTTAATGACAATGGTAGTGCTATTACTGCTCCCCGATGGGTGAGAGAGATGGAGGCTGTGTTAGCCATTAGTGAGTGTAGGGAGGACTAGAAAGTGAAGTTTTCCACTCACTTGTTTATGGACTCAAGCTTATGCTAGTAAGACAACAATCTCCAGGCCAAGGGTAGTAGAGTAATTAGAAGGATGAAGTGGGGTGAGCTGAAAAAGTTAGTGATTGAGGAGTTCTATCCTTATAGGGAACTTGATAAGATCGATAGGGAGTTTATGCAAATAGAGGCGAGAACCATGACACAACCAGCAGTACACCACCAAGTTCAGCGAGATGACATCCAAGGTGACGCCCGTGTCACGAAACATTAAGTGATACATCCAAGGTTTTCCGACAGATATTCGCAGGCACATGATTGCCGCACAGCCGAGCACGTTTAGGTTGGTGGTTTATCTAGAAGGAAGGCTGAGGTGAACAGGAAGGGTGGTGGTGGTGATATGAACCGAATGGGAAGTAGTTTGGATGTCGAGGAGTAACTCCAAAAAACAAGAGTGCACGGGTGGATGACCGACATGTGGTCACACTCGATGCGGGGTTGAAGATGTGTGGTAAGTGCAGGAAAGAGCATACTAGGAGTATAGATAGGGATCAAATATCTCTTTCAAGTGTGTAAAGACTGGACATGTGGCAAAGAATTGAGGGGTGACGATTTGTTTTAATTATGGTGAAATGGATCATGTGAGCGAGGATTGCAAGAAGCAAAGAAGACAACCATAACGGAAGGGTAGAAGGTGAGCACCAGAGCATTCATGATGACCTAGGAGGAGGCTAGGATAGACCCTGATGTAGTGTCGGGTACGTTTCTAGTAAACCAAACTCTTACTTCTGTGTTATTTGATTCTCATGCTAGTAAGAATTTCATTTTTCCTGCTTTCTGTGTTAATTTGCCTATCAGAAGTACAAATGCAGATGAGCCTTTCGATGTAGAAACTACTATAGGTAAGTCTACAAGGATTTTTGATCTGATTGAAAGTTCTAACATATAATTAGAATGTCATAAGTTTCATACTAGACTGTTTGTGATTACCTTAGGCTAGTTCGATGTAGTCCTAGGAATGGATTGGTTAGCGGACTACAAGACGAATAATGTGTGCCGCAAGAAGATGATTGGACTAATAGCACCCGATGGGAGTTCGGTGGCAATCTATGGTGATCGAGTTACTACGATTTTGAAGGTGATTTCAATGATGGTGGTGGGAAAGTGCATGAGGTATGGATATAGTGCCTACCTGGCCAACATGAAGGATGTGGACATGTCAATACCATAATTATCTGATGTACCAGTTGTGTGTGACTTCCAGGACGTGTTTCCCGAAGACTTATCAGGTGTGCCACTAGACCGTGAGATTGAGTTCCAGATTGATTTGATACCTGGTGCTCAACCTGTTGCTAAGGCACAATATCATTTTGCTCCAACATAGATGAAGGAACTAATGGTTCAACTAAACGGGTTAGTTGATAAAGGTTTTTGGACCAAGTATCTCTCCTTGGGGTGCTCCGGTCTTATTTCTCAATAAGAAGGATGGTTGCATGAGGATGTGTATCGACTACAATGAGCTAAACAAGTTGATGGTGAAGAATCGGTACCCCTTAACTAGGATTGATGACTTTTTTGATCATCTTTAAAATGCTAGTTGGTTCTCGAGGATAGATCTCCGATCTAGTTAGCATCAGTTGAAGGTGAAGGAGCATGATATTCTTAAAACAACTTTTAACACACGTTAGGGGTATTACGAGTTCCTTGTGATGTCTTTGGGTCTAACCAACACACTAGTTGCTTTTATGGATTTGATGAATCATGTGTGTCGGCCGATGTTGGATATATCAGTGATTGTCTTTATTGAAAACATTTTGATTTATTCAAAAATTGAGAAGGAGCATGCTAGTCATATTCGGGAGGTGTTGGAGATGCTTAGAAGGGAGAAGTTGTACGCGAAGTTCTCCAAGTGCGCATTCCGCTTGCACAAAGTTTAGTTTTTGGATCACGTGGTGATTTCTGAAGGGATTTTGGTGGACCAAACAAAAGTAGAAATGGCGATGCAATGGAAGTTTGCAAAGATGCCATCCGAGATTTGTAGTTTCATGGGATTGGCAAGATATTATAGAAGATTCATCCAAGACTTCTCAAGATAGCTTCTCCATTTACCAGGATGACCCAAAAAGATGTGAAATTTTTATGCGGTCAAGAACGAGAGAAGGCTTTTGATGAGTTGAAGGCAAGGTTGACACATGCTCCAGTCTTCTCGCTACCCAAAGGACGCGAGGATTTGGTGGTCTATTTAGATGTGTCTTACTCAGGGTTGGGTTACATGTTGATGCACTGAGGAAAGATTAATAGCTTACGCATCCCGAAAATTGAAGATTCAAAAGGTTAATTACACTACTCATTATTTGGAACTAGCAGTTGTGGTCTTTGCGTTGAAGAGTTGGAGGCACTACCTATACGGGACAATATGCACTATCTTCACCGACCACAAGAGCTTAAGTACTTCTTTGAGCATAAGGAACTAAATATTAGGCAAAGGCGGTGGTTGGATCTTATAAAGGATTATGATTTTAAAATCCATTACCATCCAGACTAGGCCAACATAGTAGCAGATGCCCTTAGCCAAAAGGAGAGACCCGAACCAATTCGGGTAAAGGCTTATCAATTGGTCAAGACCTCCGACGTGATGAAGCAAGTCAAGGATTTTCAAGATGAGACATTGAAAGACGGTCACCTTAACTCCAAAAGGATGAGAGGTCTTATCTCGAAATTGGGAGAAAACACTCTTAGTGTTAGAACCCGATCTGGGCAGATGTGGATTCCTTGTTATGGGGATCTACGTGGGGAGATCATGGATGAGGCTTATAAGACTCGATACTCCATTCATCCTGGTGCCACAAAGATGTATCAGGATATGAAGAAAGATTATTGGTGGTCGGGTATGAAGTGTGACGTAGCAGAGTACGTGGGTAAGTGTCGTACTTGCTTGCAAGTGAAGGCGGAGCTTCAAGAACCATATGATAGATCCAACCTCTAGATATACCCGAGTGGAAGTGGAGCATATCATCATAGATTTTATTACGAAGCTATCGCGTACCACGAGGGGGTACACTACCATATGGGTGATAATTGATCGTCTGATGAAGAGTGCTCAATTTCTACCAATTCATTAGACGTATTCACTCAAGAGGTTTGAGGATCTATTCATCAAGGAGATTGTAGCTCTTCATGGTGTACCAGTGTCTATTTTGTCTCACCGTGGCACTCGGTTTACATCTATGTTTTGGGAGAGATTTCATGATGCAATGGGGACGAGGTTACACATTAGCACAACTTATCATCCACAAATGGATGATCAGTTAGAGAGAACCATTAAGATGTTTGAGGATATGCTCTGAGCATGCGTCATTTTTTGGAAGAAGTTAGGACGACCACTTACCGTTATTTGAATTCTCACACAATAACAGTTATCATGCCAGCATTGGTATGCCCCCTTATGAGATGCTATATAGTAAGAGATGTAGAACGCCTATTTGTTAGGGTGATATGGTCAAAAAGAGTTAGGAAACATAGAAGTGATAGAGGCTATGATGGAAAAACTACAAAAGATCAATGCCTTTATGAAAGCAGCAAAGGATAGGCAAAAGTCGTATGCTGACAAAAGACATAGACCGATTGAATTCAAGCTAGGAGATAAAGTTATGCTGAAAGTATCACCTTAGAAATGTATCATTTGGTTTAGAAAGCGGGGCAAGCTGAGCCTGAGGTATATAGGGACTTTCCGAATCGTTCCTCGTGTAGGAGAGGTGGCCTACAGGTTGGAACTACCCGATGTGTTAAGTGGAATTCATTCAACATTCCATGTATCTCATTTGAGAAAGTACTTAGCTAAATAGTGATCGAACTCCTAAGTGCCCATGCCCCTAAGTCAGGCACATGTGCCTACATAGTGCCCATACGCCTAGACTCTTGCCAAGGCGACTAATTGTTGTCCATGCACCCGTATAGTGCTCAGGTGCCTAAAAGTTTTCCCTTGCACCTAAGTGTTCCATGCGCTTAAGAGATCATGCGGCTGCATAGTGGCCATGTTCCTGCATAGTACCCATGCGCCTAAAGACTTAGTAAATATTTTGAAAATTTCCGGAATAGAGATTTTTAGGCTATGACTTGGGATGTTCCCGGGGGTGATATATGATGTTGTATGACGATGTATGCATATTTTTTTATTGTGTTATCTTTATGTTTCTTAGTACGTATTATTTTTGTGGCTTTACATGGTATGTTAATGCTAACAAATGTAAAGTATTATGCAATGAGTGTGGAAGTTAATGATAATGAGAAGAGGAACATAAAGAAAGAATGAATGAACGTATGAAAAGCCTTGCAAACAAATGTAAGGAGGTGCACACCTAATGTAGGTGTTAGCTCAACTATGTGCGGTTTAACTAATCCATAAGGATGCACACAGGGGTCTAGTGTTTGTGATTGGCCAGATGTATGGGATCTTTGTCGTTTCCCCGATACTGGTGCTTGCCTTGTGCATGATGTTTGAAGTAATTTATAGACTTCGGCCCAGTACCCGCCTTGTGCATGATGTTGGGTTATAGCAAATGGTATTGGTCTGGATGAGAAGTGAAAGATAATGATGAATGTAAGAAATGTACGATGTAAAAGAGTACGTATGAGGACGAACGATGATGAAAGATAATAAGAAGATTATCTATGTGTATGTATGATGTATGTTCGTGAATAGAAGTAAAGAATGTTTTGTAACGAAAGTAAAGTATTATATATTTTATAAAACCAGAACTCACTTAGCAACACTGACTTAAACGTATTTTCTAGTTGGCAAGTAATGGTTGCTGAGGATGGCATGGGTGCAGCTACTAGGCAAATTTTGGATGGCATCCACTTTATGTCAAATAATGTTTTTACGTCGGAATGCAAAAAAAATGATATTTCGTAACAATTAATATTGTTGTATTATTTTATAAATGCAATTATTTATATATGAAATGGTTTGTTAAGTTATTCTGCTGCAAAATTTTAGTTAATGTAAATGTATGTTTTTAATTTTATGTGTGATAGTTAACAAACTATGAGTGTTCCGGGAACGGGGCGTTACAACTTGGTATCAGAGCAAAAGTTTAAGAGAAATTGGTAATTATTTTCAAAAACCTAAACTTAAACCGAGAATGGGACGAAATGAAAGGATGCCAACCCAAATAGCTACATGCCATCATATATTTTCTTTAATGTTAACCGTCATTATGTGCGTAAGTTAACCAACTATGAGTGTTCTGGGAACGAGGCCATACAATCTCAAATGAAATGATACCTGATATCAATGTGCCTTGTTTTTGAATGCTTGACAGGATTTTCTGTAATAGAAATACCACTATTGTTATCAATGTGGATAGGGGCCTCCATGAAGTTGAAGCCGCAGTTTATCATCCCAATAGTTGTAATTAAATACTTAAATCTTGGTTCATCAAAAGCTTTGGTGAACAAGTCAGCGTATTGTTCATTTGAGTCAAATTTGATTAGTATAATCAAGTTTTCCTTATAAATATTTGGAATGAAATGATACCTGATATCAATATGTTTTGTTTTGGAGTGCTTGACAAGATTTTCAATAATAGGAATAACAATCTTGTTGTCAATTTGGATAGGGGTCTCTATGAAGTTGAAGCCATTGTCTAACATCTAATTTTGAATCTAAAGCAGCTGAGTATAGCAAATTGCAGCAATAATGTATTCAACTTCAGTAGTTGATGAAGAGGCACACAATTGCTCTTTAAATTGCCTGGAGATGATTTTTCCACCAAGAAATTAACATCCTTTGGATGTGGATTTCTTGTTGATTTTTCAGCCACCATAGCCACTATCAGTATAGCCATAAAGATTGAAATTTTGATTCCTAGGATACAGAGACCTAGTTTGGGAGTTCCTTTGAGATATCAAAGGCTAATCTTGGCAACAACTAGGTGAGACACTTTTGGAGCAGCTTGGTACCTTGCACAAATTCAAGTTGCAAACATGATATCAGGTCTACTTGCTAAAAGGTACATCAAAGATCCTATGATTGCCCTGTATAATGCTGATCAGTATCCTCCCCCTCAAAGTCAAGACACAGATTGTGATTTATTGGTATAGGTGTCTTGGCTGGTTTACAATCTTTCATTTCAAATCTTTCTAAGATGTCATTTACTTTCTTAGATTGATTTATAAAAAAACCATCTTTCATTTGGTTCAACTGAATTCCAAGGAAAAAGTCTATCTTTCCCATGGAACTCATCTTAAACTTATTCTTCATAATGCTTTCATAGTCTATGGAATTCTTGTCTATCGTGCCTATAGTGTAACCATGCTTTAGGAGAAATTGAGAAAGTGTCTCATACAACATCCTAGGTGCCTGGTACAGCCCATAGAGATCTTTATCCAGTGTGAACACGTAGTTAGGATGTTGTGGGTCTTCAAATCCTAGAGGATGGCACACATCGACTTCTCTGTCCATATCCCCATACAAAAATGAACACTTGACATCAAGTTTGTGGACGATAAAGTTCTTGGAAGCTGCATATATAAGGAAGATTTTCATAGCCACAAGTCTGACAACTGGTGCAAAGACATCAATGTAATCTATTCCTTCCTCTTATGTGTATACTTGAACTATAAGTCTTGCCTTGTTCTTGACAATCAATCCTCTATCATCCCTTTTGTTTCTGAACATCCATTTTGTACCAATGAATACTTGACCAGGTGGTAGTGGACATAGGTTCCAAACCATTTGTCTCTTGAATTAAAGATATTCCTTTTGCATTGATTCCACCCAACTATTATCCTTCAGATCCTCTTCTATCTTCTTTTGTTCTATTTGAGAAAGAAAGCATGAATACAAGCAAACATTCCCATCATGGGTTTATCTTTTTGTTCTCACGCCGTCTAAGACATTCCTAAAGATGTTTTCAACAGGATGAGTGTTGTGAATTTTGAGTCTTGGAATAATATCTATTTGCATAGAAAAATCCAGTTTGGAAAAATTTTGCTTAGAATTAGGAACATTATTTTCAGTCGATGTCTCATGCTCATTCAGTAAGTATTAATAATGAATTTAAGATAACATCAATAGTGTTATGCTGTGAAGCAGCATTAACAGTTGCCTTTTCCTCTAAAATTCTACCAACACCAGCTTGGTGTTGTATGCTGGAGTTGTCATTTGATAAGTTTTGAGACACATTTTGTTGACAACTTGTTGAAGCTTCACTGGTTCCTCAAATGTTTATGCTTTTAGAGCTTTCTTTAGTAGGAGCTTAATTTTCATTATTTCTTGGAGAACTTGGAATAGGTCTAGGCAACTCAAAAAATTGATCAGAATTATTAGAATCACTTTGACAACCTGTTCCAGTTGAAACATTCTTACAAGAAGGTTTAGAATAGTTTGGAAACAATCCTAGATTTAAAATGTGGTCAGGTTCATTCCCTTTAGCATAGGGAATGTGCTCATTTACAACAAAAAATTGGATGATTCCTCAAAAAGTTATTTTTGATATTTTAAACTCCATAAGCAATAGAGCTAGAGGAATATCCAACAAAGATAGCATCATCCAACTTTTCAACAATTTTTCCTAATTGTCCTTTATGTTAAGTATGGTACACCTATTCCCAAAGGACCTAAGAAAACCAATGAATGATGACATCTTGTTCCATAGCTCATAAGGGAGTTTTCCATGGGGCATAACAATAAGAACCTTATTGTACATATAGCTGCAATGTTGAGTGCTTCTACTCAGGAAGTTAGACGTAACTTTAAATCAGCCAACTTAGTTGCATCAGCCTCAATAAGTGTCATATTTCTCGTGTTAGAAAAATGATTTTGTTGAGGAGTTATAGAAGCACTATATTATCTAGCAATCCCTTTTGAGTTGTAGAATGAGTCAAGAACTTGATTGTTAAACTCAGTCCCTTGATCATTTCTTATGATCTTTACCTTGTGATAGATTTGATTTTCCATTTTAAAAATAAAACACTTTCAAGTTTCACTTGTTTCATATTTAGTTCTTAAAAATAACAACCACGTAAATCTAGTGAAATCATCAACAATCGCAAGGCAATATGATTTTCTTCCAATGATCATTATACTTATGGGATCAAATAGATCCATGTGCATTAAGTGTAATGGAAGGGTAATAGAGTTAAATACTTTTGATTTGTGAGATGCCTAGTGTTGCTTCCC
The DNA here is from genome assembly GCA_025506515.1 of Flaveria trinervia. Taxonomy (NCBI): domain Eukaryota; kingdom Viridiplantae; phylum Streptophyta; class Magnoliopsida; order Asterales; family Asteraceae; genus Flaveria; species Flaveria trinervia. The sequence goes on from CM046444.1 coordinate 97,055,267, forward strand.
TTTTAGATAAGCAACATAGTTATCTTTGTAGAAATATTCCTTTTTAGACACACCATACACCAAGTTATTTGTAACCAAACTGTTCATGGTTTTAAAATTAACATGGCATATTCTTTTATGCCACAAAGTTGACTCATTTCTATTAGCTTTGGAATGAAAGCATGATACTTCACCCAGTTGCTTTTAGAATTAACATGACATATTCTTTTATCACAACATGATATTGCACTCATGTTTGTGAAAAACATTTGGTGCTTTTGATCACAAAAATGAGAAACACTTAACAGATTGTGCTCAAGTTTATTGACAAAGTTTACTTTGTCAAATTTCAACTTACCATTACATACACTACCTCTACAAGAAATGCATCCTCCATTTTCACCTCCAAACTAAACAAGACCTCCATAAAATGTTCTTGTGGATGTCCCTACACATAAGGTGAAATGATTAGTTAATATTAGAAACCTAAGCCTTGTTGGTCTTGGGCTCTTCCAGTGTAGATAAGACAATTGAACCAAAATGTATGCATTGGGGGTTCAATTATGGTTTGTAAAGAAGAGGTTTGGGCAGCAACATCTTCTCTGATCTTCTATTCCATCGTTTGGTTGATCGTTGTGGATGAGCCTGTTAATCATTGAGTAGCAGTTCAGGATCGAGTTTATCACTCAACACAAATGTTATCTCTCAAACTCACTAAGTCACACTCGGTTTAATGATGCAATCCCTTAAGAGTTGATAATAATATACTAAGTAAACAAATACAAATAAGTGTTTTTAAGATACTTGTATACATGATTTCTCAACTCAAAGTATTATAAGACTCTTACAAGAATGTTAAATGAGTTACAATAAGAAACTACATATACTACTATCTACAACCAATTATACTTTAATGCTAGCTGGAAACTTACGTCTAAAGCAAATATTACATTGCTAAAGGTAAGGTATCCTAGAAAAAATACTATCTAAGATTTGCTAGTCATGATGTTTCCATGACTTACATTTTATCACTAACTAAAGTTAGTAATTGTACTAACTGATAAGGAATGAACAATGGAAATATATTATGATTGACTACATGGGTGTGGGAAAGCACCATGCAGTATATCCGAGGTTGTAACGGTTTTGTCAGAAGGACCATACTTATGTCCACTAGTTCCTAGTAGGTTCTTCTAAAGGTTAGTTGGCATTAGAAGAACAAGTTCTTCCAAAGCCACTTATACTTTGGAAGTGTCTAATTTTTCCTAGGTTTGTGATGATGTTTAGGACTTCATACTTTGGAAGTCACTGTCTTGAAATCTTCTAAGTGTTGAACTTCAAAAGAAGGAAGACTTTTTCCTCTTCGGAAACTCTTTCACCCTTGACATTCGAAAGTTCTGCTTTTGCCTTCAGAAGCACTTTATTAGTTGTACCAAAAATGCTCCAAGTCTTTGTTTTGGTTGAACCACCCTTACTTGATCCAACACACTCCCTCTAGGCTGATGCTACCAAAACCTCACTTGTTTTTACTTCCCAAAACTTTTAGTACAAAGAAAGAAGATGCTTATCTCTTTCTTTTTTCTTTCTAGATGTGGTGCTAAGAAGTTTGTATAGATCTTTCATAGATAGCAGATTAAGTCTGTCACTGTAAATGATGTTTATCCTTTGTTGTGATCCTCTAAATAGAGTTAGTTGCCAAGAGTTGTAGTCATACTCCCATCTAACTAAGGATTCTAATTAAGGGCATTTAACCATTTGTCACAAGGCTTTGCCTTTGGTGATTGACCCTTCCTTTCGTCCTTCTCTCTCACCTTCAACTCTTCTTCAATCTTGGCCTTTGAAATCAGTTCAGCCAGATGAGGACTGCTTAGATGATTTCTAATGTGAGCAGCTATCTTAGAATTGGAGGGATTGGAGAATGGCTTCTCTGCTAACTTAGCAATATCAAATCTACTCGAGTGTAGCAGGGAAGAGGCATTAAGCATGTTGATTATAACATTCAATCTTTCCACAAAAAAGTTGTGAGAAGAGTTTTTGAACCTCCACTAAACTATTTTCTTTCTAGGAACAAGATGTTGGGATGGTAGCTTGTCTTCCTTCCTAGTGTCTGGTAGAGTCACCAGCTTTCTTCTCAGCTGTTTCTCTTCTTCAAGTGAATCATGACTAGTTTCCAAGAGTTTGAGTGCCTAGTCCAATGTTCCTCTAGGCAGATCAAGGAATTGTTCTCTTCTGAGGGTCATGAGGAGCCATCAATGAAGGTAAGTTTGATGTGCCCCTCCTCACAAGAGATGTCACTCAAAGTAGTACATTTGATGAGCTTCATCTTGATCTCCTTGAATCCTTCTAAGGTTAAAGGTTTAGATTATTGACAGGATAACTTAGGTAGCAATTAGGAAGATGATGGTTGGGTTCTAGGAGTGTTTTGGATTTAAGGATGGGTAGTGGAGGTGGTTGTTTTGATGGAATTGGTATAGGAGAGGGCATGGATGATGGTGTGGGCTCAGGAGTGTAAGGCTCAGTGGTTGGTTTACTTGTGATGGAGAAAGCAAAAGGTGTTGGTTCCGGTTGTGGTTGTGGTTGTAGTGCTGGTGTAAAAGTCATCCCCTGTATTCTTCTATACATCTCCTTCCTTTTTCCTAAGTGAATGTCATCATTGAAGTCACTAACATGTCGCTGCAGGGTCTTGAACTAGATTCTTCACTAGTTATCTATGTACAAAGGATTAAGCTTGGCTGCTTTACATGTGTTTCTCTTTGAACATTCTCCCCTTTTTTGTTAGAATCATCTTGAGAGCTTGGTGAGATGGTGGAGGAAGTTAGAGAGACTTGAATTGGTACATGCCTAATAAATCTCTCAGTCTGTTTCTCAGCTAGTTGAGCCTTGAGATTTTCAATGTCAAGTTGCTAAGTGGCAGACCTATCCTCTAAAGTCTTAACCCTAGATTAAGATTTGAGACTTTAGAAAGTAGGTATTGTATGGTGAGTTACTTACTTCCCTCAACTTCTTTAGAAGAAACATAGGGAAATGAGGTAACATACCTAGTATGTTCATCCTCGCCACCAGTTGTGGTTTCTTGGCGCCTTGGTTTCCCTTGCTTAATGATGTCTTGTTTAGAGTCATCAAAAGTTAGGGTTACCGTAGATTCAGTGTTAGAGATGTTACCACTATAAAGATCCTCACTACCTTAAGTCTTGCAATAGGTGCAAGGACATTAGTGTAATCAATTCACTCCTCTTGTGTGTATCCTTCAACTACGAGTCTTGCCTTGTTCTTGATAATCATGCCTCTATTATCTCTTTTGTTCCTGAATACCCACCTTGTGCCAATGAGTACTTGACCGGATCGTAGTGGATACAAGTTCCAAACCTTTCGTCTCTTGAATTGAAGCAATTCCACTTGTATTGTTTCAACCCAGCTACTATCCTTCAAGGCTTCTTCCACCTTCTTTGGCTCCATCTGTGATAAGAAACATGATTACAAGCTGAAATTCCCATTGTGCGTTTGTACCCTTCTTTTCTCGTTTTTAGAAACATCTCCAATGATGTTCTCAACTGGATGAGTGTTGTGAATCTTAAGACTAGGAATTACATCTAGTTGCATGGATAGATCTAAATTGGAGAGGTTTTGCTCAGGGATATGAACACTTGGTCCAGCTAATGTCTTACATTCATTCAAAGAGGATTGATTGAATGAAGGAAAGACATTATCAATATCAATTGGTTGTGTAGTAGCATCAACAGTTGTATGTTCCTTCAAAATGCTACTTCTATGAACTTGGTGTTATGCATTGTCACTGGATGAGTTTTGAAGCTCACTTTTTTGAAAACTTGTTGAAGTTCCACTGGTTCTTGAGATGAATATTCTATCAGATCTTCTAATTGTGGGAGATTGATTTCAGAATTTCTTGGAGAATATGGAAGAGGTCTAGGTAATTCAAGCAGTTAGTCATCATCAAAATCACTCTAAGTACCTGTACCAGCTGAAACATTCTAACAAGAAGGTTTAGAATAGTTTGGAAAGTTAAATCAAATGGCTGCACCGTTGTCATATAACAAAGGTGTATGGAGAAAGTTGATTCCACAGTCAATCATCTGATGTTGTATCCACAACACTTGTGAGCAACAGCTTGAAAGAACAATACACTCTGCCTCCCAGGTATTGACAACCTGTAGTGACAACTTTTCTGTTTAACCTACAACCATTAGAATCACTATTAGAATAAGCATGTAAATCAAATTTTCCATCATTAGGATACCAAAGCCCTAAACCAGAAAAGACTTTAAGTTAACAAAAGATTTGTTTTACAACCTTTTCATGAAACTCCTTGAGGGCAAATTGGTATTCAGTATAGTATCCTATAGCAAAGGTGATGCCGGGAGGACTTGCTATAAGATACATTAGGGAACCGATCATGGATCAGTAAAGATAAGGATCAGCAGGTTTCCCATTCTTATCTAGACTAAGGCATGTTTGAGTTTTGAATGGAGTAAGTTTAGGAGAAGCATCATCCATCTTGAATTTCTTCTGAATTTCTTTGATATACTTCTCCTGATGAATGAAAATTCCTTCTGTCTTTTGTTCAACTTGCAACCTAAGGAAAGAGCACATCATGCTCATTTCAAAATGACTACAAATAACCTCCTCAAATTCCCAACAGAGCTATGGATTGGTGGATCAAAAAATAATGTCATCAACATAGACTTCCACGATTAGCATCTAACCATTTACTTCTTTCTTGAATAATGTCATATCAATGGTTCCATGAGAAAAACCATTACTTAAAAGATACTGGGTTAGAATCTCATACAAGACGTGAGGAGCTTGATGAAGACCACAGAGAGATTTATCAAGCTTGTAAACTTTATCAGAAAAGTCTGGATCCTCGAACCCTGTGGATTGACACACATGTATCTCTTCATCAATATCTCTGTAGAGAAAGGCACATTTGACATCCATCTAAAAGACTTTGAATTTCTTATATGCAGCATGAGCCAAAAAGATCCTAATTGCTTCAAGACGAGCTATAGGTGCAAGGACTTCTGTATAGTTAATCCTTCTTCCTGAGCAAAGCCTTGAAACCCCAACCTAGACTTGTTCCCGACCACAATACCATGATCATCCGGTTTGTTCTTGAATACCTATTTTGTCCCTATTGGGCATTTGTTTGGTGGTAGACCAACCAACGTCCACACCCTGAGTTTCCTGAACTGTTGTAGCTCTAGTTGCATCGATTCAACCCAACAAGGATCCTGAAGAGCTACATGAATATTCTTTGGAATGATTGGGATATAAAACAAGGCAATATGCACACATTAATCAAACTAGATTGACTCCACATCCAAACTCCATCGGTGATGGATCCAATATTGTTATCATGGGGTGGTATTTCAAGGTCTTGAAATCAGTGGTTATGGGTAGGGTATTTGAAGGAGTGGGTTGATGGGTTGTTGGCAGGTAGGTGATGGAGAAGAAGATGGTCAGGCAAATTCAATTGGTGATACGGATGGAACAGGTTGGAATGAGGTAGAGGTAGGTGTCGAGGGAAGAGATGCTGAAACAAGTAGGGGTGAAATGTCAAATGATGATTAGGAAGATACAATGTCAACTAATGTGACATTTTCAAATGAGGAATTGGGAGGGCCTTGATTAATAGGAGGAACGATAGGTAATGGATCTTGTCACGACCGTGTACGTACAAAATACAAACATATTCTGTGTGAAACCAGATCAAATAGTGCAGAATCCTATTTGATTGACGATCCAATTGGCGAGAACGTTAACTCAATCGATATGAGAATGAACTAAACGTTAAGAATGAGTAGGAATCGATCAGGAACAAACTTTGAAGTTGGGTTGGTTGTCTTGGATGTTCTGGACGGCTAGGGTTTATGATTATACTCAAGTGTTTCGAAAAGTTATGAAGTCTTTTGAATACTTTTGTTTTTCCATGAATTAAATGGTATTTATAGGTTTGTAGTTTCCATTCGTATGATTAAACCATTAGCATGGTTCAGTCATGCGACTAAATAATGCAATTGAGTCGTACGCACAACTGAAGGTTCAATCGTGGGACTGAGTCACTCTTATGTCTCAATCATACGATTGATCTAGTCTCCTAGTTCAATCGTGCGACTGGTCCATAAGCATGATATATTCATGCGTATGGTCCATTAGCATGAATACTCACCCAACTAGGTTGAACACATTTCTCAATCATTATTGACTAAGAGCTATGTACAACAACCTCAAACCAATATAATAAGTTCATACATAAGAATTGTACTTAACACAATAATAATATGAAATAAGTAAACATTAATTAACATCAACCACATATTATATTTCATTGTACCATTACATTAGACATGTGTAAGACATGAAGACTTTTACATTTAAGATCATAAACTAGAAACATCATGTATCTACAAACTCCCCCTCGGACCTAGTTTAGCCCTATGGTCTAACATTCTTCACGTGTTCTTGGAACTTCTTGTACCTTTCCTCTCTTGTGACTCATGCGTGTATTTCAAATGCAAAGCAGAGCCTTATAACGTGTTGGAACTGTAGAGCTTGTATAATGTCTTACGTGTCATAGAACAGTGGACACTTGTATAAAGTATAGACATCTTCAGCGGACAAGTTAGTAAGCCACACTGGGTTGAATACCCTAATAGTATCTATCTTTCCTTCTCTGTTCAAAACTATGACCGCTTCTCTCATCCGCCAATCAAAATACCACCATTTAAAGTGTGGAGTGAAGTCATGAGGCATTTCCCATAAGGGAATCTTTGACATTGTGCATGGGGGACTCCACTTTAGCACCACCTTCGGTCCTACAGAAATAGGATCAACTTTTGACTTACTAATGAACCTCTTAGGTTGTTAATGTCTGAAGTTTACCCATCTGGTGTGGTATTCCTTCTTTAATGCAGCTTCAAACCATCCCGACATCTTTCTTGGGTTGGCATACAAAAGATCTAAGCATACGAGGCGGTTAAGCTCAAAACTAGGAAGAGTCTTTAGATCATGCGATATCTGAAGTACTCGATCCCTTTCCCACTTTAGACCACACATACTTCCAAGTCTTCAAAATATGCCAACGCGATAATCTTTCCTGACACTTTTTGATGTCTTTTGACTCTGTAAAGTTTGGTGTAGGCATTCTGCTTTTGAGTGTGTGCCGGGATTTCATTTGAGCAAAGCAAGCAACCCATTTTGCTTTCTTTAGATCAACATTAGCATCTGAAGCTTGGGCTTGGCTTTCATCCTTTTCTTTCTCTCTTTCCATCTCTTGCAACTTATCAAAAGTAGCACTGCCAAAAGTATCACCCAAGTTAGGGATAATGTTTCCATAAGGGTCAGTGTACTCTGGATAATGCCCAACTATAACATCCTCGATTTCAATCTCATCTACATCCTGTAGCTCCTCGTCACTTAGGACATCAACTTCTGGAGCATCTTTGACAATTTCATTAGGATTGAGTCGAAAAATCTCAACTAGCTGGTCATCGGTTAGATCATGAATGATTTCTTATTCTTTGAGAGTGTAGCTCACTGACCTTCTGACTATCCCTTGAAAATCAAGAATCATCATGGGTTGAGTCTTGATTTGTTGAAGGGGGATGACTTCATATTCATCTTGTTGTTGAGCTTCATCTGTTTGATTAAACATTTAACACATTACACATAAGACATTAATCAAGACATTGAAACATAAACAAACATAGATAAACATTAATTACATTAATGTAATACATAATTCAAGTACAAAACTTTTAAATACAAAGACATCTAATCATTACTTTTTCCTTGATCTGTCGTCTCTTCAGTTTGAGGAATTGAGGACGAGGCTCCTTGATCTAGATTTCTCTTTGTGTGCCTCTCCTGAGCTTGAGTAGAGGCTGATGTAGTAGCATCACCTTCTTTATCATCATCATGATCATCCTCCTTATCCTTTCCGCTCGGTCCAGCTCCATCATCCTCATCTTCTTCTTCTTCAGATTCATCTTATGTGAGTTCATCATCATCATCAACATCATCAACATCATCACCATCTTTGATATTCAACGGCTCACTCTTGGATCCCTTTAGCTTTAAGAATATCTTCTTATTCTTCTTCTCCAGATCCACTATCCTCTTCACCGATGCAAGCAGCAGCTCACTTTGACCTTTAAGCGCATGGTAAACTCGGCCTAAAGCCCTCTCATACTCAGTGTTCTTCTCACTTAGATGAGTGATTTGTTTTGCTTAAGCCGCAGTCACCGCCATCAGCTGATTGATCTTAGTAGCCCTCAGATCATCAGTAGCAATAAGCTTTAGCACCATTCGGTTCAGGCTAGCCAGCTGCTTCTCTAACCCGACCATGGGTAGACTAGGTCCAGGTGTGAATGTGGATTGGGTGGAGGGACCAGCTTAGTGAGTGGTTATGATAGTGGTGGGCTGGTCAGGTATGTAAGTAGGATCAATGACATCAGTATCATCACCTATTGTACCAGCTGGGCATCCACCGACCGCCTCTATACCCTTCTCAGTGGCCACAACCTTGCTCCTAACTGTCCTTGTGAGTGGTTCATCATCAGACTCTTCGTCCTCATCTATCAAGAAGTCCTGGTGGAAAGCAGCCTGCTTAGATCCACCAGGAGAAGCTGCAGTACTGTGAGTAGGTGGTGGAGATATATTAGACGTGTATGCGGCCCTTGAATGACAGGGGTCTGTATCTCCACCACCTTGACCATCATCAAGGTCTTTATCATCGTCATCGTCTTCGTCAGTTGGAACTACTATAGGCTCTACATCAGAATCACTGTCTTCGTGATGCCACTTCTTGCAAGAGGGCAACACATACTCCTCATTGGCCAAATGACCAAACAGTCTCCTGACCAGGGGCTCACCTTCTTCCACCGGTAGACCCTCATTCTACCCAACGTAGTGTCATCCGTAACCTCGGGAATAATAGCATCATCCTTCTCTTTCAGCAACAAAGGAAGCTTCTTGCCAATGATCATGTGTAAAAACCTTGGGTACATACAGAAGCCTTCCTTGCCCTTTGCCTCGATGTTCCCTATCATGTAGGAGAAAGCATGTGGGAGAAACTGAACAGGTGGTTCAGCACCAGAGCAACATATGCGTTCCGAATTTGATCTGACATCTTATCGAATCCTCCTCTCTTTGACGTAATACACTTAAGGTTGACATGAGCCAAGTACTTGAACTGGGGGCACAAGTTGCTCTTGTTGAGCACACCTGAATTGATGTCCCCAGTGTACTTCAACCGCAGAAAACAACCTTGAACACTTAGAGGATGTAGCTTGGTTGGGTGGGCACCATCCTCACCCAGATCCAGGACTGGCCTTAGATCATCTTCAAACCTAATCTTCTGTTTGAAGATCGAGCTCCGAATACTATCAGGCTTAGAGGACCTGTCAACCGAAGCACCTTCCTAGAAGGCCTACTGTACAGATTTGTAGGGTGGGCAAGGAGCAAAGATAGCCTTGTAGATCCTTAACCTACGTAGAAAGGCTATAATCCCATCACATTCAATGGCGTTCCTGGAGGTAGCATCAAGATGAGCAGATATATTGTGCTTAGTGCTCATCGTCCATCTATCAGCCATATTGCTATAACACAAGAAACATATACATTAGAGTTGTGTATAGGAGATGACAGTTGAAACTTAAATTGTTTTTAACAAACTGGTTCAATTGTGAGATTGAACCATACGACTGAGTTGAGTCGTGCGATTGAGCCTGCGACTGAGTTCAATCGTTCGATTGAGCCTCTGACTGAACTTAGTCGTATGTTAAGCCATGCGGTTGAGTCAATCGTGTGACTGAGTCACCGATTGATTCACTCTTGCGATTGAATAGTGCTCCTGGCTCAATCATGCGACTGAGGTTCATACGTAGTCTCTATTCGCATATTGCTCTATTCGACACTCTAACATTAATTTTGGTCAATACTTTAAATTAGACTTCGTGTTTAGACTCATTAGATTAGCAGGGACTCTAAATAGCTCCTAATGTCCTTTAAATCAATGATTATGTCCATTTAAGTGGTCTATTTTGAAGAGTTATTCTCATTTCTTGATTTTAACGATTAGGTTATTTAGGTTGTGTTAAGATCATTCATTTGGATCACTTTCAGTCTAACAGTACCTAAAGATGAGTAGGACAACAGTTAGAATCATTATCAACAAGTAATCACAATAATAGAAATTTGGGTAGAGTGTTGGAGTATGAGAGGTTTTTGAGAGCTTTCAAGGGTGGTAAGGGATGCGACCAAATAACCCCTCTATTTATATTGTTTTAAAGTTCAGTCGTGCAACTGGACCCATACGCATGCTTCAGTTGTGTGACTGGACCCATACACATGCTTCAGTTGTGCGACTGGACCCATACGCATGCTTTAGTCGTGCGACTGGCTTAGACTCCGTCATCCAGTCATGCGATTGGTTCATTCTTATCCAATTGCTTGGTTGCCCCATACTCATGGTCCAGTCATGTGACTGGCTCATAATTATGGTCAAATCGTGAGATTGGCTCATACTTATGATTCATTCGTGCGATTGGCTCATACTTTCAAACACTTAAACTTTTACCTTTTGATATCTAACATTATCAACACCGATAATCTTAGACATGATCCTTTTAATTTAAAACCGATTAGACACCTCAGACATGACCACTTTTAGTGAATGATTCAGAGATTTCATCTAATTGTATAGTCTGACATTTACGTAACAAAAGACTAGAAAAACATATAAAACAACTTGAAATTAAAAGAAAACAAGACATGTTTTCGTGTTTTTGATTTGAGATGGATTGAAATATTTTAGAAAACGTCTAACATATTTGATCATTTCTGAAAAGATTCATTATGGAATCATACAGCTATATGAGAATCATTTGGGACATTTTAATAAAACATTTTGATGCTGGATTCTTGTTTTGACCGAGAGTCAATAGTACTTTCAGGAAATCATACTAGAGCTATAAGGTGCACACAATGATTTTGACTTTCAAGAGTTGTAGCCACGATGATTGTTAGTATATTCGTCCACTTAAATCCATACACGGATTTTTGACTCATATTGGTGATGAGTTAGGTTTGATTATTTCAACAAGCATTTGTGGATCTCACAGTTATATGGCAATCAACATTCCTCAGGATATTTTTGAGCGGTCTACGGGTATTTGACAAGAAGAAACTATTCTAAGAGCTTTCAAAGAGATTGCAAGCCTCAGGTCAGTGCCATTGCACAGCAGAGAGGCGCAACCAACAATGAATTCTAAAATATTTAGGTATGCTTATCCTCTTATCAATGCCACTGCACAGCAGAGAGGCACACAACCTATCTTCTTTTTAGAGCATTTATTTTTCTTTTTCACATAACGCACCAAAAACATTTGTCATTAGCATGATTGCACTTAGCAGGTTTTCATGTGCTTTGCTCATTTTTATGGTCATCCACACACATCTGTGGCATTTATTTTGCTCGTCACCTCTAAAATGTGTTGATTGTGTTAACCAGGGATAAGATGGGAATTCACAGCAAGATGAACAAATTAGTTTTAGTTTAATTCATTAGTGAAGTCTACTAGTCTATTGTGTTGAATCTACCGACACATCATATAATAAACTAGCAACCTCTAGCTCTAATTTCTCTATGTTATCTCAGTAGCAGACTAGTTTTACTATCATTTTTCCTTTGTTGTGCTTAGACTTCTAAGACTTGTACTTTGAATTTTGCATCTTGATCATTTAAGTCGTTTTGAAGTCCCCAACAATTTGTTCCCTGTGTACTATCATATTCCGTAAACATTGAATCAAACTCACAGATTTGATTTGATTTTTTCAGCTAATCTGCCCTCCTCCCTCGTTTTTATATGTAAATAAATACTAAATAAATACATCAACTAATTAATTACTAAACTAAACTATTCTCCCCCTAAAATACTAAAACTGAAAATATTTTTGTGTTTTTAGATTTTAATAGACAGGAAAATAAAATAAAATAAAATAAAAAGAACTAAGAAAAACATGTCGGACAAAGAACTGTTTTCTTCTTGAATTACATCATTTTTCTTTTTCACGCCATTAACCTCAAAAAGATATAAAAACCTAGTTTTGTCAAAAGCTTTTGTGTAGAGGTCGGTGCGTTAAAAATCCGTATTAATTTTAACAACATCGATTAATTGCTTTTCAAAATAGTCACGTATAAAGTGATATTTAATACCGATGTGTTTAGAAAATTACAAACCATAGTCGCGCATTTGTTGTTGAATCCAGATGATTTGTGACAGAACTTGCAGCAGCAACATATTCAACTTCATATGTTGACAACAACTGATGTCTACATCTTACATTACCAGGTGACTAACCATCTACCAAAGAACTGACATCCCGCGGATGTTGTCTTGTAACTCATCTTGCAACCACCATAGTCCAAGTCACTATAAGCTGTAAGCTCAAAGTTGTCATCATAAGGATACCACAAAACGACGTGTTGGAGTACCCTTCAGATAACAAAAAATTATTTTAACTCCGATGAGGTGATTACTTTTGGTTTCGCCTGATATGTGGAACAAAGACACTTGACGTACATAATATCAGGACAAGAGGCTCTTTACATGCTGCCATCAACCAGATCACCATTTTCGTCCGGTGCCATGTCATCGTTCGTGGCAATTTGAGTTCCAGAAGCCAAAGCATTCTCTATGTGGAATCGACTGAGGATATCTCCTACATATTTGGACTAATGCAGGAAGATTCCTTTTGGTGTCTGATCCACTTGTAATCCTAGGAAGAACTTCATCTCTCCCATGGCACTCATCTCAAACTCTGCTTTCATTATAGATTCTAATTCTTTACATAATTCTTCATTTTGGAATTGAAGATTATGTCATCCACATATATTTGTATGAGCAGTAAATCACCAACCTTTTCTTTGATGAATAACATGCGATCAATAACCCCTCTGCGAAAACCATGTTTTACTAGATGAGTTGAGAGTTTCGCATACCAGGCTTTAGGGGCTTGATGTAGCCTGTAGAGAGCCTTGTCCAGTTTATAAACTCTATCTCGATGATAAGGATCCTCAAATCCTTCAGGTTGATGACGTAGACTGTCTACAGATTTAAACATGAAGGAATGTACTTTTTACTTCTAGCTAATAAACTTTAATCTTCATGTAGGATGAATAGGCTAGAGAGATATGAATTGCTTCCATCCGAGCCATAGGTGCAAACACTTCATTGTAGTCAATGCCTTTGACTTGTCTAAACCCTTGAACCACAAGTGGAGCCTTGTTTCTAATTATGACCCCTTGATCATCTTTCTTACACTTTAGTACCCATTTAGTGCCAATCACTTTAGCACCTTTTGGTCTGTCCATAAGGGTCCATACTCCTAATTTCTTGAAATGTAGGAGTTCTTCTTGCATAGCACTAACCCATGCCTCCTCGTTTAAGGCTTCACTTAAATATTTTGGCTCAAATTAAGACATAAAACATTGATAAGCACCATCATAAAGATATCCTTATTCGATGACTGAGGCATAATCAGCTGAGTATAGCTGATTTCGTGTTTGCACTCCCGATAGTACATCCCCAATGATGTTTTCCAGGGGATGTTGTATGTTAATTCGAGATCCAGAAGTGGTGGGAACAACTATTTCATGATCTGGATTTTGAATCCCAGATTCAATATTTGTAACTGCTGGATTATGAGGTTCAGAAGTGTCAGAGGCATCAAGATCTAATGCTTGTGTGCTTTCATTAGCAGGAACCTGGTCCTCCGGGTCCATATTTGCAGTCTCAACTGCTTCATCTATAGAGGATGAGTCACTTACATCAAGCTCTCCGCTTGAAGGACTAGGCGAATCGTCTGATGGAACCGATGGTGTTGAGTCTTGAGGAGGGGTGTTCAGAACATCATACATCATTGTAGCAGATAACTCATCATCAGGAAAAGAGGCAGGTAAGTTGAAGGACTTAAAAAAATCCATCATAATTGAAGAAGAAGGAAGGTCCTTTTCCGGTAGGGGTGGTGTATCTTTGCACATCAACATTGCACCACACTTCTACTTGACCCATTAAGTTGTTATATACTCCCTTGTTTGGTATACTATATCCGAGATAGATACCTTCTTTAGCCTTCTCACTAAACTTCCCGGAATGAGTTTTCTTTAACAACATGCACGGTACACCAAATGGTTCGTGATACTCCATGTTTGGTTTATGTCACTGGAGCAGTTCATAACATGTTTTACCATGACGTTTGACCACCAAGACTCAATTGAGAGTGTAGCATGCATTCACCACTGCCTCATTCCAAATTTGAATAGGTAGTTTAGGGTCGGCGAACATCTTTCTTGCTCTTTCTACCAAGCTACGATTCTTTCATTCAGCAACTCCATTCATATGTGGAGTGTAGGCAGACGTAAACTGACGTAAAATTCCTTCCTCTCTACAAGAATGCCTCCATCCACTGATTCTTGAACTCTGTTCCATTGTCTGATCGAATCTGTCTTACTTTCAGCTTGTAAAGTGATTCCAAAGTAGTTACTAGATGTTTGGATGATTCAAAAGTCTCTGATTTGAATTTCAGAAACATCACCGAAAAGAATCTTGAGTAATCATCAGTTACTACATAGAAGTACAGATCTCAAGCAATGCTCTTTGTGCTGGCTGGGCTAAAGAATTACCTTTATTTGCCTTGTGAGACTTCTTGGTCTGTTTCCCTTTCTTACATGCTATGCAAAAATCCAGAAGCTGGAAATTCTTGACAGTTACTCCATTCACTAAATCATTTTGTATAAGATAATTCATCTTCCTAGGCTTAATGTGTCACATTCTCCTATGCCAGTAGATAGAATCCCTCTCTGTTGCCTTTGACAAGAAGCATTGCACAATGGGTTCTGTTATGGAGGCTTTTGATAGATCCAAGACATAAAGATCATTATATCTTGAAGCTGACATTAAAACTTTATCCTCCAAGATAACATAGTCCTTCTTCAACATGTAGCACTTCTTGTTGTCAAATACATCTTTGAATCATTTATCACAAATCTGGGAGACAGAAAGCAAGTTGTTTTGTAGTTGTTGAACGTAGTTGACCTTGTCAAACTTCACTTTCTCGTTTTCCACTTTGCCTTGAGCAGTGATGTAACCTCTTTTATTTCCAGCAAATGATACATGTCCCCCTTTAACTTGTTTGACGTTAAAAAGGAGAGACGAGTTCCGGTTATGTGCTTGGACGCCCCACTATCAACAATCCAGGTATTTGTGATAGCGTTGTAGTGGACACCGTGCACATTCAAGGAATTGATTAGTCCATGTTTGGGACCCAAGCCATAACTAGCTTGGGTGACACAGAGGAATCACATATCATGAACTAAACCCACTGTCCATCAGAGGATGAGGGCACACCATTCTTCTCCTTGTTCTCATTATTAGACAAGTTACTTGAGTTTTCTTCCATAAACCAGTTTTGGGTAAGGCTTGTTTATGTTAAACAGACGACTGGCTTATAGTTTGAACTTTAGGTTCACTAATACTCTTAGATGTAGTAATAGATCTCCTTTTAGAAAAACTTGGTTTTGCATCATAAAGTTCAATTTTCTTTTTGGGTGTCTGATAATAAGGACAATTAGAAGAAATATGTCCTTCTTTTCCATAATTGTAGCATGATTTCACTTCTACAGATTGAGGAAAATGTTTATGTGGGGTTGAGTTTGGTACGGGTGTGAGATGTGTCTAGTTGAGTTTTGTTACTTCTCCTTTAGATGTTTCTATTTTTTTAACAAAATTAATTGTTTTAACATTTGTAACATCTTTCACGTTTAGTTTATTTGGACGTTGACGAGTAGCACGAGTTTGGTTAATTGAATTAGTCATTTTGGGTTCAGAGGTAGACGTGTGTGAACCTGACCTTAAATTAACCTTTTCAATTTGATCATCCAAATATTCAATAAGCATCTTTTCTTTTGATTTCAAAGTAGACTCCTTCTGATTAATGCTATTCTTCATAGGTTTTCCTGTAGAATCGGGATCACTAACAAGAGGAGTGGACACCACATGATCCTTAACTGGGTTGTTATTTATTGTTCTAAATTTAGTATTTAGAAAGATTGCATGTGGTGGCAGAACTACTTTGTATCTGAGACCTTCTCCATTATTCCGTTCTTTCGCTAAGTTTTGAACAATGTGTGAAGAACTAGCCAAGCTGTGTAGTTTTTGTTTTAAAGAATCAACTTCGACTTCTAAAACTGCTTTTTTCCTTTTTCGTTTCTTCCAAAGAATTCAAATAAAACTTTATATCATTTTCTTGATTTAAAGCAACAACCTCGGTTTCCTTTAGTTGTTTCCCCAAACGTCCTATTTTTTCTTTGAAACAGCACTCGGTTTGTTTTAAAATACGATTGGCCTAAGTGCAGAGTTGTAAATCGTTTACTAAATATCTTTGTGTTCTAATAACCTTTCAAATTTTAGATCAATGCTATCTCTAAACTTGTTACATTCAGTACAGGCATGTTTATCAAAGAGTTGGTCATTAGAACTTCCCTGTGAGGAATCGGACGAGTGAGCCATCAAAGTCGTATCAGACTCTTTAGTGACCGGAGAATCTGAGTTTGTTGCTCTTAGCTCTTCCTCAACCAAGTGATTTACCACATTCACAGCTTCTTTAGTATCTGACATCGCTTGCTCAGCTATGATCTCACCTTCACTAGCGTATCCATCATCCAATGCCTCAACAAAGGCAATATTTGATTCACCTGGAGAAACAAAGCAGAAGGACCAGTCCTGCCCTTCATCACCATGAGAAGTCAAAGCTTTTGCCTCTTTACTTGAAGATGTAGTTCCAATCATGTCTTTGTCTTGATGGTTGAATGTGGGAAATGGGTTTTCGTTACCAGTTTTCTTGGGCTTTACACATTCATGTTTAAAATGCCCTTTTCACCACAGTTGAAGCATGTGACTTTGGTTTTGTCAAAACTAAAAGTCGTATCTTTAGTGGCTACTAGATTCTGTCCCGTCTTTCTCACAAACTTCTTTGCTCTTCTGACAGCACTAGCCAGGGCCCACATTATGTTCCTCCTTTCTAGCTCATTTTCATCAACTTACTCATAATCCTCATCTGTAAGATGACAATTTCCAATCTTACCTGCAACTAAATCATTATAAGATTGTACAACCGCCGCTAGAAGATCCATATGTTCTTTGGCAACTTCCACTATGACATTACCGAGATTCTTGGTCTTTAACTTTGTTGTGTCTGCTTCAGGGACTATATATTGCGTTCGAGATGACCTTGATGTTTCGGTTTCTGAGGCGTTGATTTGGGAAGGAACAAAAGAGGTAAACACGAAAGCTATTTGTAATGATGCTCCTGAAACAGCTGGAGTTTGAACTGAGTTGTAAAGTGAGGGATTTTGAACATAAGATCCTTTCGTCGACTTGTATTTCATACTCAATTCTTCCTTTATTAACTTCAAGATGAAGTCATTTATGTTTATGTCACAAGAATGGCATTTTGTCTTAGGTTAGAAGCAAATGAATCCCATATATCTTGAAAACCATCAGCAAAGCTTGAAACTTTATCATCCATTGACGTTGTTACACCATGAGTGTGCAAGTCACTCATTAGATGGTAGAATTTGTTGATAATATCATCCAAACTCTCATTCCCTATCAAGGAGAACTTATCAAATTCCTTTTTGAGAGCTTTAGCCTTCAGCGTTTTGAGTGTTGTGTTTCCATCATTTCTCTTCTCCAATGTTTCCCATAACTTTTTAGCTTGTTTGTTCTCAGAGAGCGGTGAAAGATGTCCTTCGGTATTGACTGAATCAACAAGGCATAAACTTTCTTTTTAACATTAAATAGAATCTTATATGCTACACTCATTCCTTCAAAGGTTAGCTTGACTCCATTAGCACTGACTGGTACCATGTAACCAGTTTTAATTGGATGTCCAATGATTGAGATCAACTCCATTAAATAGATTTCAAACCATTGTTTCCATTATGGGTAATCATCTAACGTTATCAGCTTTGGAGGTTTATTATGATTACCAATCTCATTCTCTAGAAGCAGAAGGTTCTAGATGCAAGAGTCCTTTTCAATAGTAAGGGCAGCAAATTGATCTACTATTGCTTTAAACTTTGAACTTTTAGAACAAGACTGTTTCACTCGTGCGAATGGGCTATGAGTATTGATCACTCGTGCAAATGAAGGGTGCGAATGAATTCAATCATGCGATTGGATTCAGTCACGTGTATGAACAAGACGATTGTAATCAACCGACTAGAGTTGTTCAGTCGTACGAATGGATTATGCGATTGAGTTCAGTCGTGCGGATGGAGTATACGATTGAGTTCAATCGTGCGACGGGACCAATTGTGCTACTAAAAGCTATTTTTTGTAAAATCAAATATTTTGACACTTTGACACAAAAACATGATTTTCCCAAAAACCCTAATCCGATGTATGATTAAAAATAAAACTTTAATGCATGCAATCGTCAAAAACACCTCTAGAACCAACTTGATGACTCTTTTGAATTAAAACATGAGTTTTAACACCAAAACTAATCGAATACATGCAAAATTAAGAGCCAAAGCTCAAATACCACTTGCCAGGACCGTATACATATAGAATACAAACAATTCTGCGTAAAACCAGATCAAATAGTACGGAATCCTATTTGATTGGCGATCCAATTAGTGAGAACGTTAACCCGATCTATATAAGAATAAACTAAATGCTAAGAATGAGTAGGAATCAAATAAGAACGAACTTTGAAGTTGCATTGGCTGTCTTGGACATTCTGGACGACTAGGGTATATGAGTATACTCAAGTGTTTTGAAAAGTTAGGAAGTCTTTTGAATGGTTATGTTGTTCCACGAATTAAGTGGCATTTATAGGTTTGTAGTTTCCATTCGTATGACTGAATCATTAGCATGGTTCAGTCGTGCGACTGAATCATGCGATTGAGTCATACGCACGACTGAAGGTTTAGTCGTGCGACTAAGTCAATCTTATGTCTCAATCATACGACTGATCCAGTCTCCTGGTTCACTCCTGCGACTAGTCCATAAGCATGATATATTCATGCGTAAGGTCCATAAGTGTGGTCCATTAGCATGAATACTAACCGAATAGGTTGAACATATTTCTCAATCATTATTTTCTAAGAGCTATGTACAACAACCCCAAACATATATAATAAGTTCATACATAAGAATTATACTTAACACAATAAAAATATTATAATATTTAACATTAATTAACATCAACCACATATTATATTCATTAAACCATTACATTACACATGTGTAAGATATGAAAGACTTTTACATTTAAGCTCATAATCTAGGAACATCATGTATCTATAGATTTGGAGAAATGATGTTTGTTTGGACATTGGAGATGAATACATAATAATCAAAAACTGCAAGATTAAATTAGTTGAAAACCGTATTTGAGTCAAAGAACCATGAAGTATCTGATTAAACATCTGAGGAATTAGTTCCTACCAATAGACATAGAATGAATCGTGCACAATATGTGTTATCTTGTTATACACCAGATAAGCTTTCTGAGAGGAAGAGTAGACAACAAAGTAACACTTGTCAGACACAACAACAACTTTCATATTTTGTGCATGGTTGTCTAGTAAAGTACACGAGCATCCGAATGGATGAAAGAAATCAATCAAAGGCTTCCTCTTATGGAACAATTCATAAGGAGTCTTCAATTTGTCTTGGACAATCAACACCCTGTTAAGAACATAGGAAGCACAATTCACTACCTTAACCCATAAGAATTAGGTAAAGAGGACTCAATCAACAGAGTATGAGCGGCTTTAATAAGGGTGTGATTCTTTCTTTCAGAAACATCATTCTTCTGAGGTGTTCTTGCTTCATTGCACTATCTCAGAATACATTTACTTGCATAGAAATAATCAAATATTTCATTTCTAAAATCGGTACCATTGTCACTTTGAATAGTCGTTACCTTCCTCTTGCTTATCATTTCAATAGAAAGAATCAACTTCTGCAGCTCTTCAATAGTTTCTTCTTTATGGGAAAGAAATCTCACCCATGAATACCAATAAAAGTCATTTGTAACAAGGCAAAAAGATTTCTTAGCAATGGATTTAATGTTGATTGGGCCAAATTAATCAATATGTAACAACTCGAGGGGATTAGAAATGTTATTTTCAAGTTTTAGTTTATGAGGTTTCTTATGTTGTTTTCCTTTGGCACATGCCATGAATTCTCTACAATAGAAAAGTCTTGCAAAGGTAATCCCCTAAAAAGATTGTTTTTAACTAATTTGTTTATATTTTTAAATCAACATGGCCCAATCTGTGTTGCCACAAGAAAGACTCAGATGTGGAAGCTTTAGATAGAAGACATGTGACAGTGGATGTTGATTCTTTAGAACCCCATGTCAAGAAGATATGTATCATTCTTTCTCAAAGCTCGCATGAGCACCATCTCATCTCGAATATCAATCCTGGATTTCAGAAAGAGACTTTTTTTGGACTTGAACAAGACCAAAATGTCGTTATCACAAATCTGAGAGACACTCAATAGACTGAAAGTGAGATCAGGCAACATATCCTTTATTGATGATATGATAGTTTGTCAATAATTCCTTCAACCCTATCATGTGTCTAGAGCATCCACTATCAACATGCCAAACACTTTTTATAGATTTAATGGATGACTCCTGCAAAAATAGAATGAACATACTAACCAATTGAAACAGGAACCCATGTTTGAATAATTTTAGGCTTTGGTGCAGGTGATTTCTTGAAAAAGAAATTATTAACCAGATGAGTTAACCTACAACCAAAAGAATATTTGTGAACATGTCTGTGATGAAGCTTAGGACAAGTTTAAATTACATTATCACCTTTACCACATCTAAAGTAATGATATTTTAGTCTAGGTCTATTATGTGATAATCAAGGATTTTAACTGTACATATTCCCTCATCACAATCAAATAAACTCGAATAATCATCACTATATGTCTCATACATTTCTCTGGTTATGGTTTTATTATTTGAAGAAAATTTATTTACAAAAGTTGAAGTATTTTCATCAGAAGTACATGTGGTACTTGTACCACTTGTACTTGCACAAGAAGATGATATTACCCTTTCAATGGATTGTGAAATATTAATAGGGTAAATGATGGCATGGGGTGAGAAAAGAATTTTTCAAAACAATTACTTTTAATTTTGTCTTTACTCTCGATAGCAAAAATCATTCACAACATCATTAACACAAGAAGTAGAAACATCAACATTACAACTGAAATCATTTAAAGTTGAAGTGGAAACATTACTAGAATACAATAATTCATTTAATTTTGTTTGAAGCGGATTTTGTGGAAACAAAACAAAAGTTAAGCTAGAGCAATGATCTAGAACAGAACGTTGAGGTTTTGATGTACTAAAACTATTGTATCCAAGCCCACTCGTCGGTCCATAACCATACTCCTCACATACATTAGAGTTCACACCTTCTAAACCTGCAGACAGACTGTTAGTATTTTTTTGAATCAAATCATTAGAAAGGTGTGGAACATGCATTGGTGAATAACAATAAGTACCAGGAGGAGGATAAACCATAGCAGTCTCGTAATCCAAACCTGTTTTAATCCTAGCCCTCCTTTGTGATTTACACAAATAGTCATGTTTAATTCCAAAAATTGTCCATTTATCAAGCTTTGACTGAAGTTTACTAGTTTCAAACTCAGTAAGTGCAACTCTTTGAGTCAAAGTATTGATTTCAACATTTATTTCTGGAACAACTCTTGTTAAGTTTTTATTTTCTTTTAAAGCTTCATTTAATTTAACAAAATTTTTGACTCATTTATTTGAAGGTCTTCAATAATTCGTTTTTTAAGTCCTTTTCGTTATCATGTAATAGACGATTTGCTTTATACACACCAAACAGACTTATTTTGCATGCTAAAGAATACATATTTTGTATTACCTCATATGGAAGACCCATGACCACCTTCTCTGCTACCAGAGCCTTTTAGCATTGACACATTAGAGTACTCTTCCTGTTTACCTCAACAGTGGTTGCAACATCATTCTTCTCTTTGCTCTTCTCTTCTCTCTTGCTTCCAGCTATCAACACCTTCTTATGTTCACCTTCTTTTAAATCCTCAACCTTCAAATCACCATCTCCAACTTCTCAATGCACTCCTCATAATCCTTCTTCAAACCTTGAGGCATTTAAGCTTCACTTCTAAATTATTTAAAAAGATCAAACTCTTCCTCACAATCCTTCTCCTTCACTTCAAACATTCTAGCAACAAGGGCTTGATTGATTTCTTCTTTAGTTTTTCTACTTCTGCACTCTAGTCAAATCTTGAAATTAAACTGTTTTTTCTTCTGTTTCATTTCTTCTTATCTCCACTAGAGGCTAATCTTGGAATTATAGAATTGCTTGGATATATGAAAATTGGTAATGGACATTCTCTTTTAAAATGTCCTAACTGCTTGCAATTAAAACATCTCATTATGGATTTATCAAAGCCTAATTTGGAGTTTGAATTTTGGCCTACAAAATTCTTCCTTCATGTTCTCTCCATAAACCTTCGAGCTCTGAATGTCGACATTGCCATTTTCCATTGTATATCAGTCTCTTCCAAATCACCTGAATCTATCTCATACATTTCCACTATCGTCATTCCTTTCCCTTTCAGTTCTCTAGTCACAATTGTCTCATAACTCTACACAAACATGCCAAATAGTGCCATTGTTTTTATGGAATTGATATTCCAACACTGGCTTTTGAGTTTGCTTGATCTCTTCTAGAATTAATACCACCACTAGGTTGATCATATGAGATACTTTTATTCACTCCTCCTTGTCTTGATGCTTGCATTGGAGAGCTTGCAGTGGAAGTAAGCAATGCAAAATTATGAGGAAAGCTAGATAATGACATCATGGGCTGATTAAACTCTCTACTCTTCATATCTAAAATGATTTAAGCTTTTTAATGATGTCCATAAGCTTGTAGTTAGTAAAACCTCTTTTTTGTTTCAACATCCTCACTTGTAAACTCCACTTTGGTGGGAGTGAATCCAACAACCTATTCACTTGCTCACAGCTGGAGAGTTTTTCATCATATTTTTTTAGTGTGCTAGAGACTGTTAGAAAACTGTTTGTCAAATCAGTTAGACTTTTATTCTTATATCCCATAAATGAGTTAAACTCCTTCTCAGCATGTATACCCTTGTCTTTCACTAACTCATCATTTCTATCGTAAAACTCATAGAGAGCATCACATAGAGACTTGGCGTTCTTGTGTTCGGTAAAGTGGTTGTAGATGTTCGGTGTGAGGTATAGAGTTAATGCTTCAAAAGCTTTTTGATCCTTGTCAATCAAATTTAAATCCTTTTCATTGAATGTGATTGGGTCCTTATTTTGAGAAACAACATCAAACAGTAACAGTTCGTATGTGTGGACCAAAGATGATTGATTCCTATTGGTTATGATCAGTGTAGAAAAAGAATGCCTCGAGACATCTCTTCCAATCTATAAAATTATCTCCGTTGATTAGCCTCGGGGGTTATTGGGCGCCACACTTTCTAAATTAGCAAGGGTGAGAGTATTCATCTTTGACCTGACAGTTTTGCAAAAGGAGAGGTAGTTTTGTTGGATTGAGCTAGTTTCGCTGACGGATCAATAGTTTTGCTGCTAATTTCTGCAGCACTTTCAATAGCCAAATGCTTGATTATGCTAGTATCATAGACAGCTTCGCATGAAACTAGCATGAACTTTTGTTTAGATGTAAATTCGGCAGCAATTTCGCTTGATAATGGTTCACAAGCACTGATGAACTTTCGTTCAATGATGATATTTTTGTTGAGTTTACCAAAACAATCATAGCAAGTAAAACACACGTAGTTTCATTGGTTGAAGTCATAGTTTCACTGGAGGAACAACAGTTTTGCATGATGAATCTGAAAAATTTTTTAAACACAAAATCAATCCAAAATCACTCAAATCTCAATAATCTTGAGATCTTATGATTACCAAGGCTTTCCCAACCAAAAATAACAGATTTCAATCAAATTCCATATCAAATACACTGAAATTTGATCCGGAATTGATAAAATGGTTATATTGTACTCAATAACCAAAGCCCCAAACAATGAAGACCACAAAGGCTCTGATAGCATTTTGTTGGTCCAAAATGATCAAATGATAGTACACTTGAATAATGGAATCGTTCAATTAAAATAACAAACACACATAATAAGCAACTGATAATGAAGATTAACCCAAAAGTATTCAAAATAAGACAATCAAACTGCAATACACGTAATAGAATAAAGCTCAATGATATTTCAGATTGATTCTACCTTACAAAAGGCACTTGTAACAATAATCAGAAAAATTAGGTTTTTTCAAGGATGCCTACAATGAAAGAAATTATATATATTATATATATTATATATATATATATGTATGTATATATTGTTGACAGTTTCACTAATAGTTTCGTTGTCAGCCAAATTATCCTATAAAACCATAGTTTTGCCTAGTGGAGAAACATAGTTTCACTGGATGAAACTGGTAGCTAACTATGAGCGAAATTATAGTTTCGCTCATAGTTTCACTGGGTAGCAAAACACAACACATTAACACACTTACAAAAGTAATATAACATTTAACCTCTTACAATCAAACATAAACAAAATCTTATCTAAGGTGAGTTAACCTAATATAGATCTTATCTTTGAAGAATAAAATCATTTTTGGAAAACCATGTACGAAGTTATTTTTAACGAATTTATTCATGGTTTTCAAATTGGCATTACACATTTGTTTATGTCACAGAGTTGACTCATCACCATCAGCTTTGGAAAGAAAGCATCATACTTCACCTAATGGGAAAGCATTGTTCATATCCAACTTATACATATCCTATTTCCTAGGAGATCTATGAAGCACCAATTCCTATGGAATTTTCATCCCGGGTTAAGGATAATGCACTCATGTTTTGTGAAAAACATTTGGTTCTTTTGGTCATAGAATTGAGAAACACTCAGAAGATTGTATTCAAGCTACTTGACAAAGTTTACTTTGTCGACTTTTAACTTGTCGTTGGATACACTTCCACTGCTAGAAATGTGTCTTCCAGCCTCACCTCCAAAGTAACAGGACCTCAATCAAGATATTCAATTTGTCGAAGAAGGGATTTGTTCCCAGTCATGTGCCTAGAGCATCCACCATCTACAATCCACACATTATCATTATTATCATGTGGATGTCCCTGCACATAAGGAGGAGAAGTTAGTTTTTATTGGAACACAAACCTTAATGGTCTTGGGCCCTTCCAATGATGATGGCATAATTGAACCAAAGTGTATTCATGAGGGTTCAATTGATGTCTGTGTAGAAGAACTTTGGGCTATAGCATCTTGTTTGATCTTCCATTCCATCCCTTGGTTGATCGGTCTAGATGAACTTGATGAAGCTTGGCCAGAGTGGCATACTTTCGAGGCTTCTTTTTTCTGAAAAAGGTTTCCTTACCTTTTTTCTATGAAGAAGTTTTCTTTTCGGAGGGTTTCAAAGTTACTCTTTTATTCTTTTTAATTTTCTTTGCCTTATCTTCCGAAGCTATTTTCCTTTCGGAAGAATGAGTTTCTTCCGAAAGCAACTTTTCTTTAGAAACAAGCTTTCCTTTCCTAATCACTTGGACAATATGATAAAGTACACATGTAAAACCTTCCTTGAATCTTCTTTCTTAACATTATTTGCATAATGTTTGTTTCTAGGATTTTAGTAACAATCTTTTGCCATTTGGTATGCAGACCACACATTATGCATGCAATGTTAACTTTTGTGGGAAGTGAAGATTGTTGTTTCTTGGAGTTCTTGTCCTCATTAGCAGTATTTCAATTCAACTTCTCATACTCCAGCATGACAGGAGTACTCGTACTACATTCCTTTCCAAGATCAAATTTCCCAACCACCTGGATTCATGCTGAAATAAACAAATCCTTTTGCTTTGGGTCTATCTTTAACTTGGATTTAGCCACTTTCTTGATAGTTTTCTGGTTGCTTTAGCCTTGTTTCTTTAGGCTTTGGTGTCTAGGGGATGATCTAGTGGGAATGGGTTGTCTTACCTAGTCCTTCCCTATGATAGTCTCCATTGTTGCATGACTTTTCAACTCATGGGGTGGTGGGTGAAAAGTTGGAACCTCTTGCTCTTTAATCCCACATCTTGGGTGTCTTATAGACTCATAAGAGTGTGGTGGTACAATTACATTGGTTCCCAAACATCTTTTTTTTATAACAAATTTTGGAATGGGAGGATGATGCAAGAATGGTTTGGAAGTTTTGCTCAGAAATAACATGCTTCCTGGCTTGAGCCTCAACTATGATTAGCTGGGCTTGAGCCTCAGTCAATTTGGAGATTAAATCTTTGATCTGAGTCCTATAGTTGGTATGTTCGTGTTTTAAAAAGGTCAAAGTTTTCTCTAACTTTCCAATTCTCATTTTATAGTTAAATTCATCCCTTTTAAAATCAATTTTAAGGATATTCAAAGACTCAATAACAAATTTAACTTCCATATTGTAGTCCTGATACATTTTAACTTTATCAATGCATGCTAGAGTACATAGGTGTTCAAATACCTTGTTGTCGTTAGTCCCAACCATCAATGCTCGAGTAAGAGCCACATCTTGGACCATGAAGCTCCAATCAACCTTTTAAACAACAGAAACTGTGTGTATTCAGTTGACTTTCTAGCGGCTTTGGGTGTGGTAGGTTGTGTGGAGGCTTGAGTGGTTCCCAGATTCGATTTGGAAGCCTTGCATTCCCTAGCTGGTTACAATTGTAACACTTGGCTTTGCTCTTTTCAAATTGATACTTGCTATTAGTTGGCTTTTCGAGAATGGCCTTCAAGTTCTCTTGAAGAACTTCTTTGCTTGATAAGTTAACATGACCATTTGTTGGACAATGTCGATGTATTCAACATCATCAGGGTTGAAACTTTCTAGATCATCAAAGCAGAATTGAAAGTCACTAGAAAGTCTATTTCCTAAAACAAAGGCACAAATGTCCTGGAAGGGACTTGACTGAGCTTGTTGACACCTTGGTGTCTGAGGAAAGGTGATTTATGGCCTAGAAAAACATGACGGCAGCTGGGAGGAAGGCAGGTACAGTTAAGGTTAGGGATCTTGAGCTTTCAACAACCATTAGAGCATTGCTAGCAAGAAGGCTTGAGGGTTTGCTCACCTGGTGGTCTCTCTTGTTTCCATCTCTACATAGTTTCCATCAAGGATACCATATAGTTCAGTCATGGTGTGAGAGTTTAAATTCTTTGTCCTCTTAATAGAGACATGGTAGAAAGTACACTCATTTGGAAGTGCACTTATAAACTTTCTTGAGAGATCTCTCATCTCAAGAGTTACTCCCATATACGGAACTGATTAAATAAGATCCATATACCTGATGTATTACTCGCTGAGGGTCTCTCCAGTAATACAAGTGAAGTTTTCAAACTATTGCTTTAGGCAATCTTTTTTGGAGTCATTAGAGCTAGTGTACATCTGAGACAAAGCACCAAAGAGTTCTTTGGCTGACTTGTAATACTCAAATTCCACCATGATGGAATTAGGTATAGCTGTCATAAGAACAATCATTGCTTTCCTATCAATCTCTAGCCATTTGTGGTCTTCATCATATGAGTCTTCTAGAGCCTTCTCTATCATAGCACCATTTCCAACTAGTGTTGTAAACATTGGTGATGATGCATAATTCCTTAAGAGTTAATAATATGTCTGCTCCAGATTTGAAGTTCTCAAGGGTGTCCATTTCTAACCGGTGCTGTAACCTTTGATTTGTAAGGTCCTTTGGTTTGTAAGGACCATTGGTGACTTCTATAGCGTCCTGTCTTGTTACCTATTGAAACCTTCAATATGTCAGCTCCAAGATCTGAAGTTCTTAGGGTTGATGATGGGTGCTTTAGACATCGTTCCCATTTCAACTTTAGATGATTTTTGGTTGAGGGTCATTTTAAGTGACGTAAGTATATGAGTGAAGAAAAAGGTTGATCTGGATGGTAACATCTCACAATCAAGAGCCTAAGAAGCTCTAATACCAATTGCAGGATGGAGATTTGTCACTCAACTCAAATGTTATCTCTCAAACTCACTAAGTCACACTCCAGTTGATGATGCATAATCCCTTAAGAGTTGATAATAATATACTGAGTAAACAAACAGAGATAACTTTTTCAAGATACTTGTATATATTACTTCTCAACTCAAAGTATTACAAGACTTTTACAAGCATGTTAAATGACTTACAATAAGAAACTATATATACCAATATCTATAGCTGGTTATACTTTGATACCAGCTGGAAACTTACGTCTAAAGAAAATACTACATTGCTAAAGGTAAGGTATCTTAGATAAAATACTATCTATGATTTGGTAGTCGTGGCGTGTCCATGACTTACCTTTTGTCACCAACTAAAGTTAGTAATTGTACTAACTAATAAAGAATGAACAATGAAATTATGTATGGTCAACTAAATGGGCATGAGAAAGTTCCATGCAGTATATCAGAGAATGCAACGGTTTCGTCAAATGGACCATACTTATGTCCACTTGTTCATAGTAGATTCTTCCGAAGGTTAGTTTGCTTCAGAAGAACAAGTTCTTTCGAAACCACTTATACTTTGGAAAATTCTACTTCTTCTAAGGCTTGTGATGATCTTTAGAACTTCATACTTCACAAGTCATTGTCTTGAAGTCTTCTAAGTGTTGAACTTCGGAAGAAGGAAGACTTTGTCTTCGGAAGTTGGAGTTGCTCTTCGGAAGCTCTTTCGACCTTAAACTTTGGAAGTTTAGCTTTTGCCTTCGGAAGCTCTATATTAGTTGTACTAGAAAAGTTCTAAGTGTTTGTTTTGATTACACCAGCCTTACTTGATTCAACAAGCATGACTTGCTTCTAAGGAATCTTTATTTTTGGAAGAAGTTATCACCACCTTTTCTTCTGAAGCAGTCTTCTTTTCAAAAGGTTTCTTTTTTGATTCTTTGCTTGTACTTTGTTTGGTCTTTCAAAGCTATTTTACTTTTAGAATAATGAGTTTCTTCCAAAATCAACTTAGCTTATAAAACAAGCTTTTCTTTCTTTAACAGTTGAACCATATGATAAGGTCCAAACACGAAAGCCTCATTGACTCCTTCTTTCTTAACATTGTTTGGATAGTGTGTGCTTGCTGGATTGTGGTAACAATATTTAGTCATGTGGTTATGCAGACCACACATTATGCACTCAATGGTATTCTTATGGGGTTTGAGGACTGTTCTTTCTGGCATTTCTTTTCTTCCATAACAACCTTCTCCTTTGACTTTTGAGCTTTCAGCTAGATAGGAGTATTGGTACTACACTTCTTTCCTAGATCAAAACTCCCAACCACTTGGAATCCAACTTAGATAAATACACTCTTTTGTTCTGGGCCTATCTTCAACTTTGTCTCAGGCACCTTTTTAGTAGTTTTTCTTGTTGCCTTAATTTATTTGTTTTGGCTTTTGTGGTTAAAGGTTGATTATCAGTGGTGTGGATGAGGTTTTCTTCT
Source organism: Flaveria trinervia (assembly GCA_025506515.1). Classification (NCBI taxonomy): domain Eukaryota; kingdom Viridiplantae; phylum Streptophyta; class Magnoliopsida; order Asterales; family Asteraceae; genus Flaveria; species Flaveria trinervia. Next base: position 97,084,881 of record CM046444.1, read on the forward strand.
TTATCCTTCTTTGTGCTCATCTCTACTGTTACATCATTTTTTTGCTCATTGGGTAGTAGGTCAACTGTGAGAACTTCTTGCTCATCAGTACCACGTCTTGGCTATTTTACAAACATATAGGAGTATGGTGGAGTAATTTCATTGGTTCCCAACCCACTTTTGTTTTGATAACACATCTTTGAGTGGGAGGATGATGCAATAATGGTTTTGAGGTTATGTTCTTCAATAGCATTCTTCTTTGCTTTAGCCTCAATTGTTACTACCTGGGCTTGAGCCTCCATTATCTTGGAAATCAAATCCTTTATTTGAGCTCTGTAATTTGAGTGTTCATGTTTTAATGAAGAAACATATTCTCTAACTCTTTAATTTTTAGTTTGTAGTCAAATTGTGCTCTTTTAAAATCAAATTTTAGTATATCTAAAGACTCAATATCATATTTGATCTCCATGTTGTTGTCCTAATAATGTTTAACCTTAGCTATATAGGTTGGGGTACAGAAATGCTCATATACTTGATTATCTTCAGTTCCAACCATGAGAGCCTTGAGCAAGAGCAGCTATTTGTTGTTTAGTTGGCTTTGCAGTAGATTTTGGAGTGGCATGATCTTAGGAGGGTTGAGTGGCTCCAAGGTTGGACTTTGGACCCTCGCATTACCTTGCAAAATGAAAAAGTTGGTTGTAGTTATATCACTTGGTCTTTCATTTTTCTAACCCAAATTTGTTGTTGGTTGGGTTTTAAGGGAATTGTCTTCCAGTTCTTTTAAGGAGCTTCTTTGCTTAGTAGGTTAGAAAAGCCATTTGTTTGACAATGTCCATGTATTCTATATCATCTGGGTTGAAGCACTCGAGATCATCAAAGCATAATTGAAAATCTTCAGAGTGCCCATTTCCAGAAACAAAGGCACAACTATCTAACGAGGGACTTTGTTGACCGTGTTGAGACTTGCGTGTCTCAAGAAAGGTGATCCAAGACCCAAAGGAAGATGATGGTTGTTGGGGCTAGTTCAGGTACAATTGAGGCTGAGGAGTTCTTGAGCGTTTAGCAACAAGTAAAGCGTTGCTAGCAAGAAAGCTAGAGGTTCTAATCATCTAGTGACCTCTCTCAGTCTTCATCTCCATACGATATCCATCAAGGATGCCATACAGTTTGGTCATGGTGAGAAGGTTTAGATTCTCAGTCCTCTTGATTGAAACACAATAAAAATTCCACTCATGAGGAAGTTCACTCATGAACTTTGTTACAATGTCTCTCTTTTCAATAGTCACTCCCACATATTGAAGAGAGGATATTAAGTCCAAATATCTAAAGTATTGCTAGCTCAAGGTCTCTCCTAAAATATGACTGAAGTTTTCAAACTACTGCTTCAGGGTATCTCTCTTTTTACTTGACCGCATTAGGGGCTTCTTCCTTCGCCTTTAGTGTGACTCCCTAACCTTCTTTTCTCGATTCAACTGGAGCTCGAGACCTTCTTTTCCCATCAAAAGGTATAGATGATAGACTTTATTCAAGAACACTGCCGCCCGCGGGCCGGGCTTAGAGCACGTTAAACTCATCACTATTCTATAATTGGGCTTGTCTAAGAACTAAAAAAGAACTATAAATGCATGGTTGAGAGAAGAATAAAAATTTGATTTGATCCTATGGATGGAACCTTCTTTTATATGGATACTCCTAAAAAGACTAGCTGGATGGCCTTTTTATTAGCAAGGGAAAAGTGCTCGCCAGAGAAGGAAGCGAAATCAATGCAGTCGTCAATAAGAACCTTCAGGGGATCGTTCTCAAGCACAAAGGTGCTGCTAAAAACTTAGTGACACTAGAATGGTTTTAGTCACAGTACGATGACCCATCTCTTGGACTCTTTGGAGTTGGTGGAACCAGAGTACATCAATGTCAAAGTATCAAAAAGTTGTTTTCCAGACAGATGATTGTAAAGCCTACCATTATGTAGTTTGGTATGGCTGTAAGTAGTACTATCATGGCTTCGCTATCGATGTCCATCCTCTTCAAGTCTTTATCGAAGTAGCCTTCAACAGCTTTCTCTATCATAGCACCATTACCAGCCATGGACTCCACCACTGGCTTGTAAGGACGGTGAGTGACAGATCTCCACATTTTGCCATCTTGATACTTAATGAATCCTTTAATACATTTACACCAAGATCTGAAATTATTAGGGGGGTGAGAATTAGAGCCTTAGTCATAGTTCCCATCTTACGTTTAGAAGATTTCTAGTTAAGAGCCATTTTTTAGTGTAGTGAGTGAATGAGTGATGAAACAAGGTGATTTAGGATAGTTAGATTTCACAATCAAGAGCCTAAGAAGCTCTAATACCAATTGCAGGATTAGTTTTAGTCACTAAACACAAGGTTATCTCTTAAACTCACTTAGACGCACTCGGTTGATGAAGCAGAATCCTTGACTGAGTTGATAATAATATACTAAGTCAATGAACACAAGAAATGGTTTTTAAGATACTTGTATATATTACTTCTTAATTCAAAGTTTACAATACTCTTGCATGATTGGTGTTTGTCACTTAAACACAATGTTTTTCTCTCAAACTCACCTAGAATCACACTTGGGTAAGAATCAATAAGAGTTGATCACAATATGAAAAGTAACTAAGAACACAGAAAGATAATTTTCAAAATACTTTTATATATTGATTCTCAACTCAAGATACAAAGACTCTTACAAGCAGAAGCTTTCTCATTTTTATGAGTTACAAGGAGAGCCTATATATAATACTATCTATAGCCGGATATACTTTGATACCAGCTGGGATCCTTTAGCTAAAGCCTATAATATAAGAGTATTGTTTAAGGTATCTCGGATAAAGTCTTATCTGAGATTTGGTAGTCAGGACATGTCCCTGATTACCTTTTGTCACCAACTAAAGATGGCAATTGTACTATCATAAAAAGGTAAACAATTGAATAAAGTATGGTCAACATCATGGTTCTTTAGGAAAAAGCCATGTTGTATCAGAAGTCTGTAGCGGAGTGTCAGAGACCATACTTGTGTTGTTAGGATCTGGTATTTGACCAAACACCAACTGATTAACGTGTTAAACCAAACCAAATAGTGCGGAATCCTATTTTATTGGCGATCCAATAAGTGAGAACACATGTAGAAACAATAATGTATTGAAACTAACGTCAAGAATCGATTGAGAGTCGATCTATAGCGTTCTATGAACTTGGAGTACGAACTTGGAGGCTTTTGGATGGCTAGGGTACGTATGGAGTCGAAGTGGATTCAATCCTTATGTTTTTCCACGAATTAGGTGGTATTTATAGGTTAGGATTGCTCAGTCGGGTGACTGAACCATTAGCATGGTTCATTCGTGCGATTGAGCCATGCGGTTGATCCATTTGCACTACTGAGTGTTCAGTCGTGCGACTGAGTCAGACGCATGAAGTTGTTCAGTCGCATGGCCATTCGGACTCATGAGAACTTCACTTCACCAAGTTTGAGTGTATTCAATTTTCTAACATTATGTATAACACTTCAAACAATCACAAACCTATATAATTAAGTCAATATGCGTTAAACAACTCATTAATGAAATATTAAACATTATAAACACAACCAAACATTTGTATTTCATTAAGTACCCAATAGTCACATAAGTGTAAGACATATTACATTCAGATCAGGATCTAGGTACATATTTGTATCAATAAACTCCCCCTTGGACCTAGATCTATCTATTGTCTAACATCTTTCATGATTTCCTCAAACTTTTTGTACATAGCTTCTTTGGTAACTCCTGTGTTTATCTCAAAAACAAAACAGAGTCTTATCACCTTTTGGAACTGTAAAGCTTGTACAATATCCTGAGGGTCATAAAACAGTGGCCACTTGTATAAAGTATAAACAACTTGTGCTGACAAGTTGGTGAGCCACATCGGTTCAACACCCTTATGGTTTCCAATGTGCCATTCATGTTCAAGACTATCATGGCCTCTCCCGTTCTGCAATCGTAGTACCACCATTTGAAGTGTGGAGTGAAGTCCTGTGGCATCTCACGTAGTGGGATCTTAGACATTGTACGTGGTGGACTCCACTTCAGCACTACTCTAGGTTTACCAGTTATGGCATCAACCTCAGATCTTCTGATGTACCTCATTGGTTGTTGAGGTTTGAAGTTGACCCATCTGGTGTGATACTCCCTCTTTAGAGCAGCTTCAAACCAGCGTGACATCTTACGAGGGTCAGCATATAGCAAGTTTAACTTAGCTTACTGGTTGAGCTCAAAACCTGGAAGGTCTTCAGATCATGTGGAAATATGAAGTACTCTATTCCCTTCTCACGTTTAACTGCGTAAACATTGAGGTCTGCAAAATGTGCCCACGCTATGATCTTGCCTGCCACCTTTTGATGTTTCTTGACCTGATACAGTTTGGTGTAGACAGTAGATGTTGTAGCGCTGCGTTGGGCTCTTATCTCTTCAAAACATGCTGCCCATTCAGCCTTTTTGATGTTTACTTCGGCGTCTGAGGCTTGGGCCTTCTCTTTGTCCTTTTCTGACTCTTTCTCCATGCTGTCCAGAGTTGCAAAAGTGTCACTAACAAGAGTGTCTCCCAGATTGGGAATGGCTGTTCCCTCCTTGTCAGTGTACTCAGGATAGTGTTGAGCCGTGACATCTTCTATCTCAATCTCATCTACATCCTGAAGCTCATCATCACTTTCTGTTTGCACAGTTGGAGCATCTTTCACAATCTCATCAGCGTTTACTTGGAACATTTCGGCTATCTACTCGTCAGTGAGATTGTGAATGATTTCTCCTTCTTTAGGAGTATACATTACCGATCTCCTGACAATACCCTGCAGATCAAGAATCAATGTCAGTTGAGTCTTGACCTATTGGAGGGGAGCAATGTCATATTCATCTCTTTGGGAATTAGGATCTGCTTGATTTAAACATTCAACACAACAATCATTAGCTAATAGTCAAGGCATAATCATTTACATTACATATAAACATTCATTTCATTAATTTTACTCATGATCCCCAGTAGCATCAATGTCATCATCACCATCATTATCTTCATCATCACTATCATCATCACTATCATCCCCATCCCCCTCCTTGATCTTAATTGGCTCTTCCTTGGATCCTTTTAGGCGTAGCATGATGGTCTTGTTAGTAGTCTCCAACTCCTCAATCTTCTTTGCTAATATAACATTTTTCTCTCGGAGTTGGGACATCTCTGCACGTTGAATCTCCATCTGTTGTGCCTGCTAAGAAATCTGCTGAGCTTGGGCAGCAGTAAGATCTATAAGCTGTCACAGCTGAGTAGTCTTCTCTTTGTCTGCCGCTAACAGCCTCAGCACCATACGGTTAAGTACCGAGAGCTGTTCCTCTACCCCACTGGGAGGCAGAGGTGATCCTGATGGATATGGAGAGAAAGAGGATGGTGCTGTAAGATGGCTAGTGGTGGTGGTGGTGGCAGTGATGAAGATTGGTGGCGGTATAGATGATGGTGGTGGTGATGTAGGTGTGAATGGTGTGGTGGTGGATGGAAGGGTGGTAGTGGTGGTAGGTGGACTGGTGGCTGTGGTGGTAGGTGGAATGGTGGCTATGGTGGTAGGTGGAATGGTGGCTATTGTGGTGGTTGTGGTGGTGATAAAGGTGATTCTGCGTTTCTTCGTTTTCAATCCATGGGGCTGAGCCATCATCTTCTTCCTCAATACTGTCGAGGAGGATGCTTCCCCTAGTACACGGCTTGGCGGATCGGGAGCATAAGTGGGGTCATCAACATTCTCCCCCGATCCACCTGGGCGTTCACCAACCGCCCGGAGCCCTCGTTCTGTGGGAACAACTTTACTTCCCACAGTCCGAGTCAGCGGCTCCTCATCTGACTCATCTTCTTCTTCACCAGGCATAAAATCCTGGTGGAACCCACAGTCTTCGCTCCGTCTGCAGTGGGGACGGATGCTGGAGATGGAATAGCAGTAGTGGGACCCCTTTCTTGAGTGGTTCCTTCATCTCCAGCATCTCCGCTATCATTGTCATCCGAGTCATGCTCTGGGAGTAGTAGCTGCTCATCGCCGGAGTCACTATGAGTGTGACGCCACTTACGTCTCCCCGGCGCTTCATAACTCTCATTGGCCAAATGGCCTATGAGTCTCTTCACTTGGGGCTTTACTTGCTTACCCCTATAAACTCTCATACAACCCAGTGTCATATCATCCATGATCTCTAGAACCACAGCATCATGGCTTTCCTTGGGAAGGGATGGAAGCTTCTCATTGAATATCAGCTGTAAGAATCTAGGGTACATGCAAAAAACCTCCTTACCCTTAGCTTCCAGATTCTCCACAAGGTAGCAGAAGATCATGCTCGAGAAGCTGAAAGGATAGTTCAGCACCAGTGCCACATAGGCATTCTAGATCTGGTCTGAAAGATCATCAAATCCACCTCTTCTAGAGGCGATGCACTTCAATATAACATGTGCTAAGTACTTGTACTGAGGACACAGGTTGCTTTTATTAAGCACATCTGAGTTGATGTCCCCAGCATACTTAATCCTCATAAAGCATCCCCTTACGGTCAGTGGATGTAGCTTGGTAGGATGATCAGTATGGTTCCCCAGCTCAAGTACTCTCTGGATATCAGCAGTAGTGATCTCGATAGCCATCCCACAGATAGAGCTTCGTATGCTATACGGCTCTTGGGATCGATCAATAGAAGCATTCTCCCAAAATGTCTGATGTAGAGACCTGTAGGGCGTGCAAGGAGTAGAAATGGCATTGTAGATCCTTGATCGCCTAAGAAATGTGATGATCTCTGTAAAATCGGCGCCATTCCGAGTAGTATGATCTAGATGTGCACATATGTTGTGCTTAGGGTTGATTGACCATCTAGCATCCATCAATCTGAAACACAAGACACATAATCATCAAATACTCACATAACACAAATCAGTTCTAAGTATCTTTTTTGATTTCATTCTGATTCATTCATGCGAATGAATCATGCGACTGAGTTCAATCGGTTGGCTGATCCTGCGATTGATTCTGTCGGCCGACTGAGCTCATTTGCATGTCCAATTCGGCCGATTGAGCTATTCTTCCAGCTCAATTGTGCGATTGGAGTTCATCCATCTGACCAGTCGCCTGACTTACTATTTGGTTGACTAAGGTTCAAGTCTTGACAACATCATGAAATTAAACATTATGAAATGGTTCGTTAGACATGCAATCCCATAACTAATAACCTAATAACCTTATTTTTAACATTTTACAGGGTTTCAGTAGGTTATTAAGCCATTTAGTGGTTCGGTTCTTGTTTCATTCGTACATCCCAAAATAGGGCACTATTTCTCCTGATTTCTGTGAGATTTTATCGTATTATACCTATATATTCACACACAATCTTAGAAAATCAATGGAAGTATGAAATCTTGGTCTGATGAAAATTTGGCAGAATAATGGTAGGCTATGCGAAATAAGGGCGATTAGGAGTGATGAGAAGAATGCGACCGACTATGGCCCTTTATATACTGACTCTACTTTCAATCGGCCGACTGGACTCATTTGCTCAGTTCATTCGGGCGAATGAAGCTCAGTCGGGCGATTGACTCAGTCGATCACATTCAGTCGCCCGACTGAGGCTCATTCGGTCGACTGCCTTAGTCGCATGCTCCCAATCGGACGAATGACTCATTCTGATAATCCATTTGGGTGAATGGGTCATACTCATGTCCATTCGGCTGTTTAATGCATGAGTATGGTCCATTCGAATGATTGGTCCATACTCAAGGTCCAGTCGTGCGAATGGGTCATACACTAGACATTTGAGTTTTAAACCCTTTTACCTGTTAATTTACCATTATGAACATTTGATCATCTCAGACATGATCATTTTAACTTGAAAAACCTTTGATCACCTCAGACATGATCATCTTAGAACTCTTTGTCACCTCAGACGTGACCCGTTTACTTGAAAGCACGTGTGGTCACCTCAGACGTGACCTTTTTGATGATAAGGTCCGTTATCGACTTCCATGACATAGTCTGATACTACACATACTGATTATGACAAACTTTGTACAGAAATAAAAGAAATAATACTGAAAATTTAAAAACTAAGACATCTTTTTGTGTTTTTATGAGAGTTAATTTCCAAGATGTAGTTCTAGGAATAATTATTCTGAGAGAGCAACCGCAATCATTTAAGCTATACATGGATCAATTTAAGTTGGAATCATATAGGATATTCAAATCATTCAGGACAAGTTATTAAAAAACAGCTTTGATGCTCTTTCCTTGTTGTTCATCTGGAGTCATTTAGCAAATTTAGGAAATCATACTAGTACTATTAGGTCCTCACACTGATTTGAACTTTCAATAATTGTAGCCATAGTGATTGTCAGTATACTTTTCCTCTTAAATCCAAACACAAACTTTCAACACAGTTTGGTGATCGTTTCAATGTTGTTTATTTCAACAAGCATTTATGGATCCCACACTTATATGGTAATCAACATTCCTCAGGAAATTTTTGAGCTGTCTAAGGGTAGAAATTCAAGAAGAGACTATTCTTAGAACTTTCAAAGAGAAGCCAATCCTTAGGTCAGTGCCATCGCACAACAGAGAGGCAGCAAACAACAATGAGTTCTAGAATATATAGGTTATGCTTATCCTCAGGTCAGTGCCACCACACAGCAGAGAGGCACATAACCTATCTTCTTGTTTGAGCAATTTTTCTTCTTTTTGCACAGATCTCACCAACAACATAGGTTATCAGTTTGATTGTATTTGCATTTTTCATGTGCTTTTGCTGATGCTTTGGTCTTACGCACTTTTGTGGCGTTTATTTTGCTCGTCACCCCTTATTGGAATCCTGTTGATTGTGTTAACCAGGGATAAGGTGTTTCCCAAAGCTTGTCAAACATTTTAGTTTAATCTTGAGATCACCAACCGGTCTAGTCATCTATTGTGTTCCATCTACCAACATATCAGGTGTGGTCTAGCATCCTCTTGGTCTACTTTCTTTGTGTTACTTTAGTAGTAGCTAGCTTAACTATCATATTTCCTTTTATATTGCTCAGACTGCTCAGACTTAGACTTGAACTTTGCATCTTTTTCAATTTTGGATTTTTAAAGTCCCAAATGGTTTGTACCTATGTACTCTAATCTTCCACACGTTAAATCGGTATCACACGTACGATCTTATTTATTTCATTCGCCTTGCCTTTCCTTTTCCATGGTTTTTTTATACCTATTCTCCCCCTAAAATACTAAAACCTCTAAGGGTTTTTGTTTTAGAATTTTAATGAGCAAGAACCGACACTAAGTGTAATTAACAAACTAACAGTAAACAAAACAAGAGAATTAAACTTAAAAAATACTATAATTTAAGATATTTTAAAAGACACTAGACGTGACGCATCGGAATATACATGGTCATCTTCAGGAATGACCTCGCTCTTCGTTTTAACACCATTGACCTCTAACAGATATAGAAAACGCGGTTTATCAAACGCCTTTGTATAGAGGTCTGCGCGTTGAAAATCAGTGTTTATTTTTATCACATCGATTAAGTTCTTTTCAAAACAGTCACGTATGAAATGATATTTGATCCCAATGTGTTTTGTCTTGGGATGTTGGACCGGGTTCTTAGTTACTGCAATCGTAGCAGAGTTATCAACAAATATAGGAGTAGAAGTGAATTGCAAACCATAATCCCGCATTTGCTGTTGAATCCATATGATTTGGGAACAACAGCTTGCAACAACAACGTATTCTGCTTCACGGTTGACAAGGCAACCGAGGTCTGCTTCTTACACTACAGGTTACCAATCTTTTCCAAAGAACTAACACCCTGCTGATGTAGACTTGTAGTTCATCTTGCAGCTGCCGTAATCCGAGTCACTATACGCTGTAAGTTCAAAGTCATCATCATGAGGGTACCATAATCCAAGTGTGGGTGTGCCCTTCAGATAATGAAATATCCTCTTGACTCCAATTAAATGGTTCACCTTAGGCTTTGCCTGATATCATGAGCATAAACATGTAGCATACATGATATCTGGTCTTGAGGCTGTGAGATACATGAGAGATCCAATCATCCCTTGGTACATAGTAGCATCTACCAGATCACCATTCTCGTCGGGTGCTATATCATGGTTTGTAGCCAATGGAGTGCCAGCTATGGAAGCATTTTCCATGTCAAACTGACTGAGAATATCTCTTACATACTTGGTCTGATGTAAGAAGATTCCATTTGGTGTCTGATATACTTGTAACCCGAGAAAGAACTTCATCTCCCCCATGACACTCATCTCAAACTCAGCCTTCATTACTGCTTCAAATTCTTTGCATAATTCTTCATTCTTTGAACCGAAGATTATGTCATCTACATAGATCTGTACTAGTAGTAAGTCTCCATCTTTTTCTTTGATAAACAGTGTGCAGTCAATGACTCCCCTATGAAATCCGTGATTCACAAGATGAGTAGAGAGTTTCTCATACCAAGCCCGTGGAGCTTGATGAAGCCCGTATAGAGCCTTGTCGAGTTTCTAAACTCTGTCCTGATTATATTGATCTTCAAATCCCTCGGGTTGACTGACATACACTGTTTCTCTAATTTCCCCATGAAGGAATGCACTCTTCACATCAAGTTGATAAATTTTGATTTTCATATAAGATGCATAGGCAAGGAAGATGCGGATGGCCTCCATCCTTGCCACAGGTGCAAATACTTCATTGTAGTCGATACCTTCAATTTGTCTAAAACCCTGAACAACAAGCCGAGCCTTGTTTCTGATGATCACACCCTGATCATCTTTCTTACATTTCAAAACCCATTTGGTACCAATGACTTTAGCACCTTTAGGTCTATCCACTAGTGTCCATACACCTAACTTCTTAAACTGAAGAAGTTCTTCCTGCATGGCACTAACCCAAGCCTCATCATTTAGCGCTTACTAACATACTTTGGCTCAAACTGAGACACAAAGCAGTGGTAGGCACCGTCGTGAAGATATCCTTTTTCCATCACAAAGGCATAATCAGCTGAATACAGCTGATTTCTAGTCTGTACCCCTGATCTCACATCTCCTATAATATTATCCAATGGATGATAGATGTTTAGACATGAGCCAGGAGTTGTCGGAACAACCACCTCAGAGTCAAGATTATGAACATTTGGTTCTGGATCTCAGGCAATAGGAGTCTGAGGTTCTGAAGGTTCAGAAGCATCACTAGCCGGTGTGTGTGAACTTGTGGTAGTTGGAACCTATACATCCTGGTTGATCTGATCATTTCCTTTATTTTCTTCATCCGAAGAAGAATCACTCACATCAACTGCTCCCCCTGAGTTGGTAAGATCATGACATGTTGAATCTTGAGAAGGTGTGTTAAAGACATCGTACATCATCTTGTTTTCCCACTCGTCTTCTGAAGAAGAAAGAGATATGTTGAAGGACTTGAAGAATCCATCATAGTTGAAGAAGTAAGCAGGCACTTTTCCAAGAGGTGGTGTGATATATCTCTGAACATCAACATTACACCACACCTCTAGTTGACCTGTTGAGTTATTATAAACTCTCTTGTTCGGTATGTTGTATCCTAAGAAGATCCCTTCATCAACCTTCTCACTGAATTTTCCCTCTTGAGTCTTTTTCAGTAGGGTGTACGTAGCGCCAAACAGCTCGAGATATTCCAAGTTAGGTTTATGTCGCTATGATAACTCGTAGCACGTTTTTCCATGGCGTTTTAACTATCAGAACACGATTATGAGTATAACATGCATTTGCCACTGCTTCATTCCAAAATTGTATAGGTAGTTTCGAGTCTGCAAGCACTGTCCGTGCCATCTTTCTCAAGCTGCGGTTCTTCCGTTTAGCAACACTGTTCATCAGAGGAGTATAAGCCGAGGTGAATTGATGCACAATTCCCTTTTCCTTGCAATAGTCCTCCATCCTCTGATTCTTAAACTCGGTTCCGTTGTCTGAGCGCACCTGTCTTGCCTTCAGCTTGTATAAGGATTCCAGAGTAGTTACCAAATCCTTGAAGGATTCAAATGTTTTTGATTTGGATTTTGGAAACATTACCAAGAGAAACTTGAGTAGTCATCGGTAACTACATAGCAGTACAAGTCGCCTGCGATGCTTCTTGTACTCACTGGACCAAACAGATCCATGTGAAGAAGCTCAAGTGGAAGTTCTATAGAATGAACTTTTTTTTCCTTATGAGATTTCTTCGTCTGTTTGCCCTTTTTGCATGCAACACAAAAATCTGGGAGTTGAAAGTTTTTGACATGTACTCCTCTCACAAGATCATTCTGGATCAAGTGATTCATTTTCCTCGGATTTATGTGTCCCATTCTCCTATGCCAGGAGATGGATTCCTTCTCAGTAGCTTTGGACAAGAAACATTGGACTTCACTATCTGTTATGGCTGCCTTTGAGAGATCCAAAACATAAAGATCACTATACCTAGAAGCTCACATAAGTATCTGATCCCGGAGTCATGTAGTCCTTCTTTAGAATGTAACACTTCTTGTTGTCAAATACTACCTTCAATCCTTTATCACAGATTTGAGAAACAGAAAGTAAGTTATTTTGTAATTGTTGGACATAGTTTACCTTATCAAACTTAACTTTCTCATTTCCCACTTCTCCTCGGGCTGTGATAACGCCTTTGTTTCTAGCAAATGAAACATGCCCTCCTTTAATTTTTTTGACATTTGATACGAGAGCTCTGTTCCCTGTCATATGCCTGGATGCTCCGCTATCAACTATCCAAGTGTTAGTTTCAGAACTGTAGCGAACCCCTGCACAGTCGATGAAAACATTAGTTCATGTCAGGAACCCAAGCCTTAACCGGCTTGGGTTTCCCTGAGGCATCACATATCACAAACTCAACCCACTAACCCTTTGAGGTTAAGGATTGATCAGAATTCTGTTTGTTCTTATTTTCAGGCACTGAGGAGGTTTTTTTTTTCGATAGACCAGATTTGTGTAAGGCTTGTTTATGATAAATAGACGACCGGTTGATGGATTGAATTTTGGGTTCACAGTCTCTTTTAGAAGGCGTCACTGAGTTCCTTTTAAAAGATCTTGATGTAGATGTAGAAAGTTCAACTTTCTTCCTCGGTGTCTGATAATAAGGACAGTAAGATGCTATGTGACCATACTCTCCACAATTATAGCAGGATCTGCTTTTAACTTGATGATTCCTTTTTTAGTGGAGATGCAGATGTCACACAGTTGACCTTATTATGTTTGGATTTGGACACTTCTTTGTTTGATGTATAAGTTGGTTTTACAAACTTATTGCTTTACCTGGTTTTATGTTGGACCAAAGGAACCAATGAGCCTGATCAGAGAAACCTCTAAGTCCCACAAGACATCACAACAGCTGAAGAAGACCTGATCAGCTGTTCTACAAAGTCTGAAGAATACAACTGCTGAAGTATACGTCTGAAGTATGAAGACAAAGACTGAGACAACAGCTGAAGATCTAAAGTCTGAAGACTTCAACAGTACTGAAGACAAAGACTGAAGATCAACAGCTGAAAGACAAAGTCTGATGTTCAAGTACTGAAGACATCAGCTGATGTTAACAGCTGATGACAACAGCTGAAGAGGGCTTCTTCAGTTGTTGTGATAGTTTTTCTTCTTCAGTAGTTTTCTTTTCCTTTCAGTAGTTTGTTTATTTTTCTTTTCAGTACTTGTAAACAACTGAAGAGGTTGTTCTTCAGTTGTTGTAGTTTCAGTAGTTTTATGTTTTTCAGTAGTTGTAAATAAGATGTTTAACACTTAGGAACATTTGTAAGAAGATGTCAGTTGTTGACATCTTCAGTAGTTGTTAACATCAGTAGTTATAAAACGGTTACATGTCACTTTCAGGTGACATCAGCCTACGTCATTCTTTCCTTTATAAGGAAAGATGACTCACCTGTAATCGTGCCTTTGAGGCGACAATCTTAATGCAATATTCCTTTTGTCGGATATTTCTCTCTCTATAACAAAATTCTTTTATCGTTTTATATCAATTGTTCTTGTTTGAATTTGTCTAATTCTGAGCTATTCCGCTGCTATATCTGTTCAATCGATTAAACCAAGGGCTGAGATCCTAACAAATGGTATCAGAGCCAGGTTAATCATTGATCGATCTAACAATTGATCATTGAACTGTTCAATCGCTCTAAGTTTAATCGAATTAGCAAAATTCGCAAGGATCTGTTATAGAGATTGAGAGTGTATCGCTTCTGGCCGTTTTATTTGAGGTTCTGTGTGGTTTTGAGCTAAGTTTATTGTGATTTTACTTGAATCTGTCTGATTTTCCACAATGACTACTTCTTCGAATGATCCTTTCAATACTGGATCCTCTACCAAGCCTCCGATCTTGGTGAGGAATGAGTATAACATTTGGCAGAGAAGATTGCTCCATCACCTGTCTGTCAATAGCTCAGGTTGGGACATCTGTGGTACATGGACCACATAAGCCAATGGTGAATGATCCGGAAACAAACAGTTGGTTCCAAAGAAGAAGGAGCAATACTCCGATGAGGACAAGAAGTTGTTTGAAATCGATGCAAAAGCCCATGGAATTTTGGCTATGGCTATTCCTAATGAGATTTACTCTGGGCTTCTGCATTGTGAGTCTGCTCATGACCTCTGGAATGCCATCAAAGAACAATTTGGTGGTACTGATGAGGTTTTAGCAAACAACAGGGAAATCCTCGCCCAACAATATGAGACTTTCTCTCATAGAAAGGGTGAGACTCTGACTCAACAATTTGAGGGTTTTCATGTTTAATCTCTGAATTGAAAATGGTTAAACATGAATATACCAGGAGTCAGATGAACCATAGATTCTTAAGATCACTGCCTGAGAGATGGAACCATATACCATTGTTCTACGCTCAAATGCTGATGTTGATCGCCTATCTCTCACCCAACTTCATGGGAAACTGCTTACATTCGAGAGAGAGATAGAGTAGAAAGGAAATTGGTTTCATCTGGCAAGCTCACTGAGGATTTTGTCCAAGGGAACACTGCCCTGATTGGACATCAAGAGTCAGAATATGCGTCATCTGAAAGCCAGTATGATGAGCATATTGATTTCTCTACAAACACTTCTGAGCCTGCCTTTGTGAGTGTTGATAGTTATTCTGCTGGTAGTAATAGTGACAATCTATGTTTCATCATGGATGATCTCAAGGGGATTGCTGATGATGACTTAGAAGAGATGGATATTTTGAGCCAAATGGCCTTGATAAATATCAGATCTCAGAAGTTCTACAAAAGAACTGGAAGGAAATCCCAGGACTCTCTGGCAAAACCAAAGTTGGTTTTGACAAGAGTAAGTTGAAGTGCCATAAATGCACAGGCTTGGGCACTTTGCAAGAGAATGTAGATCATCTGGATCTAACTCTCCTGCACCCTTTGTGACTTTCCCTGGCAATAGTCAACAAAACAGAGGGCAACAACCTGTCAATTCTGGTTATCATCATCAACCACAATCTCCTGCATATTTTTTCCACAAGGGCCAATGCCATATCCATACCCCTGTTATTACATGCCACAACCAGGCCAGGTTCAAGCACCCACTGCTCAGCAACCACATGCACTCCCTGAGCCTCAACCATCCCATCTCATCAACCTAATCAACTTCAACAACACAGCTTCTTCACACCAGGAGTTGTTGACTGGAGCAGTTTACCAGATGATGTGTCTGGTAATGAACAACTGTTCTCAGGTGCTGGTCACATGGTGGTGAGCATCCTTTTGAAATCTAGCTCTCATGGCTTTGGAATCCTCTGATGGATCATCCTCAAATACCTCTTCAACACAGGTATCACAGGTATCCTCTGAGGCTAAGGCCAAATTATGTTCTGAAACTTGCATAGCAGCATTTGCCTCTATTAGAGAAGCAAATGTGGCTTTAATCAATAAAAATGTAGAGCTAGAACAAACAATTTCCAAAAATAAAGCTGAGTTGAGTCTGTGCTAAAAGAGAAAACTGATGAGATTTACAAATTAAAATGCCAAATTTCTGATGATAAGGCTAGGGAGGATGTACTCTTAGAGAAGTACAAAGACCTCAAAGATACTCTTGCTGTCACCCAGGTAGAGTGTGATCGATGGGTACAATCTTGCAAGGGCTTTGAAATGCTTCTTAGTAAGCAAACAGCTTCCAATGTGAAGTTGGAATTGGTTATAATCACACTGCTCCTCCTACAGTGTTTGCTTCAAGAGCAGGAGCGGATTCTGATGGAGAAAGTAATGACCAATCCACCTCTGTGATCACATGATTCACTACTTGATAAAGCACCATCAGTAGTTGAAGTCAGTAGTAATCCCTCTGTGAACCTATCAGCTGATATTGATGGTTCAACTGCTGACACTCACATGATCAATGAGTTGATCAACCCAAGTGTTATCCCTAGAAGTACTGAGGGTACTGGAGAGCAGGGGATAACATCTGGAGTTCAAATCCTAATGACTGACAGCACTGAAGAGAAGAAAACTGTCAGTAGGAAGGATTTGAAGCCTACTAAGGAAGTTGACAAGAAGGCAAAAAGTGCTTCTAACTGCTGAAGAGCAAGTCTTCAGTAGTTCATCTTCTTTAGTTGATGATCAACAGAAGATGAAGAAGAAACCATGTGAAATATGTGGTCTATTCAATCATCTCACAGATGATTGTTGGTACAAAAAGGGATCCAAACTCAACAAAAAGAGAAAATTAAGGAAAACTTGGCTAAAATGAAAACTGAGTTTGAGTCCAAGTTTGTACCAGCAGCATCAAATCCTGTTACTCCTATGACCAAAAAGAAATCTAAAAAGGAAGGAGTGCAACAGGCAATAGCTGAGGTTGCTCAAAAGAAGATGGTGCAACACAAGAACTCATCATCAAACACCAATACCAATGTGTCTGAAGAGCTGAAAGCTCTCTCCCAGAATCAGACACAGCTGGTAATGATGGTTCAACATCTGTTGGGAAGAGTTAACCAACTTGATGGCCCTGTGTTGAAACCCCAGAAAAGGAGATCCAAGCCGAAGGATTCCTCTTCTACACCATCTCCTTCACCTCAAGCTATTGTGTCCAATAAACCTGTTAGTTTACCATCTGTTGATGAGACCAGGCCCCAAACCAAAAAGGTTTGGGTCTCCAAAACTAACTGATTGTTCATTTATGCAGGTTTCTTCAACATGCCAAGTAGCATCTGGTATGTAGACAGTGGGGGATCTATGCATATGACTGGGAACAACTCACTTCTTAATGACTACTCTCCAGGAAGGAAGGGATTTGTTTCCTTTGGCAATGATGCAAGAGGTTACATCATCGGGAAGGGCTTTGTTTCCAATGGGGAAATAAAGTTTGATGATGTCAACCATGTGGAAAATCTCAAGTATAATCTTTTGAGTGTCAGTCAATTGTGTGACAAAGGCCATGTTGCCCTTTTCACAAGCCAGAACTGCAGGATTCTGTCATCCAAAGTTCTGAGTTTGATTGACAAGGTATTGGATGCTCACACTCTCCTGAAGGGCAACAGGACAGGAAGAGTGTATGCCTTAGATCTTTCAAGAAAATTGATCTCAAAGGCCATCCTTGCCTATTTTCCAAGGCCTCTCCTCAAGAATCTAATCTATGGCATAGAAGGCTGGACATGTTAATTTCGAGAACATGAATCAGCTGATACACCATAGTTTAGTAAGGGGAATGCCTATGAAGGAGTTCAAGTGTGAAAACAACTGCACTGCTTGTTTGAAAGGAAAACAGCACAAGTTTCATTCCACCTATTGAAGAACCAAAGTCCACTGCCTGCTTACAACTTCTTCACATGGATCTCTTTGGTCCTGTGAGAGTGATGAGCATGGCACAGAAAAATACTGTCTGGTAATTGTGGATGATTACTCCATTTGTATGGGCTTTCTTTCTACATTCAAAGGATGAAGCTGCACAGAAGATCATAAACTTTGTGTTGTATGCTGAGAAGCAGTATTCCCTCTCAGTCAAGTGTATTAGAAGTGATAATGAACAGAATTCAGGAACAATACACTTGATGAATTCTACCTTTCCAAGGGAATAAAGAGACAGTTTAGTATTCCAAGAACTCCTGAACAGAATGGAGTTGTGGAGAGAAAGAACATGACCCTCATTGAAGCTGCAAGGTTTATGTTGGCTGATTCTGGACTGCCATTGACCTTTTGGGCTGAAGCTGTCAACACAGCATGCTATGTGCAGAATAGAGTGCTAATAAATCAGAGGTTGATGAAGACTCCATATGAAGTTCTACATCATTTGGCCCCTCTCATTTCATTTTTAGAGAGCATTTGGGTGTCCCTGTTTCATTCTCAACACAATGGATCAGCTCCAGAAATTGATCCTAAGGTGGATGCAGGGTACTTTGTTGGTTATTCATCAACTTGCAAGGCATACAGAGTCTTCAATTGCAGAACAAAGATGGTTGAAGAGACTCTACATGTCAAGTTCAATGAATCTCCAAAGGACAAGATTCCACAAAGCCCTGTGGAGCTCTTTGATTTGGACATACTGCAATATGTTCCTTATCAATCTCCTGCTGTTGCTCCTGTCAACAGTTCACCACCTGGTGTTACTGCTGAAGATGATGATGATAGTAGTAATCACCTCTTCAGGTTTAATGACCAACTGCCTGAGTCCTCTAAACCTGATGCTCCTGTAGCTCCAGCAGCACCATCCACACAAATGCTGATGAGATTTCTGCATCCTCAACTTCATTTGAGTTGCCACCATCTCATGGTTTCAAGAATCTGCATCAACATCTGCTGCTGCTGAAGACACTACAAACACTTGCACAGATTTGATTGTTTACCAAGAGCTGAAAAATCACCCAATATCTCAAATCCTTGGTGATATCAATGCTGGTGTCTCAACCAGAAGCCAGTTGTCCAATTTCTGCTTCTATGCTCTCTTCATCAGTCAGCTAGAGCCGAAGAACTATCATGTTGCTTTGAGGGACAATGGATGGGTTGAAGCCATGCAGCTTGAGCTTCTTCAGTTCAAGAAACAGCAAGTGTGGGAGCTTGTCCTCTACCCCCAGGTAAGTGTGCAATAGGCACTAATGGGTGTTTAGGAATAAAACTGATGAAAATGGGCTAATTGTTAAGAACAAGGCCAGACTGGTTGTGCAGGGGTTTGCACAAGAAGAAGGTATTGATTATGATGAAACCTTTGCCCCTGTAGCCAGACTGGAGGCAATTAGATTGTTTTTAGCCTATGCTGCACTCCACAATCTTAAAGTTTTCCAAATGGATGTCAAAAGTGCTTTTCAATATGGTACAATAAAAGAAGAAGTTTATGTGTGTCAACCACCAGGCTTTGAGGATAATAAGCACCCAGAATGGGTATATAAGCTTGATAAAGCTCTTTATGGGTTGAAACAAGCACCTAGAGCTTGGTATGAGACCTTATCAAACTTTCTTCTACAGAATAATTTCACTAGAGGCTCCATAGATAAAACTTTATTTATTAAGAAGGTGGATCAGCATAAGCTACTTGTTCAAATTTATGTTGATGATATATATTTGCATCCTCTGATCCCCAATTGTGTGAGGATTTCCAAACCTTAATGCAACAGAAGTTTGAAATGAGTGCAATGGGAGAATTACAGTTCTTTCTAGGTTTGCAAATCAAACAAAAAGCTGATGGAATTTTCATTCATCAGTCTAAATACACAAAAGATCTTTTGAATAAGTTTGATTTACAAAACTGTAAATCCTGTTATACTCCCATGTGCAACACCACACAATTGGATGTTGATCAGAAAGGTAAAGGTGTTGATGAAACCCTTACAGATGTATGATTGGTTCCTTGATGTATTTAACAGCTTCTAGACCAGATATTATGTTTGCTACATGTGTTTGTGCTAGATTTCAGGCTGCACCTAAGGAGTCTCATCTGATTGCAGTCAAGAGGATCTTTAGATATCTGCAAGGCACACAATCTCTAGGCTTATGGTATTCCACGGACCATTCTTGCAAATTAGTTGCTTTCTCTGATAGTGACTATGCAGGATGAAGATGACCAGGAAATCAACTTCTGGTGGATGATGCCATTCCTAGGCAACTGTTTGATTTCTTGGCAGAGTAAGAAACAAACCTCTGTTGCTACACTCTAGCCGAGTACATTGCTGCTGCAAGTTGTACACCCCCAAATACTCTGGCTTCAGAATCAACTTTTGGATTATGGCATTACAGAGACTAAGACTCCATTATTAATGGATAGTGCTTCAGCTCTTTGCATTGTCAAAAATCCTGTCCAGCACTCTAGGACCAAACATATAGAAATTAGACATCATTTTATAAGAGATTGTTTTGAAAAGGGTCTAATTAATCCTGTTGTTGTGCCTAGTGCTGATGAGCTTGCAGACATTTTTACTAAGCCTTTGGATAGTTCAACTTTCCACAACCTGGTGTTAAGGCTTGGTATGTTGCAGCTAGAATAAGTGACAACTACTGATGATCTCAGTAATTACTGATGATCATTGGTAACCATGTCACATATAAGTACTGATGAGTTATTTACCCTCAGTAGTTTTTATAACTACTGAAGGCTAAATGCTTTAAGTACTGGACTTTATCTGTTCTGCACTACTGATGTAGTTACAACTACTGAAATCAGTAGAAACAAACAACTACTGAAGATCACTAGAAACAGATAAGTACTGTGGTCCTATGAAACAACTGAAAACAGCTAAAAGCTGATGAGTAAGTGTTGAGGACAGTATGAAACAGCTGAAAGGCTATGAATTGACGACAACTACTGATGAGTACTCTCTCTTCAGTAATTCACAAACTGCTGTTTCTTTATAAACAACTGAAGCAAATCCACCATGTCTTCAGTAGTTTCACAATACTGATGACTAACACCAAGTCTTCAGTTGTTTACAACAACTGATGGCAAAACCATGGTCTTCAGTAGTTCACAACTACTGATGCCTAATACCAAGTCCTCAGTTGTTTCAACATCTGAAGTCCACCTTGTCTTCAGTAGTTTTTTTAAAACTACTGATGCCTAACTCTAAAGAGAGACTTCAGTTGTTTCAACGTCTGATAGTAAACACCATGTCTTCAGTTGTTTTATAACTGCTGACCACACCAATACCATCAGTCGTTTCAAACGTCTGAAAGTTAATACCACGTCATCAGTAGCTTCAAATACTGATGACTAACACCAAAACCTTCAGTCGTTTCATAACCCGTACCCTATATATACCTGATCCCTCTTTCAGAGTTTTTCATTCTCTCACGACCTAACTTTTCAAAAGCTCTGAAAATCTTTCACCTTCATTAATGGCGACCATGCAACTCAAACCTCGACACAATTGTGTCGCGTACCTCACAAATCGCCCTTCTGGACCAAATTTGAAATGCTATAGATCTTATGGTCCAATCCCCACTAAAAACGGCTTTCCTTTTAAATCCAATCATTTATGCCGATTCGCTACGTCAGTTCTGGATTAATGCGACCGTTAATGGAAAATCTATCCATTCATCTATCAACTCGCATAAGGTGGTCATCTCTACTGCTACCATCCGCCAAATATTACTGTTAGATGATGCTGCCTACCCTGTTGGATATCCTAAGCGCCAACTTGATCTTTCCTTGGACAACATGGATATCAGGGTGATCTTAGTGCTTCAACAATCCTGAAGAAACATTTTCCAGATGCTGAACGATTATTATCATATGGTAAATGTTGCCTGGCTCCGAAGACTTCCTCTTGGGATCAACTGTCTTCCAGATGGCAATAGGTATTGTTCTCTATCCTTGAACAAGACCACTAAACTTTTCTGAAATAATTTTTCTTGAACTCAAGGATATGGCCACAAAACCACTTTCTAACCGTTGGATACTATATCCTCGGTTTATAATGGCCATAATAGAGAATCAGCTTTCTGCTGAGGGACTAGTTGGTCTGGGAGTCCCTGCTTTGGCTGTATTGCCAGAGGTATACTCCCGACACAACACTGACCAAACTCTCAAACAGGCTGCCAAGCTGCGAAAACCCACGCAGCTGGAACCCACAGCCTCCACCTCCACATCCAAGTCCCCTCCAAACCCACAAAGAAGAAGCCTAAGAAAGCTACTCAGGGAGTTGAGTCCCCTGTGGATGCTCCTGCTGCACCAACGCAGGTTATCTCTGCTGGAAATAACCCCCCAGTAGAGACTGTGACTCCACCAACTGAAGCCGCTCAGGTTTCCTCTCAAAAGGAACCTGAAGCAACCACTCAAAGGGAAGCCACAATGCTGGGATCCTCCTCACTTGAGGGGATTACCATTGAAGAGCACCACTTGTCCCGGGTGCACACTGCTTCCACAACTCTCCTGATGCAACGCCCCTCAAAGCCCTACTATCATTGTTGCAAAAGTGCTGACGCAGTTGCATTCCTCACCCCCCACCCAGACACCAATTACTACTGGGATAACTCAACACCTGAGGGGGAGGATCACGATGCTTCTGTCAACCCACAGCACAGGGGTTATCATGTTCCATCTTCTAGTGTAGATAAGGAGGTGCGAACTTCTGGTGAGGCTGCCACTGCTCCTGACTCAGCAAATGACCAGGATGCAGTTGGTAACATCTCTAAGTCCTCACCAGCGGCAACAGCTGATGAAGGACATAGTCCTGAGGCTGGAAGTCCCCAGAACCGAGAACAAGGGCACATGCTATAATTGATCTACACTCAAGGCATGTTCATTCTGACTTTGTCAGGAGGTCAGGTGATTCAGTATCAACTGATGATGACCTGAGCTTCTTCTATGATGTAGTTGCTCAAAACACCATTCTAGAGGATGAGGTTAGCAGACTCAAAGAGCTGCTGGCCAAGATGTCTTAGGATGCAAGTCCATCTGCCACCACAATACACCCACAGATGGCACCTTCTTCTGAAGGTCCCCTACACACTGAGCCAGTATATACTTCCAAGCCACCAGCCTCTGCTTTCGGCACTGATTCTCAGGAACAGAACCATCCTGATCAATCAGTGCTACCCTTCAAAAATCCCTACCTCTCATCACTCCCATGATCACAGATATAGTGATCAAAGCCATTGATGAGAGGCTTCCTACATATGATACAACCCTTGTGGAGGAGTTGGTGACTAACTCCTTTCTACTGCTCAACCCTTGCACCCAATGCAACCAAAAAGGGGGAGAGTCAGTTAGTTTAAGGAAAAGAAAAGGAAGAGGTGGGAGAAGGCGAAAGAATCTGAGGTTGTAAATGAGAAGGAGAAGGAGAGTGTGAAGGGAGCTGAAGTGAATGAAAGTCAAAAAGACTTTCATGTCACATATCAAAAGAGAAAAGGAGAGTCTGAGAAGGAGAAGGAGCTGAAGGATATAGTGAAAGAAGCTGACGCCAACCATAACCGTTCAATGGATAAAATCATTGAGCAGTTGTATAGGCAGGGTTTGACATCAAACAACTAGACTCCGAGATCAGAAGGATGGAAACAGAGGAGATCAATTCAAGATGGGCTAGCTATGATGCCTTAGAAAGAGAAGGCTGGAGATAATGATCGATTTATAGCTAAATACTTGGGAAGATCTCTAATGGAAATAAGGGCCTGGACCAGGGACAACATCTTGGCAATAACCACCAAGATTTGTTCGTCTGAAGAATACTCCAAAGGTTTAGTGATTGAGGTACTGAATGAAGCTGGTGTTGGGATCGAAAAGAACTGACAAAATTTACCAAAGCCTCCCTTACAGCCAAAATGCTAAATCAGTCTGAAAAGCCTCAATCCTCAAAATCACTATCTCCACAACCCACTAAAACAACTCCTTTAACCCTCTAAAACCACCATCCACCCACAAACCAATCCTTTACCCCTAACCCATTGCCAGTTGATGTACCTAGCCCAAGAAAGAAAGGTACTGAGGCCTGATGAAGATGAAGAGGAGGATGAAGACAGACTGCCACTCTCTGCAGTATTCATTATTTGCCTAAGGCTAAACCAATGTCCATCACTCCTGCTTCTCAAATGCATGATGGAATGATAAGATTGAAGAGGAACAGATGCAAAAACATGATGAGGAATGCTGAAAAGTATTGACAAAGCATATGCTACATCCTCTTCAATCATCATGAAGAAAGAAGTATTAAGATTGTACACCCTTGCTAATACCTTTCAATACCAAAGGGAAGAGTAAGGATATGGCCTGATCCTAGGGTGGCACACCGGATTGTCAAGAAAGAAATTCCTTCAAGTACAAGGGCAAGTGAAGAGAGTTGTCGACGAAGACTCACTGTGGTGCTTGTAGTGTCCCCTGGGAAATTGTTGAAGAGTTCAAGAAAGCCTATGAAGCCAAACAACCACCTCAAAAGATGTTAGAGAACAAAATTATAAAGAAGGGATTGGTTTACAAACGACTTGAAAACTTCAAACAGAAGAGCTCAACCTGCTCTTAGAAGGAACTCATCCAGATGAGTTTGCTTATAGACAAATAACCACGGTTGAGCTCAAGAATGGAAAACAGGCCAAGTACATATCTGAAGTGTATGGCCGAGAAGGATTTTTGATGGTGTGCCCGAGGTGCTGACAATGTGAGCAAATCAGTTTTTAAGGGCTTACACCGGGAATCATATAGGCTGATACACGGGAAGTAGATCTCATGGTTGGGGCAACAGCTCGGTGTCCAAGTCCCCAATACAGAGCTCCCAACCATATCATGCAAACAGATCATCAGAGACTTCTTCCCTGGCCGGTGCTGAAAAAGGGTCACTTCTCATCTGATCAAGAGGATTAAGAGACCAATCTATCTGCCAAAATAAGTGGGACTCGTCAATAACTTAGAGTTTTGGCTGCATTGGTTCAGGGGGTTTGTTGGACCAAAAGAACCAATGAGCCTGATCAGAGAAACCTCTAAGTCCCACAAACATCACAACAGCTGAAGAAGACCTGATCAGCTGTTCTACAAAGTCGAAGAATACAACTGCTGAAGTACGTCTGAAGTACTGAAGACAAGACTGAGACAACAGCTGAAGATCTAAAGTCTGAAGACTTCAACAAGTACTGAAGACAAAGACTGAAGATCAACAGCTGAAAGACAAAGTCTGATGTTCAAGTACTGAAGACATCAGCTGATGTTAACAGCTGATGACAACAGCTGAAGAGGGCTTCTTCAGTTGTTGTGATATTTTTCTTCTTCAGTAGTTTTCTTTTCCTTCAGTAGTTTGTTTATTTTTCTTTTCAGTACTTGTAAACAACTGAAGAGGTTGTTCTTCAGTTGTTGTAGTTTCAGTATTTTATGTTTTTCAGTAGTTGTAAATAAGATGTTAACACTTAGGAACATTTGTAAGAGATGTCAGTTGTTGACATCTCAGTAGTTGTTAAACATTAGTATTTAAAACGGTTACATGTCACTTTCAGTGACATCAGCCTACGTTCATTCTTCCTTTATAAGGAAAGAGACCCCTGTAATCGTGCCTTTGAGGCCGACAATCTTAATGCAATATTCCTTTTGTCGGATATTTCTCTCTCTATAACAAAATTCTTTTATCGTTTTTTCAATTGTTCTTGTTTGAATTTGTAATTCTGAGCTATTCCGCTGCTATCTATATCTGTTCAATCGATTAAACCAAGGGCTGAGATCCTAACATTTTACATATTGATCTCTTGTTTACCTGGACTGTGACATGATGCCCTGATTAATTAGGTTTTATAGTCTTTTTAGGTTCTTTTTTGACTTTGTTTGGCCCTGACTTAAAACTAATCTTTTTGAAATTCTTGTTCCAAATAACACAAGGCATTTTTCCTATTGCCTTTGAAGTGGCCTCCTTCTGTTTAGTGTCTAATCCAATTGATTTACTTAATGAATCTGGATCACTCACCAGAGGAGTGGACACCACATGATCCCTGATGGGGTTATTGTTAATGGTTTACATTTGGTGTTCATCAAGGTCTCAGGTGGTGTTGGAACCACTTTGTATCCCAGCCCTCCCTATTATTTCTCTTTCTTACTAGTGTTGGACAATATGTGATGAGCTTGTCCAACTATGTAGTTATTGTTTAATGAATTGACTTCTACTTTATAAAACTGCTTTTTGCTTCTTAGTGTCCTCAAGAGTGTTCAGATAGTACCTAATGTCATTTGCTTGGTTAAAGGCAACTACCTCAGTTTCCCTAAGCTGTTTATTTATAGGTCTATCTTTTCCTTGTAACTGTGCTCGTTTTGTTTCAATACTCTATTAGCTTCTGTGCATAGTTCTAGGTCCTTTACTAGGCTATCATTATGATCTAATAACCTAGCAAATTGGAATCTATACTTTCTCTAAATTTATTACATTCTAAGCAAGCATGATTATTAAAGTTTCAGAAGTACTTACCTTAGACGTAGAAGAAGAATCAGCCTGAGAACTGGCTTGCTTTTCTCTGGTTTGGAAGATTCAGATGATGAGCATTTACAAATTTTTCTTCTTCGGCAGGTAGTTGACCACATTTGCAGTATCTTCAGAATTTGACATTACGATCTCTACTGCTACATCACCTTCACTTGCAGAATTGTCATCAATATCCTCCACACTAGCTATATTTGACTCCCCTGCAGAGACGAACCGAAAGCTCTAGTCCTGTCCTTCATCTTCGTTGGCAGTTAAGGCTTTTGGATCCTTACTTGATAAGTCAGCATTATTAGCAGTGGACTTGTCTTGACGGTTAAATAACAAGAAGGGATTTCCATTTCCTGTCTTCTTTGGTTCTATACACTCCCTCTTGAAGTGTCCCTTCTCACCGTAGTTGAAGCATGTAACCTTTGACTTATCAAACCCAAAGGTTGTGTCTTTTGTTGCAACCAGGTTCTGTTGGGTCTTTTTGACAAACTTTTTAGCTCGTCGGACAACACTTGCCAAGCCCACATTATGTCCATATGTTCTAACTCCATTTCATCCACCTGCTCATAATCTTCATCTGCCAGGTGGTAGTTACCTATCTTTCCAGCAATTATCCTCGTAGGAGTGAACCACCACAACTAAAAGGTCCATATGTCCTCTGACCACCTCTAAAGTTACATTCCCGAGGTTGTCGGTTTTCAGCTTTGCAGCTTTTGCTTTAGGTACTATATATTGGGTGCTAGACGACCCTGACATTTCTGATCCTGAAGTTGAGGGTTGCTGGAACTCCTGTGTTTGAGATGAAGGCGGTTTGCAATGGTGCTCCAGATGTCTTGACTGAAGGAGTAGCATTGTAGAGTGCAGGATTCTGATCATCGTTTGCCTTTTGGGCTCGATACTTCATCCTAAGCTCATCGTTTGCCTTTTGAAACAAACGAACGCCATTTATCTGGTAATCCATTAGCAAAGTTGGATACCTTATCTTCCATTGAAGTAACCACTCCATGAGTGTGCATCTCACTCATCAAGTGGTAGAATCTACCGATCAAATCATCAAGGCCTTCTTTTCCCATTGAAGAGAAGTTGTCAAACTCCTTCTTCAATGCTTTTGCCTTGATAGCCTTCAGAGAGACATTCCCGTCATACCTCTTCTCCAATACATCCCAAAGTTTCTTGGCTTGAGTATACTCCGAATATTGATGAAAAATATCCTTCAGAATAGATTGAGTAAGCAAGGCCTAGACTTTCTCTCAGCGTTGCGTTTTACCTTCTGTGCATGCAACATGCCTTAGAGTAAGTTTTACTCTGTCAGCTCCAACTGGCATGCTGTACCCCGACTCTATTGCCTCCCACAAATTTGTATCTACTCCACAAGTAGATTTCGAAACGTTGCTTCCATTGTGGATAGTCGTGTAACATGATAAGCTTCGGGGTTTATTGTGTACTCCCACTTCATTCTCCAACAAGTAGATTTAGAATACGAGTATCTCTACTAGCTGTATATGCCGAAAATTGATCCTCCATTTTACTTAACTTTACGGTTCAACACACTGCTGATGTATGCGAATGAAGGTATGCGATTGGGCTTATTCGGGTAATTGAACAAATGCGGATGGTTCAATTGTGCGATTGAGCCAATCGTGCGACTGAACTTGCTGAAGTTTGATAATTCGTAGGTTAACTTGTTTTGGCCGTAAAAACTCGAATTTTATGAAACCCTAATAGCCGTATGCCGGAAAAACTATACTTTTCGATTAGGAACCGTCCAAGACTTCGTTAGACACAAAAGGATTGTGTTTTTGATGCAAAAACACAATTTCAAATCTAAAAAATTAAATCAACATGTAATCAAGAGCCTCTTGCTATGATACCGCTTGTTAGGATCTGGTATTTGACCAAACACCAACTGATTAACGTGTTAAACCAAACCAAATAGTGCGGAATCCTATTTGATTGGCGATCCAATCAGTGAGAACGCACGTAGAAACAATAATGTATTGAAACTAATGTCAAGAATCGATTGAGAATCGATCTATAGCGTTCTATGAACTTGGAGTACGAACTTGGAGGCTTCTGGACGGCTAGGGTACGTCTGGAGTTGAAGTGGATTCAATCCTTATGTTTTTCAATGAATTAGGTGGTATTTATAGGTTAGGATTGCTCAGTCGGGCGACTAAACCACTAGCATGGTTCATTCGTGCGATTGAGCCATGCGGTTGATCCATTCGCACTACTAAGTGTCCAGTCGTGCGACCGCGTCAGACGCATGAAGTTGTTCAGTCGCATGGCCATTCGGACGCATGAGAACTTCACTTCACCAAGTTTGAGTGTATTCAATATTCTAACATTATGTATAACACTTCAAACAATCACAAACCTATATAATTAAGTCAATATGCATTAAACAACTCATTAACAAAATATTAAACATTATAAACACAACCAACATTTGTATTTCATTAAGTACCCAATAGTTACATAAATGTAAGACATATTACATTCAGATCAGGATCTAGGTACATATATGTATCAACATGTGTCCACTGGTTATAGCAGTGTCTTTCGAAGGTTAAATGGCTTTGGAAGAGTAAGTACTTCCGAAGCCACTTTATACTTCAGAAGAGGCTGCTTCTTCCAAGGCTTGGAGACTTCTTCATTTCATCATACTTCGGAAGTGGTCTTCACTTTATTCTTCTAAGCCTTGAACTTCGGAAGTATGCGTTTGTCTTCGGAAGTAGAGTTCTATCTTCGGAAGTTGGACTTTCCCTTTGTATTCGGAAGAACTCTACAACCTTTGGAAGTTCCATGATAAGCTTCAGAAGCCTTTGCATGCAGCACCAAAATAACTTAAGTGATATAGTTTTTGGTTGCATTAGCCTTCTTCTTGATCCAACAAACTCCCCCTAGGCTGATGCTACCAAAACATCACTTATCTTGACTACTCAAAACTTTTAGCACCAAAGAGAGCAAATATTTGTCTGTCTCTTTGTTCTTCCCTGATGTGGTACTGAGAAGTACCCTTTGTTGTTGCCCTCTGAAAAGAGCTAGTTGATGGGAACTATAATCATATTCCCATCAAACTATAGGTTCCAAGTCAGGACCTTCCACCATGTGTAGAAAGGCAGCACCTTTGGTGGGGAGATCTTTCCTTGTCTTCCTTTCTTCTCAACTTCAACTCTTCTTTAATCTTTGCCTTTGCAGTTAGCTCAGCTAGATGAAGACTGTTGAGATGATTTCTGATGAGTGCAGTAGTTTTGGAGTTGAAGGGGTTAGAGAATGGCTTCTCTGCTAACTCAGCAATGTTAAATCTGTTGGAGTGTAATAGAGAGGTTGCATTGAGCTGTTGATTTAACCATTCTCTCTTTCCACAACAATGTGTGAGAAGGTTCATCGAACCTCCATTGGATTATATTCTTTCTAGGTACAAGAGACTGACTAGGAATCTTGTCCTCTTTTCTTGTATCCAGCAGAGTCACCAATTCCTTCTGAGCTTTTTTTCTACCGCATTAAAGAGTCTGAATTGAGACCAAAAGTCTTGCAGCCTGGCCCAAAGTTCCTCTAGGCAATCAAAGAATCTGTCTCTTGTGAGGGAACTAGAAGATCCGTCTACATAGGTGATGTTAACAGAGTCTTCTACACAAGAGACTTCGCTCAAAGTAGTGCAATTAGTGAGCTTCATCTTGATTGCCTTAAACTCCACAAGGGAGAGATGTTGAGAAGGCTGAAGGGATGGTTTGGATGGTAATTGGGCAAGTTTAGGTTCAGAGGTTCTGGCTAGTGTTTTGGGTTGGATAATGGGAAGTTTGGGTGGTTGAGGTGAGGGAGTAGTTGTGGGTAGTTATGTGGGTTCAGGGGTGAAAGGTTCAGGTTGTGGTTGGGTAGAAGCAGTGAAGGTCATCCCTTTTACCCTTCTATACATCTCTTTCCATTTCCCCATCCGGATGTCAGCCTTAATTTCACTGACAATCCGTGGAGTGTCCTTTCAGACATAGGACCCAGCCGCCTACCAGAGAAGCCATGAGCCCGAAGATAGTCCTTCATCCAGGCTTTCTCAGTGAGCTTCTTGGAGGCAGTTACCCTAGCCTCTTCTTCTTCCTTCTTCTTCTTCTCTCCGGCCTTTTCTTTTGTAGCCTTCTTCCTTTATTTCTCCATTTGATCCTACTCTTTGTTGTAGAGCCAGAAGATCGTATCATCGTTGTGTGGAGAGAGTTCTTGAAGATCAAAGCCCCTGGAGAGTAAGAAGCTTATCTTGTCTCTCCTCAGCTGCAATTAGCCTCCTTCTGTTTCTCTTCCTCTACCTCTAAGGCCAACCAGACTTCTTCTTCAAGTCTTAGCCTGGTTGCCTTCTCCAGATCCACCAACTCCCCTAATGGTAGCAGGAGTGTTTCTTCATTGGCAGCTCTCATTTCAATGAGCTGGTCAATGATCTGCTCTCTTCTTTTATTGATGACAACCTCCTGATTGGAAGCAGCTGCTTTTGTACTGGCAGCTAGCAACTTCTTAGTCTGAAGTCTTCCTTTCTTCTTAAATTTCTTAATCTTCTCCTCTTCCTGAAGCTCTTCCGCAGTCATCTTCCTTTTTCCTTTGTCTTTTGAGGATCCTGATTGTGGTGGTTCTTGGAGAGAGGTTTCTGATTGTGAGAGAGTCAGAGATGGTGTTTGAGATTGAGGTGCAATTGGAAAGTCCTCACTGCTCACCTCAAATGCCATTTCCAGGATAACATCTGTGATGATCAGTTCCTCGGACATTTTGAACAGTCATTCCACAGCTTCGATTTCAGCTTCGGAAGATTCAGCTTGTTCTTCCGAGGCTTTAAATTTAGCTTCGGATGTTAAGGAGATTTAGATTCTATCCCAACTGTTTCAGTTGCTAAGCCATCAGTTCCCATTTCCCCTTCGAATTGAATCTAGGTCCATGAGGACCTTAGGTTGACCAACTTCTTCCACAATGATAGAAGGTGCAGTCAGCCTTTGAAGCTCTTTTGCTCCAAAGTAGATCATTGCAGCATCATGGCTTGGCTGCTCAAAGGAAGATCTTAACAGAAACTTGTGAAGAGTCTGTAGAGATTACTGAGCATCCTTGGATCAATCTGAAGAGTGACTTGAGATGGCTCAGCTGCTGAGATGATGGTAGAAGAAGATGTTGAAGTACAAGGCCGGCTCTATGGTTCCTTGTGTGTTTGTCTTTGAACATTCTCCCCCTTTTTGGTAGCATCATCTTGAGAGCTAGATGAGCTGGAGGAGGAAGTCAGTGAGACCCTAACGGACCTCTCTGTCTGTTTCTTAGCTAGTTGAGCCTTGAGATTGTCAATCTCAAGTTGCTGAGTGGCAGACCTTGCCTCTAAAGTCCTAACCAGAGATTCTAGGTTTGAAACTTTAGAAAGAAGATCTTGAATGAGGAGTTGCATGCTTCCCTCATCTTCTTTCGAAGAATCATGGGGAGATGAGGTAACATACCAAGTATGTTCAGCCTCACCACCAGATGTAGTTTCTTGGCACCGTGGTTTCCCATGCTCAATGATGCCTCTTTCAGAGTCATCAAAGGGCTCAGTTGCCGTAGATTCAGTCTGAGAAATGTTACCACTATCCCCAAGGTCCAATGAGGCACCTTCTGTAGTGGCAGTTGAATCTACATGAGTCCCCTCCACATCAGTGGGACTCACCTCAGTTGTTGGTTGCTGATGGGGCCTAGAGATAAGGGATTCTCCGGGCTCTATTGATCTTGGAGAGGGTCTTGTAGATCAACTTCATTGCCATGGAGAGATGTTATCTCTTCATCAGTTTTAAACAGAAGGTCAGTGAAAGATAGGGAGGTAATCCTATTGACCCGGTACTTTGGTCAATGTCTACAGGCATTGAGCCTCTGGTGGGTTGTCCCTTGTTGGCATCTCAGAAGAGAGTAAATACTCATTCTGAGGGCTGCTGGTTTGGGTGCCGGGCTCATGGGTTTGAGACTGAGGAGACTCAGAACCCAAATTGAGGTCAAAAGAGAAGGATGGAGAGACCTCTGACTGAGTGGGAGCCCATGTTTCCATTCTAGTCTTTTTGGATTGAACAGGAGGGGCTTGTTCAATCAAAGTAGATTGAACAAGGGTTTGTTTGGGGCTTCTCTGATATGTAATGGTGATGGGTGGAGAACGTAGCGTTGGCATTGTGGTGGAGGTTGCTGGTGTGGGTTCATCACCTGTGGGGTGAACAGGGATGTCACCAGGAGCTATGCGCTCAATCATACCGAAAGCAGAGTGGTGTACCTTCCAGTGAAGTTGGTGGATACCTTCTTCAATGTCTTGAAGATGGTAGGCCGCATGTGGCGAACAATCAGAGCAGTTGCACTGACAAGCATGCTCTGGTCCAACTCACAGTTGATTATGTGTTGAAGGAATTTAGAATACATGAAGAATGTATCCCTTTGCAGATTCCCTATCAGATTCGAGAACACAAATCGTGAGTAATTGAAGCGCAGGCCTCTCACCAGTGCATGAACTAAGCATCTAGTTCATAAGGGATTTGATCCCATCCTTCAGATTTGTTGGACAAGCAATGAAGGACAATATGCAGGAGGAACTTCCAATTGTAGGAGAAGTTGAACTTGTAAACAGTCGACCTGCTGATGTCTCCACCATAACGCATTAGGATATAAGTGCTATCCAATCTTCCTTTGAGAATTCAGTAGGAGCTCCTTCATCGTGAAGCTCAAGGTGCTCCGTGATAAGTGGTTCAGTGATGATCAACTCTTGTCCACAGATACTGGACCGTAGTACACAAATCCCATTTAGGGTTTTGACGTGACCATTTTCCAAAAATTATGCAATTTGGTTGGAGTAAGCAGTGGGGTTAACGGTAATGTCAGTGTAGTAGGTTGAGTGGGTGAGAAAGGAGATGATTTCAGAGAAGTCAGCATCTCTTGAAGAATCAAGAAGTGCGACTTGGTTATGTTAAGGGTTGAGTGCCACTTGGAAAGATGAATGTGGATGATTTGAGCTGGGGTAAAGTTGGAGAGGAGAAATTTCTAGGGCAGTAAAATTTGCAAGTAAGAAAATGAAATTGAGTAGTCGAGATTATATAAAAGATTATGGAATGGCGGTAATGGGGGTTAGGATAAGGTGATGTGATGGTTTAGTGGATGAAATGATAGTGGAGGTGAGGTTAAAATCAGTTAAATAATCTGACATCATTAACAAAATCTTTGCTTTTTACAGTGTGGGGCCCAAGAAATTTACATTACACAGTGAAATCTCTCTTCCGAGTGTAAAACATTTCCGAAGGAAACTTGTCTTCTGAATGCAATTCTTACTTCCGAAGCCAAAACTTTGCTTCCGAAGGTTAAAGTTGCTTCCGAATAGAGAATTTGTAAGTTTCGGAAGTAGATCTGATATATAATCAATTGCTTCTTCTGAGACCAAAAATTCTTCCGAAAAGAAAAGTCATCCTTTGAGAAATTTTGCTTCGGAAGATATGAGAATGTCTTCCGAAGGTTAATTTCTCTTCGGAAGGAATTTACACTTAGAAAATTTTAGAGAGAAGTTCTTGTAACATGGCTTAAATTGTATTGACACAAGCCTTACATATTAAAAAGGTTTTCAAAAGAGATCAACTTAATCAATCTTTATCATCCTAATAGCTGTTATGAGATACTTGAACCTTTGTTCATCAAATTCTTTCATAAACAGATCAGCATATTGGTCATTTGAATAACTTTGATTAACTTGATTAGATTTTTATCAATAATGTCTCTAATGAAATGATACCTGATGTCAATGTGCCTAGTCTTGGAGTGCTTCACCGGATTTTTAGTAATGGAGATAGCACTTTGTTGTCAATATGGATAGGAGTACTCATAAAGTTGAATACATAGTCCAACATCTGATTTTGAATCCATAGCAGTTGAGCACAACAGCTAGCAGCAGCAATGTATTCAGCTTCAGCAGTTGATGTAGAGACACAGATTGTTTCTTGCATTGCCATGAGATGATCCTTCCACCAAGAAATTGACATCCTCTTGATGTTGATTTCTTGTCAATATTGCAGCCTCCATAGTCACTGTCAGAGTATCCATAAAGATTAAAATCCTTGTTTCTGGGATACCAGAGACCTAGTTTAGGTGCTCCTTTGAGCTATCTGAGGATTCTATTAACAGCAGCTAGGTGAGACACCTTTGGAGCAGCCTGATATCTTGCCCAAATGCAAGTAGCAAACATGATATCAGGTCTACTGGCTGTTAGATACATCAGAGAACCAATAATTGCCCTATACTAATGTTGATCCGTATCCTCCCCGTCAAGGTCAGGACAAAGATTATGGTTTCTGGGTATGGATGTCTTGGCAGGCTTGCAATCCTTCATTTCAAATCTTTCTAAGATGTCAGAGACATATTTAGATTGATTATTGAAGAACCCTTCCTTCAGTTGCTTTACCTGAATTCTAAGAAATAAAATCCATTTTTCCCATGGAGCTCATCTCAAACTTCTTCTTCATAATGCTCTCAAAGTCCTTGCACATTTGGTCATTTGAGGAACCAAATATAATGTCATCAACATAGACTTGTATGAACAAATGTCCTTTCCAGATTTTCTGATGAAGAGAGTCCTATCAATGGTACCTCTAGTATAGCCATTCATCAGAAGAAACTAAGACAGAGTCTCATACCATAGCCTAGGTGCTTGGTGCAGCCCATATAGAGCTTTATCCAATTTGCACACATAGTTGGGGTGCTGTGGATCTTCAAATCCTAGAGGTTGGCATACATAGACTTCCCTATCTTTATCCACATATAGAAAAGCACACTTGACATCAAGTTGGTATACTGTGAAGTCCTTGGATGCAACATAAGCAAGGAAGATCCTAACTGCCTCAAGTCTTGCAACTGGTGCAAAGATATCAGTATAATCGATTCCTTCTCTTGAGTGTATCCTTGAACCACAAGTCTTCCCTTATTCTTGATGATCAAGCCTCTATCATCTCTTGTTTCTGAAAACCCATTTGGTGCCTATAGGTACTTGACCAGATGGTAGCGGACGTAGGTTTCATACCTTCTGTCTGTTGAATTGAAGCACTCCTCTTGCATCGATTCAATCTAGCTACTATCTTTCAAGGCATCTTCTACCTTCTTGGGTTCCATCTGAGATAGAAAGCATGAGTACAAACAGACATTTCCTTGATGAGTCTGTCCTCTTGTTCTCACACCCTCAGAGACATTCCCTATGATGCCTCAGTTGGATGAGTGTTGTGAATCCTAAGACGAGGAATCACTTCCAGTTGCAAAGATAGATCCAGGTCAGACATATTTTGCTCAGGAACTAGAACACTCTGTCTAGCTGCTGTTTCAAAGTCATTCAATGAGGACTCATTGAATGAATGAGAACATCATCAATAGTTGGCTGTGAAGTAGTATTAAAGGTTGCATGTTCCTTCAAAATACTACCACCTTCTGCCTGGTGTTGTAATGGATCACTAGATGAGTTTTGAGATTCAGTAGGTGACTCACTTGTTGAAGCTTCACTGTTCCTTGACATAGTTAAACTATCAGATCTGTGAATAGTGGAAGCTTGATGTATTGCAGCACTTGGAGAATTCGGTCTAGGCCTGGGAACCTCAAACAGTTGATCATCAGCATCCGCATCATTTTGAGCACCTATTCCAGCTGAAACATTCTCACAAGAGGGTTTAAAATAGTTTGGAAACAATTCTAAATCAAATATGTGATCAAGTACATTCCCTCTAACACAAGGAGTGTGCTCATTAACAACTATATTGGATGACTCCTCAAATTGTTGATTCTTAATTTTCTATACTCTGTAAGCTTTGGAGCTAGAAGAGTATCCAACAAAGATAGCATCATTCGACTTTTCAACAAATTTTTCTAAATTGTCCTTTGTGGTGAGTATGGTACACCTGCTGCCAAAGGACCTTAGAAAGCCAATGAACGGTGGCCTCTTGTTCCATAGCTCATAAGGGGTTTTTCCATGGGGCTTAACTACAAGAACTCTGTTCTGGACATAGCATGCAGTGCTGACTGCCTCTGCCCAGAATGTTAGAGGTAGCTTTGAATCAGCTAACATAGTTCGAGCAGCCTCAATAAGTGTCCTATTCCTCCTCTCAGCAACACCGTTTTGTTGAGGAGTTCTGGGAGCACTATATTGTCTGGCAATCCCTTTTGAGTTACAGAGTGAGTCAAGAACAAAGATCTTAAACTAAGTCCCTTGATCACTTCTAATAGTTTTAACCTTGTGATCAATTTGATTTTCTATTTTAAGAATAAAAGATTTTAATGTTTCAGTAGTTTCATCTTTAGTTCTTAAAAAGAATACCCATGTGAATCTTGTAAAATCATCAACTATCGCAAGGCAATATGATTTCCTTCCAATGCTCATTATACTTGTGGGACCAAGAAGATCCATGTGCAATAAGTGCAATTGGAGTAGTGATAGAGTTAACACATTTAGATTTATGAGACGTCCTGTGTTGTTTCCCTTTCAGGCATGCAACACAGTTGTCTTTGCAGAAAAACTCCTTTTTAGGCAAACCATGTACCAAGTTATTTTTAGCCAATTTATTCATTGTCTTAAAATTTACATGACACGTACGTTTATGCTACAGTGTTGACTCATCACTATCGGCTTTGGAAAGAAAGCATGATACTTCACCCATTGGGGAAGCATTGTTCATATCAAGCTTGTACATATCTCCTTTCCTAGGAGATCTAAGAAACACCAATTCCGGAGGAATTGTCATCCCTGGTTTGAGGGTAATGCACTCATGTTCTGTGAAAAGCATTTGGTTCTTTTGATCACAGAATTGAGAAACACTTAACAGATTGTGTTCAAGTTGTTTGACAAAGTTAACTTTGTCAACTGTTAACATACCATTTAATATACTCCCTCTTCCAGAAATATATCCTCCAGCCTCACCTCCAAACTCGACAGGACCTCCATCATAATGTTGAAATTGTTGAAGGAGAGATATGTTCCCTGTGATGTGTCTAGAGCATCCACTATCTACAATCCATACATTGTTGTTCTTGTCAAATGGATGTTCCTGCACATAAGATGAGATTTTAGTTTTGTTTGGATACCCAAGCCTTGCTGGTCTTGGGTTCTTCCAAGGATAATGACATGAGTGAACCAAATGATATGCATGGGGGTTCAACAGAGGTCTTTGAAGAAGAGATTTGGGCTGC
Organism: Flaveria trinervia; assembly: GCA_025506515.1. Classification (NCBI taxonomy): domain Eukaryota; kingdom Viridiplantae; phylum Streptophyta; class Magnoliopsida; order Asterales; family Asteraceae; genus Flaveria; species Flaveria trinervia. The sequence continues at coordinate 97,122,397 of CM046444.1, forward strand.
AACATCTTCCTTGATTTTCCCGTCCACCCTTTGGCTGATCTTGGAGGATAAGCTTGTTGATGCTTTTGCAGCATGGTCTTCTTCCGAAGCTTCTTTCTTTTCGGAAGGAGTCCTCACCACCTTTTCTTCCGAAGCAGTATTCTTCTAGGATGGTTTGAAGGGAGCTTTCTTGTTCTTCCGAACCTTAGTAGCTCTTGCTTCCGAAGCCATTTTCCCTTCGGAAGAAGGAGTTTCTTCCGAAAGCAACTTGGCTTTGGAAACTAGCTTTCCCTTCTTTAACACTTGAACTGTATGGAAGGGTCTGAATATGAAACCTTCCCTGACTCTTTCTTTTCTAACATCATTTGCATAATGTGTGCTTGCAGGATTGTAGTAACAATATTTTGCCATGTGATTTTGCAGGCCACACATGATGCATGTAATGTTAGTCTTTTGGAAAGTGAGGGTTGCTGTTTCTTGGTTTTCTTTTCTTCGTCAGCAAGTTTTCCCTTTAACTTCTGATCCTTTGGTAGGACATGAATGCTGGTATTATATTCCTTTCCTGAATCAGAAGTACCTAACACTTGGAATCCAGCTAAGATAAAGACACCCTTCTGTTTGGGGTCAATTTTCAGTTTAGATTCAACCACTTTCTTAGAAGTTCTCCTAGCATCTTTAGCTCTGCTTCTTTTGGCCTTAGTGGTTAGGATTTGATCATCACAGTAGGTGATGGGTACATCTACATGTTCCTTCCCTGTGGTGGCCACTATTAGTGCCTCATCCTTCAACTCTGGAAAGAAAGGGTCAGCAGTTGGAACCTCTTGCTCTTCAGTACCACATCTAGGCTGTCTAATAGACTCATAGGAATGTGTTGGAGCAATTTCATTGGTTCCCAACCCTCCTTTGTTTTGATAACAGAGTTTGGAATGGGAGGATGATGCAAGAATAGCTTTTAAGTTCTGCTCAGAGATAGCATGCTTCCTGGCCTGAGCCTCAGTAGTGACAAGCTAGGCTTAAGCCTCAAACAATTTGGATATCAGATCCTTGATTTGAGTCTTGTAGTTGGTGTGTTCATGTTTTGTTTCAAAAGAGATACAATTTTCTCTAACTCGTCAATTTTCTTTTGATAGTCAGATTCAGCTCTTTTAAAATCAGATTTTAGAATATTTAAAGACTCAACGTCAGATCTGATTTCAATATTGTAATCCTGATAGAGTTTAACTTTAGCTATACAGGCTAGAGTGCAGAGATGTTCATATACCTGGGCATCATCTGTTACGGCCATGAGAGCTTGAGCAGGAGTCACATCTCGTACCATGAAGCTCCAGTCAACTTCTTGAGCCACTGCGACTGTTTCAGTTGACTTCTCAGTGGGCTTTGAGTTGAGGGATGTGTGGAGGCCTGTGGGGTTCCCGGATTGGTCTTGGGAGCCTTGCATTCCCTTGCAAAATGACCCAGTTGGTTACAGTTCTAACACTTTGCCCTGGTCTTGTCGAACCCGAACTTGCTGGTAGTTGGGTTTTGAGGGAAATGCCTTCCAGTTCTCTTAAAGAACTTCTTTGCTCTATAAGTTAAGAGAGCCATTTGCTGGACAATGTCCACATACTCTATATCATCTGGGCTAAAATACTCAAGATCATCAAAGCAGTATTGAAAGTCTCCTGAGTGTCCACGTCCTGAAACAAAGGCACAACTTTCCTGGAAGGGATTGTGTTGAGCTTGTTGAGACCTTGGAGTGTCAGGATAAGTGATGTAAGGACCAGAAGAGCAGTATGGCTGCTGATAAGTCAGGAAATGCTAAGGTTGAGGGGTTAATGAGCCTTCAACAACCATTAAAGAATTGCTAGCAGGAAGACTCATGGGTCTGCTTGTTTGGTGGCCCTTCTTACTCTCCATCTCTAAACGATATCCATCAAGGATGCCATAGAGCTCAGTCATGGAAAGAGTGTTCAAGTTTTCTGTTCTCTTGATAAAGACAGTAGAATGTCCACTCATTTGGAAGAGCACTCATGAACTTTGTGGTGAGATCTCTAAGTTCAGGAGTGATCTTCACAGACTGAAGGGAAGAGATAAGATCCATGTACCTAAAGAACTGCTTCTTCAGTGAGTCCTTCTTTGAGTCGTTGGAGCTTGAGTACATCTGAGCAAGTGCATCAAACAATTCTTTGGCAGTCTTGTAATGCTCGAACCCCACCATAATAGAGTTCGGTATTGCAGTCATGAGAATAGTCATAGCATTGCTATCGATGTCCATCTTCTTTCTGTCTTCATCAGAATAGTCCTCGACAGCTTTCTCTATCATGGCACCATTTCCACCAAGTGAAGCCACCTTTGGCTTGTACGGTCCATTGACAATAGAGTTCTACATTTTGCTGTCTTGGTATCTAATGAAGCCTTCCATTCTTCTACTCCAAGACCTGAAGTTTTCAGGAGTAATGATGGGAGCTTTTGTCATTGTTCCCATCTCTACACCGGATTTGTTAAGGGCCATTTGAGTGAGTGGGTGGTAGGGAGGAGTGAAAAACAGGTTGATTTGGATGGTTAGATCACGCAATCAAGAGCCTAAGAAGCTCTGATACCAATTGCAGGATCGGTGTTTGTCACTTAAATACAATGTTTTTCTCTCAAACTCAACTAGAATCACACTCGGGTAAGAATCAATAAGAGTTGATCACAATATGAAAAGTAACTAAGAACACAAAAAGATAAGTTTCAAGATACTTTTATATATTGATTCTCAACTCAAGATACAAAGACTCTTACAAGCAGAAGCTTTCTCACTTCTATGAGTTACAAGGAGAACCTATATATAATACTATCTACAGCCGGATATACTTTGATACTAGCTGGGATCCTTTAGCTAAAGCCTATACTACAAGACTATAGTTTAAGGTATCTCGGATAAAGTCTTATATGAGATTTGGTAGTCAGGACATGTCCCTGACTTACCTTTTGTCACCAACTAAAGATGGCAACTGTACTATCATGAAAAGGTAAACAATGGAATAAAGTATGGGCAACAACATGGTTCTTTAGGAAGAAGCCATGTTGTATCATAAGTCTGCAGCGGAGTGTGAGAGACCATACGTGTGTCCACTAGTTATAGCAGTGTCTTCCGAAGGTTAAATTGCTTCGGAAGAGTAAGTACTTCTGAAGCCACTTTATACTTCGGAAGAGGCTGCTTCTTCCAAGGCTTGGAGACTTCTTCCTTTCATCATACTTCGGAAGTGGTCTTCACTTTATTATTCTAAGTATTGAACTTCGGAAGTATGCATTTGTCTTCAGAAGTAGAGTTCTGTCTTCGGAAGTTGGACTTTCCTTTTGTCTTCGAAAGAACTCTACAACCTTCGGAAGTTCCATGATAAGCATCGGAAGCCTTTGCATGCAGCACCAAAATAACTTATGTGATATAGTTTTTGGTTGAATTAGCCTTCTTCTTGATCCAACAACTCTTACAAGCATACTAATTGTGTTACAATTAGAAACTATATATACTACTATCTATAGCCAGTTATACTTAGATTACCAGCTGAAACTTACTACTAAACAAACACTACACTTTTAGAATTAAGGTATTTAAGATAAGATACTATCCTAGACTAGGTAGTCATGACACTTTCATCACTTACCTTTTGTCATCAACTAAACATGGTAACTATAGTAACTGATAAAAGATGAACAATGGAATAAAATATGTTCAACTACATAGGCGTGGAAAAGCACCATCCAGTACCTTAGAGGTTGTAGCAGTTGTCAAACCGACCATACTTATGTCCACTAGTTCATAGTTGGTTCTTTTGAAGGTTAACTGGCATTAGAATAATAAGTTCTTCAGAAGCCATCTATACTTCGGAAGATTCAACTTCTTTAGAGACTTCTGTTGGTCTTCAAGACTTTATACATCAGAAGTCTTTATCTTGAATCTTCTAAGTGTTTAGCTTCTGAAGAGGAATTACTTAGCCTCGGAAGACTAAGTTCCTATTTAGAATTTCTTCTTTCTTGATCTTTGGAAGTTCTTTAATATGGCTTCAGAAGTACACGTGTGTTTGGAAGCCTTTGATTAGTTGCACCAAAATTCTTCTAAGTGTAGTTTTGGTTGCAAAGCTTCATATGTTCCAACACACTTGGGCTTTGACTTGTAAAACCAAAATTTGTTGCTAGTTGGATTCTAAGGGAATCGCATACTTTATAGGTTAGGAGAGCCATCTACTGGATAATATCCATGTACTCCATATCATCTTGTCTAAGTCTTAAAATCATCAAAATAGAATTGAAAATATGTAGAGTGCTTATTTCTTGAAACAAAATCACAACTTTGCTGAAAAGAATTTTATTGAGCCTGTTAAGACCTTGGTGTCTCAAGAAATGTGATACAACACCAAATGGAGGATGATGGCTATTGGGGATAGTTTAGGTACAATTGGGGTTGGGGAGTTCTTGAACCTTCAATAGCATGTAGAGCATTAGTGACTGGAAGATTTGAGTTTCTGTTTGCAGGATCGTTTAAGGGTTTGAACACAATTACAACACAACAACAAAATGAGGAGATTATCTAAACTCTAATCAAACAGTAAACTGGGTTAATCAAAAGTGATACAAAGAACACAAGTAAAGCAATAGACAGAACAGAAGAATATGGTTTTCAAGGATGCAGTATATTGCTTTCTCAAGTTCTTTTACAAGTGTTACAAAGTATGTTAAAGATACAAGAAAATTGAAATACTTATACTACAACCTACAGCCAGCTATACTATGAAAGCCAGCTGGATACATTGACTAGACACTAACAAAATCAATTGTAGAATCAAAAGGCATATCTGTCTTTTGACCTTGTGACTATGACATGCCATAGCTCACATCCTTATACATTACAAAAAGGATATAGTACATAAATTGGAAAGTTTCAGACTGAAGACCTCAATGTACAGTTACCAAAAGCATGGACCTTTTCACCAACTCTTGTAAGTTGGTGACTTATCAGAGACGCAACGGAAAAGGTGCTTTATGGAACAGTACATCAGATAAGCATGTGTACTAAAAGTATTCGGAAGAAATCTATCTTCATAGGGTGAATCTTCGGAAGACTTTGTCTCTTGAAGCTTCGGAAGGCTTCATGTTTGGCTTCGGAAGATATTGGTCTTGACTTCGGAATATTTTACACTTAGAATGTTTTCTAATGTATTGTGTAAAACTTCCGAAGCATTCTTCACTTCAGTACTTAGTGCATGTTGCTAGACACTTTGGATGTTTTGGGTTGCATCAGACTTAAGGAATCCTTACAAACTCCCCCTAGGCTGATGCTACCAAAACACTTAGAAGATATTCAGATGTTGGTAGTCTTCAGTACAATCAAGACCATTCCTTTCTTCATTTGGTGGTCAGGATCATCAAGACTCTCATAGTATCTTCTCATTTCAAAGAGATCATGCAGAGGTAAGTTGATTATGTCTTGCCAGGAGTAGACATTCTCAAGACCTTGATCTCTGACAACATGCCATCTTTCTGGATTGGTAGAATAAGTCCAGGACAAGATAGGTGTCTCAGTTGCTAGAGGAGCTACTTGCATAGGAGTTGATTGGGTTGCCTTATCATGCACTTCCTCAGGTTGATCTGATTCAGCCTGGGGTGTAGAGGTAGATGACTTTGGCTTCTTCTTTTTAGTCTTTGGTTTAGAAGCCATTTTCTTCTTCCTCTTTAATGTCTTTAACTGAGAAGACTGGTCTGCAGCACCATGTTGATCATCAGTGTCTTTCTCAGTTGGGTGTTCCTCCCTCACAGGTTCAGAAGGAGAAGGAGTTTGACCCTGTCTTGGATCAGAAGATGAAGTTTGCTGAGGCTCAGCTGGAGGTTCTGGTTCAGGTGTCTCTGGTTGTTCAAACTTGACCTCCACTTCAGGTGGGACTTGACTTGGAAGAGAGTGCAAGTCAATCAATTCACCACTTTTAATCTTCTGCTTGATCACCCTTATATGTTCATCCATTGTAGATAGAGACATGGGACCAAGTCTCCTTCCGGAGAATCCATATGACTTCAAGAAGCTCATCATTATTTGTCTGTCAAGCTTGCAGATATAATCAGGATGATGCAGCCCATAAAGAGCTTTGTCAAGCTTGCAGATATAATCAGGATGATCAGGATCTACAAAACCAGGTGGTTGTTTGACATAAACCTCTTCATCAATCACTCCATATAAGAAAGCGCACTTTACATCAACTTGATAGACTTTGAAATTCTTGGATGCAGCAAATGCCAGGAATATCCTAACAGCTTCTAGTCTTGCTACAGGAGCAAAGACATCAGTGTAATCAATCCCTTCTTCTTGTGTGTATCCTTGAACAACTAGTCTTGCCTTGTTCTTGATGATGATTCCTCTATCATCCTTCTTATTCCAAAAAACCCATTTGGTTCCAATGGTAGTGTTCCCATGAGGAAGAGGAGAAAGGTTCCAAACTTTCTGCCTTTTGAATTGAAGCAGCTCTTGTTGCATAGCTTCAACCCAACTTCCATCCTTTAGAGCCTCCTCAACTTTCTTTAGCTCTAACTGGGATAGAAAACAAGAGTGAAGACAAACATTTGCTTCATGGGTTTGCCCTCTTGTCTTTACCCCGGAGATAACATCTCCAATGATGTTTGTGGTAGGATGAGACTTGTGGATCCTTAGCTGAGGGATCACAGCAAGTTGCTGAGATAGATCCAAATTTAAGAAATTTAGATCTGGTCTTGAAGATTGATCCTCCACATTATCACACCTATCGAGATTAACTTGATCCAATGAGTGTGTGACATCATTGATGTTGTCATCTATGGTATGGTTATTAGCATCAAGAAATTCTTGATCACTATCACCATCACCATTGTTGTCTTCTGCAATTGAGATGTCTTTATCTCATTGAGAAGCCTCTGAGCTGGAATTTGAAGGCATGCCAGATGTATCAGCTGGATTTGTCATTGTTGTGCTGATAGAAACCTCATTTGCTGAAGTAGTTTCAACTGGAGCTGAAGGTGTGTGAGTTGAAGGTCTTCCTAGCTCAAATCTTGGATCAGAATCACGTGTATTTAAATTTTCTGCAGATCCTGAAACATGCTCACAAGATTTATAAAAACAGTTGGTAACTAAATAAAGATCAAATAGCCAATCCGGACCAGAACCAGACACACTAGGTGTGTGCTCATTGAAAGTCACATTGGCTGACTCCTCAATAATTCTAGTTCTAAGATTGTATACTCTATAAGCTTTAACTTGGGAAGAGTATCCAATGAAGTGTCCATCGTCTGATTTCTCAGCAAACTTGGCAACTTGATCTTTGGTATTCAAGATGGTGCAGGGACATCCAAATGACATGAGAAAACCAATGAAAGGTTTCCTCTTGTGCCAAAGTTCATAAGGAGTCTTACCATGTGTCTTAACTACTAAAACTCTATTTTGCACAGAGCAAGCAGTATTAACTGCCTCTGCCCAGAAGGTGATAGGCAGTTTAGAGTCAGACAACATAGTTCTTGCAGCTTCAACAAGTGTCCTGTTGCTCCTCTCAGCAACTCCGTTTTGCTGAGGAGTCCTGGGAGCACTGTATTGTCTTGTAATACCCTTCTCATCACAAAATGTATCAAGGCTTTGGTTCTTGAATTCAGTTCCTTGATCACATCTTATGGTTTTGACCTTGTGATCACATTGATTCTCAATCTTTAAGATGAAATTCCTTAGAATCTCAGGAGTCTCATCTTTAGTTCTAAGGAAGAAGACCCAAGTGAATCTTGTAAAATCATCTGTGATCACTAGACAGTATAAGGTCCTTCCAAAACTCATTACACTGGTTGGGCCAAAGAGATCCATATGTAACAAGTGTAGGGGTGTAGTGATGGAGTTCATTTCCTTAGGCTTATGGGATGTCTTATGTTGCTTCCCTTTCAGGCATGCAACACAATGATCATCACTTGTGAACTCTTTCTTTGGCATTCCAGTTACCAGATCATGCTTAATCAATTTATTCATGTTTTTAAAGTTTACATGGCACATTCTATTATGCCATAAGAAAGACTCATCACTATTGGCTTTAGATAGAAAGCATGAAACTTCTCCAGAGGGAGATGTTTCTTGCAAATCCATCTTGTACATGTTCCCTTTCCTAGGGGCTCTGAGCAGGATGTGCTCATGAGGAATGACCACACCAGGCTTGAGAACAATGCACTCATGCTCAGTAAAGAGCATGTTATGTCTTTGATCACAAAATTGGGATACACTCAGAAGATTGTACCCAAGCTCCTTAACAAAGTTTACCTTTTCAATGCTGAGCTTACTATTTGTGACCTTGCCCCTTCCAGAAATGTAACCACCTTCATCTCCTCCAAAAGCAACTGGTCCTCCATCAATTCTCTCAAATTATGGAGTAGAGACCTATTGCCTGTCATGTGCCTGGAACAGCCACTGTCAATTATCCAGACGTTTCCGTTTGTCTTGAGCCGTTCCTGCACAAAAAAAATGATTAGTTACATTTGGAACCCAAGCCGTACTTGTCTTGGGCTCAGAAAGTGTAATAGAAGGTAATGCAACAGTAATAGATCCTATGGTTGTACTGTGATGATCTTCAGCTATTGTTGATGGAGAAATTTCAGTCATTTGGTCTTTCTTAGACTTCCACACCACCTTTGGATTCTTGGACTTGACCTTCAAAACCTTTGAAGCTTTTGGAACTTCACAGTTTTGATGACTGAACCTTCGGAAGATTCTGCAGTCACTGCAGCAGACTTCAGTGCTTCGGAAGAACTCCTTTCTTCCGAGACCAATTTTACTTCCGAAGGTAATTTTCCATTTACCTTCTTCTTTGATTGGATCTTCCGAAGGAAACAGACTTTCCTTCCGAAGCTTGAGACTTCTTGAGATTCTTTGAAGTCTTTGTATTGGTCATGTGGATGGTACTCCTAGGATTGTATGGGCAATCCTTAGCAATGTGAGAAGTATTTTCACACATGACACATAACATTTTCTTATTCAAAAGAGTCTCCTTTTGAGAGCAAGACTGGCTTTGGTCACATCCCATCTCCACCTTCATCTTGGTAGATGCTGAGACAGTTCTTTTGGGCTGTGAACTGTTCTTGGAGTTTGATGGTCCAGGCTGTGCAGCAGTGGTACACAGCAGCTCAGTCTTCTTCTTTGCTCTGAGATGATTTGAACATGAACCAGGACTCTTAGATGAGGAGTCTTGGTTGATGTCATCAGTCCTTACTACTTTGAAACCTGGAGAGATAAAAACTTGTTTCTGCTTAGCATCAAAAGTAGCCTTGATTTCTTGAGCCTTCTTTGCTTTCCTTTTGCTCTTCCTGATCAAGTTCTTTCTTTTGGACTTGGTCATCATAGATGATTTCTCCTCAGAAGGATAGTGGCCCTTGGAAGAATCCTCTTCTTCACTCTTCTCAGAGGAATTCTTCACTATCACTTCTTCATCATCCTCACTTATAGGATCTATGAGAGGAAGCTCATCTTCACAAGTTCCACACCTAGGATATCTTACAGACAAGATTGTGTGTGGAGGAGCTATCTCATTTGATCCTAGTCCCTGTCTATTTTGATAGCATACTTTGTTATGCAGGGATGAGGATATCATGTTTTTGAAGGTCTCTTCTTCAAGAACACTTTTCTCTGCCTTGGGTTTGCTGATCACAAGCTCAGCCTGGCACTTAGTCAATTTAGTTATGAGATCTTGGATCTGAGTTCTAAAATCTGTATGTTTATGTTTTAGTACTGAAATGGTTTTCTCCAAATCTTTTATTTTTAACTTGTAATCATTTTCAGACTTTCTAAAATCAGATTTTAATATGTTTAATGACTCAAGATCGGATCTCATCTCTAAGTTGTAGGACCTGTATCTCTTCACTTTAGCAATGCATTCAGGAGTACAGAGATGTTCCAATACCTTGGCTTCATCATGGTCAGCCATCAATGCTTGGTTTGGAGAAGCATCTTCCGCATGAAAACTCCAGTCAAAGCCTCCTTCTTCAACAGCAACAGTAGCATGTTGCTTAGGCTTATCAAACTGAGGAGCTTTGTCAGTGTAGTTTGGTCTGGGTTGTGTTTGGCCCCCATTTGCTTTAGGTTTCTTACACTCCCTAGCAAAGTGACCCATAAGGTTACAGTTATAACACTTAACTTTGCTTTTATCCAGCCCAAACTTTCCACTGGTAGCATTTCTTGGAAATCTTCTTCCTGTTCTCTTGTAGAACTTCTTGGCTCTGTGAGTGAGGAGAGCCATCTGCTGAACTATCTCCATGTATTCCAGGTCTTCTGGATGAAAGCAGTCCAGGTCTTCAAGAGTGAAGAGATATTCTCAAAGCTTTCATCAGTAGACACAAAGGCCTGAGAAGAACTTGTCTCTTGGAATGGACTTCCTTGAGTAAAGTTTTCCCTTGGTGTCTCCGGGAAGGTGATGAAAGGACCCTTTTGTGAGTTGTCAGGGTAGCATAAGAGATGATGTTAGGGTTCTACGCTGTCCCTTTCAACCACATGAAAGGCTGAACCCATTTGATTGTTGGAGTTGCCAGATGAACCTTGTATGTTCATCTCCATCTGGTATCCACTGAGAATCCCATATAACTCTGTCAGAGTAAGAGTTTTAAGGTTCTCAGTCCTCTTGATCACCACACAATAGTGTGTCCATTGCCTAGGAAGTGAGGACATGAACTTCCTTACAATGTCTCTGTTCTCAAGAGGAACTCCTTCATCCACTAGGGTATGCACAATCTCAACATACCTGAAGTATTGTTGGTTCATGGTTTCACCGCTTTAAAGGTGAAATTTTCAAACTGCTGCTTCAGAAGATCTTTCTTGTTCTCCTTGGCTTCAGAGGAGCCTTCATACATCAGCTTCAGTGCATCCCACAATTGTTTAGTTGTTTTGCACTTCTTAAAACCTCTATATACAGAGTTTGGGAGAGCAGTCTGAAGAGCAGTCATGGCCTTCCTGTCAATCTCTACTCTTTTTCTATCTTCATCTGAGTAGTTGGCCATATCTTTAGGAATCATACCAGCACCAGTAGCAAAGGGGGTGCTGGGTATGAAAGGTCCATTTTCAACAGATTCCCACATTCTTGATTCAAGAGACCTGATGAAGCCTTCCATCCTCGTGCACCAGGTGTCAAAATCATCAAGAGTGATCAGTGGGGATTTGTTCATGGTTCCAGTCTCCATATCAGTCTTTGAGATGGAAGCCATTTGAGAGTTTAGTTTTTGTGTGTGTGAGGGATCTTAAGATGATTAGATCTTATATCAAGAGCCTGAAAGCTCTGATACCAATTGTAGGATCGTTTAAGGGTTTGAACACAATTACAACACAACAATACAATGAGGAGATTATCTAAACTCTAATCAAACAGTAAACTGGGTTAACCAAAAGTGATACAAAGAACACAAGTAAGCAAGAGACAGAACAGGAGAATATGGTTTTCAAGGATGCAGTATATTGCTTTCTCAAGTTCTTTTACAAGTGTTATAAAGTATATTAAAACTACAAGAAACTTGAAATACTTATACTACAACCTACAGCCGGCTATACTATGAAAGCCAGCTGGATACAATTGACTAGACACTAACAAAATCAATTATAGAATCAAAAGGCATATCTGCCTTTTGACCTTGTGACTATGACATGCCATAGCTCACATCCTTATACATTACAAAAAGGATAAAGTGCATAAAGTGGAAAGTTTCAGACTCAAGAGCTCAATGTACAGTTACCAAAAGCATGGACCTTTTCACCAACTCTTGTAAGTTGGTGACTTATCAGAGATGCAGCGGAAAAGGTGCTTTATGGAACAGTAATTAGATAAAGCATGTGTACTAAAAGTCTTCGGAAGAAATCTGTCTTCATAGGGTGAAGCTTCGGAAGACTTTGTTTCTTGAAGCTTCGGAAGACTTCATGTTGGCTTCGGAAGATATTGGTCTTGGCTTCGGAAGATTTTACACTTAGAATGTTTTCTAATGTATGTGTAAAACTTCCAAAGCATTCTTCACTTCAGTACTTAGTGCATGTTGCTCAGACACTTTGGATTTTTGGGTTGCATCAGACTTAGGAATCCTTACAGATTCTACTAGGTCTTATGGTGGTGTAAAAGGTGCTGCTCTCGAGTTGGATCCAAATTTGCCTTGATCATGTTAACAAAGTCTTGAGCATCTCACATTTTATCTCTATTCAGTACTTGAATCTTCTTTCTGTTCATATTGTGAATGGCTTCAAGTGGTAGTTTCTTAACTGAGATTGGTTCCCAAATAGACACCGTAGATAGCCCATCCTTGTGAATTCAAGAGAAACCACCTACATCAACTTCTAGTTTGACAATGTTGCCCAACTATAGAGGTGTCTTCTTCTTCTTCTTCCTTTTCTCCCTCTTTGCACTAATGTGACCATAAGCCATCTTTAATATTTTGGTACACTTTAGAAAGAAATGTAGATCTTCTTGACCCAATTTGTTTGATATCTCTCTGAAGTGCCTTGTATATGTTGTGAATATATGATTGATCCAGTAGTCTCACTTCATAGCCATTAAACAATCTGATTTCAGCACCTTCTTTACCTCCCCACTTCCTCTCAATCACCAATTCATAGGTCTTCTCATCATAATAAACATTTGAGATTGGTGTTGAGGAATGTGTACCAGCCACCATTTTTCTTTTCAATGACTCAGTAGGTTTCACTCAAAGTTTTCGAAACACTACTTGTTCAGCTGGTTTTGTCTGTTTCATCTCCAGAGGGTTCTTGAAAGTTTAGTCCGTTCTCATGCATATTGCTTTTAATGAATTGAAGTTGTTGGTTCTCTTGAACATTTTAGGTATACCTTCAAACTCATATCCTCTAAACATGGCATTATGGTTGATTAGCTCTAGATTAGCCGGTTCTTTCAGGTCAGGAATCTCAAGTGTATTTACAAGAGCAGAGTTCTCAGTAAAAAATTGCACTAGACCTGAGATTCTTTTAACCGTAAACATACTCCATGAACTATCATACTTCCAAGAAATAATTGTTTGGTCCGTTTTGCCTTTTGGAGTAGATACACCTCTAATCATCTCAGTAGTGGTCAACCCTTCCTGATGTTTTAATTGGGATGAAGAATAGGTGCCAGATAGTCTTGATCTTTATGTGTAAGTTGCATGTCTTGTGCAGAGATTCTTGATCTTGGCTTTTGATGATGACTTCTTCTAATTTAATCAAATTTTCTTTCTTTTCATTCATTAATCTGAGTGTGGTAGCTCTCAGTGAGTTGGTTTTCATGTTTCCCAATTTCCTTTTACTGAATCCTTGACTAGTGAGGTAATCCTTCATTTCCCTATCAGTCATTGCATAAGGATCAGGATGTAGAGGTTCATGAGTTTGTGATTGCTTCTTCATGACTGACAGCTTTGGCTTTTGAGCTTTGGGTGCAATTGATTTATTATAATCAGTTTCAACCATGGGGTCCAGCAGTTTATTGACCTTTTCTTCTGCTGCTTTCATGCCTTCATATGTCATACTAAATACTTCATTTGCATCATACCCGTGATTGATTAAAAACATGGCTTTTATCATAAGGTAATCAGTTTGAGCCTTTAACACCATTTCATCTACAGATTTTTCTTTTTGCACAGGACTGTCCACATCTACAGCCTTTTCAGCATCATATCCTGCTTCTATTTCCCCTTCTTCCAGATCAATGAATGCTGCTTGTTTCTTTAATTGAGCCTCAGCCTTCTCATGTTCATCTAGGAATTCAACTATTGCTGCCAAACTTCTTAGGTCATCCTTTTTTACTTTTCTTCACATTTTCTTCTTCAACTATTGGTCTCTTCCCTTTTGCATTTTTAGATAAGTATTTCATCTTTCTGGTATAAGTTTGAAGTGGAGGACCAGAAGAGGATTTAGTCTTTTTTATCTCCTCAGGCACTTTTTCAGCCTCAATTTGTACTTGTTCCTGATCATCACTTCTTTTTCTTCCTTTTCTTTTTCTTTTTCACAAACCTCTCTAAACATATGTTTTTGTTCCTCTGATAATGACACAGTAGGTACCATTTGCATACTCAACTACTTTTCCAAGGGAACTGGAGATTGAGGAATGACCACAATGGGTTTAGTGTTGGTCCTCTAGTTAGCAACAAAATCCCAAAATTCCTCATCAATTATGAATTCTTTAGAAGTAAAAATATCTAGAGCACTCATTAGTTCTTCAAATTCAGCCTTCTTTGTTTTAGTAGCATCTGATTGTCCAGAATAAACCATAATTTCTAGACTTGATTCTTCATTTTTTTTTACTTTCTTCAGCCTCAGCACTTCTTGGAATTTTAATTAACATCTCAAGTTTAGAGATTCATTTATTTTGACATTCAATTTGACTTTGGAGATTGAGATTATCTCTGCTTGTTCTTCAATAATATCCTCTTGCTCTTCCATAGCTATTGTTTGAATGGCAAGAGTATCAACATGGTGAGTTACTTCTTCTCTAGAATGGTTAACAACAACTTTTAAGTATTCAATCTCTTTCTCTTTATCTTTCTTTTCAACTTCATATTTTTCTTTTAGCTCTTTTAACTCATGCACCTTTTCATCAAGTTCTTGAAGCCTATCATCAATGTTTCTAGCTCTCCTATTTAGTATTCTTTCCATCCTTTCAACTTTTTGCAAGAGCTTAGAGAATAACTCATCTTTTTCATCCGGTCTATTTACATTAGATTCACCAAAACTCTCTGAGGGAGCAATCTCAGAAGTGACTCTCTTGTCAGGCATTTGAACATGTTAATCCTCCTCATCCGAAGATGATTTGGATGCTTTAGATGTGTTGGTTGAGTCACCAAACTCAGTTGGGTTATCATGGGTGGGCAATGGTTGAGGTAGTGATTTTGGTGAGTGATGAGGTGGTGATATTGGTGAGTGATGAGGTGGTCATATTGGTGAATGATAAGGTTGAGATTTTATTGGTTGGGCTATTGGTGATGCAATAGGAGTTTTATGGGGAGATTGTAATTGTGATGGTTGTGGTGATGGTTGTGGAGATGGTTGTGGTAGAGACACAACTGGAGATGTATAGTCATGAATTTCAAGTTCAGTATGAGAATCATCCATGCACCATCCTGGGGTGATACTAACCTTTGCCTATCAATACCATAAACTTGCTCATCAGTAGCTTGTTCTTCGGTGTGGTCATGAGCATCTTGTTCTTCTCCTTGTTCTTCTGGATTGATCTGTTGAAGCATCCAAGGAAGAAAAGGTGAGTGAGCTCCACTGTAGTAGTTTCTGGGTCCCTCTTCTTAATGTACTTGTATGATTTAGCGTCATAATGAGGAATATCTAGAACTGGTCCCTCAGTAGCTAGATTTGGGAATGCATCATTTATCAGGCATTCAATGAATCTTGGATACATCAAGAACTTATGTCTCCTTCCCTCTAGAATATTTTATACCAGACCATTAAATACATAAGCTGACATGTTGAATGTCTGTTTGTGCATAGAGCACAAATTGCTGATGAAGTGATGATTGGAATATCATCCCCCTTGTTTTCTTTTTGGATAAACAGTGCTAAAAGATGTGGATTAGAAATCTCCAAGGCAAAAAAACTAATCCCTTTACAATCTACTTAGATTCAAATCCCCCTTCATACCCAATTTCTGCAAAAAAAGGTAGTGATGTCATCCTTATCCAACTCTATTGGTGCAATAGCATCATCACCAAAATGCAGACATCTTCTCACAGAATCTACAGTTATGATCAAAGTGTGCTCATTATCAATTCTTCCAGATAAAGTTCTAACACCATCTACTTCAATCACTTCAGGTGAATTCTAGAAAGACCTTATCAGGTTCTCGTAAATGATGGGTCTAATAGTTATAGCATAAGCTACCCTTGTTGTAGAGATAAATTTGATAATGCCTCTGAGTTCCTCAGATTGTGGTACATCAGGGTCTAAATAACCACTGACATTATGGAGCTTGCTCCATGAATGATTAGCCATTTAATCTGCATAAGAGTGTTGCATCCAGAAAGGATCATACATCCTAATTCCAAGAAGAAATGCGGATGAAGACTCTGCTAAAGAAAAAGAAGTGTTGTCTTCCGCATTTGTCAATGCGGTAGACATAATGCAAATACGGACAAGTAACTCTTCCGCATTGACAAATGCGGACGACTAAAAGTTAATGCGGACAAGGCTTTGCTCATCCGCATTTGACAAATGCGGATGACCGAAGAAATGCGCATAAGTATTTGTTCATCCGCATTAACCAATGTGGATGACCACATACTAATGCGGATGATCAAGTGAAGAATGTTGATCAAGTGAACTCTCATCTGCATTTGTCAATGCGGATGAACAAGCAAAGATGCGGATCAAGACTTAGACTAGTTTCTCATGTAATAGCTCAGGGGTAGTTTAGTCATTTTGTAAAGGCATCTTGTCTGCCTATAAATAGAATAGATAAGCTGGTACCTGAGGTGACGGTTGATAGACATAGAGATTTTTTTTGTAATTATTCTTTGTAATCACCCAACTTTCATATATACAATACAAAAACATTTATGAGTATTTTTCTTGCATTGAATATTCTTTGATTGTTTGTTTCCGCCATTCAATCATTGACTTGATTTCCATATTCGATTCATACTAAGAATATCAATCTTACTCAACCCATTCAATTGGTATCAGAGCTTTGGCTCTCGATTCTCTTTCAGATCTGTGCATGAACTGAATAGAATTCGATTGATCTGGTAATCGAGTTGCTAGTAGTGGATATCATTATCTCTACTTAGTAAACAACAAAAATACTCCTGTCAACAACAAAAAAATCATTACAATTACAAATCTCATTCTGAACTTCGAATGAACTTCTTGAACAAGTTGGACTTATCAATCTTAATTAATCTTAAAATCAACTAAATCTATATTTACACAAGTTAAAATGGATTCTAACAGTTACTCATAACTTGGTCATACACCTAAACCTCCTATGCTTAAACACAAATCTGAGTTTAACAGTGGAGAATAAGGTTTAGAATTACATCACAGGTGTAGATCCTGATTTCTGGATATCAATATGCAAGGGTCCACACATCCCAGTTACTCTGTCAACAGATCAAGCTGCAGTTTACAAGACTACTAGAATACCCATTGAAGACTTAACTCTTGATGAAGAAGACTATAAGAAAATCAAGATTGACCTCAAAGCATACTCAATTTTGACTCAAGCACTCAAGATGGATGGGCTGAAAAGATTGGAAAAGTATGGAACTGCTAAAGCTGTGTGGGATGCACTGAAAATCATGTGTGGAGGAAGCAGTGAGGTGGCTGAAATCATCAAAGATAAGCTGGTCAATCAGTATGAAACATTCCACCACACCAAAGGAGAATCATTACCTAAACAACTGCACAGATTTGTACAGTTAGTAAATGACTTGGAAAATATGCGAGTCACTTACAAGATTAAAGAATTAAACAAGAAAATGCTTCACAGTCTTCCTGAAAGCTGGAAACAGAATGTAACTATGCTGAAAAATACTCTTGATCTTGAGAGTACTACTTTAGAACTAGATGAAAGAAGCAGAAATCTTGGTGGACCAAGAGTGATTGAGGCTCACAAATTTCCATCAGAATCTCGTTCTGTGGAAAATGCCTTCATCACTAAGGAAGATGATTTCATCTCATCAAGAGATCAAATGAACAACACTGGGTTCATTGCAACTCCACCAATCAATCATCCATCAACTTCATCTGAAACACCTAAAGTCTCTACTGCTCCTCAAACCTCTCCTAAAGACTTAAGATCAGAATAACAAAAGGCAAACTACAATGCCTTTGTTGCAAGCTTTGAAGCCTACTTGGGAGGAAGACTCACTTCTGCTCATCTAATTCAGGAAGATTTACAGGAAATGGATTCCGATGATGTGGAGGAAATGGATTCCGATGATGTGGAGGAAATGGACCTACAGTGGCAAATGGCCATGATTGCCATGAGAGCCAAGAAATTCTTCAGAAAAGGAAGAAAGTTGAGCCTAAATGAGAACACAAAACTTGGATATGATAAATCCAAGGTTAAATGCTTCAACTGTGGCATGGTGGGCCACTTCTTAAGAAAGTGCAACGCCCCCAAGAGAAACAACTATAAAGGAACTCTCTAGACCAATCATCATCACAACCTAACTCAATCTATCACTCCAACAACCAACAACAGCAGTATCATCAATCTCATCATCAACAAACATATCGGAATCAACCACAGCTGACAAATGAAGCTCATGTAAGCAGTCAGCCTTCTGCCAGTGCCCTAGTAATAAAGCAAGATGGGGTATGTGACTGGAGTGTGTATGTAGAGGAAGTCAAGCCTCAATTCCAAAATCATGCTCTTATGGCTCACATCAACGATGGACCATCTCCAATGCCTACTGAGGTAAAATCTAACCTTTGTAGTGAAAAATGCATTAATGAATTGCAAGGATATAGGGAACATAACATAAACTGGCTGATAAAATTTAAGAAGAAAAGGTGAAGTCAGAAATGATGAATAGAGAAATACAAAGCTTTGAAATCAAAATCTAATCTCTTATTTCTGACATAGAAAAACTGCATGGTGAGGAGTACTCTCTTGCAGCTGAGAATGAGCTACTTACTGAAAAATTAGCTCAACCTAAGGCTCAACACTCAATGACTGAAGTGAAACTTGAAAAGCTCCAAATGTCTTCAGTCAAGCTATAAGAGATGCTTGATTCCCAAAAGGATCCAAAGGAAATGTCAGGGATTGGGTATAATCATGTCGTCCACATACAATGACAACTACACTGTCATGCCTGAGTCTGTCTCACTCACTGGAGCAATTGAAGCTAAACTATGGAACCTAAGTCTGTAGTAAAACAGGTGACCAATCCTCAAAACAAACCTGTTAGGATCTCAGCCCTTGGTTTAATCGATTGAACAAATATAGCAGCGGAATAGCTCAGAATTAGACAAATTCAAGCAAGAACATTCGATATAAGGCGATAAAAGAATGTTGTTATAGAGAGAGAAATATCCGACAAAAGGAATATTGCATTAAGATTGTCGGCCTCAAAGGCACGATTACAGGTGAGTCGTCCTTCCTTATAAAGGAAAGAATGACGTAGGCTGATGTCACTTGAAAGTGACATGTAACCGTTTTATAACTACTGATGTTTAACAACTACTGAAGATGTCAACAACTGACATCTTCTTACAAATTTTCCTAAGTGTTAAACATCTTATTACAACTACTGAAAAACATAAAACTACTGATACTACAACAACTGAAGAACAACCTCTTCAGTTGTTTACAAGTACTGAACAGGAATAAAACTACTGAAAATTAAACAAACTACTGAAAGGAAAATAAAACTACTGATGAGAAAATCATCACAACAACTGAAGAAACCCTCTTCAGCTGTTGTCATCAGCTGTTAACATCAGCTGATGTCTTCAGTACTTGAACATCAGACTTTGTCTTTCAGCTGTTGATCTTCAGTCTTTGTCGTCAGTACTTGTTAGAAGTCTTCAGACTTTAGATCTTCAGCTGTTGTCTCAGTCTTTGTTCAGTACTTCAGAAATACTTCAGCAGTTGTATTCTTCAGACTTTGTAGAACAGCTGATCAGGTCTTCTTCAGCTGTTGTGATGACTTGTGGGACTTAGAGGTTTCTCTGATCAGGCTCATTGGTTCTTTTGTCCAACAAACTCCCCCTGAACCAATGCAGCCAAAACCTCTAAGTTATTGACGAGTCCCACTTATTTGGCACATAGATTGGTCTTTTATCCTCTTGATCAGATGAGAAGTGACCTTTTTCAGCACTGGCCTGGGAAGAAGTCTCTGATGATCTGTCTTGCATGATATGGTTGGGAGCTCTGTATTGGGGACTTGGACACTGAGCTGTTACCCCAACCATGAGATCTACTTCCCGTGTATCAGCCTATAGGATTCCCTGGTGTAAGCCCTTAGAAACATGATCTGCTCATCCATTGTCAGCACCTCGGGCACACCATCAAACAATCCTTCTCGGCCATACACTTCAGATATGTACTTGGCCTGTTTTCCATTCTTGAGCTCAACCGTGGTTATTTGTCTATAAGCAAACTCATCTGGATGAGCCTTCTAAGAGCAGGTTGAGCTCTCTTGTTTGAAGTTTTCAAGTCTTTTGTAAACCAATCCCTTCTTTATGATTTTGTTCTCCAACATCTTTTGAGGTGGTTGTTTGGCTTCATAGGCTTTCTTGAATTCTTCTACGATTTCCCAAGGTGACACTACAAGTACCACAGTGATGTCTTCGTCGACAACCCTCTTCACTTGGCCCTTGTATTTTGAAGGAATTTCTTTCTTGACAATCCGGTGTGCCACCCTAGGATCAGCCATATCCTTACTTTTTCCCTTGGTATTGAAAGGTATTAGCAAGGGTGTACAATCTTAAAACTTCTTTCTTCATGCTAATCATTGAAGAGGATGTGGCATATGCTTGGTCAATGCTTTTCAGCATTTCCTCATCATGTCTTTGCATCTGTTCCTCTTCAATCTTTATCATCACGTCATGCATTTGAGAAGCAGGAGTGATGGACATTGGTTAGCCTTAGGCAAAGTGATAACTGCAGAGAGTGGCAGTCTGTCTTCATCCTCCTCTTCTTCTTCATCAGGCCTCAGTACCTTTCTTTTCTTTTGTCTAGGTACATCACTGGCAGGGGTTTTGAGGGTAAAGGATTTGGTTTTGTGGGTTGGATGGTTGGTTTAGAGGGTAAGGGGTTGTTTTAGTGGGTTGTGGAGGTAGTGATTTGAGGATAGAGGCTTTTCAGAGTGTTTTAGCATTTTGGCTGTAAGGGAGGCTTTGGTAAATTTTGTCAGTTCTTTTCGATTCCCAACCCCAGCTTCATTCAATGCCTCAATCACTAAACCTTGGAGTATGCTTCAGACGAACAAATCTTGGTGGTTATTGCCAAGATGTTGTCCCTGGTCCAGGCCCTTATTTCAATCAGAGATCTTCCAAGTATTTAGCTATAAATCTGATCATTATCTCCAGCCTTTCTCTTTCTAAGGCATCATAGCTAGCCCATCTTGAGTTGATCTCCTCTGTTTCCAACCTTCTGATCTCGGAGTCTAGTTGTTGGATGTCAAAACCTTGCCTATATAACTGTTCAATGATTTTATCCATTGAACGGTTATGGTTGGCATCAGCTTCTTTCACCATATCATTCAGCTCCTTCTCCTTCTCAGACTCTCCTTTCCTCTTTGATATGTGACATGAAAGTCTTTTTGACTTTCATTCACTTCAGCTCTCTTCTCACTCTCCTTCTCCTTCTCCTCCACACTTATAACAGCCACTCCTTCTCATTCACCTTCTCTGATTCTTCTTTCTCCTTCTCCCCATCTGTCCTCTTCCTTTTTCCTTTAACTGACTGACTCCCCTTTTTGGTTGCATTGGGTGCAAGGGTTGAGCAGTAGAAAGGGATTTGATCACCAACTCCTCCACCAGGGGTTGTATTATTGTAGGAAGCCTCTCATCAAGGGCTTTGATCACTATATCCGTGATCATGGGAGTGATGAGAGGTAGGGATTTTTGAAGGTTAGCAACTGATTGATCAGGATGGTTCTGTTCCTGAGAATCAGTGCCAAAAGCAGAGGCTGGTGGCTTGGAAGTATGTATTGGCTCAGTTTGTAGGGGACCTTCAGAAGAAGGTGCCATCTGTGGGGTGTATTGTGGTGGCAGATGGACTTTCATCCTGAGACATCTTGGCCAGCAGTTCTTTGAGTCTGCTAACCTCATCCTCTAGGATGGTGTTTTGAGCAACTACATTATAGAAGAAGCTCAGGTCATCATCAGTTGATACTGAATCACCTGACCTCCTGACAGAGTCAGGATGAACATGCCTTGAGTGTAGATCAAGTATAGCATGTGCCCCTGTTCTTGGTTCTGGGGACTTCCAGCCTCAGGACTATGTCCTTCATCAGCTGTTGCCGCTGGTGAGGTCTTAGAGATGTTACCAACTGCACCCTGGTCATTTGCTGAGTCAGAGGCAGTGGCAGCCTCACCAGAAGTTCGCACCTCCTTGTCTACACTAGAAGATGGAACATGATAACCCCTGTGCTGTGGGTGACAGAAGCATTGTGATCCTCCCCCTCAGGTGTTGAGGTTATCCCAGTAGTGATTGGTGTCTGGGTGGGGGGTGAGGAATGCAACTGCGTCAACACTTTTGCAACAATAATTGTAGGGCTTTGAGGGGCGGTTGCATCAGGAGGGGTGTGGAAGCAGTGTGCACCCGGGACAAGTGGTGCTCTTCAATGGTAATCCCCTCAAGTGAGGAGGATCCCAGCAGTGTGGCTTCCTTTGATTGGTTGCATCAGGTTCCTTTTGAGAGGAAAACTGAGCGGCTTCGGTTGGTGGAGTCATAGTCTCTACTGGGGGGTTAATTCCAGTCGAGATAACCTGCTTTGGTGCAGCAGGGCATCCTCAGGGGACTCAACTCCCTGAGTAGCCTTCTTAGGCTTCTTCTTTGTGGGTTTGGAGGGGACTTTGGATGTGGAAGTGGAGGCTGTGGGTTCCAACTGCGTGGGTTTGCGCAGCTTGGCAGCCTGTTTAAGCGTTTGGTCAGTGTTGTGTCGGGAGTATACCTCCGGCAATACAGCCAAGCAGGGACTCCCAGACCAACTAGTCCCTCAGCATGAAGCTGATTCTCTATTATGGCCATTATAAACCGAGGATATAGTATCCAACGGTTAGAAAGTGGTTTTGGGGCATATCCTTGATTTCAAGAAAAATTATTTCAGAAAAGTTTAGAGGTTCTTGTTCAAGGATAGAGAACATTACCTGTTGCCATCTGGAAGATAGTTGATCCCAAGAAGAAGTCTTCGGGGCCAGGCAAACATTTACCAGATGAAATATCAAGCGTTCAGCGTCTAGAAAATGTTTCTTCAGAATGGTCGAAGCACTAAGATCGCCTTGATATCCATGTTGTTCAAATGAACGATCAAGTTGGCGCTTAGGATATCCAACAGGGTAGGCAGCATCATCCAATAGTAATATCTGGCGGATGGTAGCAGTAGAGATGACCACCTTATGAGAGTTGATGGACGAATGGATAGATTCTCCATTAACAGTTGCATTCGTCAAAAACTGATGTAGCGAATCGGCATAAATGATGGATTTAGGAGGAAAGCCGTTTGCCGTAGTGGTGATTGGACCATAAGATCTATAGCATTATCGAATTTGGTCCAGAAGGGCGATTTAGTAAGGTATGCGACACAGTTGTGTCGAGGCTTGAGTTGCATGGTCGCCATTAATGAAGGTGAAAGGTTTTCAGAGCTTTTGAAATTTTAGGTCGTGAAAGAATGAAAAACTCTGAAAGAGGGATCAGATATATAGGGTACGGGTTATGAAACGACTGAAGGTTTTGGTGTTAGTCATTAGTATTTGAAACAACTGATGACGTGGTATTAACTTTCAGAGGTTTGAAACGACTGATGGTATTGGTGTGGTCAGCAGTTATAAAACAACTGAAGACATGGTGTTTACAATCAGACGTTGAAACAACTGAAGTCTCTGATTTAGGCATCAGTAGTTTTAAAAACTACTGAAGACAAGTTGGACTTCAGATGTTGAAACAACTGAGGACTTGGTATTAGTCATCAGTAGTTGTGAAACGACTGAAGACCGTGGTTTTGCCATCAGTGTTGTAAACAACTGAAGACTTGGTGTAGTCATCAGTAGTTGTGAAACTACTGAAGACATGGTATTGCTTCAGTTGTTTATGAAGAAACAGCAGTTTGTGAACTACTGAAGAGAGAGTACTCATCAGTAGTTGTCGTCAATTCATAGCCTTTCAGCTGTTTCATACTATCCTCACACTTACTCATCAGCCTTTTTGCTGTTTTCAGTGTTCATAGGACATCAGTACTTATCTGTTTCTACTGATTTCAGTAGTTGTAACTACATCAGTAGTTTAGAACAGATAAAGTACAGTACTTAAAGCTTTAGCCTTCAGTAGTAATAAAACTACTGAGGGTAAAATAACTCATCAGTACTTATATGTGACATGGTGACCAATGATCATCAGTAGTTACTGAGATCATCAGTAGTTGTCACTTATTCTAGCTGCAGCATACCAAGCCTTAACACCCTTGTGGAAAGTTGAACTATCCAAAGGCTTAGTAAAAATGTCTGCAAGTCATCAGCACTAGGCACAAACATAGGATTAATTAGACCCTTTTCAAAACAATCTCTTATAAAATGATGTCTAATTTCTATATGTTTGGTCCTAGAGTGCTGGACTGGATTTTTGACAATGCAAAGAGCTGTAGCACTATCCATTAATAATGGAGTCTTAGTCTCTGTAATGCCATAATCCAAAAGTTGATTCTGAAGCCAGAGTACTGGGATGTACAACTTGCAGCAGCAATGTACTCGGCTTCAGCAGTGGATGTAGCAACAGATGTTGTTTCTTACTCTGCCAAGAAATCAAACAGTTGCCTAGGAATTGACATCCACCAGAAGTTGATTTCCTGGTCAACTTACACCTGCATAGTCACTATCAGAGAAAGCACTAATTTGCAAGAATGTCCAGTGGAATACCATAAGCCTAGAGATTGTGTACCTTGCAGATATCTAAAGATCCTCTTGACTGCAATCAGATGAGACTCCTTAGGTGCAGCCTGAAATCTAGCACAAACACATGTAGCAACATAATATCTGGTCTAGAAGCTGTTAAATACATCAAGGAACCAATCATACATCTGTAAAGCGTTTCATCAACAACTTTACCTTTCTGATCAACATCCAATTGTGTGGTGTTGCACATGGGAGTAGAACAGGGTTTACAGTTTTGTAAATCAAACTTATTCAAAAGATCTTTTGTGTATTTAGACTGATGAATGAAAATTCCATCAGCTTTTGTTTGATTTGCAAACCTAAAAAGAACTGTAATTCTCCCATTGCACTCATTTCAAACTTCTGTTGCATTAAGTTTTGGAATTCCACACACAATTGGGGATCAGAGGATGCAAATATAATATCATCAACATAAATTTGAACTAGTAGCTTATGCTGATCCACCTTCTTAATAAATAAGTTTTATCTATGGAGCCTCTAGTGAAATTATTCTGTAGAAGAAAGTTTGATAAGGTCTCATACCAGGCTCTAGGTGCTTGTTTCAACCCATAAAGAGCTTTATCAAGCTATATATACCCATTCTGGGTGCTTATATCCTCAAAACCTGGTGGTTGACACACATAAACTTCTTCTTTTATGTTACCATATAGGAAAGCACTTTTGACATCCATTTGAAAAACTTTAAGATTGTGGAGTGCAGCATAGGCTAAAAACAATCTAATTGCTTCCAGTCTGGCTACAGGGGCAAAGGTTTCATCATAATCAATACCTTCTTCTTGTGCAAACCCCTGCACAACCAGTCTGGCCTTGTTCTTAACAATAGCCCATTTTCATCAGTTTTATTCCTAAACACCCATTTAGTGCCTATTGCACACTTACCTGGGGGTAGAGGAACAAGCTCCCACACTTGCTGTTTCTTGAACTGAAGAAGCTCAAGCTGCATGGCTTCAAACCATCCATTGTCTCTCAAAGCTACATGATAGTTCTTTGGCTCCAGCTGACTGATGAAGAGAGCATAGAAGCAGAATTGGACAACTGGCTTCTGGTTGAAACACCAGCAGTGATATCACCAAGGTTTGAGACATTGGGTGATTTTTCAGCTCTTGGAAACAATTCAATCTGTGCAAGTGTTTGTAGGACCTTCAGCAGCAGCAGATGTTGATGCAGATTCTTGAAACCATGAAGATGGTGGCAACTCAAATGAAGTTGAGGATGCAGAAATCTCATCAGCATTTGTTGTGGACGGTGCTGCTGGAGCTACAGGAGCATCAGGTCTAGAGGACTCAGGCAGTTGGTCACTAAACCTGAAGAGGTGATTACTACTATCATCATCATCATCAGCAGTAACACCAGGTGATGAACTGTTGTCAGGAGCAACAGCAGGAGATTGATAAGGAACATATTGCAGTATGTCCAAATCAAAGAGCTCCACAGGGCTTTGTGGAATCTTGTCCTTTGGAGATTCATTGAACTTGACATGTAGAGTCTCTTCAACCATCTTTGTTCTGCAGTTGAAGACTCTGTATGCCTTGCAAGTTGATGAATAAACAACAAAGTACCCTGCATCCACCTTAGGATCAAATTTCTGGAGCCGATCCTTTGTGTTGAGAATGAACAGGGACACCCAAATGCTCTAAAGAATGAAATGAGGGGCCAAATGATGTAGAACTTCATATGGAGTCTTCATCCACCTCTGATTTATTAGCACTCTATTCTGCACATAGCATGCTGTGTTGACAGCTTCAGCCCAAAAGGTCAATGGCAGTCCAGAATCAGCCAACATAGACCTTGCAGCTTCAATGAGGGTCCTGTTCTTTCTCTCCACAATCCATTCTGTTCAGGAGTTCTTGGAATACTAAACTGCCTCTTTATTCCCTTGGAAAGGTAGAACTCATCAAGTGTATTTTCCTGAATTCTGTTCCATTGTCACTTCTAATGCACTTGACTGAGAGGGAATACTGCTCAAACATACAACACAAGTTTATGATCTTCTGTGCAACTTCATCCTTTGAATGTAGAAAGAAAGTCCATACAAATCTGGAGTAATCATCCACAATTACCAGACAGTATTTCTTCTTTGCCATGCTCATCACTCTCACAGGACCAAAGAGATCCATGTGAAGAAGTTGTAAGCAAGCAGTGGACTTTGGTTCTTCAATAGGTGGGAATGAAACCTTGTGCTGTTTTCCTTTCAAACAAGCAGTGCAGTTGTTTTCACACTTGAACTCCTTATAGGCATTCCCCTTACTAAACTATGGTGTATCAGTTGATTCATGTTCTTGAAGTTAACATGTCCCAGCCTTCTATGCCATAGATTAGATTCTTGAGGAGAGGCCTTGGAAAATAGGCAAGGATGGCCTTTGAGATCTATTTTCATGGAAAGATCTAAGGCATACACTCTCCTGTCCTGTTGGCCTTCAGGAGAGTGTGAGCATCCAATACCTTGTCAATCAAACTCAGAACTTTAGATGACAGATTCCTGCAGTTCTGGCTTGTGAAAAGGGCAACATGGCCTTTGTCACAATTTGACTGACACTCAAGAGATTATACTTGAGATTTTCCACATGATTGACATCATCAAACCTTATTTCCCCATTGGAAACAAAGCCCTTCCCGATGATGTAACCTCTTGCATCATTGCCAAAGGAAACAAAACCCTTCCTTCCTGGAGAGTAGTCATTAAGAAGTGAGTTGTTCCCAGTCATATGCATAGATCCCCCACTGTTCTACATACCAGATGCTACTTTGGCATGTTGAAGAACCCTGCATAAATAAACAATCAGTTAGTTTTGGAGACCCAAACCTTTTGGTTTGGGCCTGGTCCATCAATAGATAGTAAACTAACAGGTTTATTGGGCACAATAGCTTGAGGTGAAGGAGATGGTTAGAAGAGGAATCCTTTGGCTTGGATCTCCTTTTCTGGCGTTTCAACACAGGGCCATCAAGTTGGTTAACTCTTCCCAACAGATGTTGAACCATCATTACCAGTGTCTCTGATTCTGGGAAGAGCTTTCAGCTCTTCAGACACATTGGTATTGGTGTTTGATGATGAGTTCTTGTGTTTGCACCTCTTCTTTTGAGCAACCTCAGCTATTGCCTGTTGCACTCCTTCCCTTTTAGATTTCTTTTTGGACATAGGAGTAACAGGATTTGATGCTGCTGGTACAAACTTGGAGTCAAACTCAGTTTTCATTTTAGCCAAGTTTTCTTTAATTTTCTCCTTTTGTTGAGTTTGGATCCCTTTTTGTACCAACAATCATCTGTGAGATGATTGAATAGACCACATATTTCACATGGTTTCTTCTTCATCTTCTGTTGATCATCAACTGAAGAAGATGAAACTACTAAAGACTTGCTCTTCAGCAGTTAGAAGCACTTTTTGCCTTCTTGTCACCTTCCTTAGTAGGCTTCAAATCCTTCCTACTGACAGTTTTTTCTCTTTAGTGCTGTCAGTTATGGGATTTAACCCAGATGTTATCCCTGCTCTCCAGTACTCTCAGTACTTCTAGGGATAACACTTGGGTTGATCAACTCATTGATCATGTGAGTGTCAGTAGTTGAACCATCATATCAGCTGATAGGTTCACAGAGGGATTACTACTGACTTCAACTACTGATGGTGCTTTATCAAGTAGTGAATCACATGATGAGGTGGATTGGTCATTACTTTCTCCATCAGATTCTACTCCTGCTCTTGAAGCAAAATCTGTAGGAGGAGCAGTGTGATTATAACCAATTCCAAACTTCACATTGGAAGCTGTTTGCTTACTAAGAAGCATTTCAAAGCCCTTGCAAGATTGTACCCATCGATCACACTCTACCTGGGTGACAGCAAGAGTATCTTTGAGGTCTTGTACTTCTCTAAGAGTACATCCTCCCTAGCCTTATCATCAGAGATTTGGCATTTTAATTTATAAATCTCATCAGTTTTCTCTTTCAGCACAGACTCAAACTCAGCTTTATTTTTGGAAATTATTTGTTCTAGCTCTACATTTTTATTGATTAAAGCCACATTTGCTTCTCTAATAGAGGCAAATGCTGCTATGCAAGTTTCAGAACATAATTTGGCCTTAGCCTCAGAGGATACCTGTGATACCTGTGTTGAAGAGGTACTTGAGGATGATCCATTAGAGGATTCCAAAGCCATGAGAGCTAGATTTCCAAAAGGATGCTCACCACCATGTTGACCAGCACCTGAGAGCAGTTGTTCATTACCAGCACATCATCTGGTAAGCTGCTCCAGTCAACAACTCCTGGTGTGAAGAAGCTGTGTTGTTGAAGTTGATTAGGTTGATGAGATTGGGATGGTTGAGGCTCAGGGAGTGCATGTGGTTGCTGAGCAGTGGGTGCTTGAACCTGGCCTGGTTGTGGCATGTAATAGCAGGGGTATGGATATGGCATTGGCCCCTGTGGAACAAAATATGCAGGAGATTGTGGTTGATGATGATGACCAGAATTGACAGGTTGTTGCCCTCTGTTTGTTGACTATTGCGAGGGAAAGTCACAAAAGGTGCTGGAGAGTTTGATCCAGATGATCTACATTCTCTTGCAAGTGTCCAAGCCTGTGGCATTTATGACACTTCACTTACTCTTGTCAAAACCAACTTTGGTTTTGCCAGAGAGTCCTGGGAATTTCCTTCCAGTTCTTTTGTAGAACTTCTGAGATCTGATATTATCAAGGCCATTTGGCTCAAAATATCCATCTCTCAAGTCATCATCAGCAATCCCCTTGAGATCATCCATGATGAACATAGATTGTCACTATTACTACCAGCAGAATAACTATCAACACTCACAAAGGCAGACTCAGAAGTGTTTGTAGAGAAATCAATATGCTCATCATACTGGCTTTCAGATGACGCATATTCTGACTCTTGATGTCCAATCAGGGCAGTGTTCCCTTGGACAAAATCCTCAGTAAGCTTGCCAGATGAAACCAATTTCCTTTTCTGCTCTATCTCTCTCTCGAATGTAAGCAGTTTCCCATGAAGTTGGGTGAGAGATAGGCGATCAACATCAGCATTTGAGCGTAGAACAATGGTATATGTGTTCCATCTCTCAGGCAGTGATCTTAGGAATCTATGGTTCATCTGACTCCTGGTATATTCATGTTTAACCATTTTTAATTCAGAGATTAAACATGAAAACCCTCAAATTGTTGAGTCAGAGTCTCACCCTTTCTATAAGAGAAAGTCTCATATTGTTGGGCGAGGATTTCCCTGTTGTTTGCTAAAACCTCATCAGTACCACCAAATTGTTCTTTGATGGCATTCCAGAGGTCATGAGCAGACTCACAATGCAGAAGCCCAGAGTAATCTCATTAGGAATAGCCATAGCCAAAATTCCATGGGCTTTTGCATCGATTTCAAACAACTTCTTGTCCTCATCGGAGTATTGCTCCTTCTTCTTTGGAACCAACTGGTTTGTTTCCGGATCATCACCATTGGCTTATGTGGTCCATGTACCACAGATGTCCAACAACCTGAGCTATTGACAGACAGGTGATGGAGAAATCTTCTTTGCCAAATGTTATACTCATTCCTCACCAAGATCGGAGGCTTGGTAGAGGATCCAGTATTGAAAGGATCATTCGAAGAAGTAGTCATTATGGAAATTCAGACAGATTCAAGTAAAATCACAATAAATTTAGCTCAGAACCACACAAAACCTCAAATAAAACGGCCAGAAACGATACACTCTCAATCTCTATAACAGATCCTTGCGAATTTGCTAATTCGATCAAACTTAGAGTGATTGAACAGTTTCAATGATCAATGTTAGATCGATCAATGATTAACCAGCTCTGATACCATTTGTTAGAATCTCAGCCCTGGTTTAATCGATTGAACAAATATAGCAGCGGAATAGCTCAGAATTAGACAAATTCAAGCAAGAACATTCGATATAAGGCGATAAAAGAATGTTGTTATAGAGAGAGAAATATCCGACAAAAGGAAATTGCATTAAGATTGTCGGCCTCAAAGGCACGATTACAGGTGAGTCGTCCTTCCTTATAAAGGAAAGAATGACGTAGGCTGATGTCACTTAAAAGTGACATGTAACCGTTTATAACTACTGATGTTTAACAACTACTGAAGATGTCAACAACTGACATCTTCTTACAAATGTTCCTAAGTGTTAAACATCTTATTTACAAATACTGAAAAACATAAAACTACTGATACTACAACAACTGAAGAACAACCTCTTCAGTTGTTTACAAGTACTGAACAGGAAATAAAACTACTAAAAATTAAACAAACTACTGAAAGGAAAATAAAACTACTGATGAAGAAAAATCATCACAACAACTGAAGAAACCCTCTTCAGCTGTTGTCATCAGCTGTTAACATCAGCTGATGTCTTCAGTACTTGAACATCAGACTTTGTCTTTCAGCTGTTGATCTTCAGTCTTGTCTTCAGTACTTTAGAAGTCTTCAGACTTTAGATCTTCAGCTGTTGTCTCAGTCTGTCTTCAGTACTTCAGAAATACTTCAGCAGTTGTATTCTTCAGACTTTGTAGAACAGCTGATCAGGTCTTCTTCAGCTGTGTGATGACTTGTGGGACTAGAGGTTTCTCTGATCAGGCTCATTGGTTCTTTTGGTCCAACAAAACCTGATGTTATATTGAAACAAATGAGGATAAAATCATGTTAGTCACCCAATCAAAATCAAAGAGTGCTCAGACATGATAATGAGTGTCATGAAACCATCAAGCCCTGTAAAAGCAATTGTCCATTTATAAAATTCATACCCTCTATGTTACAAGGTAAAAAGCAATACGTGAAGTTAGTGAACCCCACTACTGAGAGCAGTTCAAATAATGAGATCATATCTCAAAACAATTCAAGCATATCAGAAAAGGTTTCACTACAAAAGAAACAAACAGGCTTACTGTATTCAACATCTAAACCAATGTCAAACCCTCAGTCTTCAAGATTAAGGCAGGTAGTTAGGTTTGATATATGTAACATGGAGCATGTTGAACAGTTAGAAAAGGAGGTAAGAAGTAGGCTGAAGAAACAGAAACAGCCTAGAAAAACAAACAAGGTAATGTTGTGAAACAAACTACAAAAAGGGTTGATTCTGCTTCATCCCACAAAGAAAAGAAAGTGACTCATCAAAAGAAAATATCTATTGAGTCACACAAGGAAAAATCTGATTCAAGAAACAAACAAATGTATTGTGACATTTGTGAAATGTTCAATCACAAGACAGATGAATGTTTTATCAATCAATATTTTTCTATCTGTGACATGAACAATCATTCCACCAAAAACTATTATTTTAACAAGTATTGTTCAGTCTGTGACATGAACAATCACAATACATCTGATTGTTACTTCAATCAGAATGGTTTGAGAATTCCCCAACACAAGCCCATCTCAAAAACATCCACTATCACACCTTCTGTCAGACCTCATTTTTATAATGATCAATCTAGGACTTGTAGATCAACAATGGCATGAAAACTTTGAAGAAATTTGGAAGGGTCAAAGAAAACATCTTACAATGAAACACAAAATTGACCTTCCAAAACAAAAACCTACTTTTGATAATGAAAAACTGGGTAAATTTCTACAAAGGAACAGGGACCAACGATTTCATTACTCATGTGAATCTTCAGTGGATGTTTTCATTACCAATATTCTCCTAGGACAACTCCAAACAAACTACAATTTAGAGGGAAATACCAAGAAGTCACCATCATGAATAGGAACAGGAAACCAAGACCACCATGGCTTGGGTTCGTAATTCTAATTAGTTCTTTTTGCTTGCAGGTTCATCCACACAGGTCTAATAGCCTTTGGTACATAGACAGTAGATGCTCCTGACACATGACTGGAGATCGTTCCCTCCTTCATGACTTCAAGCACATACAAGGAATCACTATGGCATTTGATGGAGATTCAGAGGGTGGTAGAATTACAAGAGAAGGATCTGTGACAAATGGGATGCTGAGCTTTGACAGAGTGAACTATTGTGAATAGTTGAATTTCAATCTACTAAGCGTGTCTCAAATCAACGACAAGAAATATTCCACTCACTTTACACACACTCATTGCTACATTCTGAAACTTGGATTTCAGATCTCTGAAGAATGGGTTGTCTTAAAGACACTGTGGAAAAATAATACATATGTCTTAAACCTGGTGTTCTGCATCACCTAAAGAAGAAACATGTCTTTTGTCTAAAGCATCATTTGATGAGTCACAGCTTTAGCATAGACGTTTGGGGCACACAAACTTTAAAAACATGAACAAGTGGTCAAAGGAAACCATGTCATTGGTATTCCTCAAAAAGAATTTAATTTTATTGATCAATGTTCAGCGTGCCTCAAAGGAAAACAACATAAATCGTCTCACAAAACCATGCTTGTGAACACTAACAATACCCCATTGAAGCTACTTCACATGGATCTATTTGGACCAACTCATGTAATGAGTATCGGAAAGAAACAATATTGTTTTGTGATCATTTATAACTTTCCACGATTTACATGGGTGTTCTTTCTACTTCATAAAAATGAGGCATCCCAAATCATACAAGAATTTATCACTAAAATTGAAAATCAACTTGATCTTAAGGTTAAAATAATAAGAAGTGATAATGGAACTGAGTTCAAAAATGAAAGTATGAGTTCCTTTTGTACTACCAAAGGCATTGCTCTTTAATTCAGTGCTGCTAGAACTCCTCAACAAAATGGGGTAGCTGAAAGGCAAAATAGAACACTGATTGAAGCAGCAAGAACGATGCTAGCCGATGCTAAACTGCCAGTTACCTTCTGGGCAGAAGCAGTTAACAATCGTGCTTTGTACAAAATCGAACTCTGATTGTTAAAGAAAGTAACATGACACCTTATGAACTGCTCTTTCATAGGAAACCATTTATTGGTTTTCTCAAATCATTTGGTAGTCCTGTCTCAATATTAAACACCCAGAATATTTCGGAAAATTTTCATCCAAGTCTGATGAAGGATTCTGTTTGTTCTCATGCTAGAAGCACTTCAAGAGGGTGACTAGAAGCATGTCAAGTATTGCAAACATCTGTTTGTTCTCATGCTTTCTATGTCAAACAGTACCCAAAAACATTTAATTCAGTGAACTTAATGAGAGGGTGACTAGAAGCAAGTCAAGTATGCCAACATCTGTTTGTTCTCATGCTTTCTATGTCAAACAGTACCCAAAAACATCAAAGAGGCACTTCAAGACAATAGCTGGATTGAAGCAATGCAGGAAGAATTGCTACAATTCAAGAAACAAGACGTATGCAACTGGTAGATCTTCCCAAAGGACAATACCCTATTGGTACCAGATGGCTGTACAGGAACAAGACTGATTATAGAGGGATCGTCATCAGAAACAAAGCAAAGTTACTAGTGCAGGGATACACTCAAGAAGAAGGAATTGACTATGATGAAGTCTTTGCACCTGTTGCTAAACTGGAAGCAATCAGAATCTTTCTAGCATATTTTGCATCCATGAAATTTACTATTTATCAAATGGATATAAAGTGTGCCTTTCTGTATGGAAAGATTGCTGAGGAAGTTTATGCGAGTCAACCACCCGGCTTTGAAGATCCAGATTTCCCTCACAGAGTTTACAACCTTGACAAAGCTCTGTATGGTCTTTATCAAGCCCCAAGAAAGTGGTATAAGACTCTATCGTCCTTTCTTCTTGAATATGTATATGAAAGAGGAAAGATTGATCAAACTCTCTTCAGAAGAACTAGAGGAAAAGATATGTTGTTAGTCCAGATCTATGTGGATGACATCATATTTATCTCGACAAACAAGCAACACTGCAAAGAATTTGAAGACCTTATGCACTCAAAGTTCCAAATGAGTGCTATGGGGGAACTCACCTTCTTTCTAGGGGTGCAAGTTCAACAGACAGCAGATGGAATCTTCATCAATCAATCAAAATATGTAGAAACCATGTTGAAGAAATTTCACTTTGTTGACTATCAGTCCATCAGACTCCTGTGGATACTAAAGTAAAGATTGGTCTTGACCCTGAAGGCAAACCAGTGGATCAGACTCATTATCGATCAATGATCGGCTCACTTATGTGTCTAACAGCAAGTAGGCCTAACATAATGTTTGGTGTTTGTGTGTGTGCTAGATATCAAGCTAATCCAAAAGAATCAAATGTAAATATAGACAAGAGGATATTCAGATATCTTAAGGGCAAGCCAGCTCTTGGGTTACGGTATCCAAAGGAAGGAGAATTTAATCTCTATGCCTTCACAGACAGCGATTATGGAGGATGCAACTTCAACAGAAAATCCACCACTAGCGGTTGTCCATTTCTTGGTCCCAGACTAGTATCTTGACAATGCAAGAAGCAGAAAAATGTATCTGTGTCCACTGTAGAAGCTATGTATATTGTTGCATGAGCATGTTGCTCTCAATTACTCTCGATTCAAAACCAGATGCTTGATTATGGTTTTAACTTCTTGCACACTCCAATTTCTATTGACAACACAACAGCTATTTTGATAACTAATAATCTAGTTCAGCACTCAAAAGCAAAACATATTGAGATTAGATATCACTTTTTGAGAGACTGCGCTGAAAAATGTTTAATCAAATTGATTCAAGTACCAACTGAAAATCAATTAGCTGATTTGTTTACTAAGGCATTCGAACCTGGTAGGTTTAATTCCTGGTTCAGTCATTGGCATGATTAATCTTGAGTAAAACCATGAAAATCATAAAAATACAATTAGAAACATCAGAAAACCACCAAAAGAAATCAAGTTTGATGAAGAAAAGAATCTTTGGGAAATCATATAATTACAGTCATTATATCATTCACTGTGCTTAATTTCAAAATTGCAAGACTATCATGACTTACTAGATATGTTGGTAGGCTCAACTTGGAAGAGAAGATACATGAAGTGATAAACTAAAAATATTATTTAATAGTGAAACACTTATCACAGAGTACAGGAATGTATTGGCTTATCTGAGTGCATGTGTGTAGTAACCGAAACACACCAGGTAATGATACTTTATGAATCTCTTTCACCTACATTAGTTTCATCTTTGTTTTGCTAAGCAAAGACCTAATGAAACATGCACATAGTGCAGATGTCCTGATCCAAAAGAGTCCCAATGAGGAACACATCCAAATTGGATGAATCTACAAAAGCAATACATTCCAAGTGAATGAACAAATGAATCCCAACATGGATCACCTTCCAAAGTGAAGTGAAAAGATTCCTAATGTGGATCATCATGAAAAGGATCAAAGTAAAAGAATCCCAATGAGGATTAGTGACATTGAGATATAATAACTTAAGTAACTTGGTAAGAAAAGTTGTGAAAAGGTTCTACCATGCATTGTATAAGGATGGTTGATCATTCCATGCTTGTGTGTGTGAGGTACTGTAAGGATTCCTTAAGTCTGATGCAACCCAAAACATCCAAAGTGTCTCAGAAACATGCACTAAGTACTGAAGTAAAGAATGCTTCGGAAGTTTTACACAATACATTAGAAAACATTGTAAGTGTAAAATCTTCCGAAGTCAAGACCAATATCTTCCGAAGCCAAACATGAAGTCTTCCGAAGCTTCAAGAGACAAAGTCTTCTGAAGCTTCACCCTATGAAGACAAATTTCTTCCGAAGACTTTTAGTACACATGCTTTATCTGATGTACTGTTCCATAAAGCACCTTTTCCGCTGCGTCTCTGATAAGTCACCAACTTACAAGAGTTGGTGAAAAGGTCCATGCTGCTACAAGTTGTTGTTCACAAATCATATGGATTCAACAGCAAATGCGGGACTACGATTTATATTTCTCTTTTACTCCTATTTTGTTGATAACTCTACTGCAATTGCAGTAACTAAAAATCCGGTCCAACATCCTAAGACCAAACACATCGGCATAAAATATCACTTTATACATGATTGTTTTGAAAAGAACCTCATCGATGTGATTAAAATAAATACTGATTTTCAACGCACTAACCTCTATACAAAGGCTTCGGATAAACCATGTTTTCTAAATTTGTTAGAGGTCAACGATGTTAAAAAGAAAAGTGATGTAATTCCTGAAGATGACCATGTGTAGTCCGATGGGTATAGTCCATTTTTCTTTTACTTTTTATTTTCTTTATTTATTTGTTTAACTTTAAGTAGTTTAATTAAATTGGTGTTATTTTGTCGCCTATTAAAATCCTAAAAAGCGTAAATTGGTTACAAATTTAGAATTTTAGGGGGAGAATAGGTCAATTAGTAACATTAACAAAAAAAACGAGGGAGAAGGATAGGCTAGTTGATAGAAACTAGATCGTATATGTGATACCGATTCAATGACTTTGGAAAATGATAGTACACAGGTACAAACCACTTGGGACATTAAAAGTTTAAATTGAATAAGATGCGAAGTTCAAAGTATAAGTCTTTGTAGTCTGAGCAATATAAAAGGAAAAATGATAGTAAAACTAGCTACTATTAAGGTAACACAAAGAAAGTAGACCTACAGGTTGTTAGACCACAGATAATATGTCGGTAGATTCAACACAATAGATGATTAGACCTTGTTTGTGATCTCAAGAACAAACTAAGTTGTTCAACAAGCTGTGGGTTAACATCTTATCCCTGGTTAACACAATCAACACAATTCCAATAAGGGGTGACGAGCAGAATCAATGCCACAAATATGAGCGTAAGACCAAAATATGAGATAAAGCAATCAAACTAATAACTTCTGTTGTTGGTGAGATCTGTGCAAAAATATTAAGTATGCTCAAATAAGAAGATAGGTTATATGCGTCTCTACTATGCGGTGGCACTGACCTGAAGATAAGCATAACCTATATATTCTAGAATTCATTGTTGTTTGTCGCCTCTTTGCTGTGCAATGGCACTGACCTGAGGCTTGGTTTCTCTCTGAAAGCTCTAAGAATAGTTTCTTCTTGAAAACTACCCTGAGACCGAAAATCTCCTGAGGAATGTTGATTACCATATAAGTGTCGGATCCACAACTGCTTGTTCAAATAATCAAACCTTAAACTTTCACCAATATGTGTCAAAAGTGTGTGTATGGATTTCAGAGGACCAGTATACTGACAATCATCGTGGCTACAATTCTTGAAAGTCCAAATCAATGCGGCGATCTAATAGTACTAGTATGATTTCCTAAATTTGCTAACGTCTCTAGATGAAAAACAAGAATTAAGCATCAAAAGGTGTTGATAACATGTTCCAAATGTTTTGACTTGCCTGTATGATTCCAAATTGAATTGGTCCATTTATGGTCAAAGTGAATTGAAGCTGCCTATTTCGGAACCGAATCCATTAGATTTCTATCTTAGGATTTACACCTCACACAAAATGTAAAAAACAAGTTTTAGTTTTGTATTTCATTTTAAGTCTTTTATTTTGTTTAAATTTAGTAATTCACTTTGTTTGATATCGGACTACGCCATGGAATTCAATAGGGGATTTGTAAGGATTCCTTAAGTCTGATGCAACCCAAAACATCCAAAGTGTCTCAGCAACATGCACTAAGTACTGAAGTGAAGAATGCTTCGGAAGTTTTACACAATACATTAGAAAACATTCTAAGTGTAAAATCTTCTGAAGTCAAGACCAATATCTTCCGAAGCCAAACATGAAGTCTTCCGAAGCTTGAAGAGACAAAGTCTTCCGAAGCTTCACCCTATGAAGACAGATTTCTTCCGAAGACTTTTAGTACACATGCTTTATCTGATGTACTGTTCCATAAAGCACCTTTTCCGCTGCGTCTCTGATAAGTCACCAACTTACAAGAGTTGGTGAAAAGGTCCATGCTTTTGGTAACTGTACATTGAGGTCTTGAGTCTGAAACTTTCCACTTTATGTACTTTATCCTTTTTGTAATGTATAAGGATGTGAGCTATGGCATGTCATAGTCACAAGGTCAAAAGGCAGATATGCCTTTTGATTCTACAATTGATTTTGTTAGTGTCTAGTCAATTGTATCTAGCTGGCTTTCATAGTATAGCCGGCTGTAGGTTGTAGTATAAGTATTTCAAGTTTCTTGTATCTTTATCATACTTTGTAACACTTGTAAAAGAACTTGAGAAAGCAATATACTGCATCCTTGAAAACCATATTTTCCTGTTCTGTCTCTTGCTTTACTTGTGTTCTTTGTATCACTTTTGGTTAACCCAGTTTACTGTTTGATTAGAGTTTAGATAATCTCCTCATTGTGTTGTTGTGTTGTAATTGTGTTCAAACCCTTAAACGATCCTGCAGGTACACATTGAATAATTAAACAATCGAAAACATGATAAAAATCACTTGCATCAAAATATCAACCTGGTATGAGTTTAAGAGGACAAACATACCTTCAATCATCAACTTAATATACATGTCCATTTAATCATAAGGATGCACATGGGTATTGTAAGACTGATATGATCCCAACAAAAGATATAATTCATAATAAAAATACAATAAAGTTTTTAAATATTTAAAGTTTCTATCCAACTGTGGATATAAACTTTAGGGGGAGTAATTTAAAACTTTGAGTAAGTTTTGATTTTTGGCTACTAGCTTAAATTACTATCAAAACAAATCAAAAAGAATTTGGGCGTTGTTGAAAAATGTTACACCATTGTATCTCAAATTATGCACATTATTGGAAGTATGAAAAGACCAAGATCAGTCAAAATTGGGAAACTTGTATCAATTGTGACATACAAGTCAATCCAAGCAAGAATTGACAACATCAACAGTCAACTTCAT
Organism: Flaveria trinervia; assembly: GCA_025506515.1. NCBI lineage: Eukaryota > Viridiplantae > Streptophyta > Magnoliopsida > Asterales > Asteraceae > Flaveria > Flaveria trinervia. The sequence goes on from CM046444.1 coordinate 97,161,709, forward strand.
AAAAAACAAAAAAAAATTCAGTCAAGGACAGTACTTCATAATATGAAAAGCGAAATCAGACACATAATCTTTGATTAAGTTGAAAGCTAATGCAAGTAAGTGCATTAGTTAAACCGGGTGAAGGTAACCCATGCATATAATCAATGCAAGTATCTCTTTAAATTCAAAGTGAAGAAGTAAATGTGAATTTTACTCTACCGCATTTCATACAGTGAGCAAATGTTGATCAAAATAGAACAGCCGCATTTGCTACAGTAGTCAAATGCTAAGGAACTTTGTTCAGCCGCATTTGCCACAATAGTCAAATGTTGGGAGAACTCTTTCATTTGCATTTGCTACAGTACACCAATGCTCATGAACATTTCTCTTTCGCATTTGCTACAGTGAAATGCTGACCAAATGCTGATGGACTTTGATCATTCGCATTTGCTACAGTGGTCAATGCTGATGAAGTTTACTCTTACGCATTGAACATAGTTAACAAATGCGGATGATAGAAAATCAGAATACAACCTCCGCATTTGCTACAGTGTTTAAATGCTGATGTCTTAAAATCACAAGTTCCACTCTTCCGCAATAACAACAGTGAATGAATACGGATGGAAAGAGTTCAAATTTTGTCTTCCGCATTTGCTACAGTTAACAAATGCGGATGACCAAAAGACAAAATTTTCACTTCTGCATTCGCTATAGTGGTGACCGCATTTGTTCTTAAACTTGTAAAATCTTGTAAAAGCCATTATTTGACTATTTAAAGGAATTTAAACGGGTCATTTAATAATTTTCAAATTTAAGAGACTTCATAGTGAGATGAGTGCAAACACACAGTACACCCACTTCGATCATATTCATCACAAACAATCAAAGATTTTCATGTGATTCTACTCAATCTGTTCTTGTTCTTGATTCTAAAACCACATTTGTTTTGGAAACAAAGTGAAATTTCCATAAAAATTTTTAATCAATACCTAAGTGTTGGACTGTTAAACCTAAATTAAACAATGAACCAACTAATAAAGAAGAACACAAAATGCTGACTTATTGATGTAATATAATACACCTTTTCGACTTCAATGTGCATGCAAACCAACATAAATTCTTCTCATCGTGAAAAACTTGATATTCATGATTGTTGTAAGAACATATCATGATGAAAAATGTGTAACAAATCAATGAAACAAATCCATTAAAAAAGAAACAGCATCTCATTAATGGTTCAAACATAGAATCTATGATTGTTGAATAACAAATTCACCATTTGCTATGACAACAATGAAACAGTAATGATAAAATCTCATCTTTGACCATTTAAAGTCAAACTGATAATGATACACATAAGATTTCATCAAAAACTGACACACATGTCTCTTATGCAGATTAGATGGCAAATCTTTCTTCGAGCAAGCTCCATAATGTTAGTGATTATTTAAACCCTGATGTGCCTGAAGCTGAAGGTCTTAGAGATATTATCAGATTCTTATCTTCCACAAGGGTAGCCTATGTTATTACCGTGAGACCCACATATGAGAATCTCATCAGGTCCTTTGGAACTCAGCTGAGGTAATTGAAGCTGATGGTGTTAGAACATTAACTGGGAGAATTTATGAAGGAGGATATGAAGCAAAACAAATTGTTAAAGGATTGGTTGATCTACCTTGGAGATTCCTAATTCATATGTTTCAGCACTCCCTATCCAAGAGAAAGACAGGATGGAATGACATTCCAGTCATCACATCCTCAGCAATCTATGCTCTCTGCTCCAACAGACCATTCAATATGTCTGCCTATGTTTTCAATAGCATGACTTCAAACATTCAAGAAGAGAGAAGATACAAGTTCTTAATGTATCCAAGATTTATTCGGTGCCTGATCAATGAATCATTCCCTAATGTTGCCAATGAGGGACCAGTATTCCTTATTATGATGCAAGGTCTTACAAATACATAAAGAAGAGGGACCAAGAAACTTTTACAGTGGGGCTCGCTCTCCCCTTCTTCCATGGATGTTGCAGCAGATAAATCAAGAAGTACAAGCACAAGAACAACCAACACCACAACCTTCACCACAACCAACAGCACAACCAACACCACAACCAACACCACAACCTTCACCACAACCAAAACCACAACTATCTCCTCAACCAACATCACCACGTCATCAATCACCAATACTACCACCTCATCAATCACCAATACTACCATCTGCAGAATCGTTGAAGGGTGAAGAGTTACAACACAACAACACAAAGAAGAGATAAACTAAACTTACATCAAAAAGTAAACTGGATTAACCAAGTGGTGACACTAAGAACACAAGTAATATATGAGATAGAACACAAGTGTTTGGTTTTCAAGAATGCAGTATATTGCTTTCTCTATGTTCTATTACAAGTGTTACAAAGCATATTCGAAATATACAATAACATCAGATATTTATACAACATCCTACAGCCGGCTATTCTTTGAAAGCCAGCTGGATACAATTGACTAGACACACACAAAATCAATTGTGGAGTCAAAAGGCAGATTGCCTTTTGATTAGTGACTATGACATGCCATAGCTCACATCCTTATCTATTACAAAAAGGATAAAGTACATAAAGTAGAGAGTTACAGACTCAAGACCTCAATGTACAGTTACCAAAAGCATGGACCTTTTCACCAAACCATGTTAGTTAGTGACTTGCAGAGTTGCAGCGAAAAGGCGTCCAGCTTTATGGAATAGTACATCAGATAAAGCATGTTACTAAAAGTCTTCGGAAGAAATCTGTCTTCATGAACTTGAAGCTTCGGAAGACTTTGTCTCTGAGGCTTCGGAAGACTTCATCTTTGGCTTCAGAAGATGTTGGTCTTGGCTTCGGAAGATTTCACACTTAGAGTATTTCTGTTGCACATGGGAAACTTCCGAAGCATTCCACTTCAATGCACTTATGCAGCATGCAGGAAAGACTAAAGATGTTTAGGTTGCATCAACCTCTTCATTAATCTCTACAAACTCCCCCTAGGCTGATGCTACCAAACCATTTAAAAAACTTCAGATATTAACAGTCCTCATTAGGATGATCACCATTACTTTCTTCATAAGATGATCAGGATCCTTCAGGCTGTCAAAGTGTCTTCTCATGTCAAAGAGATCATGTACAGGCAACTGAAACATATCTTGCCATGTATAGATGTCTTTAATGCCTTTATCTCTAATAACATGCCACCTTTCTGGATTTGTGGTGTATGTCCATGACAAGATGGGTCTTCCTGATGCTAGAGGAGCTATTGAAGTTGGAGTTGATTGAGCTTCCTTTGGCTGCATATCCTCTGCCTGTTCTGATTAATCCTGAGGTTCAGAAGGGGATTCAGGTTTCTTCTTCTTCTTAGACTTTGGTTTAGAAGCCATCGTTTTCCTTCTCTTTCCAAATTTTAACTGAGAAGACTAGCCTGTAGCACCAGATTGATCTTCACTGTCTTTCTCAGTTGGGACTTCCTATCTCTCAGGTTCAGATCGAGAAGGAGGTTGACCCTGCTGTGGATCAGAAGATGAAGCTTGCTGAGCATTAGCAGGAGGTCCAGGTTATGTTGTGTCTGTTTGTTCAACCTTAACCTCCACTTCAGGTGGGGCCTTACTTGGAGTGGAGTGTAAGTCAGTGAGCCCTCCACTCTTAATCTTCTTCTTGATTACCCTGATATTCTTATCCATAGTGGATAGAGACATGGGTCCAAGTCTCCTTTCGGAGAATCCATACAGCTTCAAGAAGCTCATCATCCTCTGCCTATCAGCAGACTTCTTCATGCTCTTTTGGATGATGGCTCTTGACTTTGCAGCTTCTTCCCTCAGCGTCTTCTTTGTTGTCCTTCTTTCCTTGACTAACTCAAGCTCGAGTTGTTTTAAGTACTCAAACTCAATATAGTCATAAGGTAAGGGAAGGAGTGCATCTGCCTAATAAAGGCATGTGGCACTCAGGTAGTTAATCATCTTGATTCTGTCTTCTTCCTTATCTACCTAAGGTTCTTGTTGAAGCACATCCTCTTGTTCAGGATTTTCTTGAACTGGTGAGAGGGTAGGCATACCTATGTACAGTCTTTTTCTTCTTCTCTCTTCTTTGACTTGTACTAGGAGTTATGCATCTTCTGCCTCCTTCTTCTCTCTTGACCTTTCCAGATCAACCAGTTCATTCAATTCATCCAAGGGGAGAGAAATGATATTATCTATGTCATAGTTCCTAGTCTGCAGATAGTTGATCCTGACTGCCCTTAACTCATCATTCTGAGTATCTGGTCTGGGTGCAGCCCTGATTGCAGACTCCATGAGTCTTGCAGACTCAGTAGAGGAACTTTCTCCCCTTAGGCTCCTTTTCCTCTCTCTCTCCTCCTCCTAATCTCCTCAAATGTCATCTTTCTTTTCCCTTTGTCACTCTCAGACTTTGTGACTCAGGGTGGAGAGAGCTTTGGCCTTCATTTCTTGTTGCAGCATCTGAGCTCAGGCCAGAGAGAGGTTGAGAAGCACCTTCACCAGCAGGTGTCTCAGGAGGAATATGGATCTCTACAGCAATTAGAGATGATGAGATAGGGCTCTCAGGTTCTGTTACTGGGCCTTCAGTCAAGGTTTCCCCTATGAAGCTAATCTTAGGGTCTGCCTCAACATCCAGTTTACTGATGACATTGCCTGATTGCCTTAGTCTCCTTCTTAGACTGAATTCTGCAATGATCCTATCTTGGATTCTTTTAGCCAGTCTGTTAGCTTGTCTTGATTGGCTTGGGTTGACAAGTGGCATGTTGACTAGATCCAGACCTTCATAGTAGTCCAAGTTCGGAAAATTAAAGACTTCATGTTGTCCTTGAACTCTTATGATAATGAGGGCTTTCCTGTTGTTGTCATACCTCCACCCAATAATGTGATTGAAGGATGATGAAGGTGACATAGCCCTTGGTATCTCATCCTCAAATAGACTCTGTATGAAGGAGTCTGTGTAGTCCCCATCAATGTGAACTAGAGGAGGTTGCTGAGAATGCACAGTTGCAAGTGAGGATGGTGAGTCTTCAATGTCCATTCTCTCAGAGGAACTCCCAGGTTCTGTGGCTGGAATGACTTTCTCCCCTTTTTGGTAGCATCACCCACTGCATAGGTGAGCTGGAGGATAGGTCAATCACATCCACAGGTTCTTGTGTTCCTGGTTGAGTTCTCCTTAAGGGTCTCCCAGCTAGTTTTTCCTTAAGATGTGAAATCTCAAGTTGCTGATCATTGATCCTGTTTTGTAAGGTAGTCACCTGAGATTCAAGGTGACTGACCTTTGAGACTAGGTAAGTGCATGTTTTAGACAGTTTTTGCACTTTTAGTCTTAGATCCCCCTCATCTTCATCAGAAGAATCACTGGGGGTGGAGAAGATTGGACCAGAATCCTTTTATCTCATAACTAGTTCTAAGTTCTTGGCTACTGGATTTCCTCTGCTCATTGGCAGTCTCAGTTGAGATGTCACTAGGCTATGTTGCCATGGTTGAGGTCTTAATGATGTAATCACTTTCAGAAGTGAGAGCCTCTTCCATATGGACATCCTGAACAAGTTGACTAGTGTCCACCTCAGTTGTAGGTGACTGATGTGGGATAGAGGTAGGAGACTCAGTAGTACTCATCTCTCTTTAAGTAGATGGAAAGAAGAGAGATTCATTATACTCATTGAAACCTATATCTTCATCAGTATAGAAGTCAAGGTTCGGAATGGGTTAGTTAAAATCTATAGGTTGGGGATGGTAACTGTCCCTTGAAGGTTGATCACTTGAGTGTTGAGACTCAGAGTGATGGCTTAAGGAAGTAGGGCTAATGAGCTCATCAGGCTGAGCATAAGGAACCTCAGCACTGATTCTTGAAGAGATGGGAGTGGTCTGCTTCCCAGGAGAAATGGGAGCTCCAGTGTCCATGTCTTCCTGTATGGGTGAGTATATAGGGACCTCCACAGACTGAATAGTCTGAGCTGGTTTGGTAGGTGATTGATATTTGAGGCTGTGTGGGAGGTTAGGAAGTAGCAGGTATGGGTTCAACACTAGCTTGTGCTGCTAGGTTGTCACCTTGAGCAATGAGCTCTAACATTTTTTCGGACTAGGGCTGTTTCTACCCCAGGGAATCCAATAGTGGACTTTCTCAATATTAAAGATACCGGGCTTCATCTGTCCCAATTTAAAAATGTTACCTGTTTTCCCTTAACTGTGAGCCGAGTTCATAGTTAAGAATGTACTGGACATATCGAGGATACATGTAATATTCTAAGGAGTCTAAATTAGCAAGCAAATTTGTATAAACAAACTTAGAGTACCTGAACTTGACCCCTTGAACCATTCCATGGACTATGAAGGAGAGATCTTCAGGAATCTGGTCCCATCCACCATGCTTGTTTGATAAGCTGTGGATGACCACATGGAGCAGGAATCTCTATTGGGATGAGACCTTCCCTTTCCTGAAGGTGTTTATAGAGAAATCTCCCTCATATCCCATCTACTCAAAGGAATGATTAACAGCTTCCTTTGCGAAGAACACATCACCTTCTTCATCATCCAGCTGAAGATGTCTGTTGATGATGGCTGGAGTGATGAAGATTGTTCTCCCCTGCACTGTGGCAGGCAGTGCCTTCTCGCCATCCATAATGACCTCTTTGAAGGTCTTCTAGAATTCAAGCAACTGATCCTCATAGAGTGGAGGATCAATGGTGAGGGAGGTCAAGTAGTTCGACAGACACAAGAAACGGCAAACCTCTGAGAAATGAGGATCTTTCTCAGAGCATAACAGAGCAATTTGATTATGCTGTCTGTGTAGCTGCATGGTAAAGTTGGGATCATTTCTGTGAGCAAGGTTGGCCATTTTGAAGTAGCTTAAGAACGAAGGAAGAAGAAAGAAAGAAATTTCAAAGAGAAATTTTGGTTTTTAGGTTTGGAGGAAGAATAGATGATAGAAAGAGGGGGAAACCGTTGGGTTTATATGTGAGAGGGATTTCAGATAAATTTTAATGAAAGAGGATAAACTTTGAAATCCGGATGTCGGTCCCACCTCTGAAAAAGTAGTTTACTTTTTGCTCAAAAAGTAGTTTTCTTGGAAGTCAAAAAGCTTCCGAAGGTTAATTATCTTCGGAAGTTTTAATCAAAAAGCTTCCGAAGCTAAAATGACTTCGGAAGAATTTCCTGAGAGATTTGAAAATTTTTCTTCAGAAGAAAAATTAATGCTTGTGTGCTTTGTGTTTAAACAGACAAAGCTTCCGAGGGTTAATTTTGCTTCGGAAGTAAATGATCCTTAAAATTTAGTAACTGTCTCAGACAAATATTTAAGTTTCGGAAGATAAATTTTGAAAACTCTTAGACATGAGCTTAATTGAAGGTAAACTAGACAACTTAATTTGAAAACTATTTAAGGTAACTTCTTAGACAGTTATTTAATTGAAGGCATGATTTACTTCCGAAGTTAAAAACAAACTTCGAAGTATCAGAAATTTTAAAAAATCTAAGGAAGTCTTCAAAAAGAAATTTTCATCGAAAGAAAACATGAGCTTATGAAAGTGATGAACTAGACAACTTAGGACACACATTTTAAGAAATAATAAGAATTAGTTTTAAGAAAAGCTTACTCAAGGTTTATCATCCCAATAGCTGATATAAGATATTTAAATCTCTGTCTCAAAAGCCTGTGAAACAGCTTTACAGGATCAGCGATCTCAAGTTTGATGGATTAGAGTGTAACGCAGCGGAATAAGAACAAGAATTAGACAAATTATAGCAAGAATTTGATATTCGTATGCATTAAGAACAAATACGGTTGTCACGAGAGAATATATTTATGTGAAAAGGAATGTTTCAATAATATCAAATGTTTCAGCTCAATCATTCACAAATTACAATTAGGTTGACACTCCTTATATAGAGTGCAATCACTGCTGATATCACGGGATAGTGACAACTGGCAGATTTATTACAAAAATAACTAACACTTAACAAACTACTGAAATGTTCACAACTACTGAGAACATATCAGAGAGTGCTAAGCACAAAATATAAAACTACTGATGCTAAACTACTAAACTAAACTACTGAAACTAAACTACTGATTACAAAACTACTGAAAAGGGAAAATATAAAACTACTGAAAGAATACCATCACAACTACTGAAGAAGACCTCTTCAGCTGTTGTGACAACGTCTGATACTTGGTCTTGAGTACTTTTCTTCGGCACTTGTCTTTCAGCACTTGTGTCTTCAGACTTTGTCTTCAGCACTGTGTCTTCAGACTTTGTCTCCAGCACTTGTGTCTTCAGACTTTGTCTCCAGCACTTGTGTCTTCTGACTTTGTCTCCAGCACTTGTGTCTTCAGACTTTGTCTTCAGCACTTGTGTCTTCAGACTTTGTAATCAGTTGTTGTCTTCAGCTGTTGTGGACTTCAGCAGTTGTTGTGACGTCTGTGGGACTAAAAGGTTTTTCTGATCCGGTCATTGGTTCTTTTGGTCCAACAAACTCCCCCTGAACCAATGCAGCCAAAACCTTTAACTTTATTGAGGTCCCACTTATTGTTGGCAAAGACTTCTCTTGATCAGCTTCAGAGAATCGGATCAGCACAGGCCAAGAAGAGGTTTCTAATCATGTGTTTGGCTATGTATGGAGGGGAACTCTGCTTTGGGGAATCTGGACATAGAGTTGTGATCCCAACCATGAAACCTACTTCCCATTTACGAGTCTGTAAGACTCACGAACATAGGCCTCAAAGAGAACAACCTGTTCCTCCTTGGAGAGTTCTTCTACTCCTTCAAAGAAGAACTCTGGACCATAGTACTCAGATAGGTACTTTACAGTCCTGCCATTCTTCAACTCCACAGTAGTTATCTCCCTATAGACAAATTCATCAAGATGGGTGCCCTCAAGGAGTAACTAGAGCTCATTCTTCTTAATGTCTTCAAGCTTCTTATATAATAACCCCTTTTTGATCATCTTGTTTTCGGTAAGGCTTGAGGGGTCATTTTTGATGGATGAGCCTTCTTGAATTCATCGAGTATTTCCCAAGGTGAGACTACAATGGCCAACATGATTGTAGACTCTATTGTTTTTCTAACCTGGCCATTGTATCTATGTGGAATGGATCTTTTGTGTATTCTAGAGCTCACCTTGGGGTCTGGCCATACTCTCACTCTCTCTTTTTGATACTGAAATGTGTGTCTGAGAGTGTACAGCCTCTGAGCATGCCCTTTCATGGCTTGTATGGATGATTACTAGGGAAATTCCTTGTCAACCATCTTTAGTAGTTTCTCATCGTGCTACTTCTGCTGTTCTTCATCTTCAATTTTGACTTTAACCATTTTCCTTTGTGAGTCAGGTGTGATCATGAGTTGACTCCTGGGTTCTGGTACCCTTAGAACAGCAGAGAGTAGCAGACTATCATCTTTATCATCTTCTTCTTCATCTTCTTCTATCCTCGGCACCCTTCTCCTCCTTCTAGGTGCATCATTGGATGATGGTTGGGTTGGTTTTTGTGGTGAAGGAATTGGTTTTGAGGGTTGAGGATGTTTGGATTTGAGTTTTGAGATTGGTTTGGAGATTTGAGGGGTAAGCTGTTTTTGAGTGGGTGATTAGGAAGGTTGTTCAAGCATTTTGGTTGTAAGTTTGGCTTTTGTGAGCTTTGCCATTTCAAGCCTTTCCCCAGCTCCAGCCTCATCAAGTGCTTCAATAATTATCCCCTTATGAATTGCTCAGACAAACAGATTCTGGTGGCTATAGCCAGAATGCTGTCTCTGGTCCATGAACGAATCTCCATTAGTGATCTTTCTAAGTATTTGGCTATGAATCAAATCATGATCTCCAATCTCTCTTTCTCCAACACACTGTACCCAGCCCATCTGTTTTGGATTTCATTTACTTCCAACCTCCTGATCTCACTGTCTAGTTTGGCTGTATCAAAGTCTTGCTTGAAGTGTTGCTCAATGATTTTGTCCATGGATCGGCTGTGTGCTTCATCTGCATCTTTTATCAGCTCCTCTAAGAATTTTTCTTCAGTATTCTTTTGATCACCAACACTTTTCTTTCTTTTGTAAGTGATCAGTTGTTGTTCCTTTTCCTTCTCCAACTCCTTGGTTTTCTCTTGTGCCTTCTCATCCTCAGTTCTTTTTCTTTTCTTTTCTTTCACTGCTGTACTCTCCCCCTTTTTGGATGCATTGGTTGCATGGGTTTGTAACACAGAAAGTTTCTTGTGCACAGCATCATCAATGAGTGGTTGTAGACTTGAGGAGATCCTCTCATCAATGGCTTTATGAACAATGTCATTGATGAAGGGAGTGATGAGAGGTAAGGATTGTTGGAATGCAGCAACCATCTACTCAGGGGGTTTCTATCCCCGAGAGATAGTGCCAAAGGCAGAGGCTGGAGGCTCAGTGAAGTGAGAGGGTGAAGTGTTTGGGGGACCTTCGAATGAAGGTGCCATCTGTGGGTTAGTGGGGGCAGATGGACTTACATCCTGAGAGAGTTGGTCAAGTAGTTTTTGCAGCCTACTGACTTCTCCTCTAGGATTATGTTCGGGCAAGAACATCATAAAAGAAGCCCAGGTCATCATCAACAGATGCTGAATCACCTGAGCTCCTGCTTGTAGCAGGATGTACATGCACTGGGTGTAGACCAGATGTAGCATGTGCCCCTTTTTCTTGGAACTGGGGACTTCCAGCCTCAGGACGATGTCCTTCATCAGCTGTTGCCTCTGGTGAGGTCTTAGCTATGTTACTAGCCTCAGTCTGATCATGTGATGATTCAGAAGAGGTGGCAGCCTCACCAGATGTTCGTATCTGCATATCCACACCAGGAGATAGAACAGTTAAACCCTAGTGCTGTGGGTTGTTAGAAGCATGTTGATCCTCTTCCTAATTGTTGTGGTTCTCCCCTTTGTTGGTGTTTGTGGGGAGGAGGAGAGGCATGCAGCTGAGTCAGCACGTTTGCAATTATAATGGTTGGACTTTGGGGGGCATTTGCATGGGGAGAGGGGATAGATATGATTGCATCCGGGGAGAGGAATGCTCTTCAATGATAACCTCCTCAAGTGAGAGAGGTCTCAGCGATGTGGTTGCCCCTCATAAGGTTGCATCAGGATCCTTTTGAGAGGATGCCTGTGCGCTGTTGGCTGGTAGAGTCTTGATACTGCTGGGGGGTTAAACCAGCAAGTATCTCCTGCCTTGTGGTACAGGAGCATCTTCAGGGGACTCATCTCCCTGAATAGCTATTTTGGGGCGTTGGTTTTGGTGTGGTGGGGACTCTGGATCTGGTGGGGAATCTGTGGGTTCCCTCTGCTTGGGTTTTAGCATTCGGGCAGCTTCTTTGAGAGTGAGGTCTGAGTTGTGCCTGGAGTATACCTCAGCCAAAACAGCTGGTGCAGAGACTCCAAGGCCAACAAGGCCATCAGATTTTAATTCATTTAAAATAATGGCCATCAGAAACCTGGGATATAATAGCCAGCGGTTTGCCGCAGGTTTCTGAGCCAAGTTCTTTATTTCTAGAAACACGATTTCAGAGAAATTTAGCGGTTGGTGTTCTAGAATAGAATACAATACCTGTTGCCATTGGGATGACATTTGATCCCACAGGATGTCTTTGAAGCTAAGCATACATTTACCATGTGAAAGATAAAATTTTCAGCATCATGGAAATGTTTCTTTAGAACAGTTGTAGCCCGAAGATCACCTTCATACCCATTATTGATAAAGGACATATCCATTGTGCCTTTTGGGTATTCAGTCACAGTGGTGGAGTCATGTAAGTGTAATGCCTGACGAATGATGTCGGCTGTAACAACACTGGTTTTGGTTGACGAGGGACCGAACAGAGATTTGGCCAGTAGACTCATCAGTATGAACAAAAACATTTGACCAGAATTGACTGAGAGATTCAGGGTAGATGGTCGGATTCAAGAGAAGGGCTGTGCGATATGGGGAATCCACCATTAGGTCAATGGCATTATGAAATTTGTTCGAGAAAGCCAACTTAGTAAGGTATGCAACGCAGTTGTCTCGTGTGGTTTTAGGCTCATGGTTGCCATTTTTGAAAGTATGAAAGTCAGAAGAACGGCTAATGGAACGTTTGAGAAGAAGAGAGGTATTTATAGGGTGGGATAGGAAAAGGCTGAAAGAAAACTACTGAAGGTTTTGGTGTGGTCATCAGCTGTTTGAACTACTGATGATGTGGTATTAACCTTCAGAGGTTTAAAACGACTGACAGTGGTGGTGTTGTCATCAGTTTTATAAAACAACTGAAGACTTGGTTTTGACCATCAGACGTTGAAACAGCTGAAGTCTTGGTGTTATCATCAGTACTTGTGAACTACTGAAGGTCTTGGTTTTGACTTCAAATGATGTAAACTGAGGACTTGGTATTTGTCATCAGTAGTTGTGAAACTACTGAAGATAGTGGTTTTGTCACCAGTTGTTGTAAACAGCTGAAGACTTGGTGTTAGTCTTCAGTAGTTGTAAACTACTGAAGACATAGTTTTGGCTTCAGTTGTTTTAATGAAACAGTGGTTGTATAAACGATTGAAGAGAAATTTCTCATCAGCTGTTTTTGTCAATTCATAGCTTTTCAGCTGTTTCAGTTTGACCTCCACACTTACTCATCAGACTTAGATCTGAGTTTCAGACGCGTCATTGGTCATGAGTACTTATCTTCATTTCTGACATCAGTAGTTATAGCTACATCAGCTGTTGTGACTACATCAGCTGTTGTAACTACATGAGCTATTTTAACAAATAAAGTACTTGAGTACTGAGAAGTTACTTAAGCTCCAGTAGTTTTAAAAACTTCTGAAGGGAGGATAACTTTAGTACTTATATATGACAATGATAAACTAATGATCATCAGTACTTGTGAGCTGAGATCATCAGTATTTGTCACTTATTCTAGCTGCAGCATACCAAGCCTTAGCACTAGGTTTTGGAAAGTTGTGCTATCCAAGGGCTTAGTAAAAATGTCTGCAAGCTCATCAGCTCTAGGAACAAATTTTGGATCAATCAGACCTTTTTCAAAACAATCTCTAACAAAATGGTGTCTGATTTCAATATGTTTAGTCCTAGAGTGCTCGACAGGATTCTTGACAATACAAAGAGCTGAAGAGCTGTCCATTAACAATGGGGTCTTAGTCTCTGTTATGCCATAATCCAATAATTGGTTTTGAAGCCAGAGTACCTGAGATGTACAGCTTGCAGCAGCAATGTACTCTGCTTCAGCAGTTGATGTAGCAACTGAGGTCTGCTTCTTACTCTGCCAAGAAATCAAGCAGTTGCCTAAGAATTGGCATCCTCCAGAAGTGGACTTTCTTGTCAACTTACACCCTGCATAGTCACTGTTAGAAAAAGCAACTAATTGACTAGAATGTCTAGTAGAATACCATAAACCTAGAGATGGAGTGCCTTGCAGATATCTAAAGATCCTTTTGACGGCAATCAAATGAGACTCCTTAGGTGCAGCCTGAAATCTAACACAAACACATGTAGCAAACATTTCTGGTCTAGAAGATGTTAAGTACATCAAGGACCCAATCATACATCTGTAAGGTGTTTCATCAACCACTTTACCTTTCTGATCAGTATCCAGTTGGGTGGTGTTGCACATGGGAGTAGAACAGGGCTTACAGTTTTGTAAATCAAACTTTTCCAAAATATTTGTTGTGTATTTGGACTGATGAATGAAAATTCCATCAGCCTTTTGTTTGATTTGTAAACCCAGAAAGAACTGTAATTCTCCCATGGCACTCATTTCAAACTTCTGTTGCATCAACTTTGTAAAGGCATCACATAACTGTGGATCAGAGGATGCAAAAATAATATCATCTACATAAATTTGAACAAGTAGATTATGCTGCCCAGATTTCTTAATGAATAAAGTCTTATCTATGGAGCCTCTAGTGAAATTATTTTCCAGAAGAGTGTTTGATAATGTCTCATACCAGGCTCTAGGAGCTTGTTTCAACCCATAGAGAGCCTTATCAAGCTTATACACCCAATTAGGATGTTTATTGTCCTCAAAACCTGGTGGTTGACATACATAAACATCTTCTTTAATTTTCCCATACAGAAATGCACTTTTGACATCCATTTGAAAAACTTTAAGGTTGTGATAAGCAACATAAGCTAAAAACAATCGAATTGCTTCCAGTCTGGCTACAGGGGCAAAGGTTTCATTATAATCAATACCTTCCTCTTTTGAAAACCCCTGTACAACCAGTCTGGCCTTGTTCTTAACAATAAGCCCATTTTCATCAGTTTTATTCCTAAACACCCATTTAGTGCCTATTGCACACTTACCTGGGGGAAGAGGAACAAGCTCCCACACTTGCTGCTTTTTGAACTGAAGAAGCTCAAGCTGCATTGCTTCAACCCAGCCATTGTCTCTAAGTGCAACATGATAATTCTTTGGCTCTAGCTGACTGATGAAGAGAGCATAGAAGCAAAAATTGGACAATTGACTTCTTGTTGACACGCCAGCATTGATATCACCAATGATTTGAGACATAGAGTGATTCTTCAGATCTTGGTACACAATAAGATCTGTGCAAGTTTTGTAGCAGGCTCAGCAGCAACAGATGGTGATGGTGAAGCATTCCCTGAAACCAATCAGTAGATGGTAATTCAAAGGAAGTTGAAGTTGTAGAAATCTCATCAGCATTTATTGTGGATTGTGCTACTGGAGCTACAGGAACATCAGGTCTAGCTGAATCAGGCAGTTGATCACTAAACTTGAAAAGGTGATTACTGATATCATCATCATCATTAGTAACACCAGATGGATGACTAGCTACAGAAGATGATGTATTCATATGATCTGCAACAGCAGGTGGTTGATAAGGAACATATTGCAGAATGTCCAGATCAAACAACTCCACAGGGTTTTGTGGAATTGTATCCTTAGGGGATTCATTTAACTTCACATGCAAGGTTCTTCAACTATCTTTTTCCGACAGTTGAATACTCTGTAAGCCTTGCAAGTGGATGAATACCCAACAAAATACCCTGCATCCACCTTAGAATCAAACTTTTGGAGTTGATCCTTTGTGTTGAGAATGTAACAGGGACACCCAAATACTCTAAAAAATGAAATCAAAGGGGCCAAATGATGATGAACTTCATATGGAGTCTTCATCAACCTCTGATTTACTAGAACTCTATTCTGTACATAGCAAGCTGTATTGACAGCTTCAGCCCAAAAGGTCAGTGGCAGACTAGAATCAGCCAACATGGACCTTGCAGCTTCAATGAGGGTCCTGTTCTTTCTCTCCACTACTCCATTTTGCTCTGGAGTCCTTGGGATGCTATACAGCCTCTTGATTCCCTTTGACAAGTAAAACTCATCAAGAGTGTGGTTCCTGAATTCAGTACCATTGTAACTCCTCACACACTTAACTAGTAGGGAATACTGCTTCTCAACATGTAACACAAAGTTCATAATGGACTGAGCAGCCTCATCCTCTGAATGCAAGAAGAAAGTCCATACATATCTAGAGTAATCATCCACAATTACTAGACAGTATTTCTTCTTTGCCATACTCATTACCTTCACAGGACCAAAAAGATCCATGTGCAGTAGTTGTAAGCAGGCATTAGACTTGGATTCTTCTATGGGTGGGAATGAAACTTTATGTTCTTTCCTTTTAAGCATGCAGTGCAGATTTCATCACAATTAAACTCTTTATTGGAAGACCTCTCACTAAACTCTTGTGGATCAGTTGATTCATGTTTTTGAGATTAACATGACCCAACCTTCTATGCCACAGTTTAGATTCTTGGAGAGAGGCCTTGGAGAACAAGCATGGATGGCCTTTTAACTCAATTTTCTTTGACAAATCCAAGGCATATACTCTTCCTATCCTGTTGGCCTTCAGGAGAGTATTATCATCCAGTACTTTGTCAATCAGGCTCAGAACCTTGGAAGACAGAATCCTACAGTTCTGGCTTGTGAAAAGAGCAACATGTCCTTTGTCACACATCTGACTGACACTCAACAGATGTATTTGAGATTCTCTACATGGTTGACATCATCAAATCTAATATCTCCATTAGACACAAATCCCTTTCCAATGATGTAACCTTTAGCATCATTTCCAAATGAGACAAATCCCTTCTTTCCTGAGAGTAATCATGAAGAAGAGAGCTGCTCCCAGTCATGTGCATGGATCCTCCACTGTCCACATACCAGATGCTTCTATGGCATGCTAAAGAACCCTGCAAAATCATAAGAAACTAGTTAGCTTTGGAGACCCAAACCTTTTTGGTTTTGGGACTGACTTTATCAACAGATTTAATCATAACTGGTTTCTCATGATTAACAGCTGATGAAGATGGAGATGGTGCTGAAATAGATTTGGGCCTGGAATCCCTTTTCAGTGGTTTGATCACATGGGCTTCAAGTTGGTTAACTCTCCCCAACAGATGCTGAACCATCATAACAAGCTGTGTCTGATTTGAAGCTCGAGCTTTCAGTTCATGTGACACTCCAGAGCTTGTTTTTGATGAGTTCCTGTGACCCACCATTTCCTCCTTCTTAGATTTCACAGACTTAGTCTTATGTTTATCATGAGGAACAATATCAGCTGTCTTCTGATAAACCGCATCCTTCTTAGTGAATTTGGGTAAGGCCTTGGGTTTATCAGGTTGAGATGATTGTGGTACAAACTTGGTCTCAAACTCAGTTTTCATTTTATTTATTTCTAGTTTAATGAGCTCGTCCCTTTGGAGTTTTAAACCCTTTTTGTACCAACATTCATCAGATAGATGATTGAATTTACCACAAATTTCACATGGTTTATTCTTCATCTTGGACATCTCTACTGCTGAAGTGGAAACTACTGAAGGTGTGATTTTCAGTACTTTCCTCCTATCAGTACTAGGTACTAAAGGATTTTTAACAGCTGAAGACTGGTAATTCAACTGTTTTCCATCCGTCCTAATGGACCGATTGATGGATTCCTCAGCAGTTGTTAGTCCTTGTATTTCAACTGATTTGAAATGCTTTTCAAATGTTAGGTCTCTTTCAATACTTGGGTTACATTGAGGAACAACATCTGAAGTACTCAGCTTCATATGAGTCTCAGTAGTTAGACCATCAGTCAATTTATTTGTTGAGGTCTTAACACTGGTTTCATTCTCTGATCTTAGATTATCATTGGAGAATGATTCACACGATAATGTGGTTTGGAGATTGCTTTCACTTTCAGACTTAACTATGGAGTTAGGAGTAAAGTCTGTTGGTGGAGTAGTATGGTTGTAACCAATACCAAACTTCACATTTGAAGCAGTTTGCCTGCTAAGAAGCATTTCAAATCCCTTGCATGATGAGACCCAGCGGTCACACTCAACTTGGGTCACTGCAAGTTTTTCTTTGAGACTCCTGTGGTCTTCCAGAATAACCTCTAGCTTGGCCTTTTCATCATTTAATTGGCATTTAAGCTTATAAATCTCATCACTTTTACTGTTAAGAGCAGACTCATACTCAGCTTTTCTTTTGAAAAATGGTTTTCTCAAACTCAAGTTTTTGATTTATTAATGCTACATTTGCCTCTCTAATAGAGACAAAGGCAGCTATGCATGATTTAGAACATAACTTGGCTTTAGCCTCTGAAGATACCTGAGTTACCTGTGAAGATGATGCATTTGAACAGGAACCCTCAGTAGACTCCAGGGCCATGAGAGCAAGATTTCAAAAAGGGTGTTCACCACCATGTTGACTAGCACCAGCATAGTATTGCTCAGTGTGACCAGACAAGTGATCAGGTAAGCTACTCCAGTCAACGACTCCAGGTGTGAAGAAGCTGTGATGAGGTTGTGATTGAGATGGAGATGGTTTAGGTTCTGGTAGTGCATGAGATTGTGGTACTATAGGAGCTTGAACTTGATTTGACTGTGGCATATAATAGCAGGGATAAGGATATGGCATTTGACCCTGAGGAACAAAATATGCAGGAGATTGAGGGTGTGATGAATGACTTGAACCAGCAAAATGTTGCCCTTTGGATTGTGAATTTTTATTTGGAAAAGTCAAAAAGGGTGCAAAAGTGTTAGATCTAGTTGATCTACACTCTCTTGCAAAGTGTCCAAGCCTGTGGCATTTGTGACACTTCATCTTGCTCTTGTCAAAACCAACTTTGGTTTTGTCAGAGAGTCCAGGAAATCTTCTACTAGTTCTCTTGTAGAATTTCTGAGATCTGATATTGATCAAGGGTATTTGACTCAAAATATCCATCTCTTCTAAATCATCATCAGCAATGCCCTTCAAATCATCCATGATAAAGCATAGATTGTCAGTATTATTACCAGAATGACAATCAACACTCACAAAGGCATGATTAGAATTGTTTGAGGTGAAATCAATATGCTCATCATAGTGGCATTCTGATCCTGCATACTCTGAGTCATGACTTACCAAGGCAGTGTTTCCTGGTACAAAGTCATCAGTGAGCTTTCCAGATGATGACAGTTTTCGTTTTTGTTCTATCTCTCTCTCAAATGTGAGCAATTTCCTATGGAGTTGGGTGAGAGATAGTTTGTCCAAATTTGCACTGGAGTGTAGGACAGTAGTATATGTGTCCCATCTCTCAGGCAGTGATCTGAGAAATCTGTTATTCATCTGGCTATTTGTGTACTCATGTTTGACCATTTTTAATTCAGAGATCAAACAAGAGAACCGCTCAAACTGTTGAGTCAGTGTCTCACCCTTACTATGAGAGAATGTCTCATATTGTTGGGCAAGGATTTCTCTATTATTTGCCAAGACCTCATCTGTTCCTCCAAATTGTTCTTTCAAGGCATTCCAGAGGTCATGGGCAGTTTCATAATGCATTAGCGCAGAATAGATTTCATTGGGCAGTGCCATGGCCAGAATTCCATGGGCTTTTGCATCAATCTCAAACAATTTCTTATCCTCATCTGAGTATTGCTCCCTCCTCTTGGAACAATTTGATTGGTTTCCAGGTTATTCACCATGGCTTGTGTGGACCATGTACCACTGATGTCCAACAACCTGAGCTGTTAACAGACAGGTGATGGAGCATTCGTCGTTGCCGTATGTTATACTCACTCCTAACCAGCATAGGAGGCTTGGTTGAGGAACCAGTATTGTGAGGATCATTGAAGGAGTAGTCATTTTAGGTCCAAATACAATTTAATTCAAGCTTTTAAATGATTTTACACAGACCACAACAGACTCAATGAAAACAAGAATAAATCTCAGGATGAATGACCAAAAACACAGGAAATTCAATCTCTATAACCGTTTCTTGCAAAAATGCTAATTCAATCAAACTTGGATCTTGGATAGCAGTTTCAAAGATCAATTATTAGATCGATCAATGATTAACCAGCTCTGATACCATTTGACAGGATCAGTGATCTCAAGTTTGATGGATTAGAGTGTAACGCAGCGGAATAAGAACAAGAATTAGACAAATTATAGCAAGAATTTGATATTCGTATGCATTAAGAACAAATACGGTTGTAACGAGAGAATATATTTCTGTGAAAAGGAATGTTTCAATAATATCAAATGTTTCTGCTCAATCATTCACAAATTACAACTAGGTTGACACTCCTTATATAGAGTGCAATCACTGCTGATATCACGGGATAGTGACAACTGGCAGATTTATTACAAAAATAACTAACACTTAACAAACTACTGAAATTTTCATAACTACTGAGAACATATCAGAGAGTGCTAAGCACAAAATATAAAACTACTGATGCTAAACTACTGAAACTAAACTACTAATTACAAAACTACTGAAAAGGGAAAATATAAAACTACTGAAAGAAAACTGTCACAACTACTGAGGAAGACCTCTTCAGCTGTTGTGACAACGTCTGATACTTGGTCTTCAGTACTTGTCTTCAACACTTGTCTCTCAGCACTTGTGTCTTTAGACTTTGTCTTCAGCATTTGTCTTCAGACTTTGTCTTCAGCACTTGTGTCTTCAGACTTTGTCTCCAGCACTTGTGTCTTCAGATTTTGTCTTCAGCACTTGTGTCTTCAGACTTTGTCTTCAGCACTTGTGTCTTCAGACTTTGTCTTCAACACTTGTGTCTTCAGACTTTGTCTTCAGCACTTGTGTCTTCAGACTTTGTAATCAGTTGTTGTCTTCAGCTATGTGGACTTCAGCAGTTGTTGTGACATCTGTGGGACTTAAAGGTTTTTCTGATCCGGCTCATTGGTTCTTTTGGTCCAACACAGCTCAGCGTATTGTTCATATGTGTGAACCTTGACTAGTTTAATTAATCCCTTTTCATAGTTATCTCTTATTAAATGATACCTGATATTGATGTGCTTTGTCCTTGAGTGCCGCACAGGGTTTTCTGTGATTGAGATAGCACTTTTGTTGTCTATATGAATGGGAGTCTCCTTGAAATTTAACCCATATTCCAGCATCTGATTTTGAATCCAAAGTACTTGAGCACAGTAGCTTGCAGCAACAATGTATTCAGCTTCAGCAGTTGATGCGGAGACACAGGATTGTTTCTTTCATTGCCATGAGACAACCCTTCCACCAAGAAATTGACATCCTCCAGATGTAGACTTTGCAGTCATGTTGCAACCACCATAATCACTATCTGTATAGGCATACCGATTAAAGTCAGAATTCTTGGGATACCATAAGCCAAGTGTTGATACACCCTTGAGGTATCTTAGAATCCTCTTGATAGTGATAAGGTGAGACATCTCACGGTTGGCTTGATATCTTGCACAAATAAATGTAGCAAACATGATATCAGGTCTGCTAGCAGTAAGATACATAAGAGACCCAATCATAGCCCTGTATAAATGCTCATCTACACACTCCCCCTCAAGATCAGGACCAAGAGAGTGGTTTCTGGCTATCGGTGTCTTAGCAATCTTACAGTCAGTGATATTAAACCTCTTGAGTATGTCCTGAACATACTTTGACTGACTTATGAAGATGCCATCTTCAACTTGCTTCACTTGAATTCTCAGAAAGAAATTGAGTTCCCCTATGGCACTCATTTCAAATCTGTCTTTCATCAGCTTCTCAAGTGTTTGCAGAGCTTTGAATTTGTTGAACCAAAGATGATGTCATCCACATATACCTGAACTAGCAATATGTCTTTTCCTTGTCCTTTGATGAAGAGAGTTCCATCTATAGTACCCCTCCTGTATCCATGTTTACAGAGATACTCCGACAGTGTCTCACACCACTTCGTGGGTGCCTGATACAGCCCATAAAGAGCTTTGTCAAGCTTGCAGACATGATCACGATCTACAAAACTAGGTGGCTATTTGACATAAACCTCTTCATCTATCATTCCATACAAAAAGGCACACTTCACATCAAGTTCAAAAACCTTGAAGTTCTTGGATGCAGCAAATGCCAGGAATATCCTAACAGCTTCTAATCTTGCCACTGAAGCAAAGACATCAGTGTAGTCAATCCCTTCTTCTTGTGTGTATCCTTGAACAACCAGTCTAGCTTTGTTCTTGATGATGATGCCTCTATCATCTTTCTTGTTCCTAAACACCCATTTGGTTCCAATAGTAGTCTTCCCGGAAGGAAGAGGACAAAGGTTCCAAACTTTCTGCCTTTTGAATTGAAGCAGCTCTTGTTGCATAGCTTCAACCCAACTTCCATCCTTTAGAGAATCATCAACTTTCTTTGGCTCTATCTGGGATAGAAAACAAGAGTGAAGACAAACATTTGCTTCATGGGTTTGTCCTCTTGTCTTTACCCCTGAGACAGCATCTCTAATGATGTTTGTGGTAGGTTAGACTTGTGGATCCTAAGCTAAAGGATCATAGCAAGTTGTTGAGAAAGATCTAAATTTGAGAAATTTAGATCTGGAATAGATGTTTCTCCCACCACATCAGCACACTTCTCAAGTGAAACTTGATCCAAGTAGTGTGTGACATCATTGATGTTCTTATCCACAGTGTGGTTAGTGGCGTCAAGAAATTCTTGGTCACTGTCACCATCACCATTGTTGTCTTCAACAGTTGAGGTGTTCTTATATGGTTGTAGAGCCTCTGAGCTGGAATTTGAAGGCATATCAGATATATCAACTAAATTTGTCATTGTAGGGATGATAGAAACCTCATTTGAAGAAGTGGTTCCAACTGGAGCTGAAGATATGTGTCTTGAAAATCTTCCTAGCTCAAATCTTGGATTAGGATCATCTGTATTCAAATATTCTACAAATCCTGAAACATTCTCACAAGATTTGTTAAAATAGTTGGCAACCAAATCAAGATCAAACAGCCAATCCGGACCAGAACCAGTAACACAAGGTGTGTGTTCATTGAAAGTCACCTTGGCTGACTCCTCAACAATTCTAGTTCTGAGATTGTACACTCTATAAGCCTTAGCTTGGGAAGAGTATCCAATAAAGTGTCCATCATCTGATTTCTCAGCAAACTTGGCAATTTGATCTTTGGTATTCAAGATGGTGCAAGGACATCCAAATGACCTGAGAAAACCAATGAAAGGTCTCCTCTTGTGCCAAAATTCAAAATGAGTCTTTCCATGAGTCTTAACTACTAAAACTCTTTTCTGCACATAGTAGGCAGTGTTGACTGCCTCTGCCCAGATGGTGATGTGCAGTTTAGAGTCAGACAACATGGTTCTTGTAGCTTCAATCAATGTCCTGTTTCTCCTCTCTGCAACACCGTTTTGCTGAGGAGTCCTAGGAGCACTAAATTGTCTTGTAATACCCTTTTCATCACAGAATGTGTCAAGGATATGGTTCTTAAATTCAGTTCCATGATCACATCTTATGATCTTGACCTTGTGATCAGATTGATTCTCAATCTTTAAGATGAAATTCTTCAGAATCTCAGGACTCTCATCCTTAGTTTTAAGGAAGAAAACCCAAGTGAATCTCGTAAAGTCATGTGTGATCACTAGACAGTATAAGGTCCTTCCTAAACTTATTACACTGGTGGGGCGAAAAAGATCCATATGTAACAAGTGTAAGGGAGTAGTGATCGAGTTCTTTTCCTTAGGCTTGTGAGATACCTTATGTTGCTTCCCTTTCAGGCATGCAACACAGTGGTCATCACTTGGAAACTCTTTCTTTGGCATTCTAGTTACCAAGTCATGCTTAATTAACTTATTCATGTTCTTAAAGTTTACATGGCACATTTTTTTATGCCATAGGAAAGACTCATCACTATTGGCTTTAGACAGAAAGCATGAAACTTCTCCAGAGGGAGAGGTTTCACCCTAATCCATCTTGTACATGTTTCCTTTCCTGGGGGCTCTAAGCAGGATATGCTCATGAGGAATGACCACACCAGGCTTAAGAACAATGCACTCATGCTCAATAAAGAGCACGTTATGACTCTGATCACAAAATTGAGATACGCTCAAAAGATTGTATCCAAGCTCCTTTACAAAGTTTACCTTTTCTATGCTGAGCTTACCATTTGTGACATTTTCCTCTACCAGAAATGTAACCACCTTCATCTCCTCCAAAAGCAATAGGTCCTCCATCAATGTGCCTGGAGCAGCCACTGTCTATGATCCTATTACCACTCATGTGCCTGGAGCAGCCACTATCTATGATCGAGACATTTCTGTCTATCTTCAGCTGTCCCTGCACAAAAGAGAATGATTAGTTACATCTGGAAACACAAGCCTTGCTTGTCTTGGGCTCACTTGCAGAAGGTAATTTAACAGTAATAGATCCTAGGTTGTACTACGAGGATCTTGAGCTGTTTTTGATGGAGAAATTTCAGTCACTTGCTCTTTCTTAGACGTCCACACCACCTTTGGAGTCTTGGACTTGACCTTCAAAACTTTAGAAGCTTTTGGAGCTTCAGATGTTTTGATGACTGAACCTTCGGAAGATTCTACAAACACTGCAGCAGACTTCAGTGCTTCGAAAGAACTCCTTTCTTCCGAGACCAAATATTCTTCCGAAGAGAATTTTCCACTTCCCTTCTTGTTAGATTTGGAACTTCTGAAGGAAACTTGTTATCCTTCCAAATCCTGAATCTTCTTCGAACTCTTTGAAGCCTTTGTTTTGGCCACGTGGACAGTACCTTTAGGATTGAGTGAGTGGTGTTGTCACACATAACACAATTCAGTTTCTTCTTTACAAGAGCCTTGCCTTGAGAGTAAGACTGTCTTTGGTCACTTCCCTTCTCCACCTTCATCTTTGCAGATGCTGAGACAGTCCTCTTGGGCTGAGAACTGTGCTTGGAGTTTGATGGACCAGGCTGTGCAGCAGTGGTACACAGCAGATCAGTCTTCTTCTTGCTGCTGAGATTAGTTGAGCAAGAACTAGAACTCTTAGCAGAGTTTTGGTTATGTCTTCAGTCCT
This sequence comes from Flaveria trinervia, assembly GCA_025506515.1. Taxonomy (NCBI): domain Eukaryota; kingdom Viridiplantae; phylum Streptophyta; class Magnoliopsida; order Asterales; family Asteraceae; genus Flaveria; species Flaveria trinervia. The sequence goes on from CM046444.1 coordinate 97,186,011, forward strand.
TACCACTTTAAACCCTGCAGAAATAAAAACTTGTTTCTGCTTAGAGTCGAAAGTAGCCTTGATCTCTTGAGCCTTCCTTGCCTTTCTTTTGCTCTTTCTCATCAAGTTCTTTCTCATGGACTTGGTCATCACAGTCTTCACTTTCTCCTCAGAAGGATAGTGGACCTTCTTGGAATCCTCCTCTTCACTCTTTGTAGAGGGATTCTTCACTATCTCTTCTTCATCCTCCTCACTCATAGGATCTATGAGAGGAAGGTCATCTTCACAAGTTCCACACCTAGGAGATCTTAATGACAAGATTGTGTGTGGAGGAGCTACCTTATTGGATCCCAGTCCCTGTCTGTTTTGATAGCACACCTTGTTGTGCAGGGATGAGGATATCATGTTCTTGAAGGTCTCTTCTTCAAGAACACTCTTTTCTGCCTTGGCTTTGCTGATCACAAGCTCAGCCTGGCACTCAGTTAACTTGGTTATGAGATCTTTAATTTGAGTCCTAAAATCTATGTGTTCATGTTTTAGAACTGAAATGGTTTTCTCTAAGTCCTTATTTTCAGCTTATAATCATTTTCAGAATTTCTAAAATTCGATTTTAAAATGTTTATGGACTCAATATCATATCTCAGTTCCAAGTTATAGGACCTGTACTTGTTAACTTTAGCAATGCATTCAGGAGTACAGAGATGTTCCAATACCTTGGCTTCATCATGATCTGCCATCAGTGCTTAGTTTGGAGAGGCATCTTCAACCTCAAAGCTCCAGTCAATGCCTCCTTCTTCAACAGCAACAGCAGCTTGCTGCTTTGACTTCTCATTATGGAGAGCTTTGTAGTGTAGTTTGGTCTGGATTGTGTTTGGGCACCATTTGTTCTAGGTGCCTTACACTCTCTAGCAAAGTGGCCCATCAGGTTGCAGTTGTAACACTTGACTTTGCCTTTGTCCAGTCCAAATTTTCCACTGGTTGCATTGCTTGGAAACTTCCTTCCAGTCCTCTTGTAGAACTTCTTGGCTCTGTGAGTGAGAAGAGCCATCTGCTAGACTATTTCCATGTATTCCAGATCATCTAGATGGATACAGTCCAGGTCTTCAAGAGTGAAAAGAGAGTTGCCACAACTTTCATCAAAAGACATAAAAGCTTGAGAAGAGCTTGTCTCTTGGAATGGGCTTCCTTGAGTGTAGTTCTCTTTTGGTGTCTCTGGGAAGGTGATGAGAGGACCCTTGGGTGAGTTGTCAGGGTAGCATAAGAGATGATGTTTGGGTTCTATGCTATCCCTTTCAACCACATGTAGAGCTGAACCCATTTGATTGTTGGAGTTTCCAGATAAACCTTGCATGTTCATCTCCTTCTGGTAGCCACTGAGAATCCCATATAACTCTGTCAGAGTAAGAGTTTTGAGTTTTTCAGTTCTCTTGATCACCACACAGTAGTGTGTCCACTGCCTAGGAAGTGAGGACATGAACTTCCTTACAATGTCTCTGTTTTCAAGAGAAACCCCTCCATCCACTAGGGTATCCACAATCTCAACATACCTGAAGTACTGTTGAGTCATGGTTTCACCTGTTTTGAAGGTGAAGTTTTCAAACTGCTGCTTCAGGAGATCCTTCTTTTTCTCCTTGGCTTCAGAAGAACCCTCATACATCAGTTTAGTGCATCCCACAGCTGCTTGGCTGTTTTGCACTTCTTGAAACCTCTGTACACAGAGTTTGGAAGGGCAGTTTGAAGAGCTATCATGGCTTTTCTATCTATCTCTACTCTCTTCCTATCTTCATCAGAGTAGTTAGCCACATCTTTGGGGATCATACCAGCACCAGTAGCAGAAGGTGTGCTGGGTATGAAAGGTTCATTCTCAATAGACTACCACATTCTTGAATCAAGAGACCTTATGAAACCTTCCATTCTTAAACACGAGGTGTCAATCTTATCAAGAGTGATAAGTGGGGACTTGTTCATGGTTCCAGTTTCCATATCAGTTTTGGAAATGGTTGCCATTTGAAAAGTTTAGTATTTGTGTGTGTGAGGGTTCTAAAGTTGGTGAGATCTTATATCAAGAGCCTGGAGTGCTCTGATACCAAATGCAGGATCGTTGAAGGGTGAAGAGTTACAACACAACATCACAAAGAGGAGATAAACTAAACTTAGATCAAATAGTAAACTGGATTAACCAAGTGGTGACACTAAGAACACATGTAATATGAGACAGAACACAAAGAACACAAGCGTATTCGAAAGATACAAGGACATGAGATACTTATACAACATCCTACAGCCGCTATACTTTGAAAGCCAGCTGGATACAATTGACTAGACACACACAAAATCAATTGTAGAGTCAAAAGGCAGATTGCCTTTTGACTAGTGACTATGACATGCCATAGCTCACATCTTTATCTATTACAAAAAGGATAAAGTACATAAAGAAGAAAGTTATAGACTCAAGACCTCAATGTACAGTTACCAAAAGCATGGACCTTTTCACCAAACCATGTTATTGGTGACTTGCAGAGTTACAGCGGAAAGGTGTCTAGCTTTATGGAACAGTACACTAGATAAAGCATGTTACTAAAAGTCTTCAGAAGAAATCTGTCTTCATGAACTTGAAGCTTCGGAAGACTTTGTCTCTGAGGCTTCGGAAGACATCATCCTTGGCTTCGGAAGATGTTAGTCTTGGCTTCGGAAGATTTCACACTTAGAGTATTTCTGTTGCACATGTGAAACTTCCGAAGCATTCCACTTCAATGCACTTGTGCAGCATGCAGGAAAGACTAAACATGTTTAGGTTGCATCAGCCTCTTCATTAATCTCTACACCATCTCATCAATCACCAATTCTATCATCTCATCACTCACCAATATCACCATACCAACCTTTGCCAACCCATGATTACCCTGCTGAAGGTGGGGAGTCAACCAGTACATCTAAAGCATCCAAATCATCTTCAGATGAGGAGGATAACCATGCTCAAATGCCTGTCAAGAAAGCAACTTCTGAGACTGCTCCCTTAGAGAGCTTTGCTGAATCAAATGTGCACAGGCCTGATGAAAACGATGAACTAATCTCTGAGATCCTAAAAAAGGTGGAAAGGATGGATGGATTTTTAATAGGAGAGCTAGAATCATTGATGATAGGATTCTAGAGCTTGATGAAAAGGAGAATGTACTACAAGAACTGAAAGAAAAGTATGTTGCTCAAGAAAAGAGAAAGAAAAAGACATTGATTACTTGAAGGCTTCACTGAACCACTATAGAGAAGAAGTGTGTGGACATGTTAACAGTCTTGCCATTCAAACCATTGCAATGGAAGAACAAGAGAACATTATTGAAGAACAAGCTGAAATCATCACTAGTCTTGAAAATAAGATTCAAAGCCAAAACAAAAGGATCTCTGAAGTTCGAGCAGATTATTGAGATTCAAAAAAATGCTTTGGCTGATGAAAGGAAAGATGAATAAGAAAAGGATGATAATGATGAAAACCATAATGTGTCTAAGAATGAAGAACAAGAAGAAGATATAAGTCAAACAAACATGAGGAACAAACTCTTGAGATGGTGATTTACTCTGAAAAAGATGATGCGTCTCACACTGAGAAAGCCGAATTTGAGGAATTGATCAATGCTTTAGACAACTTTACATCTGAAGAATTTAGTGTAGATGAAGATTTTTGGGAATTTGTGAACAATCAAAGAACTGACTCAGAGCCTATTGTATTCATCCCTAAGTCTCCAGTTCCTTTTAAAAAGGAGTTGACCATGCAGATTGTCCCTACTATGTCACTATTTGAAGAACAGAAAGAAATGATAAAAGAAATGTATGAAAAGGAAAAGGAAAAGGAAAAAGAAAAGGAAAAAGAATCAGAAAAAGAAAAGGAAAAGGAGGAGGAAACTAAATTAAATGAACAAGAACCAACCACACCTGAAAAGGTACCTCATGTGACAGAAAAGGCTGAAACTTCAAGCCCACACCTTCAAACTTACTCAAGAAAAAGAAAATATGTAGCTGAAAAGGCTAAGGGTAAAAGACCAGTGGTTGAAGAAGAAAATTTCAAGAAGCAAAAAGATGATCCCAGAAGTCTGGCAGCAATTGCTGAATTTCTTGAAGAACATGAGCAGGCTAAAGCTCAATTGAAGAAACAAGTTGTTATCATTGATTTAGAAGAAGGAGAAATAGCAGGAGGTTATGATTCTACAAAAGATGTTGATATGGACAACCCATTAAAACCTGAAAAACCTGTTGAAGAAATAGTGTGAAAGGCTCAAATAGATGATTTGATGATAAAAGCCATGCTCTTGATCAATCATGGGTATGATCCAGATGAAGTCTTTGAGATGACCTATGAAAGAATGAAGGAAGAGGAGTAAAAAGTGAAAAAGCTGCTAGATCCTAGTGTTGAAACTGAGTATGAGAAATCAGCACTTAAAAAGGATTCTGGACCAAACGTGCCTCCAATGAAGAAATTATATACAACTGATTATGAAAGACCTTGTACAAGGAAGGTTCCTCTACCCAAACTGTCATCTACGAAGAAATCATCCCCAACACATGAACCATTATTTCCTAATCCTTATAGTATGTCAGATAAGGAAATGAAGGACTATCTCTCAAGCCAGGGTTCACAAAAAGAAAGATTGGGAACATGAAGACCAACTCATAAGGGCCACCACTCTTCAAATGATAAATGAGAAGAAAGAAAGACTCAAGAGACTAGAAGAAGAAATACTGAGCAAAAAGCCAAGGTCTAGAGTATCTGCTCAAGATATGATGCTGAATCAGAAAGATCAAGAACTATTGGCTCCTGTTCTCCATAAGTACCTTGAATGGTTTGCAGAACCATCTTAGTTGAAATTACAAGAAGGGTAAACAACTGCTGAGCTTATTAGAGGGGTGTCTACTCCCAAAGGGAAAGTTGATCAGAAGATAATTTCCTGGAAGTATGACAGTATGTGGAACATGTTCATGATAAAAAGGATCTCAGGGCTAGTCGAATTCTATACAGAGTACTCAGCTCTAGTAAATGCCTTGGAGATTCATGCAGCTAAATTGGAACTGATCAATCATGCAGCTATGTTCAGGGGATATGAGTTTGAAAACATACTTAAGATGTTCAGAAGAACTAACAATTTCAACACATTAAAGACCATTTGGATGAGAAAAAACAAAACCATTGTCAATCCCCTTGAAAAGAACAAGAAAATGCAAGCAGAAGAGGTTGTGTTCCCTGAGTTGGAGGTAAAGCCAACCGAATCATTAAAGAGGAAAGTAGTGTTTGGTACTCATTCCTCCACTCCCATTTTTAGATGGATAGAGAAGATGGAATCAGTGATGGCAATCTGCAACTGTTCTGCTGATCAACGAGTGAAGTATGCCACATGTTCATTCCAAGATGAAGCACTGAGTTGGTGGAATTCACAAGTTCAGAACCTAGGAGAGGAAGCTGCGTTTGGTCTCTCTGGGACCAATTAAAGGAAATGTTGCTTAAGGACTACTGTCCTCGCAATGAGCTTCAAAAGATCAAGACTGAATTCTAGAATCTGACTATGGAAGGTGCGGAGTTAGAGCCTACACTTCCAGGTTTAATGATCTGGCAAGAATTGTACCCCAAATGGTGACTCCAGACTACGTCAGGATTGAGAGATATATTTGGAGATTGGCACCTCAGATCAGAGGCATGGTTACAATATCAAACCCTACCACAATGCAGAGCGCAGTGGCACTATCTAACTCATTGACTAATGATGCTATTCGGAGAGGTGTGCTGGTTAAGAAAGGGGATACTAGTAAAACGCCCATGGATAATGAAAGGAACGTTGTGGAGATGGATAAGAGAATCATGGAGAATAAGAGGAAATGGACTGGAAATTTCAAGAACCGATATGGCAATCAAAAGAATCAAAGGGTTGGATCGGGAAAGATGTATGCTGCGAATTTGTCAGAGGCAAGGAGACAAGCTGGTGTACAGACAAGGTGTAGCAAGTGTAATCTTCATCATGATAGTAACTGCAATGTGAATGTGTGTTCAAGGTGTAACAAGTATGAGCATCAAGCTTAGAATTGTCGAGTAAGGTTGACTGAGAAACCTAAGAAAAATGGGCGAAGGTGTGTTGAATGTGGAGTTGAAGGTCACTACAAGAGGGATTGCCCCAAGCTAAAAGGATCTAGTGCAAGGGGCAGGGCGTTTGAGATGAATGCCAAGGAGGCAAGGCAGGAACCTTCCGTCGTTACTGGTAGGTTCCTTGTCAACAACCATTTCGCATCTATATTATTTGATACCAAAGCCAATATGAGTTTTGTGTCATAGAACTTTGATAGTAAATTAGATAATAAATATATCATCTAGCTAGCCAATGGAAAGATAATTGAGACGCGTGATGTAGTTAGAGGGTGCACTATGCAGTTAGATTCCTTTAGCATCGACCTCCTACCTATTGTGCTTGGTAGTTTTGATATTGTTATAGGCATGGATTGGTTATCAAAACATCATACTGAAGTGGTATGCTACGAGAAGATTATTCATCTACCTATTCCCTATTCCAAACGATGGAACTTTGACTATCCAAGGTGATAAAGGGAGACCTACTTTGAAGATTGTAAATGTAATGAAGGCTTGAAAGTATTTACATGAAGGGTATCCAGCGTTTCATGCCAAGGCAGTGGATACTAGAATGAGGAGCGAAAGGTTGAGGACATACCGATAGTGCAAGACTATTCGGGAGTCTTTCCTGATGATCTGCCAGGATTATCTCTATCTAGACAGGTTGAATTCCAAATTGATTTGTTACCTATAGCTGCTCCTGTTGCCCGATCACCATATCAATTAGCGCCTTTAGAGATGCAAGAATTGTCCAAGCAATTGGAAGAATTGTTGGATAAGGGATTTATAAGACCAAGCTTCTCGCCATGGGGTGCACCAGTCTTGTTTGTCAAAGAGAAAGACAGGTCTTTCAAAATGTGCATCGATTACCAAGAGTTGAACAAACTCACTATCAAGAATCGATACCCATTACCAAGAATCGACAATCTGTTTGATCAGCTTCAAGGATCTAGTTTCTACTCGAAGATTGATCTGCGATCATGTTATCACTAGCTATTGATAGCTAAGGAAGATGTTCCAAAGATAACATTCAGGACATGTTACGACCATTACGAGTTTTTGGTTATGCCATTTGGCCTGACAAATGCGCCTGCTATGTTCATGGATCTTATGAATAGAGTATGCAAACCTTACTTGGATAAGTTTGTAACAGTATTTATCGATGATATACTAGTCTATTCAAGAAGCAAGAAAGATCATGAACAACATCTGAAGATCATCTTGGAGACGTTAAACAAAGAGAAAATGTATGTAAAGTTCTCGAAATGTGTATTCTAGATTCGAGAAGTTCACTTTTTTGGACATGTTGTTAATGAGAAAGGCATACATGTAGATCCGGCTAAGATTGAGGCAACCCAAGTCCCCGACCGAGGTGCGTTAGTTTCTTGGATTGGTTGGTTATTATCGGAGATTCATTGAAAATTTTTCGAAGTTAGCACAACCGTTAATGCTGTTGACTCAGAAGGTTAGAAAGTATGACTGGACTGATAAACAAGACGTAACATTTCAGTTACTAAAGCAGAAGTTATGTAGTGCTCCTATTCTATCTCTTCCTGAAGAAACGGAAGGGTTTGTTGTGTATTGTGATGCATCCCGTTTAGATATTGGATGTCTGTTGATGCAAAAAGATAAGTGTAGAGATTAATGAAGAGGCGGATGCAACCTAAACATCTTTAGTCTTCCTGCATGCTACACAAGTGCATTAAAGAAGAAGCTTAGGAAGTTTCACACATGAAACAAAAAATACTCTAAGTGTGAAATCTTTCGAAGCCAAGACCAATATCTTCCGAAGCCAAACATGAAGTCTTCCGAAGCCTCAGAGACAAAGTCTTCCGAAGCTTCAAGTTCATGAAGACAAATTTCGTCCGAAGACTTTTAGTATCATGCTTATCTGATGTACTGTTCCATAAAGCTGTACACCTTTCCACTACAACTCTACAAGTCACCAACTTACATGGTTTGGTGAAAAGGTCCATGCTTTTGGTAATTGTACATTGAGTCTTGAGTCTGTAACTTTCTACTTTATGTACTTTATCCTTTTTGTAATAGATAGGATGTGAGCTATGGCATGTCATAGTCACAAGTCAAAAGGCAATCTACCTTTTGACTCTACAATTGATTTTGTTTGTGTCTAGTCAATTCTATCCAGCTGGCTTTCAAAGTATAGTCGGCTGTAGGATGTAGTATAAGTATCTCATGTTCTTGTATTTTTCGAATATGCTTTGTAACACTTGTAATAGAACACAGAGAAGGCAATATACTGCATTCTTGAAAACCAAACACTTGTGTTCTTTGTGTTGTTTGTCTCCTGCATTACTTGTGTTCTCAGTATCTCAACACTTGGTTAATCCAGTTTACTGTTTGATTAAAGTTTAGTTAATCTTCTCTTTGTGTTGTTGTGTTGTAACTAACCCTTCATCGATCTTGCATTTGGTATCAGAGCTTTTCAGGCTCTTGATATAAGATCTCACCATCTAAGATCCCTCACACAAACAAATACTAAAACTTTTCAAATGGTAGCCATTTCCAAAACCGATATGGAAATTGGAACCATGAACAAGTGCCCACTGATTACTCATGATGAGTTGGATACCTGGTGTTTAAGAATCGAAGGTTTCATCAGGTCTCTTGATTCAAGAAGGTGGGAGTCTATTAAGAATGGACCTTTCATACCCAGCACCCCTTCTGCTACTGGTGCTGGTATGATTCCCAAAGATGTGGCTAACTACTCTGATGAAGATAGGAAGAGAGTAGAGATAGACAGAAAAGCCATGATAGCTCTTCAAACTGCCCTTCCAAACTCTGGATACAGAGGTTTCAAGATGTGCAAAACAGCCAAGCAACTGTGGGATGCACTTAAACTGATGTATGAGGGTTCTTCTGAAGCCAATGAGAACAAGAAGGATCTTCTGAAGCAGCAGTTTGAAAACTTCACCTTCAAAATAGGTGAAACAATGACTCAGCAGTACTTCAGGTAAGTTGAGATTCTGGATACCCTAGTGGATGGAGGAGTTTCTCTTGAAAATAGAGACATTATAAGGAAGTTCATGTCCTCACTTCCTAGGTAGTGGACACACTAGTGTGTGGTGATCAAGAGAACTGAAAATCTCAAAACTCTTACACTGGCAGAGTTATATGGGATTCTCAGTGGCTACCAAATGGAGATGAACATGCAAGGTTCATCTGGAAACTCCAACAATCAGATGGGTTCAGCCCTGGATGTTATTGAAAGGGATAGCATAGAACCCAAACATTATCTCTTATGCTACCTCGAGAACTCACCAAAGGGTCCTTTCATCACCTTCCCAGAGACACCAAAAGGAGGATTACCGTCAAGGAAGCCCATTCCAAGAGACAAGCTCTTCTCAAGCTATTGTGTCTTCTAATGAAAGCTATGGCAACTCTCTTTTCACTCTTGAAGACTTGGATTGTATCCATCTAGATGATCTGGAATATATGGAAATAGTCCAGCAGATGGCTCTTCTCACTCACAGAGCCAAGAAGTTCTACAAGAGGACTGGAAGGAAGTTTCCAAGCAATGCAACCAGTGGAAAGTTTGGACTGGATAAAGGAAAAGTCAAGTGTTACAACTGTAACTTGATGGGCCACTTTGCCAGAGAGTGTAAGGCACCTAGAACAAATGGTGGCCAAACACAATGCAGACCAAACTACACTGACAAAGATCTCCATAATGAGAAGTCGAAGCAGCAAACTGTTGGTGCTATTGAAGAAGGAGGCCTTGACTGGAGCTTTCAGGTGGAAGATGCTTCTCCAAACCAAGCACTAATGGCTGATCATGATGAAGACAAGGTATTAGAACATCTCTGTACTCCTGAATGCATTGCTAAAGTTAACAGGAACAGGTCCTATAACTTTGAAATGAGATCTAACCTTGAGTCCTTAAACATTTTAAAATATGATTTTAGAAAGTCTGAAAATGATTATAAGCTGAAAATAGAGGACTTAGAGAAAACCATTTCAGTTCTAAAACATGAACACACAGATTTTAGGACTCAAATTAAAGATCTCATAACCAAGTTAACTGAGTGCCGGGCTGAGCTTGTGATTAGCAAAGCCAGGGCTGAAAAGAGTGTTCTTGAAGTGGAGACATCCACGAACATGATATCCTCATCCCTGCACAACAAAGTGTGCTATCAAAACAGGCAGGGACTAGGATCAAATGAGATAGCTCCTCCACACACAATCTTGTATGTAAGATCTCCTAGGTGTGGAACTTGTGAAGATGAGCTTCCTCTCATAGATCCTATGAGTGAAGAGGATGAAGAAGAGATAGTGAAGAATTCCTCTGCAAAGAGTGAAGAGGAGGATTCCAAGAAGGGTCACTATCTTTCTGAGGAGAAAGTGAAGACTGTGATGACCAAGTCCATGAGAAAGAACTTGATCAGAAAGAGCAAAAGAAAGGCAAGGAAGGCTCAAGAGATCAAGGCTACTTTTGACTCTAAGCAGAAACAAGTTTTTATTTCTGCAGGGGTTAAAGTGGTAGGGACTGAAGACATCAACCAAAACTTTTCTGCTAAGAGTTCTGGTTCTAGTTCAACTCATCTCAGCAGCAAGAAGACTGATTTGCTGTGTACCACTACTGCACAGCCTGGACCATCAAACTCCAAGCACGGTCCTCAGCCCAAGAGGATTGTCTCATCATCTGCAAAGATGGAGGTGGAGAAGGGATGTGACCAAAGATAGTCCCATTCTAAAGACAAGGCTCTTGTAAAGAAGAAAATGAATTGTGTCATGTGTTAAAGTACCACTCACATTACCAAGGATTGTCCCTTCAATCCTAAAGGTACTGTCCATATGATCAAAACAAAGGCTTCAAAGAGTTCTAAGAAGGTTCACGCTTCGGAAGGAAAACCTGTTTCCTTCAGAAGTGCCAAATATAACAAGAAGGGAAGTGGAAAATTCTCTTCGGAAGAATATTTGGTCTCGGATGAAATGAGTTCTTCCGAAGCACTGAAGTCTGCTGCAGTGTCTGCAGAATCTTCCAAAGGTTTAGTCATCAAAACTTCTGAAGTTCCAAAATATTCTAAAGTTTTGAAGGTCAAGTCCAAGACTCCAAAGGTGGTTTGGATATCTAAGAAAGATCAAGTGACTGAGATTTCTCCATCAACAGCAGCTCAAGATCCTCTTAGTACAACCATAGAATCTATTACTATTGAATTACCTTTTGCAAATGAGCCCAAGACAAATGTAACTAATCATTCTCTTTGTGCAGGGACAGCTGAAGACAGATAGAAATGTCTGGATCATACACAATGGCTGCTCTTGGCACATGACAGGCAATAGGTTACTACTCTAGAACTTTGAAAGGATTGATGGAGGACTAGTTGCTTTTAGAGGAGATGAAGGTGGTTACATTTCTGGAAGGGGCAAGGTCACAAATGGTAAGCTCAGCATAGAAAAAGTAAACTTTGTTACGGAGCTTGGATACAATCTTCTGAGTGTATCTCAATTTTGTGATCAGAGTCATAACATGCTCTTACTGAGCATGAGTGCATTGTTCTTAAGCCTGGTGTGGTTATTCCTCATGAGCATATCCTGCTTAGAGCCCCTAGGAAAGGAAACATGTACAAGATGGATTTGCAAGAAACCTCTCCCTCTGAAGTTTCATGTTTTCTGTCCAAAGCCAATAGTGATAAGTCTTTCCTATGGCATAAAAGAATGTGCCATGTAAACTTTAAGAACATGAATAAATTAATTAAGCATGATTTCGTAACTGGAATACCAAAGAAAGAGTTTACAAGTGATGACCACTGTGTTGCATGCCTGAAAGGGAAGCAACATAAGGTATCTCACAAGCCTAAGGAAAAGAACTCCATCACTACACCCCTACACTTGTTACATATGGATCTCTTTGGCCCCACCAGTGTAATGAGTTTAGGAAGGACCTTATACTGTCTAGTGATCATAGATGACTTTACAATATTCACTTGGGTTTTCTACCTTAGAACTAAGGAAGAGACTCCTGATATTCTGAAGAATTCATCTTAAAGATTGAGAATCAGTCTGATCACAAGGTCAAAATCATAAGATGTGATCAAGGAACCGAATTTAAGAACCGTATCCTTGATACATTCTGTGATGAAAAGGGTATTACAAGACAATTCAGTGCTCCCAGGACTCCTCAGCAAAATGGTGTTGCTGAGAGAAGAAACAGGACACTGATTGAAGCTGCAAGAACCATGTTATCTGACTCTAAACTGCCCATCACCTTCTGGGCAGATGCAGTCAACACTGCCTGCTATGTGCAGAACAGAGTTTTAGTAGTTAAGACTCATGGCAAGACTCCTTATGAACATTGGCACAAGATGAAACCTTTCATTGGTTTTCTCAGGTCATTTGGATGTCCTTGCACCATCCTGAAAACCAAAGATCAAATTGCCAAGTTTGCTGAGAAATCAGATGATGGACACTTTATTGGATACTCTTCCCAAGCTAAGGCTTATAGAGTATATAATATCAGAACTATAATTGTTGAGGAGTCAGCCAAGATGACTTTCAATGAACACACACCCTGTGTTGCTGGTTCTGGTCCGGATTGGTTGTTTGATCTTGATTTGGTTACCAATTGTTTTAACAAATCTTGTGAGAATGTTTCAGGATCTGCAGCAAATTTAAATACAGATGATCCTGATCCATGATTTGAGCTGGGAAGATCCTCAAGACATATATCTTCAGCTCCAGTTGGAACCACTTCTGCAAATGAGGTTTATGTGAGCCCAACAATGACAAATTCAGCTGATACATCTCGTATACCTTCGAATTCCAGCTCTAAGGCTATACAACCAGATAAGAACCCCTCAACTGTGGAAGACAACAATGGTGGTGGTGACAGTAACCAAGAATTTCTTGATGCCAATAACCACACCATTGATGAGAACATCAATGATGTCACACACTACTTGGATCAAGTTTCACTTGAAAAGTGTGCTGATGTGGTGGGAGAAACTTCCATGCTAGATCTAAATTTCTTCTAATTTAGATCTTTCTCAAACTTGCTGTGATCCCTCAGCTTAGGATCCACAAGTCTCACCCTACCACAAACATCATTGGAGATGTTGTCTCAGGGGTAAACACAAGAGGACAAACCCATGAAGCAAATGTTTGTTTTCACTCTTGTTTTCTATCCCAGATAGAGCAAAAGAAAGTTGATGATTCTCTAAAGGATGGAAGTTGGGTTGAAGCTATTATGCAATAAGAGCTACTTCAATTCAAAAGGCAGAAAGTTTCGAACCTTTGTCCTCTTCCTTCCGGGAAGACTACCATTGGAACCAAATGGGTGTTTAGGAACAAGAAAGATGATAGAGGCATCATCATCAAGAATAAAGCTAGACTAGTTGTTCAATGATACACATAAGAAGAAGGGATTGACTTCACTGATGTCTTTGCTCCAGTGGCAAGATTAGAAGCTGTTAGGATATTCCTGGAATTTGTTGCATCCAAGAACTTCAAGGTCTTTCAACTTGATGTGAAGTGTGCCTTTTTGTATGGAGTGATAGATTAAAAGGTTTATGTCAAACATCCACCTGGTTTTGTAGATCCTACTCATCCTGCTTATGTCTGCAAGCTTGACAAAGGTCTCTATGGGCTACATCAGGCACCCAGGAAGTGGTATGAGTCACTATCTGAGTATCTTTGTAAACATGGATACAGGAGAGGTACTATAGATGGAACTCTCTTCATCAAAGAACAAGGAAAAGACATATTGCTAGTTCAAGTATATGTGGATGACATCATCTTTGGTTCAACTAATCCAAAGCTCTGCAAAGACTTTGAGAAGCTGAAGAAAGACAGATTTGAAATGAGTGCCATGGGGAACTCAATTTCTTTCTGGGAATTCAAGTGAAGCAAGTTGAAGATGGCATCTTCATAAGTTAGTCAAAGTATGTTCAGGACATACTCAAGAGATTCAATATGACTGACTGCAAGATTGCTAAGACACCCATAGCTAGAAAGCACTCTCTTGGTCCTGATCTTGAGGGGGAGTGTGTAGATGAGCATTTATATAGGGCTATGATTGGGTCTCTTATGTATCTTACTGCTAGCAGGCCTGATATCATGTTTGCTACATGTATTGTGCAAGATATCAAGCCAACCCTAAGATGTCTCACCTTATCACTATCAAGAGGATTCTAAGTTACCTCAAAGGTGCATCAACACTTGGACTATGGTATCCTAAGAATCTGACTTCAATCTGTATGCCTATACAGATAGTGATTATGGTGGTTGCAATATGACTACAAAGTCTACATCTAGGGGATGTCAATTTCTTGGTGGAAGGGTTGTCTCATGGCAATGCAAGAAACAATATGTGTCTCTATATCAACTGTGAAGCTGAATACATTGCTGCTACAAGCTGCTATGCTCAAGTACTTTGGATTCAAAATCAGATGCTGGACTATGGGTTAAACTACAAGAAGACTCCCATTCACATAGACAACAACAGTGCTATCTCAATCACAGAGAACCCTGTGCAGCACTCAAGGACAAAGCACATCAATATCAGGTATCATATAATAAGAGATAACTATAAAAAGGGATTAATTAAACGGTCAAAGTTCACACAGATGAACAATATGCTGATCTGTTTACAAAGGCTTTTGATGAACAGAGATTTAAATATCTAATATCAACTATTGGGATGATAAACTTTGAGTAAGCTTTTCTTAAAACTAATTCTTATTATTCTTTAAAATTATATGTGTCCTAAGTTGTCTAGTTCATCACTTTCATAAGCTCATGTTTTCTTTGGATGAAAATTTCTTTTTGAAGACTTTCCTTAGATTTTTGAAAATTTCTAATACTTCCAAAGTTATGCTTTTAACTTCAGAAGCAAATCATGCCTTCAAAATAAATAACTGTCTAAGAAATTTACCTTCGGAAGAGTTTTCAAATTTATCTTCCGAAGCTTAAATACTTGTCTCAGACACTTACTCATTTTCAAAGACCATTTACTTCTGAAGGAAACTTAACTCTCTGATGCTTTGTTAGTTTATACACAAAGCACTCAAGTTTTAATTTTTCTTCCAAAGCAAAATTCTCAAACCTCTCAGGAAATTCTTCCGAAGTCATATTAGCTTCGGAAGCTTTTTAATTAAAAGTTCCGAAGATAATTAACCTTCGGAAGCTTTTTGACATCCAAGAAAACTACTTTTTGAGCAAAAGTAAACTACTTTTTTAGAGGTGGGACCGACATCCGGATTTCAAAGTTTATCCTCTTTCATTAACCTTTATCTGAAATCCTTCTCACTTATAAACCCAACGATTTCCCCCCTCTTTCTATCATTTGTTCTTCCTCCAAACCTAAAACCCTAAATTTCTCTCTGAAATTTCTTTCTTTCTTCTTTCTTCGTCCTTAAGCTACTTCAAAAATGGCCAACCTTGCTCACAAAAATGATCCCAACTTTACCATGCAGCTACACAGACAATATAATCAGGTTGCTCTGTTAAGCTCTGAGAAAGATCCACATTTCTCAGCGGTTTTCCATTTCCTAACTCTATCAAACTACTTCACCTCCCTAACCATTGATCCTCCACTCTACGAGGATCAGTTGCTTGAATTCTGGAAGACCTGCCAAGAGTTCATTATGGATGGGGAGAAGGCACTGTCTGCCACAGTGCAGGGGAGAACAATCTTCATCACTCCGGCCATCATCAACATACATCTTCAGCTGGATGATGAAGAAGGTGAGGTGTTTTTCCCAAAGGAAGCTGTCAATCATTCCTTTGAGCAGATGGGATATGAGGGAGATTTCTCTGTAAAGACCTTTAGGAAAGGGAAGGTCTCATCCCAGTGGAGATTCCTGCTCCATGTGGTCATCCACAGCTTATCAAACAAGCATGGTGGATGGGACCAGATTCCTCAGGATCTCTCCTTCATAATCCATGGAATGGTTCAGGGGGTCAAATTCAGGTACTCTCAGTTTGTTTATACAAATTTACTTGCTAATTTAGACTCCTTAGAGTATTACATGTTTCCTAGATATGTCCAGTACATTCTTAACTGTGAAGTGGGCTCACAGTTAAGGGAAATAGGTAACATTCTTAAATTGGGACAGATGAAGCCTGGCATCTTTAAAATACTAAGAAAGTCCACTGTTGGATTCTCTCGGGTAGAGACAGCCCTAGTCCCAAAAATGTTAGAGCTCATTGCTCAAGGTGACAACCTAGCAGCATAAGCTAGTGTTGAACCCACACCTTCTACTTCCCAACCACCCACACAGCCTCAAATCTCCATCACCTACCAAAAAAAATCCAAACGAACCCCTACTTAGACTATTCAGTCTGTGGAGGCCCCCATATACTCAACCATACAGGAAGAAGTGGACACTAGAGCTCCCACTTCTCCTGAGGAGCAGACCACTCCCATCTCTTCAAGAATCAGTGCTGAGGTTCCTCATGCTTAGCCTAATGAGCTCATTAGCCCTACTGCCTTAAGCCATCACTCTAAGTCTCAATACTCAAGTGATCAACCTTTAGGGGACAGTTACCATCCCCAGCCTATAGATCTCAACCAACCAATTCCCAACCTTGATTTCTACACTGATGAAGATATAGGTTTCAATGAATATAATGAGTCTCTCTTCTTTCCCCTACTCAAAGATAGATGAATGCTCTTGAGTCTCCTATATCTATCCCACATCAGTCACCTATAACTGAGGTGGACACTTCTGAACCTGTTTAGGATTTCCATATGGAAGAGGCTCTCACATCTGAAAGTGATTACATCATTAAGACCTCAACCATGGCAACTCAGCCCACTAACATCTCAACTGAGACTGCCAGTGAGGAGAGGAAAACCAGCAGCTAAGAGCGTCAAGCTAGTGGTGAGAGAGAGGACTCTGGTCCAATCATCTCATCCCCCAATGAATCTTCTAATGAAGATGAGGGGAATATGAGACTACTGTTGCAAAAACTGTCTTAAAGATGCACTTACCTAGTCTCATAGGTCAGTCACCTTGAATCCCAGGTGACTACCTTACACAACAGGATCAATGATCAGCAACTTGAGATTTCATATCTTAAGGAAAAACTAGCTGGGAGACCCTTAAGGAGAACTCAACCACGAACACAAGAACCTGTGAATGTGATTGACCTATCTTCTAGCTTACCTATGCAAGTGGGTGATGCTACCAAAAAGGGGGAGAAAGTCATTACAGCCACAGAACCTGGGAGTTCTTCAGAGAGAATGGACATTGAGGACTCACCATCCTCACTTGCAAATGTGCATTCTCAGTAACCTCCTCTAGTTCACAATGATGTGGACTACACAAACTCCTTCATACAGAGTTTGTTTGAGGATGGGATACCAAGGGCTATGTCACCTTCACCATCTTTCAATCACATCATTGGGTGGAGGTATGACAACAACAGGAAGGCCCTTATCATCATAAAAGTTCAAGGACATCAAGAAGTCTTCAATTTTCAGACTTGGACTACTATGAAGGTCTAGATCTAGTCAACATACCACTTGTCAACCCAAGCCAATCAAGACAAGCTGACAGACTGGCTAAAAGAATCCAAGACATGATCACTGCAGAGTTCAGCTTAAGAAGGAGACTTAGGCAATTAGGCAATGTCATCGGTCCACTGGATGTTAAGGCAGACCCTAAGATTAGCTTCATAGGGGAAACCTTGACTGAAGGCCTAGTGACAGAACCTAAGAGCCCTGTCTCATTATCTTCAACTGCTGCAGAGATCCATATTCCTTTTGAGACACCTGCTGGTGAAGGTGCTTCTCAACCTCTCTCTGGCCTGAGCTTAGATGCTGCAACAAGTAATGAAGGCCAAAGCACTCTCCACCCTGAGTCACAAAGGTCTGCGAGTGACAAAGGGAAAAGAAAGATGACATCTGAGGAGATTGAGGAGGAGGAGAGAGAGAGGAAACGGAGGCTAAGGAGAGAAAGTTCCTCTACTGAGTCTCCAAGACTCATGGAGTCTGCAATCAGGGATGCCCCCAGACCAGATACTCACAATGATGATTTAAGGGCACTGAGGATTAACTATCTGCAAACTAGAAACTATGACATAGATAATTTCATTTCTCTTCCCTTGGATGAATTAAATGAACTGGTTGACCTGGAAAGGTCAGAGAGAAGAAGGAGGCAGAAGATGCAGAACTCGTAGTACAAGTCAAAAAAGAGAGAATTAGAAAAAGACTGTACAAAGGTATGCCTACCCTCTCACCAGTTCAAGAAAGTCCTGAACAAGAGGATATGGTTCAACAAGAACCTCAGGTAGATAAGGAAGAAGACAGAATCAAGATGATTAACTACCTGAGTGCCACAGGCCTCTATCAGGAAGATGCACTCCTTCCCTTACCTTATGACTATATTTAGTTCGAGTACTTAAAACAACTTGAGCTTGAGTTAGTCAAGGAAAGAAAGACAACAAAGAAGAAGCTAAGGGAAGAAGCTGCAAAATCAAGAGCCATCATCCAAAAGAGCATGAAGAAGTCTGCTGATAGGCAGAGGATGATGAGCTTCTTGAAGTTGTATGGATTCTCCGGAAGGAGACTTGGACCCATGTCTCTATCCACTATGGATGAGCATATCAGGGTAATCAAGAAGAAGATTAAGAGTGGAGAGCTCACTGACTTACACTCTACTCCAAGTCAGGCTCCACTTGAAGTGGAGGTTAAGGTTGAACAACCAGACGCAACATAACCCGGACCTCCTGCTAATGCTCAGCAAGCTTCATCCTCTGATCCACAGTAGGGTCAACCTCCCTCTCCATCTGAACATGAGAGAAAGGAAGTCCCTACTGAGAAAGATAGTGAAGATCAATCTGGTGTTGCAAGCCAGTCTTCTCAATTAAAATTTGGAAAGAGAAAGAAGAGGATGGCTTCTACACTAAAGTCTAAGAAAAAGAAGAAGCCTGCATCCCCTTTTAACCTCAGGATGAATCAGAACAGCCTGAGGATGTGCAGCCAGAGGAAGCTACACCAACCCCAATTCAATTAGCTCCTCTAGCAACAGCAAGACCCATCTTGTCTTGGACATACACCAAAAATCCAGAAAGATGGCACGTTATTAGAGATCAAGCCATTGAAGACATTTATACATGGCAAGATATGTTTAGTGCCTCTGCATGACCTATTTCACAAGAGAAGACACTTTGATAGCCTGAAGGATCCTGATCATCTTATGAAGAAGGAATGGTGATCATCCTAATAAGGACTGTTAATATCTGAAGTTTTCAAAGTGTTTTGGTAGCATCAGCCTAGGGGGAGTTTGTAAAGATTAATGAAGAGGCTGATGCTGTTGGATTCTTTATGCCCAAGACACATAGAACATTGATGTGGTTAGTACGTTATGATCCAAGTCGGGTCATACCTAATAACAAGCTTAGCAAACACCAAATAATATTTAATTGATGATATGATCATGCAATTAAATAAATACACCAACTTAGAAAATGGGTTTTCTAAATAAGTTGCATATGAGATTGAACAACTTATATGGATATTTTGTTCATGGATATTATTTGTAATGTTGTTTAATTTAGTTAAATAACATCAAATAATGAAAGTGTGTGTACATTATATGATTAAAAGGTTAATTATGTGTATATATCTATATTAATCTTTAGTTGAAAAGAAGATTAATGTATAAGGACCTTTTGTAAAAAAGAAAAGAAGGAGAACAACCCTAAAAGGGTTCGGCCGCCCCATAGAGAGTGCCTCTCCCTTGGGTGTTCTTTGAGGTCTTTGGCAAAAACACACACACACTTCATCTTTTCCTCTCACACACATATGCAAGAACCAAAAGGAAGAAAGAGGCTCTCCAATCTTGATGTGGATCTCGGTTGAAAAGGGTCTTCATCACCCTTTGGAGCTCGCTGAAAAGTGTTTTCAGCAGCCCCTTTTGGACGATTTTGGTGCTTCAAATCCTAGCAATCATGATGTTTGCTTAGAGGCTTGTGGGTATGGACACTTGAGGACTTCTACCCTTGAAGTCTTGGCCTTTCTTTTGACTCTTTTCTGACTTCTTATTGTCGATTATCACAGCATCCAGAAAGGTTTTATTATGGTATGATTATGTCATGATTTGGGTGTTCTTGCTTGTTTTGTATGCTAGTTCTTCACATAATAAAGATCCTTTTGTTTATGGGTTTGTTGATTTCACATGATAATAGTAATTTTCAGAAAGTATAACATGTTTAAAGTTGTATATTCCGCTGCGTTTCATATGTTTAAATGGTTAAACAAGTTGTAAATGGTCATACAAACCCCAACAATGGCATCTAGAGCCGGTTATGTGGAAACTAGCATCATTATCCTTGTAAAATAAGTTTTAAAGGATTTTTATCAAGTTATTAGAGGCTGTTTTTGGTTGATTTAATAAACCCATGTCTTTCAAAGTTATATCTTCATGCTTATGATTAAACTTTGAAAGATAGGAATGTCAATTGGTTGATATGTTTTGGTTGTTGTTTGTTTTGACAAACAAACCCTAATTTTCAGTTTATGTTGGCTGAAAATTTGGGGTTTGATGGGGTTTATTTTGTTGGTTGAATGATGTTTGTGATTGTTCATTTGATGGTGCATAACCTAGCTTAGACCTTGTGTTGTTTTGGTTTGGTTGCATGTTTGTTTTGGTCATTTTCGTTCAATTGGGTTGTAAGTTTTGTGCTTGTAATTTATCTATTTATTCATTGTGATGTAATAATAGATTAGGAGTATTTCTCTTTTACTAGAAAATATGTATTAGGATATATATTATGTAAATGAAGATGCTCGGGAAGGAAGCACAAAAGGAAGACACAAAGTGGACTTGAAGCATACGGATGCGACATCAAGTGGGAGATCCATTGTGATCTCAATTTTGTGTTGTTATTAACCCTTAGGAAAGACCTAATGACCACACTTGTGATGGCAAACAAGTATGGTCACAATAGTAGCTATGGTTATGCACATATGGTTGTTGGATATATGCTTGTTTGATTATTCATTTTATGTTGATTGTTTGATATATGGATATGCTTGACAATCTAAATAAATTATCACAACAAGCTGATTTTTGGTTCCTAATCATTAAGTGACTTATAAATGGTTATTAAAAGGATTAATGATTTCATAATAAAATGGGTTTAATAAAAAGGAACCATAGGGTACCATGTATTTGAAAGCATGCGAATACAAGGTACATAGAGTTTTCATGTCTAGAATTAATGGAAACTTAAATCCCTTTGGTAACAAGTCTATCACCATCCTTTTACACGACACTCGAATCACTTGGGAACTATTTTTGGGATAAAGGTCACCTAACCACTTGTAGGGAACTTGTATCTTTGAGATGAGTCTAACGTACTCGTGGGATAAAGGTCACCTAACCGTTTGTATGTGAAAACTCACACGTGTGTGTAAGTAGGACGACGTGAATTGGAAACCATGTGATTAGGGTCACCGAAGCATGGCGTACAATGGTGTTGATGGGATTAAACATGCCAACTAAACATATGATGTTTAACCGATCCCATAAGACTAGAAGTTCCAATAGGTTGCAATTGTCAACTGTTGACTACCTTGTTAATTTAAATAATGGGATAAAGGTCACCTAACCATCATTTAAATGTAACGTTGGATTCTAGATTTTTATTGTTAATTGTCTATGAGACATTTAAGGGTATCAACGATTAAAATAAATTTGTCAGAAATACTAAAATGAACCTTGTCAATTATTGTAACGATGACTGCTAACTATAACGACCCACCCCGATCATCCCTTCCCTATCACTGAGATCTATTCTCAAGAGGGATCGTCCAAACCATAATTACCTTATGGACTCAATTTTGAAACTTGAGAATCGTTCTCAAGAATGAGTAGAGGCCTATGTCCTTGACGATCCCATTCCTCACCAACCAACGATGTTGATGTTAAGGTCTTTTGACGATTGGCTTAGGCACACTAAGTATTTTGTGCAAGTATCCTACCTCATGTTGGGAATATGATTCCCGAACTCCAAAATGGTTTGGAGCATCATGGGGCATATGACATGATAATCTAGTTGAAGGAAATGTTCTTTCAACAAACTTTAGTAGATTGTTTCGAAACGGTTCGGGCACTTTATGCATGTCACATGGAAGAAACCCAATCGATATCATCTTATATATTCTTAAGATGAAAAGCCACGTTGATAGCCTCAAGATGCTTAAATGTCCTGTCTCAAAGTAGTTGGCCAAGGATTTGATCCTTGATTGCCAAACTAAGGGTTTGAGACATTCATAATAAACTATAATATGAATGGGTAGGACAAGAGCATTGGTGAACTTCACGCAATACTCGAAGCAACCGAGGCAGGGATGGATAGAGAGGTTCTACCTATTCTATCGATCAATAAGGGAGGCTATAAGAAATGGCCAATCCCGATCCTAAGGCTATTGTTGCCAAAGGAAAGGAATACATCAAAGCAAAGGTTAAAGCGAAACCTCGAAAAACCTAAGCTTATGTAGCCTAAGGTAATAGAGAACGATCCATGTTTTGAGTATGGAGAGATAGGATAATTCCTATCTCAAGGAGTTGAAAGACAAGAGGGATGTTGGGCAAACCTCAAATACAATCTCCATGATTCACACATTGTATTAAATGTCATTTC
The DNA here is from genome assembly GCA_025506515.1 of Flaveria trinervia. Taxonomy (NCBI): domain Eukaryota; kingdom Viridiplantae; phylum Streptophyta; class Magnoliopsida; order Asterales; family Asteraceae; genus Flaveria; species Flaveria trinervia. Next base: position 97,208,707 of record CM046444.1, read on the forward strand.
TTCAAACACATGGGTATTGGATACCGGATGTGAGACTCATACTTGCAATTGTTGCAAAGGGGTTCAAAGAAATGTACGCTTCAAGGCGGGAAACTCTGTTTTGAGACTTTCAAATGGTTTGGAAGTTGTTCTCAAAATATTTTGTATGCACCTAGTTTGACTAGGAACATAATTAATGTTTCCTATTAAAACAATATGATCATGATTTAAAGTTTGTAAATAATGATATTAGGTTTATGGATGATGTATTTCATTTTAAGGATATGCCTTTTAATGATATCCATGAATTGGTTCATGATAATTCGTCCTATAATAACTCATTATACACATTAAGCACCAACAAACTTAAAATGGGTTTAAGTTATTATTATCTTTGACATCGTCACTTGGTCACATAAACAAGAATTCGATTCAAACACTTCAAAAGAATGGTCTTTTGGAAACAAATGAAAATGTTTCATTTGATAAGTGTGAACCAAAAGACTTATTAGGAATGATACATTTGGATGTATGTGGTCCTTTTAAGACAATGACAAAGATTGGTGAAAGATACTTCATTACTTTTACCGACGATTACAGTCGCTATTATTATGTGCACTTGATGACACATAATTACAAAGCTTTTGAAATGTTCAAAATCTTCAATAATGAAGTAGAAAATCAACTCTATATAACTATCTATGTTCTTCATTCTGATAAAGGAGAAACTGAACCCTATTTGGATATGGTTCAATTTATTATGGCTATGAGCTTACCATCTTTATCATTTTGGGTTTTCGCATTGCTCTTCAAGGCTCATATTATGAATATGAACCCGACCAAGAAGTGTAGATTAGCTGAAAGTCCTAGAGACTGTATAGGATACTATTTCTTCGACTCAACAGAGCAAAAGTATTTATTGCTAGAAAGGCTAAGTTCTTGGAAACCGAGTTCCTTATAGAAGGAATGATATATAGAACTGTGGAACTTGATAAGGATCAAGATCCACAAGCCGATACACTTATGGTTGACACTAGCTATCAACAAGAGGTTGTTGATGATAATCAAGAGGTTGATCAATACACACAAACATTCACAAATCTGGTAAAGTTAGTATTCCATCTAAAAGATATGAATATTCCAAGAATGGATGCTATGTGGTTGCGCCCTATAGGCTAACCATATACCAAGATGCTATGTCCAATTTGGATTGGGACAAATGGCTAGAAACCATGAACGTGAGGATGCAATCCATGTATGACAACCAAGTTTGGGAATTGGTTGACCCTCCACTTAACTCCAAACCGGTTGGATACAAGTGGGTTTTTCAAGATGAAAACAAATATCCATGGAAACTTGAATACTTATATGTCAAGACTTATAGCATAAGGTTTCATCAAACTCAATTGGTTGATTATGATGAAACTCTTACGCCCGTGGCAATGCTAAAGTCGATTAGGATTTTATGTGCCATAACTACATATTCTGAGTATGAGTTTTGGCAAATGGATGTCAAAGCCGCTTTTCTTAATGGACATCTCGAAGAGACTGTTCATGTAGTTCAGCATGATGGTTTTGTCGATCCACGACATCCTAATAAAGTATACAAGTTAAAGTGATAAATCTATGGATTGAAACAAGCATCGAGAAGGTTGTGTATATATGAAAGTTGTGGGAGCTTAATTGTATTCCTAATGTTGTATGTTGATGACACACTACTATTTGGAAGTGATATCCAATCTTGGAAGGTGTTGAAACCTACCTTGGAATATGTTTTTCATATAAGATCTTGTTAAAGCCGCCCATATTTTGGAATAAGGATCTATAAGGATAGATCGAGGTGGTTGATAGGGTTAAACCAAAGTGCATATATTGATAAATTCTTGAAAAGGCTCAAGATGGAAAACTCTTAGAATGGTACGGTACCTATTTAAAGATGGACAATATTGACCACGTCTCAATGTCCAAGCTCATAGGATGAGCAAAATCAAATGAAGGATATCCCATACGCATCTGCTATAGGATCCATCATTTGTGTGATGATATGCACTAGACCGGATGAGTCATGCTTATTAAGTATGACAAAGTAGATACCAATAGAAATAACCATTGGATGGCTGTTAAAAGTATATTGAAATACCTTAGTAGGATTAAGGATATGTTTCTAATATACGAATCTATTGAAGAGAAAGTCGTTGTAAAGGGTTACACGGATGCAGGCTTCCAAAACTGATCGAGATGATTCTCGATCACAATCGGGGTATACTTCCATTATGAATGGAGGAGAAGTGTCCTTGAAAGGTTCAAAGAAGGACACGGTAGCATTGTTCACTACAAAAATCCGAATACATAGCCGCTTCATTGGCAGCTTGGGAAGCTGCATGGATAAATTTGTCCATTGCTTATCTAGGGGTGGTCTCTACCATTCAAGACCCCCTAGAAATCTTTGGTAATTACGTGGGTGGGATTGCTCAAATCAAGGAACCCCGTACTCATCAAAAGACTAAGCACCTTGAGCGGAGATTCAACATCATAAGGGATGGAGTTGAAAAGGGTAAAGATATGTATTCGTAAAGTTCATAAAGATCAAAACATTGCTGATCCACTCACGAAGCTCCTTGTTGAGGGCAAAGTATGAGGGTCATACTTGTGCCTTAGGACTTCGATTTTCTGGTGATTAGAATTGATCTGTTTAGCATATAAAATATGGAACAATTGTAATATTTTAACTCTTTTATATATTTGAGTTATGTTCCCTTTTAGCATGTTTATATCCATAAATATGTTTATTATTCTAAATGTCCGTAGTCGGTCATATTTGTGGGAACAAATATGAATGTAAGACTATTATGAACATGGATTGGTAGATATTCATAAGGTATGAATATAGAGCAATTGGTTGCTACCAAGGTTCATAGATATTTGTGGATGCAAATATTGGACTGACCCGCGTCTCAAATTTTACTACATAGAATCTCTTTGATTGATCATAAGTAATTTTGAGTAAAGGCGAATATCATTTAGTATCCTCAGACCTGAGATGCATATTGGGTTTTGATATTCACCAAATGTTATACCATGAGTTAGTTCTTCACTATTCTGAAATAATGGACAGTACATAAGGCTATGTTCAGGTGTGACACAAGGTGATTGTGAGAAACGTATGTAGTCAAGATGGGATTTGTTCCTCTTATTCGTTGAGAGCAAGATGTCTAAGGCCTGATTAAGTTAAATCAACAAGGAATGATCATTCTATGTCCTTGGATTTAACATGACATCTGTAACAAAAGGATAGATGATCGATTCACCTAAATCCTTTCAAGTTTGGAACTTGAAAGGGATGATGTTATTGAATGGCTTTTATGTCATGCGTATTAAGGGTAGTAAACCGTTGTTAGGCGGTATTTACTGCTTGCATCAATATTCTACGTATCTTGTGCAAGTGGGAGATTGTTGGATTCTTTATGCCTAAGACACATAGAACATTGATGTGGTTAGTACGTTATGATCCAAGTCGGGTCATACCCAATAACAAGCTTAGCAAACACCAAATAATATTTAATTGATGATATGATCATGCAATTAAATAAATACACCAACTTAGAAAATGGTTTTCTAAATAAGTTGCATATGAGATTGAACAACTTATATGGATATTTTGTTCATGGATATTATTTGTAATGTTGTTTAATTTAGTTAAATAACATCAAATAATGAAAGTGTGTGTACATTATATGATTAAAAGGTTAATTATGTGTATATATCTATATTAATCTTTAGTTAAAAAAAGATTAATGTATAAGGACCTTTTGTAAAAAAAAGGAAAAGAAGGAGAACAACCCTAAAAGGGTTTGGCCGCCCCATAGAGAGGTGCCTCTCCCTTGGGTGTTCTTTGAGGTCTTTGGCAAAAACACACACACACTTCATCTTTTCCTCTCACACACATATGCAAGAACTAAAAGGAAGAAAGAGGCTCTCCAATCTTGATGTGGATCTTGGTTGAAAAGGGTCTTCATCACCGTTTGGAGCTCGCTGAAAAGTGTTTTCAGCAGTCCCTTTTGGATGATTTTGGTGCTTCAAATCCTAGTAATCATGATGTTTGCTTAGAGGCTTGTGGGTATGGACACTTGAGGACTGCTACCCTTGAAGTCTTGGCCTTTCGTTTGACTCTTTTCTGACTTCTTATGGTCGATTATCACAGCATCTAGAAAGGTTTTATTATGGTATGATTATGTCATGATTTGGGTGTTCTTGCTTGTTTTGTATGCTAGTTCTTCACATAATAAAGATCCTTTTGTTTATGGGTTTGTTGATTTCACATGATAATAGTAATTTTAAGAAAGTATAACATGTTTAAAGTTGTATATTCCGTTGTGTTTCATATGTTTAAATGGTTAAACAAGTTGTAAATGGTCATACAAACCCTAACAGATGCAACCTAAACATCTTTACTCTTTCCTGCATGCTGCACAAGTGCATTAAAGAAGAAGCTTAGGAAGTTTCACACATGAAACAAAAAAATACTCTAAGTGTGAAATCTTCCGAAGCTAAGACCGATATCTTCCGAAGCCAAACATGAAGTCTTCCGAAGCCTCACAGACAAAGTCTTCCAAAGCTTCAAGTTCATGAAGACAGATTTCTTCCGAAGACTTTTAGTAACATGCTTTATCTGATGTAGTGTTCCATAAAGCTGGACACCTTTTTGGTGCAACTCTGCAAGTCACCAACCTACATGGTTTGGTGAAAAGTTCCATGCTTTTGGTAACTGTATATTGAGGTCTTGAGTCTGTAACTTTCTACTTTATGTACTTTATCCTTTTTGTAATAGATAAGGATGTGAGCTATGGCATGTCATAGTCACTAGTTAAAAGGCAATTTGCCTTTTGACTCTACAATTGATTTTGTTTGTATCTAGTCAATTGTATCTAGCTGGCTTTCAAAGTATAGCCGGATGTAGGATGTAGTATAAGTATCTTATGTTCTTGTATCTTTCAAATATGTGTTGTGACACTTGTAATACAACATAGAGAAGGCCATATACTGCATTTTTGAAAACCAAACACTTGTGTTCTTTGTGTTCTTTGTGTTCTTTGTCTCCTGCATTACTTGTGTTCTCAGTATCTCAACACTTGGTTAATCCAGTTTACTGTTTGATTAAAGTTTAGTTAATCTCCTCTTTGTGTTATTGTGTTGTAACTAACCCTTCAACGATCGTGCAATAAGGTCATAACCTATGCATCTAGACAATTAAAGGTGCATGAGAAGAACTACACCACTCATGATTTAGAGTTAGGAGCGGTGGTTTTTGCACTCAAGATTTGGAGGCATTACCTATACGGTACAAAGTGTGTTATTTACACGGATCATAAGAGTCTTCAGCATATTTTTTATTAGAAAGAGCTTAACATGAGGCAATGTCGATGGGTAGAGTTGCTAAATGATTATGATTATGAGATCCGCTATCATCCGGGCAAAGTCAACGTGTGCCGATGTATTGAGTAGAAAGGAGAATGATAAGCCTAAGCGTGTTCACGTTTTGGAGTTGACTATGTATTCGGGTCTTGATACTCAAATCTGCGATGCTCAAGTCAAAGCTCTAAAAGATGAGAATTTGATGAATGAAGGATTGAAAGGCATGGTAAAGTAGTTAGTGCCTAAAACCAATAATGTGATGTAATTCATGGACTGAATCTGGGTTCCACGTTTCGGAAACCTATGTGAATTGATTTTGGATGAAGCCCATAAATCTAAGTATTCAATTCACCCCGGATTGGATAAGATGTACAAAGATGTGAAGGAACATATCGGTGGCCCAATATGAAGGGTGAGATAACAACCTACGCGGGCAAGTGTTCGACATGTTCAGGAGTAAAGGCTGAATACTAGAAGCCGTCAGGACTTCTTCAACAACCAAAGATTCCTCAATGGAAATGGGAGAGAATAGCAATGGAATTTTTCATGAAGTTACCCCGAACGTCTAGTGGTCACGACACTATTTGGGTAATCGTTGACAGATTGACCAAGTCTGCTCATTTCCTACCCGTTAAGGAAATGGATTGAATGAAAAAGCTAATCAAAATCTACTACAAAGAGGTGGTGTCTCGTCATGGAGTACCGATCTCGATAATCTTTAGTTGAGTTTTCCTACAATAACAGTTATCACAGTAGTATCAAGCTACTTCGTCTAAAGCTTTGTATGGAAGAAAGTGTCACTCGCCACTTTGCTGGGCGGAAGTTGGAGAGAAACAACTGACTGGACCTGAGATTAACCAACAAACTACGAACAAGATTGTTCAAATCAGAAAGAGGTTAGAAGCCGCTGCTAGTCGGCAAAAGATTTATGAAGATAATCGAAGGAAACCACTGGAATTCCAAGTTGGAGACAGAGTTTATCTGAAGGTCTTGTCTTTTGTTTTGGAGAGCAAGGAAAGCTTAGCCCCCGTTGTATCGGACCATTTGAAATTTTGGCACGAGTTGGTCCCGTTGCTTATCAAGTTCAGTTATCTTGTGAGCTTAGTGGAATACACAATGTGTTCCATATATCCAATCTGAAAAAGTGTCTTGCTGATGAAGCTCTAGTTATACGACCTGAAGAAGTTTGTATCCATGACAAACTAAATTTCATCGAGGAACCAGTTGAGTTTATGGATGGAGGGTTAAAAAAAACTTAGAAGGAGTCGGGTTATTTGGTGAAGGTTAGATGGAACTCTAAGCGTGGTCCCGAGTTCACTTAGGAACGACAGGACCAAGTGAAGCACAAGTACCCTCATCTATTTCCATCTAGATCAGAATCTGAAACTAAAGCTTAACTTTCGGGATGAAATTTCCTAAACGAGGGGAGACTGTGACATTCCGTGTTTGCAGGTCAATATCCGTAAGTTAACAAAATGAGATAAAATATTTAAATGCATCATAAGACTTAATTTTATAATAATTATGGTCATTTAATGTCTAGCAAAGCCCATTTGTGTGTAAAGTTTATAATTGTTAATTTTGAGAATTACCGGGTCGCGTAGCGATAAAACGTTTAACGAATGTTGGTGATAATTCGGTTAATTAAATTTGGTCATTGTATTTTGATTTTTATAATATAATGAATATTAAGTGAAAATATTATTAGCCATGAAAATAATTATTAATATTATTTACCTTGATCGCATAAAATTAAGACTTTTTAAAAGTTGCCTTGATGGAACGTTCAGTCGGATGCTTGCTATGTTAAACCATGTGTATTATTATTTTGAATTTTGGTCACTATTATTTAATGTTATGAACCCTTGAAAAGTCTCAAATTAATACTTTTATCTTATAGATTTTTTTTCGCGTAAAACCCGAACGTTTAAGATTTTTACAAAAACACTTAACGAGACCGACACCCACCTTACACCCGGTGGCATCTCACATAGAGATCCACCAGCCATTTGTAATACTTAATTACATGATTAGAATAATCTAATCACACTTGGACATCCATATAAAACCCACCCAACACTTCATCTTTTACACACACTCAACATCACTTTCTCTCACTAAAACACTCTCTTCTCTCCTCCTTCTCTCTAAACCCACGGTCACACACCATCACCATATTCATCTTTTCTTGTTTTCAAGCTTATTTCTAGCCTTGAACAACTGATTTCAAGGATCCCTTAGTGATTTGGTGCAAGAGATTGCATAAATCCAACTCCCAGGAAAAGAAATCATCTAAAATCTTGAAGTTGTTCATCATTTGGGTAAGCTTTGATTCTTTAAAAATCTCATGCAACATGACTTTTGATGATTGTTGCAAGCTTTGTTTACTAACAACTAGATTTTCTTGAAATCCAAGGTACCAACAATGGTTTTTAAATATGGAAAAAGGGTTTAAAAAAAAGAATGTATATGTGTGTGTGTTTGATGTTGAAAATCTTTGTTTATTTTGATGATTTCTCTTGCATGCAAGATGATCAAACTTTGATTTGTGGTTATGAACACCATAAGAAACCCATCTCCAAACGAGATTATCAAAAATAATGAAAACGGGTTATACATGCATATTGTCATGGATGATGTTCATGAACCCATCTTGCTATTTGATTTCATAAAGGATTGAGATAATCCATGAATAATGATGATCATGATCTGAAATCTCTTGGTTTTTAAGTATGTTTTGTTGAAATGAAAACTAAAAATATAAGATAAAATCAATGATTTGGACTATTTGTGTATCTATGAAATCGTTTATATGTATGTATATATGATTTACACTTTTTGTTCTTGATTTGTTCTTCACTTGTAAGTTTAGGGATGATTGAATGATTCGTGCATGTGATGATAATGATCTGGAGATTTTGATGTTTTTATCTACATTTTATTTTAAAAAACGATAAAAATAAGTTAAAATTTAATCTACTTGAGTGAAGATGGGACACGACCACTTGTAGCTATGTTATAAAAGTAAAAAGCATACAAGAAAAGAATCTTTGTAAGATCTGGAATCATAATATAAAACATATAAAATATAGTTAAAAGTTAGTAACTTTACTGAAAATAAAGTTTGTATGATTAGGTTTAATCTCGTGAACGTTTTACATCTAAAAACGCGTTAAAAACAGTATTTCGGTTTAAACAAATAATTTCTCACAAGTCCGGTTTTCGACAGAAAATATTAAAGTTAAAACTTATTTTTTTAAGTATATAACAAACCCATAACAAGCAAGATATTTGGTGATGACTTTATACGCGCGAAAAAGCCGAAAACTGACAATTTCGGGTAAAATTAATGGACTGTTTTGTAACTCATTTTTAATAAAATATTTTCAGAAGGTTTTTGGTATAAAAGTGTTATATTTAACCATATAAAATGGTCATAAGAAATATATGGGTTGAAGTACGGTTTATGTGTATAAAACCGTGCGGTTTCAGGTTAAAAATCACCGTATATGGGTGAAATTTGGGCCAAACATAATACATCATATTTTTATAATAAAACTTGTCTAAAATAGTTTCATACATATTATACTACTGAAAATATAATTATTTCTTAAAATGAATAATAAAAGTTGAGTTGTATTGAATAAAGTAATATTTATAAGAGATGGTTTTCTTTACTAGAATAACAATATGGATATATCTAATTACTAAAATTTAAATAAAATATTATATAAAATCACATTACTTATTTTTTTTTTTTGTTTAATCATATGTTCGTTTATTTGTTTGTTTGTTTGTTTATATAATACATAACTTAGTAAATTTTACGTTATATTTTTATATACTTTCACATGTTTATTTTGTGTGTTTATTGTGATTGTTGTTTAAGGGATTAAATGGTTGATTTAATTAATAAATATTTATCACATCTAATATAAATTATTCAACTAAACCAAATCACCAACGGGTCTTTAAAAAAATGGATTTCAAGATAAGTCTAGGGAGTTGTGTAAACAACTTACGTATTAGACTTATTACTCGACAATTAATAGATCCTTTTGTGTTTAGGGCGTTAATTGGTCGTTTATTTTGCGGGCTTGATTTTTGCTAGATTATCTCATTGTCACATTTCAAGGTGAGTTTTCACAGCCCCTATTTTTTTTTAATAACGTTTTATTTAAGTATTTGGGGGGGGGGACATGCTATAACGATTTTTGTTTATGATATGATTATGGAATAACTGCGTGATCTTTATGATGGCCTTGAGTTGTTTTATTATTTGCGCATGGCTTCCCTCTTACATAATCATTAACCCTTATTGGGCCACAGGATATATTGGTAGATCTATTGGGTTTGACAACCGCCCCTCAGGATCGGTTGCCACCGGTCCAGTACAAAGAGAATATATGTTGAAAGAATTTGAGGGATTTTGTGTCTTGGTTTGACTATGGGGCTCTTGGTTGCGATCATAGTCAGTGAACCTAGCTAGTCCTTGACGATCCAAAGGTTGATTCCGGAATATCATGTCTTTTATAAAAGGAAATTATAATAACCTTTTGTATAAACCTGTGACACCAGCTTTTTGCTGATAAACTTTTGGGCATGTTTTTCAGGAGATTAGGCATGCATGGGAATGAAAAGGGTTTTAACGACAAACCTATCAATTTTAGATATCACCTTTGGGACAAATTCCGCTGCCGATTAAAATCATTGTTTATGTAAAAAAAAACGTTATGTTATTGCAACTTAAGTTTTCAATTTAAGTCTTCTACTTGTTTGATGTAATGACATTTTAATATTAATATTTATCGATGGTACTCATGATATGTTTGCTTGTTAATTGTTGGAATAATCCAACTTCTGTTATCTTCGTCACACGCGTGCCCTTCCGGTGCGCTTTTTGGGGTGTGACACCATCCATTTGAGGATAATAAGTTGTGCTAATGTGTAACCTCATTCACATAGCATCATGGAATTTCTCCTAAATTTGGATGTAAACTGGGTGACACGATAAAAGAAATAGATACCAGCACACCATGACAAGTCACAATCTCTTTAATGAACAAATTCGCCAACCTCTCGAATGAATATGTCTCGCATATCGGTGGAAACTGGGCACTCTTTGTCAAATGATCAATTATCACCTAGATGGCATCATACCATTTCACGGTACGCGGTAACTTCGTGATAAAATCTATGGCGATATGCTCCCACTTCCACTCTGGTATATCCTACGGTTAGATCATCCCGTACGGCTTCTGATGCATAAGCTCATGAACCTTTAATTGTTGGGATGTATAAGCTATAACCTTTCCTCGCTGCGTTAACACACAACCCAACCCCAAGTAAGAAGAATCTGAATAGACTACCATGTCTTCGCTTCCTTCAGGTAATAATAAGATTGGAGCTTGATTCAACCTCGTCTTTAACTCCTCGAAAGAATTTTCTTGAGCTTGACCCCACACAAACTTCACATCCTTGCGGGTCAACTTAGTCATCGGAGAAGCTATCTTCCAGAAGTCTTAATTGAATCTTCTATAATATCTTGCCAATCCCAAGAAACTACAAATCTCGGATGGCATCTTTGGAGATTTCCATTGCATGACCACGTCCACCTTTATCGGGTCTACCATAATCCCTTTTGGATTCACCACATGACCCAAGTACTGAACTTCGCGCAACCAAAACACATAGGCGGAGAATTTAGCATACAACTTCTCTTTTCTCAACGTCTCTAACACTTCTTGAATGTGACCTACATGCTCCTCTTCGCTCTTCGAATAAATCAGGATATCATCGATAAATACAATTACTGATTTATCTAACATCAGCCAAGACACCCGATTCAACAACTCCATAAAAGCAGCTGACGAATTTGTCAAACCAAAAGACAGGACGAGAAACTCAAAGTGTCTGTAATGCGTCAGAAAAGTTGTTTTAGGAATACCTTGCTCTTTCACCTTCAAATGATGGTAACCAGATCGGAGGTCTATCTTTGAGAACCAACTAGCACCTTGGAGGTGATCAAACAAATCATCAATTCTTGGTAATAGATACTGATTCTTCACTATCAACTTATTCAAGTCATGGTAATCGATACAAATCCTCATACTACTGTCCTTCTTTTTCACCAACAAGACTGGAGCACCTCAAGGAGAGATACTCGGTCTAATGAACCCTTTATCAAGCAACTCTTGCAGCTGCTCCATCAGTTCCTTCATCTCGGTCAGGGCCAACCGATACGGTGCCTTAGCAACATGTTGAGCATCGAGTATTAAATCAATCTGGAACTCGATCTCGCGATCCGATGGCACACTTGGTAAATCTTTGGGACACACATCTGAGAAGTCACACATAACCAGTACATCTGACAATTGTTGAGTTGCGTATCTATATCCTTCACGTAGTCCAAGTAGGAACTACATCCATGCCTTGTGAACTTCCTCGCTACCACCATCGAAATCACCTTTAGAATCATAATGATTGGATCACCATAACCATCACCGAGCTCCCGTCAGGCGTTGTTAACCAATCATCTTCTTGTGACACCCAATGTTCGCTGCGTAGTCTGTAACCAAACCATTCCTAGGACAACATCAAACCCACCTAAGGTCATCACAAATAGTTTAGCAGGGAACTTATGACCTTCTAGTTCTACTTCACAACCTTCTATCAGATTAGAAATCCTGGTAGACTTACCTATGGTCGTTTCTACATTGAAGGGCTTTTCAATACTCCTACTACTAACAGACAACTTAGCACAGAAAGCAGCAGAAATGAAACTCTTACTAGCACATGAATCAAATAAAACAGAAGCATGAGTTTGGTTTACTAGAAACGTAGCTGACATGAAATTGGGGTCTGTCCTAGCCTCCTCCTGAGTCATCGTGAAGGCTCTAGCATTCTCCTTCTGCCCTTTAGTCCCGCTCATCTTATTCCCTCTAGAACTCTCAGCCCTTGGCTTCTTACATTCCCCACTCAGATGTTCATAGTTAAAGCACCTTGCCACCTTACACTCTATGGCCATGTGGCCAGGCCTCCCACACTTGATGCACATGTTCAATCCCCACCTACATTCTCCTGTGTGCTTCTTCCCACAATTGACACATCTCCTCAATCCCGCATCGGATGTGACTACACGTCAGTCATCCACCCATGTGCTTTTTTTCTAGGGCACCACATCGTCCTAACCTCTTCCCGTTCCAATTTCGGTCACCACCGCCTCTCTTGCTCACCACATCCACCACCACTTCCCTCTCATTGTACAACCTTCCTGCCAGATCGACCACCGACCTAAACATACTTGGCCGAGTGGTGATCATATACCTACGAATATCCACTAACAATCGTTAGATGTATATCTTGATTTTTCGTGACAAAGGTGTCACTTGATCTGACACCAGTCATGCCATCTCATTGAACTTAGTGGTGTACTGTTGGTGTGTTATGGTTCTCACCTATAGATGTAGGAACTCTCTCTCAACCTTTTAAAGCCCCTATGAGGACAGAACTCCTCAATCACAATTTTCTTTAACTCACTCCACTATATCTTGCCAATCGCCCTACTACCCTTGGCCTGGACAATATTGTCCTACTAACACAGGGTCGAGTCTACAAATGAGTGAGTGGCAAACTTCACCTTTTGATTTTCACGGCACTCGTTGATATCTAGAACAACTTCCATTTCTCTCACCCACTAGTGAGCAGCTGCAGTAGTGCCATTGCCATCAAAAGTTGGGGCTTGCATATTTGAAATGCCCTATAGTTACAGCCTCGTGCTACCTCCAGCACAGGATCTTTCATATATACAACCGTCTCAGTTCCATTTCCTCTCTATCCCTATGACCTATTCCTCTCCTTCTTTGATCCTTCTCTCATGGCCTTGATCACTTCGCTTACCACAGATGGTAGGATCTTCTGCATGAGCCTCCTTTATAACAGCCTCTGTCCCTGAGGCCCTTATATTAGCACTCTCGTCACTAGCTTCCGGATGATGGGGTGTCAGGCTCTTCATGATCCACCTCTTCACCTCTAGGCCTTCTTCTCGTGACCCTTGGTCCAACACCACATCCACCACGACCTCCACCTCAAGAAGCTTTGAAGATCTACCACCGGCCATCGTCTAACATGCTATATGATCCAAACACTAAAATGGTCATTCAAGGTAATAGCTTAGTTTATGTCAAGTATAGCAAGTCCCTAATTATAGTGGTCAGTTGTGATTAGCCATTTACTTTACTCTTCATACCCCAAGCATTTCCTATCCTGTCTACATCAGTATCTAAATTTACTAAAAGCACATAAATCACATAACATTCGCACATATTACCGGTTAACATTAAGAAAATACCTAATGGCACATAGCTACTCAGACTGGCATCCTTCCTTTTGTCTCATTCTAAGTTTAAGATTAGGTTTCTTTTGTAGTGGAATTCTTTTAGACATAAAACATAAAACATACATTAACTTTACTATAATATTGTACTGGAATTCTTTTAGACAAACCATTTCATATATATTTATTTGCTTTTGCAAAATAATACATCGTTGACACATTACAAAATATTACTCATTGCATTACATCATAAAAACATTATAATTTAAACAAATAGATGCCATCCAAAAAGGCCAAGTAGTCACCCCGTGCCATCCTCAACAACATTATCTGTCAAGTGGAAACACATCAAATTCAGTATTACTGAGTTAGTTCTAGTTTTATAATAGAAAATACCATTCTTTCATTTAAAACCATTCTTTATTTTCCATACGTGATCATACATCATACATACACATTGATAATAATTTATTATTATATTTTATCATCATTCGTTAACTTTCGTTATCTTTCTTACCGTACTTTACGTACATTCATTAACATTCGATGACATATATTGTACCCCGAACATTATGCACGAAGCTGACCCTTGAGCCTAGGCAAGTACACTCATCATTATCATTCATTTTTCATTCAAGACCAATGCCATGTGCTATACCCCGAACATTATGCACGAAGCTGGTTACTAGACATGAGGTCTTTCATAGACCCCGAACATTGTACACGAAGCTAACACTAGTACCTAGGGCAAGAGAATATGGTCAATCACAAGGATTAAACCCTATTCTATATACTTCCACGGTAGCTAACCCACACACAGTTGAGCTAACATCCTTCATTGGGTGTGAACCTCCATACATTGCTTGCAATACTTTTCATTACATTATTCATTAATTAATACATGAATTCTTTACGTTCCTATTTTTATTATCTTCAGTTTTTCATTACATACTATTTTATGTTTATTGATATTAACCATACCACACAATGCCTCGGAAAATAAACATACATACTGGTGCTAGGCTTTGTGTGCAATAAATGGGGGACTATTTATAGACGTCGGCCTAGTACCTTCTTTGTGCCTACGTTTGGGGTGAACTTATGTATGAGATCCTTGTGGCTTGCCCTTGTACTGGTGTCAGGCTTTGTGTGCAACGAATGGGGTCTATTTATAGACTTCGGCACAGTACCCGCTTTGTGCCTATGTTTGGGGTATAGCTGATGACATTGATCTGGAACAAATAGAAGGAAGATGGCTAATGAATGGTAATGGAAGATAATAATGGTTTTATCTATGTGTGCGTAGTATGTATGATCACGTATGAAAGTAAAGAATGGTTTTTAAATGAAAAAAAGTATTTTATCTTATAAAACTATAACTCCCTCGGTAACTCTGAATTTTATGTGTTTCCAATTGGTAGATAAATGTTACTGAGGATGGCACGAGACGGCTACTTGACATTTTTGGAAGGCATCCATTTTGTTAAACGATAATGTTTTTGCACTGTAATGCGAGCAAACGATGTTTTTTAATTATTATAAACATTGTATTATTTTTCAAAAGCAATGAATCAAATAATTTTAATTTATCCCGCTGCAATGTTTTGGTAATTTTAAGTCAAATTATATGTTTTATGTGCAATGATTGTCCAACTGTGAGCATCCCGGAAATGAAGCCTTATAGGTTGCAGTCCTAATGATATTATCTCTGCCCTACTGATCAATTGAGGTGTGACACCCCATGTTTTAAGGTTGATATCAATACGTCAATAAATGTTCTATATGAAGTAAATGCCTTATAAGATTTATTTTTTTGATAATTAGGGTCATATAAGGTCTAGCAAAGCCCGTTTGTGTATAAATTTTATAATTGGTAATTTTGAGAATTACAGGGTTGCGTTGGGTTTAAAGATTTTAACAAGCTTCGGTGACAATGTAGTTAAGTAAATCTAGTCGATCTATTTTTATTTTGATAATTTAGTGCCATATATGTATAATTTTAATACTCATGAAAAGTAATTATTATTGTTAACCTTGATCGCGTAAAATTAAAATTTTTTTAATATTGTCTTAAATATACATTATGTTACACAATGTGTTACACCATGTAAAAATTATTAGTTTAATTATTGATCATTATTATTAATATTGTGAACCCTTGGAAACCCTCAAATTAACATTTTAATTTTATAGAAAATTTGCACGTAAAAACACGAATGATTGAATTTGTTTATAGAAAATGAGACCAACACCCACCTTACACAAGTTGTATCCCACTTAGAGTTCCTCCAACCAAACTATTAACATAATCACATGATTAACATTGATTAATCACACTTACTCATCTATATAAACTAACGTCACACTAGATCTTTTACCACACTCAACCCGACTTTTATCTCACTAAAACTCTTCCGCTACCCTTCTTCCTCCATACAGCCGAACACCATGACCACACCCTCACCATTTCCATATTTTGATCATCCAAGCTTGTTTCAAGCTTCAAACATCTTATCGAAGGAACTATTAGTGATTTTGTTGAAAGAAATTGCACAAATCCAACTTTAAGGAGAAGAAATGATGAAGAAATCAACTATATTTCTTGAAGTTGTTTATTTGGGTAATGATGTTTTCTTTAAAACCCTCTTGCAACATGACAAAAGAATAATTTTTGTAAATTTTATTTACCAAAAACTAATTTTTTTTATATCCAAGGTTCCAAGAATGATTTTTAATAAAAATGGTTCTTAAAAGGATGTATATGTGTGAACCGTGTATGTGTGTATGTGTGTATGTGTGCATGTGTGCATGTGTGTGTTTGATGTTGATGATTTTAGAATTTCATTTACATTTATGTTTGATTTTGACATGCAAGATGATCAAGCTTTAATTTTTGTTTATGAACATCATAGAAACTCATTCATCAAATAAAATCTATTAAAAGAAGATGGAAAAGGCTCATACATTAATGTATCTGTGTATAATGTTCTTTAACACATCTTGTTTTTGGATTTTATAAATGATTGAGATTGATGATCGTCATCTGAAATCATTTGGGTTTTTAAAATGTATTTTGATAAAATAAAACTAAAAACACAAGATGAATGCTGATTATTTGGGTTATATATGTATGTATGGATGGTCTATATGGATGGTCTATATGTATGTATGTATGTTTGGTATTTGATCTTGATAAGTTCTTGACTTATGAGTTTGGAGAGGATTAAGAAAAACATGTAAATGGTGATCATGAACCGTAAGTTTTAGAATTTTAAGTAAATTTGACTTAAAGAACAAGATGAGAACAAGTTAGAAATGATTTTACAATATTTAAACATCATTAAGACAACAATCTTTTCAAATCTGGAAAAAATAAGTTTAAAACATATTAAATATAAGTTTAATTAATTTTACTGGGAATAAAGATTATGAGGAATTGGTTTAATCACATGAACGTTTTACGTTTAAAAACTCGTTAAAAACGGTGTTTTCGGGTAAAGAACGAGTTTTTTCGCACAAGTACGATTTTAAAGAGAAAATAATATTGTGTTTTTGCACAAGCATTGTCATCGGAGTTGATTTTATACGCGCGAACAAACCGAAAACTGGTAATTTCGAGTTGAAACTTTTGGACTGTTTTAAAACTGATTTTTTAATAGAAATTTTCAGAATGGTTTTGGTAGAAAATATTTATTTAAAAACATATATCATCATCATGAGCTATTCATGGTTTTATGTACGGTTTTTGCACATAAAACCCACCGTGCGATTTTGGGTTGAACATGAAAGAGCATATATTTATAATAAAACTAATCTTAAAATAACTTAATTCATGTTTTACTACTGGAAATTAAGTTATTTGTTAAAAAGATTAATTAATGTTAATTAATATTAAGTAATGTAATATTTTGTAAAAAGATAATGAAAGGAAGAATAGCTTTCTTAACAAGAACAAGACTATATATAATATATATATATATATAATATATATATATAATATATATATAATATATTATATATATATATATATATATAATATATATATATATATATATATTATATATATAATATATTATATTATATATATATATTCTATTATTAGTCTTAGCTAAAATGTTATTATGGATTATTATATTTTTATTTATTTAATTACTTAATACGTAACTTAATAAGTTTTATGATCATGTTTTCATATATTTTTATGTGTTTATTTTGTGTGTGTGATATGTGATTATCATTTAAGGGTAAATAGTTTATCTAGTAGTTAATATTTTTATTTATAATATAAATGATTTTCCCAAACTGAAAGTCACCAAGGGTCATTCAAAAATAGATTTCACGACAAGTCTAGTAAATTGGGAGAAGAACTTGCTTGGTAGACTTATTACTTGACAATTAATACGTGTTTTGTGTTTAGGGTGTTAATTGACGTTTGTTTTCACTGAGCTTGATTTTTCTAAGACCCTCTTTGATGCATTTAAAGGTGAGTTAGGACACCCCCTATTTTAAATAACTATCGTATTTAATTATTTCAGGGGAAAGCATGGTATAAATATTTGTATATGATATGATATTATTATGAAATAATTGTGTGATCTTTATGATGTGTTTTAAGACCGTTTAGGTACGGAGTACTAACTGATTTACGTGTACCAACCCAAATAGTGCGGAATCCTATTTGACTAGCGATCAAATGAATGAGAACACAAGTATAATCGATCTAATAATGAATCTAAACATTAAGAACGATTGCAAGATGATTAACTGCGATCTATGAAATTGGAACAGGTGTTCTTAAGTCTTTGGACGGCTAGGGTACTATTATGTGCGTAGGTATTCGAATTGTTACGTTTTTCCACGAAATAAGTGGTATTTATAGGTTAGGTTTTTCCATTCGTACGACTGAACCATTAGCATTGTTCAGTCATGTGAATGAAGGATGTGGTTGATCCATCAGCACGACTGAATGTCTAGTCGTGTGACTGAGTCAATCTCATGTTACAATCGTGCTACTGATCCAGTCTCCTGGTTCAGTGGTGCGACTAGTTAATTAGCATGAAGTATTCATGCGTATGGTCCATTAGCATGGTCCATTCACATGAGAACTTCACACGATTAAGTTTAAACATGTTTCTCAATCATTATTGACTAAGAACTATCTAAACAACCACAAACCTATATAGTTACTTCAATACACAATAAACAATGAAATATTAAACATTATAAGCATCAACCAGACATTGTATTTCATTCATACCCATTCAATTACATATATGTAAGACATGAAAGACATATTACATTAAGCTCCTAAACTAGGTACATATGTTTCAACAAACTCCCCCTTGGACCTAGTTTACATCATTGTCTAACATTCTTCATCAGCTCTTCAAATTTCTTGTACTTCTCCTCCCTTATAACTCTTTCATGTATTTCGAATGCAACGCAGAGTCTTATCACAGTTTGGAACTGGACGGCTTGTATAATATCTTGCATGTCATAGAACAGTGTCCACTTGTATAAAGTGTAGACATCGTCAGAAGACAAGTTAGTTAGCCACATTCGGTCAAATGCCCGGATAGTTTCCATATTACCTTCTCTGTTCAGAACTATAACCGCCTCACTTGTTCTCCAATCATAGTACCACCACTTGAAGTGTGGAGTGAAGTCCTGTGGCATTTCCCTTAGAGGGATTCTTGACATCGTGCGCGCAGGGCTCCACTTCAGCACTATCTTTGGCTTGCTAGTAATGGAATCAACTTCAGACTGTCAGATGTACCTCGTCGGTTGTTAAGGTTTGAAGTTGACCCACCTGATGTGGTACACTTTCTTCAATGCAGTCTCAAAATAGCCTAACATCTTTCTTGGGTCAGCATATAACAGCTTTAGTTTGGCCAGTTGGTTGAGCTCAAAACGAGGTAGAGTGTTTTGATCATGTGGGAATCTAAAGTACTCTATTCCCTTTTCTCTCTGAATAGCATACACATGAAGATCCTCAAAATAGGCCCACATGATAATCTTGCCTGACACCTTCTGATGTTTCTTCACATTGTAGAGCTTGGTGTAGGCACTCGGCTTTGTAGCAGTGCGTTGGGCTTGGATCTCCGCAAAACAAGCCGCCCATTCAGCCTTTTTGATGTTGACATTGGCGTCTGAGGCTTAGGCTTGATCCTTATTCTTCTCTGACTCTTGCTCCATCTGATCCAGTATCTCAAACGTATCACTAACAAGAGTATCACCCGAATTGGGGACCACATTTCCCACTTTGTTAGCATACTCTGGATAGTGCTCCGCAGTGACGTCCTCGATCTTGATCTCATCTATGTCATTCAGCTCAACGTCACTACTAACTTCAAAAGTTGGAGCGTCCTTGACAATCTTATCCAGATTGAGCCGGAACATCTCAGCAAGTTACTCATCCGTAAGGTCATGAATGATTTCTCCTTCTTAAGGAGTATAGCTTACTAACTGTTGGACGATCCCTTGCCAATCAAGAATCATTGCAAGTTGAGACCTCATTTGCTGAAGGGGAACAACATCATACTTATCTTTCTAAGATGATTGATCTGCTTGATTTAAACATGTAACACATCAACTTGTTAGTAATTAATCAAGAAAAAAAAACATTTGATAACAATATATAAACATTATTTACATAAATTTAATACATGATTCAACTACAAAAGCTTTCAAATACATAATATCTAAGCATTACTTTTGCCCTCAATAGTTGGCTCGTCAGTTGGGGGGCCTGAAGCTGAGGCTCCTTGATCCTGAGCTTTCTTTGACCTTCGCTCTCCAGCCTATGTGGATGCTGACGCAGCTACATCATATCCTTCATCCTCATCTCCTCCCTTCTCCTTTCCTTCATCACCATCACCTTCTGTATCAGTCTCATTATAATCATCCTCATGCTCCTCATCATCCTCATCATCACCATCATCATCTCCTTCTTTGATCTTGATAGGCTCATCTTTGGAGCCTTTTAGTCGTAGCATCAGCTTCTTGTTTTTCACCTCAAGATCATCTATCCTCTTAACTGAGGTAGTCTGTAGCTCTTGAAGCTCAGTAATCTCCTGTTGCTGAGCTAATATCTGCTGAGCTTGGGTAGCATTAAGCGCCGCAAGCTGATGTAATTGTGCAACTCTCTCTTCATCAGCCGCCAACAGCTTCAGCACCATTCGATTGAGTGCTGACAGTTGTTCCTCTACCCCGATATGGGGCAGAGATGATCCTATAGTGAATGATTGGTAGGATGACGGTCCGGCTTGGTGGCTAGTGGTGGTAGTGGTGGAAGTAGTGAATATGGGTGGTGGCATATGAGTGGGTGGTGAATGGTAGGATGTAGTGGTGGTAGATGGGAGTGTGGTGCTGATAGGTGGTGTGGTGGTGATAGGTGGTGTGGTAGTAGTGGTGGTAGCAGTAGTAGTAGTGGTGGGTGAAGTGGTAGTAGTGGTGGTGGGTGAGGTAGTGGTGTTGGTGGTAGCTGTGGTGGTAGTGATCAACGTGTACCTCCGTCTCTTGGGCTTCATCCTATAGGGCTGAGCCATCCTCTTTTTCCTCAAACCCCTCGAGGCAGATGCTCCCCCTATAATAATGAACTGATCTGGGGTGTAGGTTGGATATGTCATAGTCTCCCCAGACCTGCCTGGGCGTTCACCAACCGCCCGAATCCCTCGCTCGATGGCAACCACCTTGCTGCCCACCGTTCGAGACAACGGCTAATCATCACTCTCTACCTCCTCATCCGGTCTAAAATCATGATGGAAACCAGCTATATCAGCTTCTCCATGAGTGGATGGTGGAGGTGTAACATCTGAAGTGGTGGCCCTAGATGGAGTGGGGCTAGTGTCTCCACCATCACCACTGTCATCATCATCCGAGTCATCAGTGGGGAGCAAAATCTGCTCAGTGTCGGAGTTGCTGTTGTAACATTTTGTAATTTTAGGTTAATTTAAAGTTAACTTTGTTAAATTCTTGTATGGGTTAGTTGTGTCATTCATGGGACTTATGGGTTACTTATGCCTTAATTGGTCTTTAATCATTTAACTTGAAAGATTATAATTATTAAGTAACAATAACTAATATAATGATTTTAATAAATGAAATAATAACAATAAAAATTATAGTAATAATAAACAATAATAATAATAACAATAATAATTTATTAAGTTTAGTAAACTTAAAATGGTTGAATCCTAAAAGGAAATAAAGTTTAAGGGGGTTATTGTTAATTTATAAACTTTAATATAAAGGTTTGGGCATAAAATAATAACAAATTAAACTACAAGGGTCAAATTGTAACTTTAAAAGTTACAACCCAACCCCCCGCCCACGTTTAAACCCGTGAATCTGGCGAGAGCTCCGGCCATTCTCCGGCCGAGCTCCGGCGGCTTCAAATCACCCGTTTTACTTCAAATCTTAACCCAAAACCGACCCAAATCGTTCCTTTTGCACGTTTCGAACTTAAATGCCTGATTTAATTGAGTAAATCGTCGGTTATTACTCGAATCATCGAGTAACCGAAACCATCAAACGCAAAGAACCGTTCGAACGTTTAAGGCTAATAATAATTGAATTAACTAAACCTAAACGAACATTTATCTGATAATAATCATTACAACTCTCAATTTCATCTGAATCAAACGCGAGCATAAGCATTCGATCATCATCTCTTTCGCGAACCTGCAACTACTCGAACATCATTTTCAGAGCTTCAAAACTCAAAATCAACATAAGGCTTTTCATCATTTAACTTATTCGAAGATTTCTGTGAAACGAGTTTGAGTTTCATCATCGATTGTAACCTGAACGAATCGCAACACAGTCGCGGCTGTTCTTCGAGTGTTCATCATCAATCCGTGCGAAATTCGGGTAATTGAACATACATACATGCTCGATTTCTGTTGGGGAACAAAAGCCCTAACATTAATTCGATTAACAACTTTGATTTGGGGGTCAATTTGAATCCAATCGAAATTAGGGTTCTTGGATTTGGGAGTGTTCGGTCGATTAAGGATAAATCAAATTGGAACCGGTTATACCGCGGCTGAGAGCCTTGGTTCACCGGTTCGCACTCCACATTCCAACTTAGAGGTCCGTGGTTCGAACCCGGGCACCCTCTTATTATTTTTAAAATGGCTTTTTAGCCTTAATTTTTTTTAGAAAAATTCTATTACATATAAAAATGATTTTTACAAACTTCTATTTTTTTTAAAATCAACAAAATATTTTCTGAAAATTATCCTTATAAAATATTGTAATATTTTATTATAAAAGTTATAACTAAGTGTTGTTACAAACAAATGGTTTTAAATAAAAATTTGAATTATTAATTATTATTGAGTCTTATGTTTTCTTTGATTAAAGATATATGTTTTGTTGCACAAATTATAGCAACGGCAATTTTTCCTATAAAATTTTATAAAACTTCTCTATTGAACTAAATATATAAATAAGGGTTACTAAATTGTTTATAAAACCCCAAAATCCTAAAACTCTTGTTCGCGTTAAAGCGTTATTTTAATAATATTAACTTAAAAATCTTATAAATACATATATTTTAGGTGCATTGTGAAGGGCTACGTTGAATCGACGCTTTTGAGTATTTTCTTATTAATCATCCAATAAATACTTTTGATCATGTGAGTATTTCCATACCCCATTTTGTTTATTTTCACACTTTGGGGTGAAACATGTTATCTTATTATCATTGTACTTGTAACATCTTTGAGACTTGTAAACTTTATGGCAATTCATCATGCAAAGTTGTGGCTAGTTGAACTTTTGTGGTTACCATGTTATGGCGTTATATGTACAATCATTAACTATTGCTAGCCCAGCGAAGTCATAGATCTATGGGCAAGACAAGCCTGCTTTGGTTGATCCAAGTACACTTAGCTGATTGTATAATCTTGTAAACGTTTGAGACTTGTAAAATTTTGTCGAGGTTTGATTGTTGCATTGTTCATAACATCCCTAATCACTTTATTCACTAACTTATGACTTGAATTGCCATCTTTTATATAATCTATGTATTTAAAACTATGGAATGCTCACTAACTTTATTGTTGACCCTTTATTTTTAACATGTTTCAGGAAACGCCCAAGTTTGATGTCTACTCTTTGAAGTTTGCACATCTAGGAATGGACCTAGATAAACGAATGAAAAATGAATGACTTGTTATCTTTCATATTATAGTTTTATTTGGTTGGGTTTTATGTTTGTATTGATACAATTGAATTTCATGATTAATTTATAGTTGGGTTATTAATAGCGTTATGTGGCTGTGAACGATCTTAACTCTCACTCCTCGAAGTTTCCGCCGTCAAGGTTGGGGTGTGCAACTATCATCGTGGTGCCACTTCCTTCGTGCCGGCGCCACGTAGTCTTCACGGGCCAGATGCCCAAACAGCTACCTACAGGGGATTTGACCTACTTCCCAAGCTGGTATCGTCCATCACCTCAAGCACTACTACATCCTCCTTCTCCTTTAACAGTAGAGGGAGCTTCTGATCAATGATCATCTGCATAAAGCGAGGGTACATGCAAAATCCCTCCTTTCCCTTCGCCAAGATGTTCTCCACCAGGTAGGTGAAGATCATCGTGGATAAGCTGAACGGATGGTTCAACACCAATGCCACATAAGTGTTCTGTATCTGGTCGGATAGCTCGTCGAATCCTCCCTTCTATGAGGCAATGAACTTGAGTAGTACATGGGCTAGGTACTTAAGCTGGGGGCACAGGTTGCTTTTGTTGAGCACACCTGAGTTGATATCCCCTAAGTAGTTGGCCTGCAGAAAACAACCTCGTACAGTCAGTGGGTGTAATCGTGTTTGGCAATCAGCATCATCCCCAAACTCCAAAACTATCCTGAGATCATCCTCAGTGATCTCTATATCATGACCAAAATTAGAGCTCCTGATACAGTGGGGCTCTGAGGTCCTGTCGACTATTGCACCTTCCCAGAAGGCCTGCTAAACTGAATGGTATGGCGTGCATAGAGTCGATATAGCACGGAAGATTCTCGATATCTGTAAGAACGTAATAATGCCCGAGAAGTCAGGTGCATTCCGGGAGATCAGATCAAGAAGAGCACAAATGTTATGCTTCGTGTTCATAGTCCAACGACTATCCATCTGTTACACAATGTAAATAAACATTGGTGTAGGTCAATAAGTAACAGTTTGATTCATTTAACTTGAAGTCTTTTGTTCTGTCATGCGAATGAACTAAGCTACTGAGATCTATTTGTGCGAATGAGTTGTGCCACTGAGATCTAGTCGTGCGAATGAGCTCATACGTACGACTGAGCATGCGACTGGCTTAGTCGTATGCTATCTCATGCATTTACAATAGTTGTGCGACTGAACTCATACGCATGGTTTAGTTGTGCGGTTTAGTCATTCGCCCTGCGCAGTCGTGCGACTAAAGTTCATCAGGGTGTCCATTCGCATGACAGACAGACTGTTCAATTCAAATTTTAAGCAAAATTTAATGTTAGACGTCGTGGTTTGGCTGATTAGTCTCGCAAATGACCGACATAACACCTAATGACCTTTAATTGAACAATTTACTTAGTTTAATTAGTTTCTTAGCCAAACTAAGTCTCGGTTAAGTTAGGGCTCAATTCAGTCGATTTAGGGCATGATTTGTTGGACATTTGAATGGATTACATTGCGCATTACTTGTATAATCACTATAAATCGTTAGATCAGAATAATCAATCGTCTAAAACGGTCAAACGAAAATCGGTTACAGTAATAGTATAGTCATGCGATTTGGGAGTGGTGAATGACTGCGACCAACTCCCCCTCCTTTGATACTAGGGTTTTGACAGGATCAGTGATCTCAAGTTTGATGGATTAGAGTGTAACGCAGCGGAATAAGAACAAGAATTAGACAAATTATAGCAAGAATTTGATATTCGTATGCATTAAGAACAAATACGGTTGTAACGAGAGAATATATTTCTGTGAAAAGGAATGTTTCAATAATATCAAATGTTTCTGCTCAATCATTCACATATTACAATTACGTTGACACTCCTTATATAGAGTGCAATCACTGCTGATATCACCGGATAGTGACATCTGGCAGATTTATTACAAAAATAACTAAAACTTAACAAACTACTGAAATGTTCACAACTACTGAGAACATATCAGAGTGCTAAGTACAAAACATAAAACTACTGATACGAAACTACTGAAACTACAACGACTGAAGAACAAGCTCTTCAGTCGTTTTACAAAACTACTGAAAAGAAAAACATAAAACTACTGAAAGAAAACCGTCACAACTACTGAAGAAGACCTCTTCAGCTGTTGTGACAACGTCTGATACTTGGTCTTCAGTACTTGTCTTCAGACTTTGTCTTCAGCACTTGTCTTCAGACTTTGTCTTCAGCACTTGTGTCTTCAGACTTTGTCTTCAGCACTTGTGTCTTCAGACTTTGTCTTCAGCACTTGTGTCTTCAGACTTTGTCTTCAGCACTTGTCTTCAGACTTTGTCTTCAGCACTTGTGTCTTCAGACTTTGTCTTCAGCACTTGTGTCTTCAGATGTTGTGGACTTCAACAGTTGTTGTGACGTCTGTGGGACTTAAGGTTTTTCTGATCCGGCTCATTGGTTCTTTTGGTCCAACAAACTCCCCCGAACCAATGCAGCCAAAACCTTAACTTTATTTAGGTCCCACTTATTGTTGGCGATAAGATTGGTCTTTTTCCTTCTTGATCAGCTAAGAAGATGACCCAATTAAGCACTGGCCTGGGAATAGATTTCTGAAATTTGGTTGGCATAGTATGGATAAGAGCACTGACTTTAGGGAACTGGACACAGGGCTGTGGTCCTATCCATGAAATCTACTTCCCATGTATAAGCCTGTAGGATTCTCTGGTGTATGCTCTGAGAAACATAATTTGTTCTTCCATGGTAAGATTTTCAGCTCCACCATCAAACAGTCCTTCACGCCCATACAGCTCTGAAATGTACTTAGCCTGTTTGCCATTTTTGAGCTCAACTGTTGTAATCTGTCTGTATGCAAACTCATCTGGGTGAGTACCTTCAAGTAACAGACTGAGCTCATTTTGTTTGAAGTTCTCAAGCCTCTTGTAGACTAACCCCTTTTCAATTACTCTGTTCTCTAACATCTTTTGGGGTGGCTGTTTAGTTTCATAGGCCTTCTTGAAATCTTCTACAATTTCCCAGGGTGATACTACAAGGACCACTGTGATCTCTTCATCTATGATCCTTTTTACTTGGCCCTTGTATCTTGAAGGAATGTCTTTCTTCACAATTCTGTGAGCCACCCTAGGATCAGGCCATATTCTCACCTTTTCCTTTTGATATTGAAATGTGTTAGCAAGGGTGTACAATCTCAGAGCTTCTTTATTCATACTGATTATTGATGAAGAAGCAGCATACGTTTTGTCTATGCTTTTCAGCATCTCATCATCATGAAGCTTTTGCTGCTGTTCTTCTTCTATCTTTACTCTCACAGCTTCCATCTGTGAGGTGGGAGTGATGGGCATAGGTTTGGCTTTAGGCAAAGTTAGGACTGCGGAAAGAGGCAGCCTATCTTCTTCCTCATCGTCCTCTTCTTCTTCTTCTTCTAGCCTCAACACCCTTCTCTTCTTCTTCTTGGGTGCATCATCGGCTGTTGGTTTTGAGGGTAAAGGAATTGGTTTAGTGGGTCGTGGTAGTGGTGATTTTGAAGTGGGAGGTTTTGCAGGTTGTTCTAGCATTCTTGTAGTGAGTGAGGCTTTTGAGTGTTTTGCTAGTTCCTTTCTGTTCCTAGCACCTACCTCATTTAGTGCTTCAATCACCAATCCTTTAGTGTATGCTTCAGACGAACAGATCTTGGTGGTTATTGCCAAGATACTGTCCCTGGTCCATGACTTAATCTCGATCAATGATCTCCCAAGGTACTTTGCAATGAATCTGATCATGATCTCTAGTCTTTCTCTTTCTAATGCATCATAACTTGCCCATCCTGAGTTAATTTCTTCAACTTCAAGTCTCCTAATCTCTGAGTCAAGCTGTGCAGTATCAAACCCCTGTCTATACAGTTGATCAATAATGGAGTCCATTGATTTACTGTGTGTAGCATCCGCCATTTTGATCATCTCATCGAGTTTGAGTTCTTTTTCTTTTCCTTCAACCTTCCTCTTCTTATATGTGACATGAAAGTCTTTGTGACTTTCACCCACTTGATTAATGTCAGCTCCCTTCACAAACTCCTCTTCCTTCTCAGTCTCCTTTTCTTTCTTCCCCTTTATGCTCTTTCTCTTTGCTTTCACTGACTGACTCTCCCCCTTTTTGGTTGCATTGGTTGCAAGGGTTTGAGTAGCAGAAAGCCTTGTGCTCACAATCTCCTCCACCAGGGGTTGTATGATTGAGGGAAGCCTCTCATCCATGGTTTTGTTCACAATGTCTGTGATCATTGGGGTGATGAGAGGTAGGGATTGCTGAAAGATAGCAGCTGTTTGCTCAGAGGGGTTCTGTCCCTGAGAAGCAGTGCCAGAAATAGAAGCTGGTGGCTCGGAAGTTTTGAGTGGCTGAGTGTGTGGGAGACCTTCAGGTGAAGGTGCCATCTGTGGGTTTATGTTGGTGGCAGATGGACTTGCTTTTTGAGAGAATTGGTCAAGTAGTCTTTGTATTCTACTGACTTTTTCCTCAAGAATTGTGTTCTGGGCCAGAACATCATAAAAGAAGCCCAGGTCATCATCAACAGATGCTGAATCACCTGACCTCCTGCTTGTAGCAGGATGTACATGCACTGGGTGTAGACCAGTTTTAGCATGTGCCCCTTTTTCTTGGAACTGGGGACTTCCAGCCTCAGGACGATGTCCTTCATCAGCTGTTGCCTCTGGTGAGGCCTTAGCTATGTTACCAACCTCAGTCTGATCATGTGCTGATTCAGAAGAGGTGGCAGCCTCACCAGATGTTCGTATCTGCATATCCACACCAGGAGATAGAACAGTTAAACCCTGGTGTTGTGGGCTGTCAGAAGCATGTTGATCCTCTTCCTCAATTGCTGTGGTTTTCCCCTTTGTTGGTGTTTGTTGGGGAGGAGGAGAGGCATGCAGCTGAGTGAGCACGTTTGCAACAATGAGAGTGGGACTTTGTGGGGCGGTTGCAGTGGGAGATGGGGTAAAAGCAGTATGCACCTGGGGAGAATGGTGCTCTTCAATGGCAATCTCCTCAAATGAGGAAGATCCCAGATTAGTGGCTACCCCTTCTTTGGTTGCTGCACGCTCCTTTTGAGAGGAATCCTGAGCGGCTGTGGCTGGTGAAGTCCTTGTATCCACTAGGGGGTTATAACAAGTGGATATAGCCTGCATTTGTGTTGCAGGGGCATCCTCAGGGGACTCATTTCTCTAAGTAGCCTTTTCTGACTTCTTTTTAGTGGGTTTGGTGGGGACTTGGATTTGGAGGTGGTGGCTGTGGGTTCCAGCTACGTGGGTTTGCGCAGCTTGGCAGCCATTTTTAGTGATTGGTCAGAGTTGTGCCGGGAGTATACTTCAGGCAAACAGCCGTAGCAGGGACTCCCAGGCCAACAAGTCCCTCAGCTTGAAGCTGGTTTTCAATTATGGCCATTATGAACCGAGGATATAATATCCAACGGTTAGCAAGTTGTTTTTGGGCCATATCCTTGAGCTCTAAAAATAGTATTTCAGAAAAATTTAAAGGTTGTTGCTCAAGGATGGAGTACAATACCTGTTGACACCTTGTGGACATTTGATCCCATGATGAAGTCTTGGGGGCAAGGCAGACATTACCATGTGAAAGATGAGACGTTCGGCATCCTGGAAATGTTTCTTCAGTATGGTAGATGCGCTCAGGTTACCGTATTATCCATGGTGAGCAAATGATTGATCTATTGTGCCCTTTGGATAACCAGTTGGGAAAGTGGCATCATCCAGATTGAGTGTTTGGCGAAGAGTGTCTGTAGTAATGACCACTTTTTGACGATGGACAAACGATTGAAGAGACTCTGTGTCATTCTCCTCAGAGACAAGAGTGACGTTTGTCCAGAATTGGTTAAGAGATTCGGCATATATGGTGGGATTTAATAGAAAAGCCGTTTTGTAAGGTGACTGAACCATTAAATCAATGGCGTTGTGAAACTTGATCCAGTATGGCGATTTTGTGAGATGTGCGACACAGTTGTGTCGTGGTTTTAGTTGCATGGTCGCCATTGATGAAGAGAGGTTACAGAGTTTTTGAACGTTAGGTTTGAGAAGAGAAGAAAGGAAAAACTCTGAAGGTGGTATAAGGTATTTAAAGGGTAGGGTTAGAAAACGACTGAAGGTTTTGGTGTTAGTCATCAGTTGTTGAAACTACTGATGATGTGGTATTAACTTTTAGAGGTTTGGAATGACTGACCGTATTGGTGTGATCAGCAGTTGTTATAAAACAACTGAAGACTTGGTTTTAACCGTCAGACGTTGAAACAGCTGAAGTCTCTGATTTAGTCATCAGTAGTTATAAAACTACTGAAGACAGTTTTGACTTCAGGTGGTGAAACAACTGAGGACTTGGTATTAGTCATCAGTAGTTGGGAAACTACTGAAGACTTTGGTTTTACCATCAGTTGTTGTAAACAACTTAAGACTTGGTGTTAGTCATCAGTAGTTGTGAAACTACTGAAGACATGGTTTTGCTTTAGTTGTTTAGAAAGAAACAGCAGTTGGGAAACTACTGAAGAGAAAAAGCTCATCAGTAGTTGTCATCAATTCATTGCTTTTCAGCTGTTTCATACTATCCTCAACATGTACTCATCAGACGTTTTCATCTGTTTTCAGATGTTTCATAGGACATCAGTACGTATTTGTATTTCGGACAACAGTAGTTGTAGCTACATCAGCTGTTGTAACTACATCAATTGTTTTATCAAATAAAGTACTTGAGTACTGAGAAGTTAAGCTCTAGTAGTTTAAAGAAAACTTCGGAGGGAAAATAACTTCAGTACTTATATATATGACAATAATAAACTAATGATCATCAGTATTTGTGAGCGGAGATCATCAGTAGTTGTCACTTATTCTAGCTGCAGCATACCAAGCCTTAACACTAGGTTTTGGAAAGTTGTGCTATCCAAGGGCTTAGTGAAAATGTCTGCAAGCTCATCAGCACTAGGAACAAATTTTGGATCAATCAGACCGTTTTCAAAACAATCTCTAATAAAATGGTGTCTGATTTCAATATGTTTAGTCCTAGAGTGCTGGACAGGATTCTTGACAATAAAAAGAGCTGAAGAGCTGAAGAGCTGTCCATTAACAATGGGGTCTTAGTCTCTGTTATGCCATAATCCAATAATTGGTTTTGAAGCCAGAGTACCTGAGATGTACAGCTTGCAGCAGTAATGTACTCTGCTTTAGCAGTTTATGTAGCAACTGAGGTCTGCTTCTTACTCTGCCAAGAAATCAAGCAGTTGCCTAAGAATTGGCATCCTCCAGAAGTGGACTTTCTTGTCAACTTACACCCTGCATAGTCACTGTCAGAAAAAGCAACTAATTTACCAGAATGTCTAGTAGAATACCATAAACCTAGAGATGGAGTGCCTTGCAGATATCTAAAGATCCTTTTGACTGCAATCAAATGAGACTCCTTAGGTGCAGCCTGAAATCTTGAGGTAGAGGAACCAGTTCCCACACTTGCTATTTCTTGAACTGAAGAAGCTCAAGCTGCATGGCTTCAACCCATCCATTGTCCCTTAAAGCAATGTGATAGTTCTTTGGCTCTTGCGAACTAATGAAGAGAGCATAGAAGCAGAAATTGACAATTGACTTCTTGTTGAAACGCCAGCATTGATATCACCAACGATTTGAGACATAGGGTGATTCTTCAGATCTTGGTACACAATAAGATCTGTGCAAGTGTTTGTAGCAGGCTCAGCAGCAACAGATGGTGATGGTGAAGCATTTCCTTCAAACCAATCAGTAGATGGTAATTCAAAGGAAGTCGAAGTTGTAGAAATCACATCAGCATTGTTGTGGATTGTGCTATTGAAGCTACAAGAACATGAGGTCTAGCTGAATCAGGAAGTTGATCACTAAACTTGAAAAGGTGATTACTGATATCATCTTCATCATCAGTAACACCAGATGGATGACTAGCTATAGAAGATGATGGATTCATATGATCTGCAATAGCAGGTGGTTGATAAGGAACATATTGCAGAATGTCCAGATCAAACAACTCCACAAGGTTTTGTGGAATTGTATCCTTAGGGGATTCATTGAACTTCACATGCAAGGTTTCTTCAACTATCTTTGTCCGATAGTTGAATACTCTATAAGCCTTGCAAGTGGATGAATACCCAACAAAATACCCTGCATCCACCTTAGAATCAAACTTTTGGAGTTGATCCTTTGTGTTGAGAATGTAACAGGGACACCCAAATGCTCTAAAGAATGAAATCAAAGGGGCCAAATAATGAAGAACTTCATATGAAGTCTTCATCAACCTCTGATTTACTAGAACTCTATTCTGTACATAGCAAGCTGTATTGACAGCTTCAGCCCAAAAAGTCAGTGGCAGACCAGAATCAGCCAACATGGACCTTCCAGCTTCAATGAGGGTCCTGTTCTTTCTCTCCACTACTCCATTTTGCTCTGGAGTCCTTGGGATGCTATACTGCCTCTTGATTCCCTTTGACAAGTAAAACTCATCAAGAGTGTGGTTTCTGAATTCAGTACCATTGTCACTCCTCACACACTTAACTGGTAGGGAATACTGCTTCTCAATGTGTAACACAAAGTTCATAATGGACTGAGCAGCCTCATCCTTTGAATGCAAGAAGAAGGTCCATACATATCTAGAGTAATCATCCACAATTACCAGACAGTATTTCTTCTTTGCCATACTCATTACCTTCACAGGACCAAAAAGATCCATGTGCAGTAGTTGTAAGCAGGCATTAGACTTGGATTCTTCTATGGTTGGGAATGAAACTTTATGTTGTTTCCCTTTTAAGCATGCAGTGCAGATTTATCACAATTGAACTCCTTTATTGGAAGACCTCTCACTAAACTCTTGTGGATCAGCTGATTCATGTTTTTGAGATTAACATGACCCAGCCTTCTATGCCACAGTTTAGATTCTTGGAGAGAGGCCTTGGAGAACAAGCATGGATGGCCTCTTAACTCAATTTTCTTTGACAGATCCAAGGCATATACTCTTCCTATCCTGTTGGCCTTCAGGAGAGTATTATTATCCAGTACTTTGTCAATCAGGCTCAGAACCTTGGAAGACAGAATCCTACAGTTCTGGCTTGTGAAAAGAGCAACATGTCCTTTGTCACACATCTGACTGACACTCAACAGATTGTATTTGAGATTCTCCACATGGTTGACATCATCAAGTCAAATATCTCCATTAGACACAAATCCGTTTCCAATGATGTAACCTTTAGCATCATTTCCAAATGAGACAAATCCCTTCTTTCCCTGAGAGTAATCATGAAGAAGAGAGCTGTTCCCAGTCATGTGCATGGATCCTCCACTGTCCACATACCAGATGCTTCTTTGGCATGCTGAAGAACCCTGCACAATCATAAGAAAATAGTTACCTTTGGAAACCTAAACCTTTTTGGTTTTGGGACTGACTTTATCAACAGATTTAACCATAGCTGGTTTCTCTTGATTAACAGCTGATGAAGATGGAGATGGTGTTGAAATAGATTTGGACCTGGAATTCCTCTCTAGTGGTTTGGTCATAGTGGTTCAAGTTGGTTAACTCTCCCCAACAGATGCTGAACTATCATAACAAGCTGTGTCTGATTTGAAGCTTGAGCTTTCAGTTCATTTGACACTCCAGAGCTTGTTTTTGATGAGTTCCTGTGACCCACCATTTCCTCCTTCTTAGATTTCACAGACTTAGTCTTATGTTTATCATGAGGAACAATATCAGCTGTCTTCTGATAAACCGTATCCTTCTTAGTGGATTTGGGTAAGGCCTTGGGTTTATCAGGTTGAGATGATTGTGGTACAAACTTGGTCTCAAACTCAGTTTTCATTTTATTTATTTCTAGTTTAATGAGCTCATCCCTTTGGAGCTTTAAACCCTTTTTGTACCAACATTCATCAGATAGATGATTGAATTTACCACAAATTTCACATGGTTTATTCTTCATCTTGGACATCTTTACTGCTGAAGTGGAAACTACTAAAGGTGTGATCTTCAGTACTTTCCTCCTATCAGTACTAGGTACTAAAGGATTTGTAACAGCTGAAGACTGGTAATTCAACTGTTTTCCATCCGTCCTAATAGACTGTTTGATGGATTCCTCAGCAGTTGTTAGTCCTTGTATTTTAACTTATTTGAAATGCTTTTCAGATGTTGGGTCTCTTTCAGTACTTGGGGTACATTAAGAAACAACATCTGAAGTGCTCAGCTTCATATGAGTCTCAGTAGTTAGACCATCAGTCAATTTATTAGTTGAGATCTTAACACTGGTTTCATTCTCTGATCTTAGATTATCATTGGAGAATGACTCACACGATAATGTGGTTTGGAGATTGCTTTCACTTTCAGACTTAACTATGGAGTTAGGAGTAAAGTCTGTTGGTGGAGCAGTATGGTTGTAACCAATGCCAAACTTCACATTTGAAGCAGTTTGCTTGCTAAGAAGCATTTCAAATCCCTTGCATGATGAGACCCAGCGTTCACACTCAACATGGGTCACTGTATGTTTTTCTTTGAGACTCCTGTGGTCTTCCAGAATAACCTCTAGCTTGGCCTTTTCATCATTTAATTGGCATTTAAGCTTATAAATCTCATCACTTTTACTGTTAAGAGCAGACTCATACTCAGCTTTTCTTTTGAAAATGGTTTTCTCAAACTTAAGTTTTTGATTTATTAATGCTATATTTGCCTCTCTAATAGAGACAAAGGAAGCTATGCATGATTCAAAACATAACTTGGCTTTAGCCTATGAAGATACCTGAGTTACCTGTGAAGATGATGCATTTGAACAGGAACCCTCAGTAGATTCCAGGGCCATGAGAGCAAGATTTCCAAAAGGGTGTTCACCACCATGTTGACTAGCACCAGCATAGTATTGTTCAGTGTGACCAGACAAGTTATCAGGTAAGCTACTCCAGTCAACGACTCCAGGTGTGAAGAAGCTGTGATGAGGTTGTGATTGAGATGGAGATGGTTTAGGTTCTGGTAGTGCATGAGATTGTGGTACTATAGGAGCTTGAACTTGATTTGACTGTGGCATATAATAGCAGGGATAAGGATATGGCATTTGACCCTGAGGAACAAAATATGCAGGAGATTGAGGGTGTGATGAATAACTTGAACCAGCAAAATGTTGCCCTTTGGATTGTGAATTGTTATTTGGAAAAGTCAAAAAGGGTGTAGAAGTGTTAGATCCAGTTGATCTACACTCTCTTGCAAAGTGTCCAAGCCTGTGTCATTTGTGACACTTCAACTTGCTCTTGTCAAAACCGACTTTGGTTTTGTTAGAGAGTCCAGGAAATTTCCTGCCAGTTCTCTTGTAGAATTTTTGAGATCGGATATTGATCAAGGCCATTTGGCTCAAAATATCCATCTCTTTTAAATCATCATCAGCAATGCCCTTCAAATCATCCATGATAAAGCATAGATTGTCACTATTATTACCAGAATGACAATCAACACTCACAAAGGCATGATTAGAATTGTTTGAGGTGAAATCAATACGCTCATCATAGTGGCATTCTGATCCTGCATACTCTGACTCATGACTTACTAAGGCAGTGTTTCCTGGTACAAAATCATCAGTGAGCTTTCCAGATGATGACAGTTTTCGTTTCTGTTCTATCTCTCTCTCAAATGTGAGCAATTTCCCATGGAGTTGGGTGAGAGATAGTTTGTCCAAATTTGCACTGGAGCGTAGGACAATATTATATGTGTCCCATCTCTCAGGCAGTGATCAGAGAAATCTGTTATTCATCTGGCTATTTGTGTACTCATGTTTGACCATTTTTAATTCAGAGATCAAACAAGAGAACCGCTCCAACTGTTGAGTCAGTGTCTCACCCTTCCTATGAGAGAATGTCTCATTGTTGGGCAAGGATTTCTCTATTATTTGCCAAGACCTCATCTGTTCCTCCAAATTGTTCTTTCAAGGCATTCCAGAGGTCATGGGCAGTTTCATAATGCATTAGCCAAGAATAGATTTCATTGGGCAGTGCCATGGCCAGAATTCCATGGGCTTTTGCATCAATCTCAAACAATTTCTTATCCTCATCTGAGTATTGCTCCCTCCTCTTCGGAACAATTTGATTGGTTTCCGGGTTATTCACCATAGGCTTGTGTGGACCATGTACCACTGATGTCCAACAACCTGAGCTGTTAACAGACAGGTGATGGAGCATTCGTCATTGTCGTATGTTCTACTCACTCCTAACCAGCATTGGAGGCTTGGTTGAGGAACCAGTATTGTGAGGATCATTGGAAGGAGTAGTCATTTTAGGTCCAAATACAATTTAATTCAAGCTTTTAAAAGATTTTACACAGATCACAACAGACTCAATGAAAACCAAGAATAAATCTCAGGATGAATGACCAAAAACACAGAAAATTCAATCTCTATAACCGTTTCTTGCAAAAATGCTAATTCAATCAAACTTGGATCTTGGATAGCAGTTTCAATGATCAATTATTAGATCGATCAATGATGAACCTGCTCTGATACCATTTGACAGGATCAGTGATCTCAAGTTTGATGGATTAGAGTGTAATGCAGCGGAATAAGAACAAGAATTAGACAAATTATAGCAAGAATTTGATATTCATATGCATTAAGAACAAATACGGTTGTAACGAGAGAATATATTTATGTGAAAAGGAATGTTTCAATAATATCAAATGTTTCTGCTCTTCAGTCGTTTTACAAAACTACTAAAAAGAAAAACATAAAACTACTGAAAGAAAACCGTCACAACTACTGAAGAAGACCTCTTCAGCTGTTGTGACAACGTCTGACACTTGGTGTTCAGTACTTGTCTTCAGACTTTGTCTTCAGCACTTGTCTTCAGACTTTGTCTTCAGCACTTGTGTCTTTAGACTTTGTCTTCCGACTTTGTCTTCAGCACTTGTGTCTTCAGACTTTGTCTTCAGCACTTGTGTCTTCAGACTTTGTCTTCAGCACTTGTGTCTTCAGACTTTGTCTTCAGCACTTGTCTTCAGACTTTGTCTTCAACACTTGTGTCTTCAGACTTTGTCTTCAGCACTTGTGTCTTCAGCTGTTGTGGACTTCAGCAGTTGTTGTGACGTCTGTGGGACTTAAGGTTTTTCTGATCCGGCTCATTGGTTCTTTTGGTCCAACAGGTTTCCTCCAGTCGTGCGACTGAACCCACTCGCATACGTGATTCGTGCGACTGAGGCTCAGTCATGTGACTGGTACAGTCGGTTACTTTTAGTCGTGCGACTATGTGTCAGTCGTGCGACTGTCTCAATTGGTCATCTCCATTCATGCGATTGGTTCACTCTTATGATCCAATCGTGTGAGTTTATTCATGCTTATGGTCCAATCTCATGTTTGGCTCATACGTGTGGGTTAATCGTGCAATTGGCCACATACATACGGGCCAATCGTATGGCTGATCCATACTCATGGTCCAATCGTGCGAATGGCTACTCATGATTTTGACTTTATGACCATATGACACTTAACCCCTTTTAACTATTGATAAAACATTTCGAGCATTCGATTATCTCAGACATGACCATTTTAACTTAGAAAACTTTTAATCACCTCAGAGGTGATCCTTTTAAACAATTTGTCACCTCAGACGTGACCCTTTTTGTGACTGATTCCCAGATTGACTTTCGATGCGTAGTCTGACATTTAACTAATAAATTAACTAAAATTTAACTACATTAAACAACTATAAATCAAACAAATCTAAAACATATTTTTGTAATTTTGTGTGAGGTTGAACTCCTAAGATAGATATCTAGCAGTTTTATTTCTCGAATAGTACAGCTTCAACTTATTTTGACCATAGCTGGAACAATTCATTTTGGAATCATAAAGGTTTATAAAATTATTTGGCACATTTTGCCCAAAACCTTTTGATGCTAGATTTTAGTTTTCATCGAGAGTGATTTGCATGTTTAGGAAATCAGACTAGTGCCACAAGATGCACATAGTGATTTTGACTTTCAAGAGTTGCAGCCATGATGATTATTAGTATACTTGTCCTCTTAAATCCATAGATTTTTGACACACATTGGTGATGATTTAGGGTTTGATTATTTCAACAAGCATTTATGGATCCCATGCTTATATGGTAATCAAAGTTCCTTAGGAGATTTTTGAGCGGTCTACGGGTAGTATTCAAGAAGAAACTATTCTAGAGCTTTCAAAGAGATGCTAAGCCTCAGGTCAGTGCCATCGTACAACAAAGAGGCACAAACAACAATGAATTCTAGAATATTTAGGTTAGGCTTATCATCAGGTCATGCCACCGCACAATAGAGAGGTACACAACCTATTTTCTTGTTTGAGCAATAATTTGCTTTTTGTATAGATCGCACCAACAACATGGGTTATAGCTTGATTGCATTTCGCAATTTTCATGTGCTTTGCTCATTTTTATGGTCATCCGCACACATTTGTGGCGTTTATTTTGCTCAACACCCCTTATTAGAACTTTGTTGATTGTGTTAACCAGAGATAAGATGATAACCCACAACTTTTTGAAGAACTTAGTTTGAGCTTGAAATCACCAACAAGGTCTATTAATCTATTCTGTTGAATATACCAACATATCATTAGATGGTCTAGCAACCTCTAGGTCTACTTTTTCTATATTACCTTAGAGTAGCTAGCTTAACTATCCTTTTTCCTTTAATGTTGCTTAGACATCTCAGATTTATACTTTGAATTTTGCATTTTGAACAAATTCATTCTTTTAAAGTCCCAAACTATTTGTTCCTGTGTACTATCATATTCCATAGTCATTGAATCAGTATCACAGATACAATCACATTTCTCTTAGCTAGACTGTCCTCCTCCCTCATTTTTTTGTACTAGTTTAACCTATTCTCCGCCTAAAATTCTAAATCCGAAAATGTTTTTGCATTCAGGATTTTAATAGGCAAAGAAGTAAAATAAAATGAAATGAAATTAAAATAAAATATAAAAATAAAAAAGTACTCAACACGTTAGACTATGCACTTTCATCGTCTGGAATCACTTCACTTTTCTTTTTAACACCATTGACCTCTAATGGATATATAAAAATATGGTTTATCAAAAGCTTTTTGTAGAGTTCAGCGCGTTGGAAATCCGTATTAATTTTAACAACATCGATTAAATTCTTTTCAAAACAATCACGTATAAAGTGATATTTAATTTTGATGTGTTTTGTCTTAGGATGTTGGACCAGATTTTTGGTTACGTATAACGTGGTGGCGGATGCCCTTAGCCAAAATGAAAGACACGAGCTGATTCGGGTGAAGGCTTACCAGCTAATTATGACATCTGATATGATGAAGCAGGTCAAGGAGTTTCAAGATGAGACATTGAAAGAAGATCATCTTAACTCTGAAAGAATGAGAGGCCTAGCCGCGGAGTTGGGTGAAAACACACTTGGTGTTAGGACCCGACTCGAACGAATGTTGATTCCTCATTACGGGGACTTACATGGGAGGATTTTAAACGAAACTCATAAGACTAGATACTCCATTCATCCTGATGCTACAAAAATGTATCAAGACATGAAGAAAGATTATTGGTGGCAGGAATGAAGCGTGATGTGGTGGAGTATGTGAGTAAATGCCTTACTTTCTTGTAAGTGAAGGCAGCGCATGAGAAGTCGTATGGGAAGATCCAACCTTTGGGTATATTGGAATGGAAGTGGGAGCATATCACCATGGACTTTATTATGAAGCTACCGTGTACCGCGCGTGGATATGACGCTATATGGGTGATAGTTGATCGTTTGATGAAGAGTGCTCACTTCCTACAGATCTACGAGACATATTCATTCGAGAGGTTCGCGGATCTGTTCAACAAAGAAATTGAAACTCGTCATGGTGTGCCGGTGTCTATTGTGTCCGATCGTGCCACCCGGTATGCATCTAAATTTTGGAAGAAATTCCACGATGCAATGGGGATGAGGTTACATATTAGCACGGCTTATCATCCACAGACGGATTGTCCGTCGGAAAGGACCATTCAGACGTTGGAGGATATGTTTCGGGCATGTGTCATTAACTTTGGAGGAAGGTGGGATGACCACATACGTTAGTTGAGTTCCCATATAACACTAGCTATCATGCCAGTATTGGTATACCTCCTTATGAGATGCTATACGGTAGAAGATGTAGAACACCCATGTGTTGGGGTGATATTGGCCATAAAGAGTTAGGGAGCATCGAAGTGGTTGAGGCTGCGATTGAGATGGTGGAAAAGGATGAAGGTGTTCATGAAGGTAGCTAAAGACAGGCAAAAATCGTATGCTGATAATAGACGTAGACCAATTGAGTTCCAGGTGGGGATAGAGTTACGTTGAAGTTCTCACCTTGGAAGGGTACTATTTAGTTCAGAAAGTGAGGCAAGTTGAGCCCGAGATACATAGGACCTTTCCGAATCATTACCCGAGTAAGAGAGGTAGCCTATAGATTGGGGTTTCCATATGAGTAAAGTGGACTTCACGAAACATTCCATGTATCTTATCTGAGAAAGTGTTTAGCAGACGAGGATACGATTGTTCCACTAGAGGATATCAAGGTAGATGAACGGCTTAATTATGTGGAGCAACCAATGGTGATCAATGATCGTAAAGAGAGAAGGTTAAGGAATAAAGTGGTTCCTCATGTGCGTGTATAGTGGAAGCACAGGAAGGGATCCGAGTCTACGTGGGAGACAGAGGAGGAAATAAGACAGCATTACCCACGATTGTTTGAGGTATAATAGGTTTCGGGGACGAAACCTATATAAGGGGGTGGACTTGTAACACTCGGTTATTTTAATATTCATGGAAGGAAGACTAAAAGTGGAGGTAAAGAAAGAAATGTTGTATAACCAAAGTTGAGGGGTTGAAAGTGTGCAAAGTACAAACTTATTATAATTTTGTACAAAAGTAGCATGTTCGCCCATGCCATACCACTTTTCACCTTTTCTGCCAATTGTAGAGAGAGAAAGAAGCAGAGCAGAAAGCTCTTGGTTTTTGAAGAAGAACAAGAAGAAAAGCACGAATTCAAGCTAAGAATTCCTATGTTTATGATGTTCTTAACTGGTTTTATCCTCGGTTGTATGCTTATATGTGTTTTATGTGATCAGGTGTGTGTTTTGGTGGGTTTCTAGGCGGTTGAACTCTATTGCAAACGGGTTTTTGAAGAAGTCATAACCAAAGGCTGCAAAGGTGAGTTGTAGAACCTCCTTTTACTTGTTTTTAACTGCTTTGGGGCTGGATATGCATGTATGAACATTTTTATAAAGTTGGGTTATATACCCGTATGTATGTATGTTATGGGTGGGGTTTGATTTTGGGCTATATATGTGTTTGATGAGGTTATGGTTATGTTCCTAAGGCTTAGAATGTAAGATTTAAGCTTAAAACAGATTATATGATGTTTAGGGACTGATTTATGATGTTTAGAAGGTATTAGGCTGCTCATACGCCTAAATAGTGCCTCATGCGCCCAACTGAAAATAACTGCCTAAGTGTCCCGATGCACCCAAAACCTCATGCGGCCAAATAGTACTCATGCGCCTATAAATAGGCTGAAATTGACTAAGTGTTCATACGCCCAGATAGCTCATGCGCCTAAGCACTCATGCGCCTGCATAGTTCCCATGCGCCTAGAATTACCCAGAATAGACTAAGTGTTTCTCATGCGCTCCAATACTGCCAATGTGCCTGAGAGTTTCTTATGCGCCTAAGTGTTAGTCATGCGCCTGGAAGGCTATGCATCTGCATAGTGCACATGCGTCTGCATAGTACTCATGCGCCTAAGGACTTAGATTATTTTTCTGATTTTCGGGTAAAAGTGAAACGTAGGCTTTGGCTTGGGAGGTTCCCAGGGGCTATGTAAGTTGACTTTTGAAGTCATAGATGATACGATGGGCATTGTATGATGATGATGTATGCTTATGCATGATGGTATGTATGATATATGTTATGATGGTGTCTTGTATGGTTGTTGGGATTCAACAATGGAATAAACTAAAGCTTACCAAATCATAATTACAGCCAACTGAAGATCTCATTGTACAAGTTCAGAGACCAAGTTGATTACAACAAAAACAACAATACAAGATAATTAAACATGACATAGTCAAGATCAAGACAATTAGAAAAGTCAAAATTAGGTCATGTTGTAATAATAATATAAATAGACCCACTAGTGCATTTTTGCAAGTGTGGCTTTTGTGTGTGTATTTTTCATGGTGTAAATCACTATCCAAGGAGAAATCCTATCCTTTGGGTTGGTTTGATTTCACCAGCCATATATGATTCTCATTGTAACTTGTTTATCAACATCAATGAAGTCATAACATTATTATTATCCATCACTTTGTTCTTTGATTTACACATGTCCACCCATCTTAATTTTTATTTTTAGATCTAACAAGTTGAATCCTAAGATTCAAGCTCAATGAATCTGAAATATTGATTTAACAAAATAGTATCAGAGCTGTTGGTTGATGAATTTATCTAGTTTTCAGGTCTGATTTCAGCTTTAATGATGTCAAGAACAATGAAGAAAACAAGAATAATGAAAAACAAACTCCCTGTTCATAAAAACCCATATATTCATACCCAAAATCAGAAGAAAAACAAACAAATCGGTTCAACTATGGTATGATTTAAAGAATTATGAACATGTTCATGATTATTCCTTCAAAATTCGATGCAATTGAACAATATTAACATCAAAAAAAGAAGAAAACACATTTGTTCATCTCAAAATCAAGAAGAAAAATCATCAAGATTTGTTCTAATATGCTATGATTTGAAAAAAATATAATCATTCACT
Source organism: Flaveria trinervia (assembly GCA_025506515.1). Taxonomy (NCBI): domain Eukaryota; kingdom Viridiplantae; phylum Streptophyta; class Magnoliopsida; order Asterales; family Asteraceae; genus Flaveria; species Flaveria trinervia. The sequence continues at coordinate 97,251,421 of CM046444.1, forward strand.
GGATTATTCTTTAAAAATTCAATGCATTTGAACATGATAATCATTAAAAACAAAGAAAAGATGAAGAAATGGAAGCTGCTACTGATTTCCTGACCTGCACTACAGTGTGAAATCGTTTTTGTTCAAGTCTGAAAAGAAATGCGGATGAACAAAAACAAATGCGAATGAAGCTTCATCAAATGCGGATGTGTTATACACAAATGCGGGTGACTTCTCACCAAATGGGGATGACTTGGCAACAAATGCGGATGACTTGCCACAAATGCGGATGACTTGGCACCAAATGCGGATAACTTGTCACAAATGTGGATGGTTTGGCAACAAATGTGGATGCCTTATCACCAAATGCGGTTGACTTATAAACAAATGCCGGTACTTTAAGAACAAATGCAGATGCTTTGAAATCAAATGCGGATGCATTGAAATCAAATGCGGATGCTTTGCAAACAAATGCAGATGAGTTAGCAAAGAAATGCGGATGTGTTGCAAGAAATGCTTATGAACAGATAATGAACAGGACTTCAAAAAACATTAATATGGATGATTGCAACAAACAAGCACATCCATTTTCATCATGAAAAAAAAGAGTACAGAAATCAACTTTAGTCACTTTTTCACAGATTCATCCAAGGACTTGAACCACTATCAATTGCCCTTTTTGAAGTACTTGGGCTCACATTTTTTCTGATGATGTTTTGCACCCATGTCTGACTACTGAGCGGACAGTTAGCGGACTTTAATAATAGGAGTACTCATTATTTGAAAAATGTCATTTATCAAGTTATTTCAAAAGAGTGGAAGTGTGTTCAACATTGATTCATGTTCTTGATGTTGTTTGTTGAAGTTCAAAGCCTCACCATATGCCTAACACATTCTAATCCTTTAGTTGTGATATGAACTGTAATCCAAAAATGAAGCAACCATATCCAATACCAAGAAGTATTCTCATGAGATTCTAACCTTTGTCAGAAATATATTAGAAGGGGCTTAATCTGAGAGGGAGCATATCAGTGAATTATGTCAGAACATCAGTTGATCAAGAAGACATGTGACAGAGAAGATCTTCAAATTCAAGGTTTGGCAACCATCAGTTTAGGGGGAGTATTATGGGGAGTATTATGGGGATTCAACAATGGAGTAAACTGAAGCTTACCAAATCATAATTACAGCCAACTGAAGATCTCATTGTACAAGTACTGAGACCAAGTTTATTACAACAAAAACAACGATACAAGACAATTCAACATGACAAAGTCAAGATCAAGACAATTAGAAAAGTCAAGACTAGGTCATGTTGTAATAATAATATAAATAGACCCACTAGTGCATTTTTGCAAATATGGCTTTTGTGTGTGTGTTTTTCATGGTGTAAATCACCATCCAAGGAAAAATCCTCTCCTTTGGGTGGGTTTGATTTCACCAGCCATCTATGATTCTCATTGTAACGTGTTTATCAACATCAATGAAATCATAACATTATTATTATCCATCTCTTTGTTCTTTGATTCACACACGTCCACCCATCTTAATTTTGATTTTTAGATCTGAACGAGATGAATCCTAAGATCCAAGCTCAATGAATCTGAAATATTGATTTAGCAATGGTGATGTTTGTACGTTTACGATGATGTTCCATACTATGTATGATTATTTTTCCCGTGGCTTTATGTTGAATGTTAATCAATGAAATGAAAATTATTATATAACGTAAAGTGCAAGATAATGAAAAGAGGAACGAAACGAAAGAATGCATGCACTAATGAATGAATGAAAGTATGAAAGGCTTGCAAGCAAACGTATGAAGGTTCACACCCAATGAAGGGTGTTAGCTCAACTGTGTGCGGGTTAGCTACCGTAGAAGGATGCACACTAGGGTCCAATCCTTGTGATTGACCATATGTATGGGATCCTTGCCGCTTACCCCAAGTACTGAAGTCAGCTTCTTGCACAATGTTCGAGGTCTATGAAAGACCTCAAGCCCAGTGACCAGCTTCGTGCACAATGTTCGGGGTATAGCATATGGAATTGATACAGAATGAAAGAGAAAAGATAAGTGCTGAATGTACTTGCCCTAGGTACTAGAGTCAGCTTCGTGCATAATGTTCGAGGTCTATGAAAGTCCTCAAGCCCAGCAACCAGCTTGGTGCACAATGTTCGGGGTAATGTACATGTCATCGAATGTAACGAACATACGAACGAAATTAAGAATGTTATTGATGGGTGTGCGGAGAGTATATATATTTTGATATAGATTTTTTGCACAGATTCAGTTTTAAATGGATATTACTAATACTAAATCACACACACAAAAGGTAGTGTACCTGTCGTGTGGTAATATAGTGGTTGTAAGAGCCGAATATCAATCCGTGGACACACCTAGCCTACTCAACAAACTTGATGTTTGACTATTAAATTTGGTTTTTTTTAAAGAAAATGATTATTTGTATAGAAAGATTTTTAGGATTTAAAAATAAACAATAAAAGAAAGAAAGTAAACTAAGATTTGAAGCGTTTGGATTTAAAACCAGGGAATAAAAGTTATCATCCTAATTAGATTCCACTTATGTAACCATGATGAATTGGTGGTGTGATTTAAAGATATTGATTAATTTAATTATGTTAATGTTTATAAAGATGAGCTGGCATGATTTCTCGTCTATCCTGCTGCATAGTGACTTGATCCTGTCAGGCTGAGTTTTACTGCTCAAATCAAAGCCCTAGTGAAGTAGGTAAATCTTTTGTGACCTATTTGACATACGATTTCTGAATAAAATAACTTAATGTCAAAAAGAGAGTTGATCAGGTTCCTGCCTAACATGCCATTAATTTTAGAAAACCGTAACAATTACTGAAGTTTCCGAACAAATAAAAGGGAACCCGCAAATGATCAGAAAGATAAAGTGATATGATTTTTAATAACCATTTCTACTTCATTAGCCATGGATTTATAATGAAGACCGGGTTCGCGAATAAAAGTTAATCATACGGTTTTTCAACTTTGTATGACGATCGCAATCACAAACCATAAATTTATAACTTCCCATTAAAATGTAGATGCTACCCATCAATAGTTTTCCTAAGACCACCATAACATTAACATAATATTTATCACACCATTAGTTCATCACAAATTACATAAGTTTCATCCAATTAGGATGATAAAAAGAGTTTAGCTCATAATGAGCTTGAACATAACAACATATAACAAAGAAGATAGATATGTAATCATCGGTGAAATGGAACAATCACACCGATAATCCACAATGGATGGCGTTTAGATGATTCCAATCTTCTTCCAAGTGTTGTAGGCACCTCCCGAGCCTCCAAATGATCTTGAAGTCTTGATTCCTGAGAGAGTTCTGCAGAGTAACTCTCCGACCAAAGCTTGCCAAAAATGGTGATCTTAGGCTTCTATTTATAGGCTTTCCGGAGTGTTTAAGCACGGTCCCGTGCCTAAAAGGCACGACCCCCTGCTAGTACAATGCTTACGAAAGTTGGTCAGCTCGTACATGCAGGTTGTGTCGGGCACGGCCCCATGCTAAAAGGGGCACGGCCCTGTGTTGGTTGTGGGGCATGGCCCCGTGTCTACTTTTAGGGAAGAGTACTTTTTGTCCTGTCAGATGTCCAAACACGGGGGTGTGTTAATTTAGCACGGGGGTGTGTTTCTGGCAAATCATGGGGGCGTGCTTAAAGAGGCACGGCCCCATGCTTGGACTCCAAAGCTCAAATTACTTAAATTTCTTGCTAAATATGCTTCTTTTGTCCAAATTTTCCTTTTAAACACCTGAAAACACAATTTAAGACTTTTAAGTACATTTTCATCATTTTATGGAAGATATTAAGGAATAATTGATGTGATTTTGATAGGTTTTTTATGTATAATTTGGAGCACATCAAACATCCCCACACTTGAACTTTGCTTGTCCTCAAGCAAAAATCACTTAAAATGTCAAATCCACCAAAAACCAAATAAAACAAATTATAAACATGTCTTTCGAGAAATATGCAAGTAAACATTATTTTCATCCAAATATAAATATTCTAAGTATATGTAAAGTGACATCCTAACAAGCAATAGGTTAGTAAAGGTTATAACCATGAAAAAATCCACACTTCTCACAAGGTGCACTCACACTCGGCTCAGTATATGGAGTCATAATCAAGATTAAGTATGACTAATACACTCAATTGCCTAGTATGAATACCTGTGAAATCATATGCTTGATAAGGGACCAAATCTCCACCTACTTAGATATCTACTTGCATAAATCATTATGTCTTTGATGGGTTGTAATTTGGCTCGGGCTCGGGTATGGAATATTTGGAAAAGTGGTTAATTGATAAAGACGACGGTCTTGGCTTAGTTTTCTAACATCAACTACAAGGAAAGCAATAAATGTTCACTATACAATACTTCAAGCTAGATGGGATATGCTAGCTTGAGGACTCGTTTAAGGTCAGATTGTCAAGACCATATTTTGCTTTCAAGAATCGTACTTCATCTTTTACCCGAAGATACACAAAACTTTCCTTTCCAAGGATCGTTCGGCTTGAAGCCTAATAACACTCAATCAGATTAGTTATGTGTATTCATATTGAGATTCAGTTTGATTCTTCTTGCATTTTCCATTATGAGACCAATTTCCACAATTCGGGCATCTTTCATATCTTTTTGCCCTCTCTTTATAGCACTTTTTGAAATTCTACAAAATGGCAGAACTTGTTCCTTTTCTCACCATTTCTTTCTTGCGTCAAACGTGAAATTGAAAATTTGTTCGAGGATTTCCGGGGGAAGTCTTGGTTTTGTGTGATGAAGGCAACAAAGCAAATTGAAATCAAAAGAATGCATTCCAGTTCTTTAAGGTCTGCCAGTAAAAGACCAAAATTTTTTTATAAGCCAAAAACGTGTCTTTAACGAAAACAGGTTTTGTAAAAGGCTTTTGGTTAAGTGACTTGGTGGCTCGGGTGATTGAAAGAAAAATGACGTTTAAACTTAACAGGGCTCACTATGGTTGACGTTCGGGTAAGGAAAATTAAAAACAATGGTTGGGGCTCGAATGGTTAAGGTTTCCTAGTGCCTAACTCATTTTTATGCAACAAATACTAATTAAGGTCTTGAAATGCATAACCAAAGCAAGTTCTAATTACACGTATCATATGGAACCCTCAATTAAATCCAAAATGAAAGTAGAATTGCAATTTTGCAAAAGTTGTTTAAGGTTCAAAAATAAACTCGCATATGGATGGAATTGGGTACAAGTGCTTCATTTTACATCATTAAATATTTTACTAGATTAGATTATTGCTTGTAAGGATATCACAAAAAACATTTTCAATTTTACTTGGACGTCATGAGTTTTAAATTTGGACCTTTTTAGCAAAGTCAAATGCATTACTGCCATCCCCACACTTAAAATTCACATTGTCCTCAATGTGATTAATATAATCAAGATCGAGAAAGGGTAATGAAATAACTCCCCTAAAAATGATGAAATCTTCAGTTGGGTTTGGTTGGCCTCGTGTTGTTAGAATCCTCGGTATCACCTGAAATGTCACCAATTTATTAAAAGCGTTATAGTCCTAAACTCACAAAATAAAAAAACGACATAAAATAAAAGATAGATTGGCACAAAACAACTGTGTCGGGTCCCCAAAAATGATAGGGTTTTCAAGGGCTTTGTGGGGGAATATCCCCCCACTCATGTTACATTCGGTTCCTGATGTATTTGACATCGTTACTCAGGTCATCGACTCGGGAGTGCAGACTTTCGACTCGGTTGAAGGCTTGTCGGGCATATTCAAATGATCGTCGTGCATGGTTGCGGGTTGTTTGTATTGACTCGTAAAGGTCTAACATGGTCGGGAATTCCCTTGTACGTGAACTTGAAGATCCAGCTCCGGCTCCTTCTGGCTGTATTGGCATGTCGAGATCCATAATTATTTCTTCGGGATCCGCCGGATCCCAAATTTGTCCCTTCTTATCCATGAATCTTGGCTGCCCATTTGGTAGGCTTGTCACCATGTACATACTTGTGTAAATGCTCAAGTCGAATAATCCTGGCATCACTCCTTCAGTTCCCTTAGTGTTATAACCATAGCTTTCGTATAAGTTCAAAATCCAGCTTCCTCCAAACATAGATGTTTGAGCACCTGCAATCGCATTCCTGGCAAAAAGATTACACAACAAATACCCAATATTACATGGCAACTGATTAACCATACAATATAAAATGAACAAGTCCCTCAAGTTAACAACTCCCTCGCTTTTACCACAAGCTGTTATGGAAAGACTAAGTAACCGATGAATGTATCACAACAGAGGGTCTCGTATCTGACTGCTTTTTGTTTTACTCGAGTTGAACCCTCCAGTTCCAATCCGCTCCCAAAATGCTTTCCTCATTGCACCACTTTTCGCATCTTTACTTTCCTCGTCCGGGAAATTATGGTATGCCGGCATTCCAGATACTGCTTCCTCCTCTATTTCTTGTTCCGTGTAGATCCCGAGATACACACCGAACAAGGCAATGGATGTTTTGTGCCAATGCCCAGCAAGTCCAAATGAAACTGCATTATTATCCCAAGGATCAGAGTCTTTCATGCTAAATTTGAAAGATGCTAAAAATTCAAGAATTAGTTCATAAACGGAAGGTCTATTTTATGAGAATAAACGCTTCCATTGGACACTCAATAATGTATTCTATCTTTCTAGTTGTCCGAGTGCCGCTAGTGTTTCTTCATCTGCTTGTAAATGGGGTCTTTCGACCCTTTGTAGCAGCCTTTGAAGTCACTCATGGCACCATCTCTCGCGGCTTGCTTCAAAACGTCAGTAGGGATGATTCATGATCCTGAAATTTCAAAACCGATTTTTGAGGAGTTTCATGATGTTAGTGAAAATCATGTGTTTTTCAAGACATAACATCATAATGATTCAACTCATGTTCAAAAGTGGTTTAGAAGGTTATCATCCAAGGTGAAATTTTTGAACATGGGGGTGCGTTTTGTGAAACGTGGGGTTTCGGTAAACATGGTAAGGCATGGAATCTTTACTCGAGCACGCGTGGTTATGTTTGTAAATCGTTGATTAAGCATGGGTTTAACGTTTTCTTGCTTTAAAAATCAAAGATTGTACATTTAACATGTCAATTATTTGTTAATAATTCAAGATACCCAAAAATATATTTTACGTTAATACCACTTGGCAACTCTTGAACATGGTTAACAAATATTTTACCATGAATTATGAAGATAGTCTTGATAATGATAAAACAAAACAAACTAATTAGCTAACTTAACATACTAATAACTAATGAAACATACTAATTAACACTAATCTACATACAAGAATAAACATGAACAAGTAGGTTAGTATTCATCATTCCATGAAACGTTTAAGAACAAGTCTTTACATATAATTGCTAGGATTTCGGTTGTTTAGAGACCTAATCACCTAACTACATGTAAATGACTTTCATAATCAAAGGAATTAGTAAACTAAACTTTTGTTCAAACACTCTTGGAAGAAATCTTGAAAAGATGAAAGAAAAATGGAAAAACAAGATGAAAATGAGAGTGGATACGACGTTGCAGGCAATTCAGGTCGGTATTTATCATGCAAATTGAAGAGGAACAAGACAAAAGGCTGAAATATGTCAGCTTGTGTCATTTTTTATCGAACACGGGGGTGTGCCTACCTGAGCACGGGGCCGTGTTCAAGTGTTGTTAGGTGGCTTCAGTCTTTTGTTGTTCCCGTTTTTCAGTTTAGCGCGCTATGTAATTTTCCCGATTAAGTTTTGCCACTTTTGAATCATCAGAAAAGATAGGATATTAGTCCTAAAGTAAATAAACACAAGCCAAATTGAAAATTACATTTCCTAAAGTCCTACGATTACATAATACGTTAAAAGCCGAGAATCTAAAACAGCAAAACCAGACTCTTTAACGCGCAACAGCGCACTTAGCACATCATGAAATGTTTCTAACAGAGAGCTCCTCACATTTCGTGTGGAAGGTTCGGGATGGGATAGTGAGAGGTGCGGTTGCTTAATTCCGCAAGCTGCCGGTTAATGGAAATGAGTTCCTCGCTTATCTGTTGAACTTTTTGGATAAGTTCAGCTAAGCAATGGGATGCAGTGAGGTTCATTTCAGTCAGTTGTTTGATTAGTTCATGCAGCTTGAAGAAATATTTTTGAGTCGTTGGTTCTCGTGTTTCAAAACGTGGTTTCTTTGCAGCATTCTAGTTTGAACTTCCGTGACTTGATTCTTTCATTTTTCATGAGTGTGATGAAAGAATAGAACAAGTGTGGTATTTATATACAGGTCGTGGAAAGTGGACACGGGGGAGTGCTTGGCTAGGCACGGCCCCGTGCTTGTCAGAATTCGTCATAAATTCAACCTGCAACGTTCTAGAGTCGTCAGCGGAGATTGTGGAAAGAAATTGGTCGTGCTTGATGAGGCACGACCCCGTGTTTGTGCTTGTGGGTTCCTAAAAATTGTTAAAAAGTAAGAAAATTTTATGTACAGGTGCCGCGTTTAAGTTTCAGGTCTTCAGCACGACCCTTCCCCACACTTAGTTTTCGTCGTGGCGGAGGTGTAATTCGTCCGAGGGAATTTTGGTTGGTCCATCGTTATACGGTTTCAAACGATGACCATTTACTTTGAAACTTAAACCTTCATGGTTATAAATTTCAATGGAACCATTCAGAAACATGTTTTTGATCGTATAAGGTCCAGACCAACGTGACTTCAGTTTTCCGAGAAACAAACGTAAACGAGAGTTGTACAATAAGACATGATCTCCCACATAAAATCGTTTTGTGTTCTTTAATCGAGCGTCGTGGAATTTCCTTGTCTTTTCTTTGTAAACCCTAGTGTTTTCGTAAGCTTGTTCTCTCAATTCCTCCAATTCGTGGATTTGTAGGAATTGATTCTTTCCTGCAAGGCCTTGGTCCAGGTTTTTTGCTTTAAGTGCCCAAAAAGCCTTGTGCTCTAGTTCCACAAGTAGATGACACGACTTCCCATAAACTAGATTAAACGGTGTTGTGCCGATGGGAGTCTTATAGGCTGTTCGAAAAGCCCATAATGCATCATCTAACGTGATAGACCAATCCTTGTGATTTTGACCTACAGTTTTCTCAAGGATTCATTTGATGCCTCGTTTAGTGACTTCAGCTTGCCCATTCGCTTGTGGGTGGTAAGCAGTTGTAAAGCGATGGTGAACTCCATAACGCGCCATTGCTCATTCGAGCTGACTGTTACAGAAATGAGTTCCTCGGTCACTATTTAGATTTTTGGGGGCACTGAAACGAGAAAATAGTTTTTTTAAGGAATTTTACAATGTTTCTGGCATCATTAGTAGGTAGGGCTTGAGCTTCAGCCCATTTTGAAACGTAATCAACTGCTACCAAGATGTAATGATTGTCAAATGACACCGGGAATGGCCCCATGAAATCAATACCCCATATATCAAATATCTTGCATACATGAACTGGTTTCTGAGGCATCTCATCTCGTGTTGAGATATTGGTTGCTCTTTGACACGCATCACAGGTGCGTACCATGTTGTGAGCATCTTTGAAGATTGTGGGCCAGTAAAATCTAGAGTCAAATACTTTCTTAGCTGTTAAGGTTGCTCCATGGTGTCCTCTGGTGGGTCCTTAATGACAGTGCCTTAGAATTTGTTCTACATCTCTTCCGTATACGCATCTTCGAATGAGTTGGTCTGCACCGATTCTGGATAGATACGGGTCTTCCCACTAGTAATGTTTGATAACAGTAAAGAATTTCTTCTTTTGCTGATAAGTCATTCCTTTGAGAAGGATTCCGCTTGCTAAGTAATTTGAAAAATCGGCAAACCAAGGATCTTCATCGATTGAGGATTGAATGTGCATAAAGAATTCATGAGGAAAGTTGTCGTTTATTATGGCTTCCTCAGTTTGTGAAGGACTTGAATCCTCAAGACGCGAGAGATGATCAGCCACTAGATTTTCTGCTCCCTTCTTATCACGAATTTTGATGTCAAATTCTTGAAGCAGAAGGATCCAACGAATCAATCTCGGCTTTGCATCTTGTTTGGTGAACAAATAACGAAGGGCTACATGATTGATGTATACAATTGTTTTCGAAAGGATGAGATACGAGCGGAACTTGTTAAATGCGAAAACTACCGCAAGAAGTTCTTTTTTGGTGGTGGTGTAGTTTTCTTGTGCGTCGTTTAGGGTTTTGCTCGCATAATGAATTGGGTGGAATTGCTTGTCTTTCCTTTGTCCTAATACGGCTCCTACCGCGAAATCGTTTGCGTCGCACATGAGTTCAAACGGGAGCGTCCAATCTGGGGAAACCATGATTGGAGCGGTTACCAGCCTCTCTTTAAGCAATTTGAATGCACTAATGCATTCGTTAGAAAATACAAATTAAGCGTCTTTCTCAAGAAGTTGAGTCATTGATCGAGCGACTTTTGAGAAATCTTGAATGAAACGACGGTAAAATCCTACATGAACTAGGATACTTCTGATATCTTTCACGGTTGTGGGGTGTGGAAGTTTAGAAATAGTGTCAATTTTGGCTTGATCAACTTCAAGCCCTGCTCGAGAGATTTTGTGTCCTTACACTATTCCTTTCGTAATCATGAAGTGGCACTTTTCCTAGTTTAAAACAAGGTTAGAGTCTTCACATCTAACCATCATTTTTTCCAGATTTTCAAGACATTGCTCAAATGAGTTTCCAAAGATGGAGAAATCATCCATGAAAACTTCCATTGAGTGTTAAATCATGTCATGAAAAATTGCTACCATGCATCTTTGAAATGTAGCAGGAGCATTACACAATCCAAAGGGCATTCGCCGATAAGCAAATGTGCCATATGGACAGGTGAATGTCGTCTTCTCTTGATCTTCGGGAGCAATAGGGATTTGAAAATATCCTGAGAAACCATCCAGGAAACAATAGAACATTTTTCCATATAATCGCTCAAGCATTTGGTCAATGAAAGGAAGAGGGAAGTGATCTTTCCTTGTGGCGTCATTGAGTTTGCGATAGTCTATGCAAACTCTCTATCCGGTAACCGTACAAGTGGGAATAAGCTCATTCTTCTCATTAGTTACAAAAGTCATTCCTCCTTTCTTGGGAACAACTTGGACGGGACTGACCCATGGTGAATCAGAAATAGGGTAAATCAAACCGGCATCTAGCAGTTTGATTACTTCTTTCTTCACCACCTCTTGCATGCTCGGGTTTAAACGTGTTTGAGGTTGAATGTCAGATTTGAAGTTCTTCTCCATCAAAATTTTATGAGTACAAAAGGATGGATTGATTCCCTTGATGTCCATGATTCTCCACGCAATTGCTCGTTTGTGTGCCTTGAGTACATTGAGCAACTTGTTCTTCTCATCAATTGATAAGGCGGATGAGATTATGACAGGAAGTTGAGTTGTGTTTTCAAGAAAAGCGTATTCGAGATGAGATGGAAGTTCTTTGAGCTCTAAAACTGGAGGGTCTTCTATAGAAGGCATGTCTTTTGGTTCTAGGTCTTGCTCAATGATCTCAAATGCTTCTTGATGAAGTGTTGTTTCTTCAACTTCAAGTTCATTAATGATTTGGTTCTCACAGATGGGTTCTGTGATTTGGACTTCTATTAATTGAGTGTTACAAGCTTTATTTTAAAGAGCTTTCTCCAAATGACAACTTATGATCGAAGCGCAAGCATCAACGTAATAGAGCGAGTCATCATGATTGTTGGACCCAAAGAACCAATGAGCCAGATCAGAAAAACTTTTATGTCGCACAGACATCTATACAACTGAAGTGATCTAAAACAGCTGAAGACAAAGTCTGAAGACAACTGCTGAAGACAAAGTCTGAAGACAAAGTCTGAAGACAACAGCTGAAGACAAAGTCTGAAGACAAAGTCTGAAGACAAAGTCTGAAGACAAAGTCTGAAGACAACTGTTGTAGACAAAGTCTGAAGATCAAGTTCTCAGAAGTTGTCATAATAGCTGAAGTAGTTCTCTTCATTAGTTGTGATGGTTTTCATTTCAGTAGTTTGTAATGAGTAGTTTTATATTATGTAAAACATCTGAAGTTCTTACACTTTAGACATTGTCATTTCAGTAGTTGTAATGTTACAATTAGTGAAGGTGTCCTCAGTTGTTGTGGACATCTTCAGTAGTTTAGTTTACTTTTAGTTGTTTGTATAAATCAGTTAGATGTCACTATCAAGTGATGTCAGCTGATGTCACATTCCTTATAAAAGGAATGTTGACCTAATTCCCCTGCACGAGAAGCTTGTGCATGAATGAAAACATTCTTTTTGCAGAAAACTCTCTCTCTATAACCATTACTGTTTGATTGAATATTCATATTATTCTTGCTAGAATTTCGTCTAATTCGTGTGCGATTCCGCTGCAAATCCTAATCTAATTGATCAAACTAGATCTCGATCCAACAATTGATCATTGAAACTGTTCTTTTGATATCTAAGTTTGATAGAATTAGCAAATTTGCAAGAATTGGTTATAGAGTTTGTTTTTATGTTGCTTCCTGTGAATTAATTTGAGAATCTTCTTGTTTTAAACTGTGTTGTTGAGTTTTTGAGTTAGATCAGTTAAAATCTCATTGAACCTGTTTGAATTGGTGAAAATGGCTACATCAATCAATGATCCTCACAATACTACTAGAAGAATTGATCAAAGAAGCTGATAAGAAACATAGCAGATCTATGGATAAGATTATTGATCAACTCTTCAGAAAAGGATTTGACACTGCCAAACTTGACTCTGAAATCAGAAGGTTAGAGATTCAAGAGATTGAACAAAGATGGGCAAGTTGGAGTGAGAAAGAAAGGGAAAGGCTGGAAACTATGGCAAGATTTATATCAAAACATCTGGGAAGGTCAATCATTGAAGTAAAATCATGGTCCAGAGACAGTATTTTGGAGATAACCACCAGAATCTGTTCATCTGAAGTATTTAACAAAAGATTGATCATAGAAGCTCTTGATGAAGCTGGTGCTGGGAAAAGGACTCATATGGCAAAATTATCCAAAGCTTCAGTCACATCCAAGATGCTAGAGCAGCCTGCACAATCACCCAAACCAAAACAACCACCCTCACAACCCTCAAAACCAACTCCTTTACACAATAAACCTACACAACCCATTACCAATGATGCACCCAAGAGGAAGAGAAGGGTGTTGAGGATGGAAGAAGAAGAAGATGATGTTGAGGATGATAGTCTGCCACTCTCTGCTGTTCTCAAAATAAAAATGCCTGAGCCTAGGAGTCAATCAACAACAATGACACCTGACTTCCAAAGGCAAATGGTAAAAGTCAAACTTGATGAAGAAGAACATCAAAAACAACATGATGAGCAACTGTTAAGGATGATTGATAAAGAGTTTCCCAAGTCTTCATCCATACAAGCTATGAAGAAACATGCTAAGAGGTTGTATGCTCTCAGATTTACATTCCAATATCAGAAAGAGAGAGTGAGAATTTGGCCTCACCCCAGAGTAAGTGACAGAATTCAAAAAAAGAAGATTCCAAGCAGATACAATGGCCAAGTAAAGAAGATTGTAGATGTTGTGATAATGTTGGCCATTGTAGTGTCACCCTGGGAAATCCTTGATGACTACAAGAGAGCTTACAAGTCTAAGATGACTCCACAAACTTTACTAGAAAACAAAATGGTAAAGAAGGGGTTAATCTACAAGAAGCTTGAAGAAATAAGAAGAAATGAGCTCCAGTTATTGCTTGAAGGCACTCATCCTGATGAGTTTGCATACAGAGAGATAACAACTGTGGAGCTGAAAAATGGAAAGCATGTTAAGTACTTATCTAAGTACTATGGGCCTGAGTTCTTCATTGAAAGTGGAGCTGAAGAACTCACAATGGAAGAACAAGTTGTTTACCTTGAGGCCTATGTCAGAGAGTGTTACAGACTTATCATTGGGAAGTAGGTTTCATGGATGGGGTAACAGCTCTGTGCCTAATTCCCCAAGATAGAGTTCCCATTCATCCTTTGCCAATCAAACTTTGTGAAATCTCTTCCCTGGCCTGAGGTTATATTGAAGAATTCTGAGCTGATCCAGATTTTATTTCTGCCAATAAGTGGGACCTCAATAATTTTAAAGGTTTTGGCTGCATTGGTTCAGGGGGAGTTTGTTGGTCCAAAAGAACCAATGAGCCATATCAGAAAAACCTTTAAGTCCCACAGACATCTATACAACTGAAGTGATCTACAATAGCTGAAGACAAAGTTTGAAGACAAAGTCTGAAGACAATTGCTGAAGACAAAGTCTGAAGACAATAGCTGAAGACAAAGTCTGAAGACCAAGTCTGAAGACAAAGTCTGAAGACCAAGTCTGAAGACAAAGTCTGAAGACAACAGCTGAAGACAAAGTCTGAAGACAAATTCTAAAGACAACTGCTGTAGACAAAGTCTAAAGATCAAGTTCTCAGAAGTTGTCATAACAGCTGAAGTAGTTCTCTTCAGTAGTTGTGATGGTTTTCATTTTAGTAATTTGTAATTAGTAGTTTTATATTATGTAAAACATCTGAAGTTCTTACACTTCAGACGTTATAATTTAAGTAGTTGTAATGTTACAATTAGTGAAGGTGTCCTCAGTTGTTGTGGACATCATTAGTAATTTAGTTTACTTTCAGTTGTTTGTATAAATCAGTTAGATGTCACTATCAAGTGACGTCAGCTGATGTCACATTCCTTATAAAAGGAATGTTGACCTAATGTCCCTGCATGGGATGCTTGTGCATGAATGAAAACATTCTTTTTGCAGAAAACTCTCTCTCTATAACCGTTACTGTTTGATTAAATATTCATATTATTCTTGCTAGAATTTTGTCTAATTCATGTGCTATTCTGCTGCAAATCCTAATCTAATTGATCAAACTAGATCTTGATCCCTTCAAATGGTGTGAGAGCCGGTTAATCATTGATCGATATAATAATGATCATTGAAACTGTTCTTTTGATATCTAAGTTTGATCAAATTAGCAAAGTTGCAAGAATTGGTTATAGAGTTTGTTTTCCTGTTGCTTCCTATGAATTAATTTGAGATTTTTCTTGTTTTAAACTATGTTGTTGAGTTTTTGAGTTAGATCAGTTAAAATCCCATTGAACCTATTTCAATTGGTGAAAATGGCTACAT
Source organism: Flaveria trinervia (assembly GCA_025506515.1). Taxonomy (NCBI): domain Eukaryota; kingdom Viridiplantae; phylum Streptophyta; class Magnoliopsida; order Asterales; family Asteraceae; genus Flaveria; species Flaveria trinervia. The sequence continues at coordinate 97,266,581 of CM046444.1, forward strand.
CAATCAATGATCCTCAAAATACTGGCTCCTCAACGAAGCCTCCGATGCTTGTTAGGAGTGAGTACAACATATGGCAACGACGAATGCTCCATCACCTGTCTGTCAACAGTTCAGGTTGTTGGAAATCTATGGTTCATGGACCATATAAGCCTATGGTGAGTAATCCGGAAACCAATGAAATGGTTCCAAAGAAGAAAGAGCAATATCAGATGAAGATCTGAAATTGTTTGAAATTGATGCTAAAGCCTATGGAATTCTGGCCATGGCACTACCTAATGAAATCTATTTTGGACTTATGCATCATGAATCTGCTCATGACCTCTGGGTTGCTCTGAAAAAACAATTTGGAGGAACTGACGAGGTCTTAGCAAATAATAGAGAAATCCTTGCCCAGCAATATGAGACATTCTCTCATAGAAAGGGTGAGTCACTGACTCAATAGTTTGAGCGATTCTCCTGTTTGATATCTGAATTGAAAATGGTTAAACATGAATATACAAACAGTCAAATAAATAACAGATTTCTCAGATCCCTGCCTGAGAGATGGGACACATATACTATTGTCCTACGCTCCAGTGCAAATCTAGACAATCTATCTCTCACCCAACTTCATAGGAAACTGTTAACATTGGAAAGAGAGATAGAACAGAAAAGGAAACTGACTTCATCTGGGAAGCTCACTGATGATTTTGTACTGGGGAATACTGCTCTGGTCGGTCATGAGTCAGAATATGCTACATCAGAAAGTTCTTATGATGAGCATATTGATTTCTCTTCAAACAGTGGAGATCATGCTTTTGCTGGTATTGATAGTAATTCAGGATGTAATAGTGACAATTTGTGCTTTTTGATGGATGATTTGAAAGGAATTGCTGATGATGATTTGGAAGAGATGGATGTTTTGAGCCAAATGGCATTAGATAATATCAGATCTCCAAAATTTTACAAAAGGACAGGTAGAAAATTCCCTGGTCTCTCTTGAAAAACCAAAGTTGGTTTTGACAAGAGCAAGTTGAGGTGTCACAAGTGCCATAGACTTGGACATTTTGCAAGAGAGTGTAGATCATCTGGATCTAACTCTTCTGCACCCTTTGTGACCTTTCCAGGCAATAATTCATAAAACAAAGGACAACATTCTACCAATTCTGGTCATCATTCACAAATTCAATAATCTCCTGAATATTTTGTTCCTCAAGGTCAAATGTCATATCCTTATCCCTGTTTTTACATGCCTCAGTCCAATCAGGTTCCAGTACCATAGCTCAACAATCACATGCCCTACCTGAGCCTCAACCATCTCAATCAAGTCAACAATCTCAATCTCAATCTCAATCACATCAAAGCTTTGTCACTCCGGGAGTTGTTGACTGGAGTAGTTTACCAGATGATCTTTCTGGTTATTCTGAACAAGTGTTTTCTGGTGCTGGTCAACATGGTGGTGAAAATCCTTTTGGAAATCTTGCTCTTATGGCCCTGGAGTCTACTCATGGTTCATGCTCAAATGCTTCATCATCACAGGTACCACAAGTATCTTCTGAGGCTAAGGCCAAGTTGTGTTCTGAGTCATGCATAGTTGCTTTTGCCTCAATTAGAGAAGCAAATGTAGCTTTAATTAGTCAAAATCTTAACCTAGAGAAAGTGATTTCCAAAAGAAAAGCTGAGTTTTAGTCTGTTTTAAAAGGAAAAGATGATGAGATTTAAAAATTAAAATGCCAAATCACTGATGAAAAGGCTAAGGTAGACTCATTTTAGAAAATCGTAAGAGTCTCAAAGAAACACTTGCAGCTAGTCAAGTTGAGTGTGAACGCTGGGTAACATCTTGCAAGGGGTTTGAAATGCTTCTCAGTAAGCAAAATGCTTCAATGTGAAGTTTGGAATTGGATATAATCATACTAAACCTCCTACAGATTTTACTCCCAAGACAGAAGTAAAATCTGAAGGTGAAATCAATTCCCAAACCACATCATCATGTGTCTCATCCTCAAGTGATAATGTACAATCAGAGGATGAAGTCAGTAACAGTACCTCAGCTAATCAATCTACTGATGGTCTTACTGCTAATGAACACATGATCAAAGAAAAGCTAAGCACTTCAGGTGTTGTCTGAAAAGGTATTCAAAGTACTGAAGAGCAAGTAACCACAACTGAAGAACATTTCAAACCAAATGGAACCAAACATGGTTTGACACTCTGAAGAATCTATAAGGAAATCCAAATGTACTGATAGAAAACATCTGAAGAACAAGTCTTCAGTTGTTACAAATCCTTTAGTACTTCACATAAGTACTGAGAGGAAGAAAGTACTGAAGAACACACCTTCAGTAGTTTCATCTTCTTCAGCAGTTGATCAACAAAAGATGAAGAAAAAGCCATGTGAAATATGTGGTCTATTCAATCATCTCACTGATGAATGTTGGTACAAAAAGGGTTCCAAATTTAACAAAGATAAAATCATTAAAAAGAAAATTAATAAAATGAATGATGATTGAAAACAAGTTTGTGCCACAAACATCTCAACCTGATAAACCAAAGTCTTCACAAAAATCTAAACAGAAGAAAGAGGTTTATCATAAAACAGCTGAAAATATTCCTCAAGAGTATCAAAACAACAGACTAAGTCTGTGTCTTTCAAAAAGGAGGACATGGTGTGTCACAGGAACCATTCACAAATAAGTACTAATGTCTGCTGAACTGAAGGCTTTAAAAACAATCAGACACACTTCTTATGATGGTTTAACATCTGTTGGGGAGAGTTAACCAAATAGAGGTACCTGTGATTAAACCACTGAAAAGGAAAACTAAGCCAAAATCAAAGGAATCCTTTTCACCACCATCTCCATCTTCAAAGGCTGTTAATCATGACAAATCAGTTAGTATAAAATTTGTTGATGAGAACAGACACAAAACCAAAATGGTTTGGGTCTCAAAAGCTAACTAGTTGTTATGATATATGCAAGGTTCTTCAACATGCCATAGAAGCATCTGGTATGTGAACAGTGGAGGATCTATGCATATGACTGGGAGCAGATCTCTTCTTCATGACTACTCTCAAGGAAAGAAGGGTTTTGTTTCTTTTGGTAATGATGCTAAGGGTTACATCATTGGCAAAGGCTTTGTTTCAAATGGTGAAATAAGGTTTGATGATGTTAACCATGTGGAGAATCTCAAGTACAATTTGTTGAGTGTCAGTCAAATGTGTGATAAAGGGCATGTTGCACTTTTCACCAGTCAGAACTGTCGAATTCTGTCTTTCAATGTTTTGAGTATGATTGACAAGATATTGGATGAACATACTCTCCTGAAGGCCAACAGGATTGGTAGAGTATATGCCTTAGACTTATCAAAGAAAATTAATCTAAAAGTTAATCCATGTCTGTTCTCCAAGGCCTCTCCTCAAGAATCTGAACTTTGGCACAAAAGGCTTAGTCTTGTGAATCTTAGAAACATGAACCAGTTGATCCTTCATGGTTTAGTGAGAGGTCTGTCATTAAAGGAGTTCAAATATGATGAAACTGCTCTGCATGTTTAAAAGGAAAGCAACATAAAGTATCATTCCCTCCAATAGAAGAACCAAAGTCCACTGCCTGCTTGCAATTACTGCATATGGATCTTTTTGGTCCAGTAAGAGTGATGAGCATGGCAAAGAAAAAATACTGTCTGGTAATTGTGGATGATTATTCCAGATTTGTATGGACCTTCTTCTTACATTCAAAAGATGAGGCTGGTCAAATTATCATCTACTTTGTGTTGCATGTGGAAAAGCAGTATTCTCTTTCTGCTAAGTGTGTGAGGAGTGATAATGGCACAGAATTTAGAAATCACACACTTGATGAATTCCATTTCTCTAAGGGAATCAAGAGGCAGTTTAGCATTCCAAGAACTCCTGAACAAAATGGAGTGGTGGAGAGAAAGAACAAGACCCTTATTGAAGCTGCAAGTTGAATGTTGGCTGATTCTGGTTTGCCACTAACCTTTTGGGCTGAAGCTGTTAACACAGCTTGCTATGTTCAAAATGGAGTATTGGTAAATCAAAGGTTGATGAAGACTCCTTATGAAGTGCTACATCATTTGGCTCCTCTGATTTCCTTCTTTAGAGTATTTGGGTGTCCTTGTTATATTCTCAACACAAAGGATCCACTTTAGAAGTTTGAATCAAAGGTGGATGCATGGTACTTTGTTGGGTATTCATCTACTTGCAAGGCATACAATGTTTTTAATTGCAGAACAAAGATTGTAGAAGAAACCTTGCATGTAAAGTTTAATGAATCTCCAAAGGAGAAAATCCCACAAAACCCTGTGGAGTTATTTGATTTGGACATATTGCAATATGTTCCTTATCAGTCTCCAACTGTTGCAGATTTTGTGAATCCATCTTCTCCTGCCACTTGTTATCCATCTGTTGGTATAAATGCAAGTTTTAGTGATCAACTGCCTGAGTCTACTAAACTTTATGTTCCTGTAGCTTCAGCAGTTCCATCCATAACAAATGCTGATGAGATCTCTGAATCCTCTACTTCATTTGAATTGTCATCTCATTCTAGGTTTCAAGAATCTGGATCACCATCTAGTGCTGCTGAATCACCTACAAACACTTGCACAGATCTCATTGAGTATCAAGAACTAAAGAATTACCCCATGTCTCAGATCATTGGTGACATCAATGCTGGTGTTTCAACTAGAAGTCAATTGTCCAACTTTTGCTTCTATGCTCTCTTCATCAGTCAGCAAGATCCAAAGAACTATCATATTGCATTAAAGACAATGGATGGGTTAAAGCTATGCAACTTGAGCTTCTTCAGTTTCAAAAGCAGCAAGTGTGGGAATGGTTCCTCTCCCCAAGGTAAGTGTGCAATAGGCACTAAATGGGTGTTTAGGATAAAACTGATGAAAAAGGCTAAATTGTCAAGAACAAGGCCAGACTGGTTGTACAGGGGTTTTCACAAGAAGAAGGTATTGATTATGATGAAACCTTTGCCCCTGTAGCCAGACTGGAAGCAATCAGATGTTTTTTAGCTTATGCTGCTTTTCATAATCTCAAAGTTTTTCAAATGGATGTCAAAACTGCATTCTTATATGGTAAATAAAAAAGAAGTTTGTGTGTGCCAACCACCAGGTTTTGAAGATCATGTCACACCCCCGCTAAGAGCAGAAACCGGGGATGCGACGAGACGAGACTCACATGTTTAGTGGTAGGTATGAATGATCAAGATTTCCAACAGGTGAATGCAATGATCGGTCAAACACCTATTGACAGTTATTGTTAAGCATTAATGACGTGTGTAAATCGTATAGTAATGTTTGGTCGGTTCGGGTTGTATCGGTTCGATCGTGGGTAGCACACACACAAGAGGACAGGCGCATCAGATCTTATGTAGATCCAAGTACTAAGAGTAGTCGTCATTGCTTATGACATCCTTGTAAAGACCTCATTGTTATGAAAGATGGCACTTATTAAGTATTTGTAGTTACAAATGGGTTGTCGGTAATTGTAAAATGTTAGGTTGATTTCAATTGAAATAGTATGTGCATGTTGATAGCGTTGACTTTAATCTTTGTGGTCAAGCAATGTCACTTTTACTGATGTTACTTTATCATCATCAGACGTTCAAGAGGAAGTTCACACTCAACATCATCCGTCACACAACAGGACCAGACGCTCATCTCAACGCTCCATTCGTACTAATAAACCTTCAATCGTACGGATCAGCTTCATTCGTACGATTGAGTCTTCATTCGCATGACTGGCATTCAGTCATACGACACAACACACATTCGCACAACCCAACCTCCATGCACACGAATCAACCCTCAATCGTGGAATTAGCTACTTTCGTGCGACTAGACTCCAGTCGTGCGAAATACGCACAATCGCATACATTCAGTCGGTCACCTGACTCATCGCATGCATTCATTCGTTCGCATGACTAATTCGCACACATACATAAGATCGCACGACTCAGTCGCATGACGTCCCCAGTCGCACAACTCAGTCGCCCGAATGACACAGTCGTATGACTCAGTCACACGACTCACCCAGTCGCACGGCTCAGTCGCATGACAGACCCAGTCGCCTGAACTACAGGTTCGCGACTACAGAAGTGCAGAGCAGCCTTCGGCTGCTCCGAGCACAGTTTTACACAACAAGGACTTCCAGAAACACTCTACAAACATACACAAACATGAAACACAAGCAGAAAGACCTCACACGCACCCACATGACCTCATGTGTTCTGGTTGAACCCGAACACCTGAAACCCTAGTTTGGACAACCGTGAATAAGCAACAAAAAGGGGCAACCAAGGTCGTCTACCTGCTAGAATAGAGTAGACTAGGCTGTAGATGGAGTCTAGACGACAAAAACAAGACCACGCGGGTTGGATTTCGTGCTAGAAAGAAGAAGATGTGAAGAAGAAAGTGAAGAGGATGAAGGTGAAATGAGATCAAGGGCTGGAATATGGGTTTATATACCTAGCCCAAGTTTCCAAAATGGCGAGTTTAGTCCCTGCACTTAACCCTCGAGTTCCCCAAAATTTGTTTCGGTTGATTACGACCTTAAAATGTTCGTTATATTAAGGTTAAAAGTGTGTTTAATGGTAATTGATAGTTTAAAAATGGTTTTATTAATGATAATGGTTGAAATTAAAAATGATATATTTGGTGGTAATGGTGACGAAATTTATAAAAAGTTTATGCTTAGCACACGTTCTCGGAGGACGTACAGGCACAAAGGAAATAAAGCAGACATGATTCCTTAAAGAAGGAGTTCATGAAGAAGAGGAAGAACAATTAAAATAATTCTGTGCTTAATTATGTCGTTTGACGGACCTTAAGGTGACGGGTGTCACTGTATCCCCCAGTTGAGAGAATTTCGTCCCGAAATTCAGCTGGAGTTAGGTCCAAGAGTGTCATCCACGAATAGGTGTGGGTATCTGAGTTTCATTTGATCTTCCCGTTCCCATGTAAACTCTGGCCCTCGTTTTGAATTCCACCTTACGCGAACAATTGGTATTCTACTGCGCTTCAACTGTTTGACCTTACGATCCATGACCTCAATGAGTTCCTCAATAAAATGAAGCTTTTCGTCGATTTTAATATCCTCAATGGGTAGTGAAGTGATTCATCAGCCAAACACTTCTTGAGGTTCGACACATGGTATCATGCATACCGTTGAGTTCTTGTGGTAACCTTAATCGGTAAGCCACCAGACCAATTCTTTCTATAATCACGAATAGTCCAACGTACCTTGGGGCTAACTTCCCTTTCTTTCCAAACCGAACAACTCCTTTCCAAGAGAGACTTTGAGTAACACTTGGTCCCCAACGTTGAATTCTAGAGGCTTTCGACGATTGTCGGCGTAGCTCTTTTGGCGATCTCTAGCGGCTTTCAGTCTATCATTGATTTGGAAGATCTTGTCGGTTGTTTCCTGAATGATCTCTGGGCCCGTTACCTGACTTTCACCAATCTCGGCCCAATAAACGGGTGATCTACACTTCCTTCCGTACAACACTTCGAACGGAGGACACCCAATGCTGGTGTGGTAGCTGTTATTGTATGAGAACTCAATCAATTGCAAATGAGTATCCCTACTACCACCAATTTGATTACATATACTCTTAGCATGTCTTCCAGTGTTTGTATGGTTCGTTCACTTTGGCCATCTGTTTGAGGGTGATAGGCGGTACTCATGTCTAATCGAGTGCCCATCGCTTTCTGTAGTGTCTGCCAAAATCGTGAAGTGAATCGGCCGTCACAGTCGGAGATGATTGACACCAGCACTCCGTGTCTTGTCACGACCTCTTTTATGTATAATCACGCCAACTTGTCCATTTTGTAGTCTTCTCGGATTGGCAAGAAGTGTGTTGATTTCGTCATTCGATCCACTACGACCCATATCGATTCATGCCCGTTGCTCGCTCGAGGGAGTTTGGTAATGAAGTCCATGGCTATGTTCTCCCATTTCCATTCGGGAATCTTAGGTTGCTGTAACAGTCCCGATGGTTTATGATGTTCAGCCTTAACTTTCGAGCATGTCAAGCATCTGCTGATGTACGTGGCAATGTCTTTCTTCAGGCCTAGCCACCAGTACAAATCTTTGAGATCGTGGTACATCTTGTCCGCGCCAGGATGAATAGAATATCGTGTCTTATGTGCTTCATCCATGACCAAGATACGTACACCTCCCCACTTGGGTACCCATATACGGTCCACCAAGTACTGTACACCATCGTCCTTGCACATCAGTTGTTTATCCAACCCTCGGAATTCTTCTCCCGCAAGGCTTTCTTCTTTCAATGCCTCACTTTATGCAATTTGGATCTGAGTTTTCAAATTTGTTTGAATGGTCAATCCCAAAGCTCGAGCACGTAGTGGTTTTACGTGTTCTTTGCGGCTTAGAGCATCAGCCACCACGTTAGCTTTTCCCGGATGATACCGGATTTCACAATCGTAGTCACTAAGAAGCTTTACCCAGCGTCGCTGTCGCATATTGAGTTCCTTCTGATCCACAATATGTTGAAGGCTTTTATGATCTGTGTAGATGGCGCATTTGGTTCCATACAGGTAATGCCTCCATATTTTGAGTGCAAATACTACAGCGCCCAACTCAATATCATAAGTTGTGTAGTTCTTCTCGTGCAACTTAAGTTGTCGTGAAGCGTAGGCAGTCACCTTATCTTTCTGCGTTAGTACACATCCCAACCCTTGATGCGAAGCATCACAGTACTACAAAATCATCAGTTCCGTCTGGGAGGGACAATATCGGTGAATTGCACAGCTTATCTTTCAGTGTTTGGAACGCCTGTTCTTGTGCATGTCCCCAATCAAACTTCTTGTCTTTCTGAGTCAACAATGTCAATGGTTGAGCGATCTTTGAAAAGTTCGCAATGAAACGACGATGGTATCTGGCTAATCCTAAGAACTGCCGTATCTCCGAAGGTGTCTGGGGTGTATCCCATTTCTTTACCGCTTCGATCTTGCCGGGATCTACATGAATCCCGTCTTTGTTAACCACATGAGCCAAAAACTTCACCTCTCGCAGCCAGAATTCACACTTCGAGAACTTGGTGAAAAGTTTCTCTTCTCTAACAGTTCCAGTATTGCCCGAAGGTGTTCTTCACGGTCCTCCTTCGATCGAGAGTAGATAAGTATGTCATCAATGAATACGATCACAAACTTATCCAAGTAAGGTTTGCACACCGATTCATCAGGTCCATGAACACAACCGGTGTGTTAGTCAATCTGAACGGCATGACCAAGAACTCATAGTGCCCGTAACGAGTTCTAAACGCTGTCTTCAGTACGTCCTCCTTGAAAACCCTTAGTTGGTAATATCCAGATCAAAGGTTGACCTTGGAAAAATATGAAGCTCCTTGTAACTGATCAAACAGGTCGTCGATCCTGGGGAGAGGATACCGATTCTTCACAGTTAATTTGTTCAACTCACGGTAGTCGATGCACATACGGAACGACCCATCCTTCTTCTTGACAAATAACACCGGTGCTCCCCAAGGCGAGTGACTCGGCCGAATAAAACCCTTCTCTAGTAGTTCCTGTAACTGGCTAGATAACTCTTTTATTTCAGACGGTGCCAACCGATACGGTGTCTTTGCTACCGGTGTAGCTCCAGGAACCAACTCAATACGAAATTCCACCTGTTGTGGAGGAGGCAAATCAGGCAAGTCATCAGGAAATACATCTTGGTAATCCCGCACTACAGGGATATCTGCCAATTTCTACTCCTCTTCTTTCTTTTCCACCACATGAGCCAGAAAAGAGTAGCACTGTTTTCGTAAACTCCGGCGTGCTATCATGCAGGAAATAAGCTTTAAGTTTCTCCCTGGTCTTTCTCCTTGAATTCTGAGTACTCCCCCGTCTGACATAGGGATTCGCACTACTTGTCTCGATAGACAATCTCGGCCCCGTGTTTCAACAACCAATCCATTCCCACAATCACATCGAAACTTCCTAGCTCAAAGGGTATCAAGTCTATATCGAAGGTGTGGTTGTCTAATATTATCGAGCACTTTCTAATAATCCCGTCAGCCTGAACAACCCTACCATTGGCCATTTCTACAGAGTAGCTAGTTTCTAGCCTACTAGGAGTCAAATCGAGCAATTGCACAAATTCAGAAGATATAAAGCTATTGTCTGCTCCAGTGTCAAATAATACAAATGCAAAGTGATTATTGAGTAAGTGCGTACCCGTGACAACCTTTGGGTCCAGACAGGCTTCATTGGCTCCAATGACAAAAGCGCATCCCCGAGCCGCGTTCCCCTGGTTTGTCGGGCCTTGATTTCCAGCTATAACCATAGTCTAATGCTGGTTGTTCCCTTGTTGGCCCGATGCCCGATTTAGTTTGGGGCACATGTTCCGGTAGTGATCAGGGCTTCCACACTCATAACAGCCCCTGGCATTCCCGGCGGGGTTAACCGCGTTGACAGGAGCGACCATTTTCGGTGTTGTTCTGCAGCCTCTTGCTAAATGCCCCGGGCGTCTACAGTTAGCACACACCCGACACGGCATAGCTGGGGGATGATGAAAGTTGCACCTATCGCATTTGGCGTGCAGGCCCACATACTCTCGTCTGCCCTGGGTCACAGCCACAAAATTTCTGGTTGTCTTGGCCCTTTTATCGAATTTCCCGGCACTCGACCGACTCATTTCCCCAACTTCTTTCCTTTTCTCTGCTCCCCTGCCCAATACCCCTTTTCTCACCATCTCATCAGTTATAGCGCCAGCCTTCAGAATTGCGCTCTGGATAGTAGGAGGAGCAGTAGCGGTTACCATTGCGCGGATTTGAGGGGCAAGTCCCCAAAATACCACTCTGTCCTTTTTGATTCCGGGGTGACCAGATGCGGAACCAACCTTGCTAGCTCGTGAAAACGATCGGTGTAAGCTGTGTGCCCAGCCCCAACCATAGCATGATTCCAGAATTCATGCTCATGTTTTTGCATCTCGTTAAGAGGACAGTACTCCTCGGTGATTAGGGCCTTGAACTTATTCCACGACATTTGCATCGCCGATTCTCTTCCCCTAGCCTGAATCTGAGTGTTCTACCACGTTAGTGCCTTTCCCTGTAGTGAGCACGTGGCATACTTAATCCTTTGACTGTCTAGGCATTCACTGATGTCGATCATGGCCTCCATCTTTTCAAGCCATCTGGTCAGGGCTATGGCTCCACCTTTGCCGTCAAACTCTCTTGGTATACAAGCCACAAATTCCTTGTATGAACATCCCCGTCTAACATTCACAATTCCAGTTTCATTACCGGCTGTACCACCATTTCTGGTCTCCTGATTACTTTCGTTCCCAGTCGGGGTTCCCGTTATCCTTATTATCATTGCCACCATCCCTGTGGGGGTGAGAATTCTGAAGAGAATCGCTCACTTGGGCCACGATAGTCGGAATCAGTGCGGCCAGAGTGATTAAGGCTGCCATATCAGCGTTTCCTGTTCCCGGAGTGACATTGGTAGGACCATCACTTGTTCTCGGTGCTCTACCTCTGCCTCTTCCTCTGCCTCTCGGGGCTTCACTTCCGCCACTGTTGCTGCGGGTAACTCTTCGAGGCGGCATGTTCTAATCATAAGAATAGCAAACGCATAAGTTTTAACCATTGCAGGGCACATTATCCATGCCACATTAAGGTCTAACTTTCCGGGTTAAGACCATACTTATGGTTGTCACACATCGCTTACAAATCATGAAATTCTCACACCATGTATAAGTAATGTCCAAACAGTAGTCCATCATAATAATGGCATATCCATGCATGAAATCAAGTTTAGTCTAGCGGAGGTTGTCTATTTCCTCCTCTCTCGAGGTCTCAGACATAACCTCCTTGGGGTAAATCCCAGTGTCTATGGTCAAACGCAATAACATGATCTATGAAGATCTCTTTGGGTTCAATACCCGGATTGATAAAACAACTCGGTGCGCAGAGGGAAACGGAAGATCCAATACAAGCATCCCGTAAAGAGTGAGCACAAGGGTTCCCTCACAGGGTGAAATGATCACGAGACAGATAGTTAATCGAACAAGTAATGAGGAACACGTATGAGATATAAAATGCACACAGCCTGGCATGCAAATCTACATGAAGGTTGCTAGGTTATAGTCTGGGTCAAGTGTATTGCCTAATTCTCTATAACCAATGGCTCTGATACCAGTCTGTCACACCCCCGCTAAGAGTGGAAACACGGGGATGCGACGAGACGAGGATCGTCATAACACATGGTGAGCAATAGAGATGCAATAATAATAATGATGACAAGCGTGTCATGACGACACCCGACAACAAGGGGACTTGTGTCGTGTTTAGTCAGTATTCACGACAACATAGCCATAAGCATAAACATGATACATAGATGATAACATTGTATGCAATTTCCACAACCCCGGAACAAGTTACAAAGTATAATGTTGTTTGAAACAAATACATCGATTATTTTCAAAATGAGAAGTTTAGCCCGAAAATGCATCCTAGGGTCTGCACTTAGGCAGCACACCTAGAACCTCAGCTAGCCTGATCACCTGAAAAGATATGCTCAAAATGGTCAACAAAATTGTTGGTGAGCTCGCAGGTTTAAAAGTAAATAAGTAATGATGCTCTATAAAGTTGTTGCAGAATACCGTACGTACAGTTATAAGTAAGCAAAATCACATGACAAGAGCTTTACAACCAAACCTAATGACGTACACAAAGAATCTTGTCGGAATATACTCACCCAAGGCCCGTTCCTAGCTTTTGATGGTACTAACTAGCATACCAACACGAGGGTGGGGGTGTCAACCCAGTAGTACTACCAATACCTATCCGTCGGTTCCTACAATAAAATTAAATGGTTGTAGGAAAGAACCACAAAGCAGACTCAAGCATGTATCAGATAAATACCCACAAAACAGTAGCACGTTGATTCGAAGTATGTAAATTGTATGTATGTTGTACAGCATAGAAAACGGGCGAGCATATTTTTTCCCCCATGTTTGTAAATGTTTGTAAAGTAGTGTAAGCATAAAAAGGGGCCACGAGACTCACATGTTTAGTGGTAGGTATGAATGAACAAAATTTCCAACAGTTGAATGCAATGATCGGTCAAACACCTATTGACAGTTATCGTTAAGCATTAATGATGTGTATAAAGCTTATAGTAATGTTGGTCGGTTCGGGTTGTATCGGTTCGGTCGTGGGTACCACACACAAGAGGACACACGCATGAGATCTTATGTAGATCCAAGTACTAAGAGTAGTCGTCATTGCTTATGACTGACGGGTTTGCAAGAACACAAAATCTAGTTTAGCCCTTTAAACTTTCTGAAAAAACGCAGCGGAATAATAGCTATAAGACATTGTTTATAAGCTGAAAAATTCAAGTTCTATGTGATGTTTTATGGTGTAAACAAACCCATGAACAAAAGGGATCTTTTATATGTGAATGAGCATGCTATGTAAACAAAACACATAATATGACAGCCACAAGGTGTGCCAAAACTACCTTCAGCAAGCTACAAATGTCGACAGAAAGAGTAGAATGGATGCTGAAATTCGGCCAAAAGAAGGCTGAAATATGCCCAAAACCTTCAAGCTTAGAAGTCTTCAAGTGTTCACTCCCACTTGGCTTTAAGTAAGCATCATGATTACTTGGATTTGGACACCAATACTCCAAAAGGAAAACCGCCAACTGCCCTTCAAAACCGTGAACATCCAGCAGCAAAATTGGGAGGATGAAATCGACCAAGGTTCCAAGAGGAGGAACCCTCAAGCTTGTATACCCCAAGCCTTTGAAGCAACCACCACTCTTGCTAGGGAGAGAGCACCAAAAACATCCAAAATGTTCTCTTCTTCTTGTTTCAGCCGTGAGGTTCAAGAGAGAAGAAGATGAGAGAGATTTTGGAGCATGCAAAATGTATTGATGGATGAGAAGTGTGTCTTACACTCTTTCATAAAGAGTGTAAGTTTCAAGACCAGATTTTTCACTTTTCCACACAAGGTGGCCGCCCAAAATGGTCCAAAAGGGGAGGGTTTTCCCTCCTAAACATGTCTTATATCACACATTAATAAGTCATGTACTAGACTTATTAAAATTGTGACATATACCTTCTCTAATTAAACATTTTAATAAAGTATAGTCACATGTTATTTGTGTTATTTAAACCCTTTTAAATAACAATATAATAATAAACCCATCAACAATTATCCTTATAACTTGTTTCATCTCGCAGATAATTATTTAGAAAACCTAATTTTTTTCTAAATTTGGTGTAATTATTTAATTGTATGAACCCATCATCAATTAAATAATTCTTGGTGATGCAAAGCTTGTTATTGGGTATAACCCAACTTGGATCATAGCGTACTAACCGCATCAATATTCTTCGTGTCTTGGGCACATAGAATCTTATAATCTCCCACTTGCCCAAGATTCATAGAAGATTGATGCAAGCAGTAAATACCGCCTAACAACGGTTTACTACCCTTAATACGCCTGACTTATAGCCATTCAATAACATCATCCCTTTCAAGTACCCTACTTGAATTGATTTAGGTGAATCAATCATCTATTCTTTTGTTACAGATGTCATGTTAAATCCAAGGACACAGAATGATCATTCCTTGTTGATTTAACTTAATCAGGCCTTAGACATCTACTCTCAACGAATAAGAGGAACAAATTCCATCTTGACTACATACGTTTCTCACAAACACCTCGTGTTATATCTGAACATACCCTTATGTACTGTCCACTATTTCAGGACAGTGAAGAATTAGTTCAAGGTATAATACTTAGTGAATATCAAAACTCAATATGTATCTCAGGTCGGAGGATACCAAATGATATTCGCCTTTACTCAAATTTACTTATGATCAATCATTAAGATTCCATGTAGTAAAATTTGAGATGCGGGTTAGTCCAATATTTGTGTCCCACAATATCTACGAACCTTGGTAGCAACCCATTGCTCTATATTCATCCTTATGAATATCAACCGATCCAAGTTCATAATAATCTTACTCTCACACTTGTTCCCACAAGTATGAGCGACTACGGACATTTTAGAGTAAACATTTTACTCATGGATAAAACATGCTAAATAGGAACATTAATTGAAACACTATAACCAAATAATTTTATTCAAATAATATAGAGTTCCACATATCCAAATACAAAATTTACAGATCAAATCCAATCACTAGAATATCGAAGTCCCATGGTACAAGTATGACCTTCATTCTTTGCCTTTTCAAGGAGCTTCGTGAGAGGATCCGCAATGTTTTGATCCGTGTGAACTTTACGAATACATATCTTTCCCTTTTCAACTTCATCTCGTATGTAGTTGAATCTCCGCTCAATGTGCCTAGTCTTTTGATGAGCACGAGGTTCCTTGATTTGAGCAATCGCACCCTCGTTGTCACAAAAGATCTCTAGGGGTTCCTGAATGGAAGGGACATCCCCTAGATCGGCAATGAATTTCTTCAACCATGCAGCTTCTTGAGCTGCCAATGAGGCGGCGACGTATTCTGATTCTGTAGTTGATAGAGCCACCACATCCTGCTTGGAGCTCTTCCAAGAGACAGCTCCTCCATTCAGAATGAAAATGTATCCCGATTGTGACTGTGAATCGTCATGATCGATTTGGAAACTCGCATCTGTTTAACCTTTTACAACGAGCTCCTCGTCACCAGATCCATAGATCAGGAACATATCTCTCGTCCTCCTTAGGTACTTAATATGTTCTTAACAGCCATCCAATGACTCTTTCCAGGATTTTGCTGGTAACGGCTTGTCATGCTCAAGGCGCATGTCACGTCCGGTCGAGTGCATATCATTGCATACATGATGGATCCAATAGCAGATGCGTATCGGATAGCCTTCATTTTATCTTGCTCATCCTTTGAGCTAGGACATTGAGTCGTACTCAATATCATTCCTCTTTGAATAGGTACGGTACCTTTCTTAGAGTTTTCCATCTTGAACCTTTTCAAGATTTTATCAATATACGCACTTTGATTTAAACCAATCAATTGCCTTGATCTATCCCTATAGATCTTTATTCCCAGAATATAGACGGCTTCTCCAAGATCCTTAATGGAAAAACAACTTCCAAGCCAGGTTTTTACACCTTCCAAGGTTGGAATGTCATTTCCAAATAGTAGTATGTCATCAACATACAATGTTGGACCAAAAGAACCAATGAGCCGGATCAGAAAAACCTTTAAGTCCCACAGACGTCACAACAACTACTAAAGACCACAACAGCTGATTACAAAGTCTGAACACAAGTGCTGAAGACAAAGTCTGAAGACAAGTGCTGAAGACAAAGTCTGAAGACAAGTGCGGAAGACAAAGTCTGAAGACAAGTGCTGAAGACAAAGTCTGAAGACAAGTGCTGAAGACAAAGTCTGAAGACACAAGTGCTGAAGACCAAAGTATCAGACGTTGTCACAACAGCTAAAGAGGTCTTCTTCAGTAGTTGTGACGTTTACCTTTCAGTAGTTTTATGTTTTATCAGTTCAGTAGTTTGACACAACAGCTGAAGAATACTTCTTCAGTTGTTGTGCTCATCAGTTGTTTTATGTTTTTCAGTAGTTTTGTAAAACGACTGAAGAGCTTGTTCTTCAGTCGTTGTAGTTTCAGTAGTTTCTTATCAGTAGTTTCATATTTTGTACTTAACACTCTGATATGTTCTAAGTAGTTGTCAACATTTCAGTAGTTTGTTAAGATTTAGTTATTTTTGTAATAGATCTGCCAGTTGTCACTTTCCCGTGATAACAGCAGCGATTGCACTCTATATAAGGAGTGTCAACCTATTGTAATAGAGAATGATTTTGATCAGAATATTCGATATTATAGAAACATTCCTTGTTACAGAAATATATTCTCTCGTTATAACCGTATTTGTTCTTAATGCATACGAGTATCAAATTCTTCCTACAGTTTGTCTAATTCTTGTTCTTATTCCGCTGTGTTATGCTCTAATACGTCAAACTTGTGATCACTGATCCTGACAAATGGTATCAGAGCAGGTTACTCATTGATCGATCTAATAATTGATCATTGAAACTGCTATTCAAGATCCAAGTTTGATTGAATTAGCATTTTTTTTTGCAAGAAACGGTTATAGAGATTGAATTTTCTGTGTTTCTGGTCATTCATCCTGAGATTTTCTCTTGGTTTTCATTGAGTCTGTTGTGGTCTGTGTAAAAACTTTTAAAAGTTTTAATTAAATTGTATTTGGACTGAAAATGACTACTCCTTCCAATGATCCTCTCAATACTGGTTCCTCAACCAAGCCTCCAATGCTGGTTAGGAATGAGTATAACATATGGCAACGACGAATGCTCCATCACCTGTCTGTTAACAGCGCCGGTTGTTGGACATCAGTGGTACATGGTCCACACAAGCCTATGTTGAATAACCCGGAAACCAATCAAATGATTCCAAAGAGGAAGGAGCAATACTCAGATGAGGATAAGAAATTGTTTGAGATTGATGCAAAAGCCCATGGAATTCTGGCCATGGCACTACCCAATGAAATCTATTCTGGGCTAATGCGTCATGAAACTGCCCATGACCTCTGGAATGCCTTGAAAGAACAATTTGGAGGAACAGATGAGGTCTTGGCAAATAATAGAGAAATCCTTGCCCAACAATACGAGACATTCTCTGATAGAAAGGGTGAGACACTGACTCAACAGTTTGAGCGGTTCTCTTGTTTGATCTCTGAATTAAAAATGGTCAAACTTGAGTACACCAATATCCAGATGAATAACAGATTTCTCAGATCACTGCCTGAGAGATGGGACACATATACTATTGTCCTACGCTCTAGTGCAAATTGGACAAACTATCTCTCACCCAACTCCATGGGAAATTGCTCACATTTGAGAGAGAGAGATAGAACAGAAACAAAAACTGTCTTCATCTGGAAAGCTCACTGAAGACTTTGTACGAGGCAACACTGCCTTGGTTGGTCATGAGTTAGAATATGCTTCATCTGAATGCCAGTATGATGAGCATATTGATTTCTCCTCAAACACTTCTGATTCTGCGTTTGTGAGTGTTGATAGCAGTTTACTGGGTGTAATAATGACAATCTATGCTTCATCATGGATGATCTCAAGGGGATTGCTCATGATGACTTAGAAGAGATGGATATTTTGAGCCAAATGGCCTTGATAATATCAGATCTCAGAAGTTCTACCAAAGAACTGGAAAAAGTTCCTAGGACTCTCTAGCAAAACCAAAGTTGGTTTTGACAAGAGTAAGTTGAAGTGTCACAAATGCCACAGGCTTGGACACTTTGCTAGAGAATGCAGATCAGCTGGATCTAATTCCTCTGCACCTTTTGTGACTTTCCCTGGCAATAGTCAACAACACAGGGGGCAACATCCTGTCAATTCTAGTCATCATTCTCAACCACAATCTCCTGCATATTTTGTTCCTCAGGGTCAAATGCCATATCCTTACCCTTGTTATTACATGCCACAGTCAAATCAAGTTCAACTTCCTATAGTACCACAACCTCATGCACTACCAGAACTTCAACCATCTCAATCTCATCAACCTCCTCAACCTCACAACACAGCTTCTTCACCCTTGGAGTTGTTGACTGGAGCAGTTTACCGGATGACATGTCTGGTGATGAACAATTGTTCACAAGTGCTTGTCAACATAGTGGTGACAGTCCTTTTGGGAATCTGGCTCTCATGGCCCTGGAGTCTACTGAGGGTTCCTGCTTAAATGCATCATCTTCACAGGTAACTCAGGTATCTTCAGAGGCTAAAGCCAAGTTATGTTATGAATCATGCATTGCTGCCTTTGTCTCCATTAGAGAGGAAAATGTAGCATTAATAAATCAAACACTTGAGTTTGAGAAAATCATTTCCAAAAGAAAAGCTGAGTTTGAGTATGCTCTTAATAGTAAAAATGATGAGATTTATAAGCTTAAATGCCAATTAAATGATGAAAAGGCCAAGCTAGAAGTTATTCTGGAAGACCAGAGAAGTCTCAAAGAAACCCTTGCAGTCACCCAGTAGAGTGTGATCGATGGGTACAATCATGCAAAGGTTTTGAAATGCTTCTTAGTAAGCATCTGCTTCCAATCTGAAGTTTGGTATTGGTTATAATCATACTGCTCCTCCTACAGATTTTGCTTCAAGAGCAGAAGTGAAATCTGATGGAGAAAGCAATAACCAATCCACCTCATCATGTGATTCACTTTTTGATAGAGCATCATCAAAATTGAAGTCAGCACTAAGCCCTCTTAGAACCCATCAGCTGATGTTGGTGGTTCCACTGCTGACACTCACATGATCAAAGAGATGATCAACTCAGGAGCTATCTCTGGAAGTTCTGAAAGGACTGGAGAGCAAGATTTAACACCTGAAGTTCAAACTCCAACTACTGTCAGCACTGAAGAGAAGAAAACTGTCAGTAGAAAGAGTTTGAAGACTACTAAAGAGGAAGTCAAGAAAGCAAATAATGCTTCCAAAGTACTGAAGAACAAGTCTTCAGTAGTTTCATTCTCTTTAGATGATGATCATCATAAGATGAAGAATAAACCATGTGAAGTATGTGGTTTGTTCAATCATCTTACACATGATTGTTCGTACAAAAGGGGATCCAAACTCAAACATAAAGAGGAAAGTAAAGAGAAAATGGTTAAAATGAAAACTGAGTTTGAAGCCATATTTGTACTAGCAAAATCAAATCATGTAACCCTTAAGTCCAAAAAGAAATTAAAAAAGGAAGGGGTTAAACAGGTAACAACTGAGATTGCTCAAAAGAAGAAGGTGCAACATAGGAACTTATCAAACTCCAATGCCAATGTCTCTGAAGAGCTAAAAGCCTTATCACAAAATCAAACACAACTGGTTATGATGGTTCAACATCTATTGGGAAGAGTTAACCAATTAGATGTTCCTATGTTGAAACCACAGAAAAGGAGGTCCAAGCCAAAGGGATCCTTTTCTTCACCAGTTTCTTCCTCTCAGGCTGTTGTTTCCAACAAACATGTTAGTTTACCATCTGTTGATGAGAACAGCTCAAAACCAAAAACGTTTGGGTCTCAAAATCTAACTAATTTATTGTATTTTGCAGGGTTCTTCAACATACCCCAGAGGCATCTGGTATGTACACCGTGGAGGATCCATGCATATGACAGGAAACAGATCACTTCTTAATGACTACTCTCAAGGAAGTAAGGGGTTTGTGTCATTTGGCAATGATGCAAAGGGTTACATCATCGGCAAAGGCTTTGTTTCCAATGGGGAAATAAAGTTTGATGATGTTAACCATGTAGAAAATCTCAAGTACAACCTCTTGAGTGTCAGTCAAATGTGTGACAAAGGCCATGATGCTCTTTTCACCAGTCAGAACTGTCGGATTCTGTCATCCAAAGTTCTAAGTTTGATTGATAAGGTGTTGGATGAACACACTCTCCTAAAGGCCAACAGGACAGGAAGAGTGTATGTCCTTAGATCTTTCCAAGAAAATAGATCTCAAAGGCCATCCTTGCCTATTTTCCAAGGCTTCCCCTCAAGAATTATTCTATGGCATAGAAGGCTGGGTCATGTTAATCTCAAAAACATAAATCAGCTGATAAACCATGGTTTAGTAAGGGGACTGCCTATGAAGGAGTTCAAGTGTCAAGATAACTGCACTGCTTGTTTAAAAGGAAAACAGCACAAAGCTTCATTTCCCTCCATAGAAGAACCTAAGTCCACTGCCTGCTTACAGCTTCTTCACATGGATATCTTTGGTCCTGTGAGAGTGATGAGTATGGCTAAGAAGAAATACTGTCTGGTAATTGTGGATGATTACTCCATATTTGTATGGACTTTCTTCTTGCATTCAAGGATGAGGCTGCGCAGTCCATTATGAACTTTGTGTGACACGTTGAGAAGCAGTATTCCCTACCAGTTAAGTGTGTGAGGAGTGACAATGGTACTGAATTCAGAAACCACACACTTGATGAGTTTTACTTATCAAAGGGAATCAAGAGGCGGTATAGCATCCCAAGAACTCCTGAGCAAAATGGAGTAGTGGAGAGAAAGAACAGGACCCTTATTGAAGCTGCAAGGTCCATGTTGGCTGATTTTGGACTGCCAATGACTTTTTGGGCTGAAGCTGTCAATACAGCTTGCTGTGTACAGAATAGAGTTCTAGTAAATCAGAGGTTGATGAAGACTCCATATGAAGTTCTTCATCATTTGGCCCCTCTAATTTCATTCTTCAGAGCATTTGGGTGTCCTTGTTTCATTCTCACACACAGGATCAACTCCAAAAATTTGATCCTAAGGTGGATGCAGGGTACTTTGTTGGTTATTCATCAACTTGCAAAGCATACAGAGTCTTCAACTGTAGAAAAAGATGGTTGAGGAGACTCTACATGTTAAGTTTAATGAATCTCCAAAGGACAAGATTCCACAAAGCCCTATGGAGATATTTGATTTGGACATACTGCAATATGTTCCTTATCAAACTCCTGTTGTTGCTCCTGTCAACAGTTCACCACCTGGTGGTCTGCTGGTGCTGATGATGATGATGATAGCAGTACTCACCTCTTCAGGTTTAGTGATCAACTGCCTGATTCAGCTAGACCTGATGGTCCTGTAGCTCCAGTAGCACCATCCACAATAAATGCTGATGAGATTTCTTCAAATTCAACTTCCATTGAATTACCATCCACTGATTGGTTTCAAGGAAATGATTCACCATCACCATCTGTTGCTGATGAGCCTGCTACAAACACTTGCACAGATCTCATTATGTATCATGATCTGAATAATCACCCTATGTCTCAAATCATTGGTGATATCACTGCTGGCGTATCAACAAGAAGTCAATTGTCAAATTTCTGCTTCTATGCTCTCTTCATCAGTCAGCAAGAGCCAAAGAATTATCACATTGCTCTAAAGGACAATGGATGGGTTGATGCCATGCAGCTTGAGCTTCTCCGGTTCAACAAACAGCAAGTGTGGGAACTGGTTCCTCTACCCCCAGGTAAGTGTGCAATAGGCACTAAATGGGTGTTTAGGAACAAAACTGATGAAAATGGGCTTATTGTTAAGAACAAGGCCAGATTGGTTGTTCAGGGGTTTGCACAAGAAGAAGGATTGATTATGATGAAACCTTTGCCCCTGTAGCCAGACTGGAAGCAATTGATTGTTTTTAGCTTATGCTGCTTATCAAAACCTTAAAGTTTTTCAAATGGATGTCAAAAGTGCATTTTTGTATGGGAAAATTAAAGAAGAGGTTTATGTATGTCAACCACCAAGCTTTGAGGACAATAAACATCCTAATTGGGTGTATAAGCTTGATAAGGCTCTTTATGGGTTGAACAAGCTCCTAGAGCCTGGTATGAGACATTATCAAACTTTCTTCTGGAAAATAATTTCACTAGAGGCTCCATAGATAAGACTTTATTCATTAAGAAAGCTGGGCAGCATAATCTACTTGTTTAAATTTATGTAGATGATATTATTTTTGCATCCTCTGATCCACAGTTGTGTGATGCCTTTACAAAGTTGATACAACAGAAGTTTGAAATAAGTGCCATGGGAGAATTACAGTTCTTTCTGGGTTGCAAATCAAACGAAAGGCTGATGGAATTTCATTCATCAGTCCAAATACACAAAAGATCTTTTGGAAAAGTTGATTTACAAAACTGTAAGCCCTGTTCTACCCCCATGTGTAGCACCACACAACTGGATACAGATCAGAAAGGTAAAGTGGTTGATGAAACACTTTACACATATATGATTGCGTCCTTGATGTATTAACAGCTTCTAGACCAGATATTATGTTTGCTACATGTGTTTGTGCTAGATTTCAGGCCTGCACCTAAGGAGTCTCATTTGATTGCAGTCAAGAGTATCTTTAGATATCTGCAAGGCACTCCATTTCTAGGTTTATGGTATTCTACTAGACATTCTGGTAAATTAGTTGCTTTTTCTGACAGTGACTATGCAGGGTGTAAGTTGACCAGGAAATCAACTTCTAGTGGATGTCAATTCCTAGGCAACTGCTTGATTTCTTGGCAGAGCAAGAAACAGACCTCAGTTGCTACATCAACTGCTGAAGCAGAGTACATTGCCGCTGCAAGCTGTACATCTCAGGTACTCTAGATTCAAAACCAATTATTGGATTATGGCATAACAGAGACTAAGACCCCAATGTTAATGGACAGCTCTTCAGCTCTTGTATTGTCAAGAATCCTGTCCAGCACTCTAGGACTAAACATATTGAAATCAGACACCATTTTATTAGAGATTGTTTTGAAAAAGGTCTGATTGATCCAAAATTTGTTCCTAGTGCTGATGAGCTTGCAGACATTTTTACTAAGCCTTTGGATAGTTCAACTTTCCACAACCTGGTGTTAAGGCTTGGTATGCTGCAGCTAGAATAAGTGACAACTACTGATGATCTCAGCTCACAAGTACCGATGATCATTAGTTCATTATTGTCACATATAAGTATTGAGGTTTTTTTCGGTAGTTTTTATAACTACTGAAGGCTACATACCTCACCAGTATTGTACTTTATCTGTTAAAACAGTTGATGTAGCTACAACAGCTGATGTAGTCACAACAGTTGATGCAGCTACAACTACTGATGTCAAAATGCAGATTACTGATGTCCTATGAAACACCTGAAAAGCAGATGAAAAGTCTGATGAGTAAGTGTTGAGGACAGTGGGAAACAGCTGAAAAGCTATGAATTGACGAAAACAGCTGATGAGTAATTACACTTCAGTTGTTTCTACAACTGCTGTTTCATTAAAACAACTGAAGCCAAAACTATGTCTTCAGTAGTTTACAACTACTAAGACTAACACCAAGTCTTCAGCTGTTTACAACAACTGCTGACAAAACCACTGTCTTCAGTAGTTTCACAACTACTGATGACTAATACCAAGTCTTCAGTTGTTTCATCACCTGAAGTCAAAACTGTCTTCAGTAGTTTTATAACTACTGATGACAAAATCAGAGACTTCAGCTGTTTCAACGTCTCACGGTTAAACCAAGTCTTTGTTTTTTATAACAACTGCTGATCACACCAATACGGTCAGCCTTTTCAAACCTCTGAAAGTTAATACCACGTCATCAGTAGTTTCAACAACTGATGACTCCACCAAACCTTCAATCGTTTTATAACCCGACCTTTAAATACCTTCTCCACCTTCAGAGTGTTTATCTTCTCTTTTCAAACCTAACGTTCAAAAACTCTCTACCCTCTCTTCATCAATGGCGGCCATGAACTAAAACCACGACACAACTGTGTCGCACATCTCACCAAATCGCCATACTGGACCAAGTTTCACAACGCCATTGATTTAATGGTTCAGTCACCCTACAAAATGGCTTTCTCTGGTAAATCCCACCATATATGCCGATCCCTTAACCAATTCTGGACAAACGTCACTCTGGTCTCTGAGGAGATGACACAGAGTCTCTTCAATCGTTTGTCCATGGCCAAAAAGTGGTCATTACTCCAGACACTCTTCGCCAAACCCTTAATCTGGATGATGCCACTTTCCCAACTGGTTATCCAAAGGCACAACAGATCAATCATTTGCCCACCATGGATACCAGGGTAACCTGAGTGCATCTACCATACTGAAGAAACATTTCCCGGATTCCGAACGTCTCATATTTCATATGGTAAATGTATGCCTTGCCTCCAAGACTTCATCATGGGATCTAATGTCCACAAGGTGGCAACAGGTAATGTACTCCATCCTTGAGCAACAACCTTTAAATTTTTCTGAAATACTATTTTTTGAGCTCAAGGATATGGCCAAAAACAACTGCTAACCGGTTGGATTATATCCTCGTTCATAATGGCCATAATTGAAAACCAGCTTCAAGCTGAGGGACTTGTTGGCCTGGGAGTCCCTGCTATGGTTGTACTACCAGAAGTATACTCCCGGCACAACTCTGACCAATCACTGAAAATGGCTGTCGAGCTGCGAAAACCCATGCAGCTGGAACCCACAGCCACCACCTCCAAATCAAAGTCCCACCAAACCCACTAAAAAGAACAAAAAGGCTACTCAGGGAAATGAGTCCCCTGAGGATGCCCCTGCCACAACGCAGGCTATATCCACTGGTTATAACCCCCTAGTGGATACAAGGACTTCACCAGCCACAGCCGCTCAGGATTCCTCTCAAAAGGAGCCTGCAGCAACCACAGAAGGGGTACCCACAAATCTGGGATCTTCCTCATTTGAGGAGATTGCCATTGAAGAGCACCATTCTCCCCAGGTGCACACTGCCTTTACCCCATCTCCCCATGCAACCGCCCCCCAAAGTCCAACCATTATCATTGCAAACGTGCTGACTCAGCTGCATGCCTCTCCTCCTCCCCAACAACCACCAACAAAGGGGAGAACCACAGCTATTGAGGACGAGGATCACCATGCTTCTGACAACCCACAGCACCGGGGTTTACATGTTCTATCCTGGTGTGGATATGGAGATTAGAACATCTAGTGAGGCTGCCACCTCTTCTGAATGAGCACATGATCAGAATGAGGCTGGTAACATAGCTAAGACCTCACTAGAGGCAACAGCTGATGAAGGACATAGTCCTGAGGCTGGAAGTCCCCAATTCCAAGAAAAAGGGGCACATGCTAAAACTGGTCTACACCCAGTGCATGTACATCCTGCTACAAGCAGGAGGTCAGGTGATTCAGCATCTGTTGATGATGACCTGGGCTTCTTTTATGATGTTCTGGCCCAGAACACAATTCTTGAGGAAGAAGTCAGTAGACTACAAAGACTACTTGACGAATTCTCTCAAGAAGCAAGTCCATCTGCCACCAACATACACCCGCAGATGGCACCTTCACCTGAAGGTCTCCCACACACTCAACCACTCAAAACTTCCGAGCCACCAGCTCTATTTCTGGCACTGCTTCTCAGGGACAGAACCCCTCTGAGCAAACAGCTGCTATCTTTCAGAAATCCCTACCTCTCATCACCCCAATAATCACAGACATTGTGATCAAAACCATGGATGAGAGGCTTCCCTCAATCATACAAACCCTGGTGGAGGAGATTATGAGCACAAGGCTTTCTGCTACTCAAACCCTTGCAACCAATGCAACCAAAAGGGGGAGAGTCAGTCAGTGAAAGCAAAGAGGAAGAGCAAACTGAAAGAAAAGGAAACTGAGAAGGAAGAGGAGTCTGTGAAGGGAACCGAAAATGATCAAGTGGGTGAAAGTCACAAAGACTTTCATGTCACATATAAGAAGAGGAAGGGTGAAGGAAAAGAGAAAGAACTCAACTCGATGAGATGATCAAAATGGCAGATGCTACACATAGTAAATCAATGGATGCCATTATTGATCAACTGTATAGACAAGGGTTCGATACTGCACAGCTTGACTCAAAGATCAGGAGACTTGAAGTTGAAGAAATTAACTCAAGATGGGCAAGTTATGATGCATTAGAAAGAGAGAGACTAGAGATCATGATCAGATTCGTTGCAAAATATCTTGGGAGATCATTGATCGAGATTAAATCATGGACCAGGGATAGTATCTTGGCCATAACCTCCAAGATCAGTTCGTCTGAAGCATACACTAAGGGTTTAGTAGTCGAAGCTCTGAATGAAGCAGGAGCAGGGAGCAGGACTGAGCTAGCCAAACACTCAAAAGCCACACTCACCTCTAAAATGCTAACTCAGCCTGTCAACATTCCCTCTCCAAAACAACCACAACCACAACCCACAAAACCAACTCCCTCATCCTCTAAACCAACAGCCGATGATGCACCCAAGAAGAAGAAGAGAGAAGGGTGTTGAGGCTAGAAGAAGAAGAAGAAGAGGATGATGTGGAAGAAGATAGGCTGCCTCTGTCTGCACTCCTAACATTGCCTAAAGCCAAACCCATGCCCATCACTCCCACCTCACAGATGGAAACTGTGAGAGTAAAGATTGAAGAAGAGCAGCAGCAAGGCTTCATGACGATGAGATGTTGAAAAGCATCGACAAAACTTATGCTGCTTCTTCATCAATAATTAGTATGAAGAAAGAAGCTCTGAGGTTGTACACCCTTGCCAACACATTTCAATATCAGAAGGAAAAGTGAGAGTATGGCCTGATCCTAGGGTGGCTCACAGGATTGTAAAGAAAGACATTCCTTCGAGATACAAGGGCCAAGTAAAAAGGATCGTAGATGAAGAGATTACAGTGGTCCTTGTAGTATCACCCTGGGAGATTGTAGAAGATTTCAAGAAGGCCTATGAGACTAAACAGCCACCCCAAAAGATGTTAGAGAACAAAGTTACTAAAAAGGGGTTAGTCTACAAGAGCTTGAGAACTTCAACCAAAATGAGCTCAGTCTGTTACTTGAAGGACTCATCCTGATGAGTTTGCATACAGACAGATTAAAACAGTGGAGCTCAAAAATGGCAAACAGGCCAAGTACATCTCAGAGCTGTATGGGTGTGAAGGATGTTTGATGGTGAAGCTGAGAACCTGACCATGGAAGAACAAATTATGTTTCTTGAGATACACCAGAGAACTACAGGCTTATACATGGGAAGTGAGTCTCATGGATGGGGGGAACAGCTCAGTGTCCAATTCCCTAATACAGAGCTCCCATCCATAGATTGCCAACCAAATCATCAGAGACTCATTCCAGGCCAGTGCTTATATGGGTCATCTTCTCAACTTATCAAGAAGGAAAAAGACCAACCATTCTGCCAACAATAAGTGGGACCTCAATAAAGTTAAAGGTTTTGGCTGCATTGGTTCAGGGGAGTTTGTTGGACCAAAAGAACCAATGAGCCGGATCAGAAAAACCTTTAAGTCCCACTGACTTCACAACAACTACTGAAGACCACAACAGCTGAAGACAACAACTGATTACAAAGTCTGAACACAAGTGCTGAGACAAAGTCTGAAGACAAGTGTGAAGACAAAGTCTGAAGATAAGTGCTGAAGACAAAGTCTGAAGACAAGTGCTGAAGACAAAGTCTGAAGACAAGTGCTAAGACAAAGTCTGAAGACACAAGTGCTGAAGACCAAAGTATCAGACGTTGTCACAACAGCTAAAGAGGTCTTCTTCAGTAGTTGTGACGGTTTACCTTTCAGTAGTTTTATGTTTATCAGTTCAGTAGTTGACACAACAGCTGAAGAATACTTCTTCAGTTGTTGTGCTCATCAGTAGTTTTATGTTTTTCAGTAGTTTTGTAAAACGACTGAAGAGCTTGTCTTCAGTCGTTGTAGTTTCAGTAGTTCTTATCAGGTTTCATATTTTGTACTTAACACTCTGATATGTTCTCAGTAGTTGTGAACATTTCAGTAGTTTGTTAAGAGTTAGTTATTTTTGTAATAGATCTGCCAGTCACTTTCCGGATAATAGCAGCGATTGCACTCTATATAAGGAGTGTCAACCATTGTAATAAGGAATGATTTTGATCAGAAATATTCGATATTATAGAAACATTCCTTGTACAGAAATATATTCTCTCGTTATAACCGTATTTGTTCTTAATGCATACGAGTATCAAATTCTTGCTACAGTTTGTCTAGTTCTTGATCTTATTCCGCTGCGTTACGCTCTAATACATCAAACTTGTGATCACTGATCCTGACATACAATACTAGGAAAGTTATTATGCTCCCACTAGCCTTCTTATACACACAAGCCTCATCAGCGTTTTGATGAAGCCAATTTCTTTATCTCCTCATCAAAACGATGATTCCAGCTTCTCGATGCTTGTTTCAATCCATAGATTTATTCTTTAACTTGCATACTTTATTAGGATGTTTTGGATCGACAAAACCTTCAGGCTGAACCATATAAACATCTCCTCAAGATATCCATTTAAGAAGGCGGTTTTGACATCCATTTGCCAAATCTCATAATCATAATGAGCAGCTATGGCAAACAATATCCTTATAGACTTTAGCATCGCAACAGGTGAGAAGGTTTCATCATAATCAACCCCTTGAGTTTGAGTGAAACCCTTCGCTACAAGTCTAGCTTTATAAGTATCCAAGTTTTCATGCATATCGGTTTTATTCTTGAAAACCCACTTACTTCCAACTACCTTGGAATTAAGAGTGGTACAACAAGTTCCCAAACTTGATTGTCATACATGGATTGCATCTCAACGTTCATGGCCTCAAGCCATTGGGCACAATCCAAATTGGACACTGCATCATGGTATGTGGTTGGCTCATCTGATATAACCACATAGCATCCATCCATGAAAAATCCGTATCTTTCAGGTGGATTACTAATTCTACCACTTCTACGAACGTTTTGTGTGTATTGATCAACCACTTGATCAACTTCAAATCCTCATGTTGAGTGCTAGTTTCAACCAAATGTGCATGGGTTTGGTTCTTGATCCTCCTCAAGATCCACTGTTCTACTGCCAGTTCCTTCCATAAGGAACTTTGCTTCTAAGAACTCACCCTTTCTAGCAAGAAAACACCTTTTGTTCCAGTGGATCATAGAAATAATATCCCATAGAATCTCTAGGATATCCAATAAGATACACTGGTGGATCGGACTTCCAATTTGTTTGGGGTGGGAGTCTTAACATAAGCCTCACAACCCCAGACCCTAAGTATGATAGGGATGGAACTCTTCATTGCCATATCTCAAAAGGTGTCCTTTCCACCTTTTTGGTTGGGGCCATATTTAAAATACGGGTCACGGAAAGCAGAGCGAAACCCCAAAATGATAGAGGTAATGAGCTTCTAGCCATCATAGATCGGACCATATCCAATAAGGTTCGATTCCTCCTCTCAGACACACCATTATGTTGTGGTGTTCCAGTTGGAGTGAGTTATGAGACAATCCCATAACTCCTAAGATGATCTTAAAAGGCATCACTTAGGTATTCACCTCCTCTATCGGTACGGAGAACTTTAATTGACTTGTTGAGTTGATTTTCTACTTCATTCTTGAAGATTTTGAACATTTCAAAAGCCTCATCTTTGTGCCTTAATAAGTACACATACCCATAGCGACTATAATCGTCGGTAAAGGTAATGAAGTATCTTTCACCATTCCTAGTCATTGGCTTAAAAGGACCACATACAACCGAATGTATGATTCCTAATAAATCTTTTGCCCTTTCGTTAGTTCCACTAAAGGGTGCCTTAGTCATCTTTCCTTGTAAACAAGATTCACAAACATCAAATGAATCACATTCATTTGTTTTTAATAGACCATTCTTTTGAAGTGTTTGTAAACGTTTCTTGTTTATATGGCCAAGACGACAATGCCAAAGATAGGTATCACTCAAGTCCAACTTGAGTTTCTTGGTGTTAGTTTGGTACAATGAGCTATTTAAAGTATTTTCATGAACCAATTCATAAATACCATAATGGGAATAGCTTTAAAATAGAACATACCATTAAAAGAAACATGAATATCTTTTTCAACAAATGATAATACATATCCAATTGTTTTAACAGGGCTACAGAGATAATATTCCTAGTCAAACTAGGAGCATACAAAACATTGTTCAAAATCACTTCCAAACCATTTGGAAGTTTCAAGATGTAGTCACTACGGGCTTCAACTTGAACTTTAGCCCCATTGCCCATGTAGAGGCTTACATTCCCTTCTTGAAGTCACTACTTCTTTTGAACCCCTGCAACAAATTGCAAATGTGAGTTCCACATCCGGTATCTAATACCCATGTGTTAGAGGATATCATGTTTAAATCAATATGGATCATGTATTTGTACCTGAGGTCTGCCCGGCATCCCTCATTGCTTTCAACTCTTGGAGATGGACAGGACAATTCCTTGCCCAATGTCCAATCTCCCCACACTTGAAGCGTGGGTCGTTAGTAGCAACCTTTTTCTTTTCTCTTGTGGTTTGGGTGGCACCCTTGCCACCCCTTTCCCTTTCCCCAAGCGGGTCCCTTACCCTTGGCAACCTTTGCCTTGGGTGCGGGACGAGGCCTTTTATTGTTCCCACCTTCATTGATGGTGAGAACGGTAAAACCCTTTTACCCATGGCTGCCTCGGCCATTTTGAGCATTGAGTGAAGCTCACCAATGCTTTTGTCCCAAGCATTCATGTTGTAGTTTAACACAAATGTCTCAAACTTCTTGGTAAGGCCATTTAGGATCAAATCCGTGGCCAATTCCTTCGAGACGGGACAATTTAGCCTTTCGAGGCGGTCAATGTGACTTTTCATCTTAAGTACATAAGATGAAACAGATTGGTTGTCGTCCATACGACATGCATGGAGTGCTCGAACCGTTCCGAAGCGCTTAACCCTTGCTTGCAGTTGGAACGTTTCCTTCAATTGGGTTATCATGTCGTAAGCTCGTGGTGTTCATACTCCTTTTGGAGATCTGGAGTCATGCTCGCTAGCATGAGACAAGACACTTGGACGGAGTCCTCAGTGTACTTCAGCCAATCATTGTAGGCCTCCTCATCATCCTTGCTAGTTGATCAGGGATAGGGACGTCTAAAACATACGGTCTTCTCTCTTGCTTGAGAACGATTCTCAAGTTCGATACCAATCGATGAAGTTGTTATGATTTAGACGTTCCTTTGGAGGTTCGCTCGTAGAGATTGGTTGGACGCGGATGAGTTATCGGAATTATCATTATTTGAGGCCATCTACAAAATTTAACAAATGTTTTATTTTAGTATTTTCGATATGTAATTTTAATAATAAATGCCTTTTAAGGTCTTTTCATATTAAAATCTAGAACCCAACATTACACAAAAATTGTGGTTAGGTGACCTTTATCCCACGTTTTTAATTAATAAGGTGGTCAACGTTTGACGATTGCAACCATTTGCAACTTCTAGAAATATGGGATCGACTTGAAACATCATATGTAAAGTCGGCATGTTAATCCCATCACACCATTTGGAAACAAATCGTAGGTGATCCATTTAACATGATTTGCAAATCAAGACACCCTACTTACACCCACGTGTGAGTTTGCCAAAACAAGTGGTTGGTGACCTTTATCCCACAAATAAGGCATTCTCACTTGAATCACAAGTTCCCTCAAAGTGGTTAGGTGACCTTTATCCCACTAAGAGTTCTCAAGTGACTCAAGTGTTGTGTAAAAGGACGGTGTTGATCTTGTTAAAGAATATTTAGAGGTTTCATAAATTAGTTTAGAAAACTCTATGTACTTGTATTTGCACGCAATCAAATACAGGTACCCTATGGTCCTTTGGTTAAAACCAATTTTAATCTTTAAAATCATTAAACCATTTTAATAACTTTATATAAACTTTTAGAGCCATCAATTTTCAGCTTGTTAAGTTGTTAGTGAGTTTGTTATGCATGTCAAAACATCAACCATTCAAACAAACAACAAACATTTAAACAAGCATAAACATTAACAATCATATGTGCATAACCATAGCCCTTATGTTGACAACACTTGTTTGCCATCACAAGTGTTGTCATTTGGTCTTTTCTAAGGTTACAACAGAGATCACATAGAAAGCTTCCAAAAGCCTCCCACTTGAAACCGCATCCAAAATGCTCCATGTTTCTTTTGTGTCTTCCTTTGTGCTTCCAAGCATATGTCTTCATATTACAAGATATAAGGTCCTAATACATGATATCTAGTAAAATGAAATTACACCTAATCTATTTATTACAACCCAATAATAAATAAAATTACACTTGAAACAATAGATAATACAACCCAATTGAATGATGAATACAACCATTACAAACACCAAACACACAAGGTCAATGGCTAGGTTTGCACTAAAATAAGCATCCATTATATCATCCAAATATAACTATGAATCCCCTTAAAGCCAATGAATTTTCAGCCACATAAACTGAAAAATTCGGTTTAGATGTTGTCCAAACAACACAACATATCAACATATATATATCTTTCAAGATTTAATCTTAAGCATGTATAATATAATCTTGAAAGTTGGGGATTCAACAACAAACAGAAACATAGCAGCCCCAATCAGCTTATATTTAGATTATTATCATCCTTTAAAACCTATTTTAAAGGACAAAACAAGCAAGTCATCCACATAACCGGCTCTTGATGCCATTTGACGGGTTGCAAGAACACAAAATCTAGTTTAGCCCTTTAAACATTCTGAAAAAACGCAGCAGAATAATAGCTATAAGACATTGTTTATAAGCTGAAAAATTCAAGTTCTATGTGATGTTTTTGGGTAAACAAACCCATAAACAACAGGGATCTTTTATATGTGAATGAGCATGCTATGTAAACACAAAAACACATAATATGACAGCCACAAGGTGCTGCCAAAACTACCTTTCAGCAAG
Organism: Flaveria trinervia; assembly: GCA_025506515.1. Taxonomy (NCBI): domain Eukaryota; kingdom Viridiplantae; phylum Streptophyta; class Magnoliopsida; order Asterales; family Asteraceae; genus Flaveria; species Flaveria trinervia. The sequence goes on from CM046444.1 coordinate 97,299,858, forward strand.
CTACAAATGTCGACAGAAAGAGTAGAATGGATGCTGAAATTCAGCCCAAAGAAGGCTGAAATATGCCCAAAAACTTCAAGCTTAGAAGTCTTCAAGTGTTCACTCCCACTTGGCTTTAAGTAAGCATCATGATTACTTGGATTTGGACACCAATACTCCAAAAGGAAAACCACCAACTGCCCTTCAAAACCGTGAACATCCAGCAGCAAAATTGGGAGGATGAAATCGACCAAGGTTCCAAGAGAGGAACCCTCAAGCTTGTATACCCCAAGCCTTTGAAGCAACCACCACTCTTGCTAGGAGAGAGCACCAAAAAATCCAAAATGTTCTCTTCTTCTTGTTTCAGCCGTGAGGTTCAAGAGAGAAGAAGATGAGAGAGATTTTGGAGCATGCAAAATGTATTGATGGATGAGAAGTGTTGTCTTACACTCTTTCATAAAGATGTAAGGTTTCAAGACCAGATTTTCACTTTTCCACACAAGGTGGCCACCCAAAATGGTCCAAAAGGGGAGGTTTTCCCTCCTAAACTTGTCTTATATCACACATTAATAAGTCATGTACTAGACTTATTAAAATTGTGACATACACCTTGTCTAATTAAACATTTTAACTAAAGTATACTCATATGTTATTGTGTTATTTAAACCCTTTTAAATAACAAAATAATAATAAACCATCAACAAATTATCCTTATAACTTGTTTCATCTTGCAGATAATTATTTAGAAAACTTTTTTTTTCTAAGTTTGGTGTAATTATTTAATTGTATGAACCCATCATCAATTAAATAATTCTTGGTGATGCAAAGCTTGTTATTGGGTATAACCCGACTTGGATCATAACGTACTAACCGCATCATATTCTACGTGTCTTGGGCACATAGAATCCTACAATGACATCCTTGTAAAGACCTCATTGTTATGAAAGATGGCACTTATTAAGTATTTGTAGTTCCAAATGGGTTGTCCGTAATTGTAAAATGTTAGGTTGATTTCAATTGAAACAGTATGTGCATGTTGATAGCGTTGACTTTAATCTTTGTGGTCAAGCAATGACACTTTTACTGATGTTACTTTATCATCATCAGACGTTCAAGAGGAAGTTCACACTCAACATCATCCGTCACACAACAGGACTAGACGCTCATCTCAACGCTCCATTCGAACGAATTAACATTCAATCGTACGGATCAGCTTCATTCGTACGATTGAGTCTTCATTCTCATGACTGGCATTCAGTCGTACCACACAACACACATTCGCACAACCCAACCACCAAGCGCACGAATCAACCCTCAATCGTGCGAATTAGCTACTTTCGTGCGATTGAACCTTCATTCGTGCGATTGGACTCCAGTCATGCAAAACACGCATAATCGCATACATTCAGTCGGTCACCTGACTCAATCACATGCATTCATTCGTTCGCATGACTCATTCTCACACATACATACGATCGCACGACTCAGTCGCATGATGCCCCAGTCGCACAACTCAGTCGCCCGAATGACACAGTCGTATGACTCAGCCGCACGACTCACCCAGTCGCACGGCTCAGTCGCATGACAGACCCAGTCGCCTGAACTGCAGGTTAGGGACTGCAGAAATGCAGAGTAGCCTTCGACTACTCCGAGCATGGGTTTTACACAACAAGGACTTCCAGAAACACTCTACAAACATACACAAACATGAAACACAGCAGAAAGACCTCACACGCACCCACACGACCTAATGTGTTCGGGTTGAACCCGAACACCCGAAACCCTAGTTTGGACGGCCGTGAATAAGCAAGAAAAGGGGCAACCAAGGTCCTCTACCTGCTAGAATAGAGTAGACTAGGCTATAGATGGAGTCTAGACGATAAGAACAAGACCACGCGGGTTGGATTTGGTGCTAGAATGAAGAAGATGTGAAGAAGAAAGTGAAGAGGACGAAGAAGATGAAGATGAAATGAGATCAAGGGTTGGAATATGGGATAATATACCCAGCCCAAGTTTGCAAAATGGCGAGTTTAGTCCCTACACTTAACCCTCGAGTTCCCCAAAATTTTTTTCGGTTGATTACGACCTTAAAATGTTCGTTATATTAAGGTTAAAAGCGTGTTTAATGGTAATTGATAGTTTAAAAATGGTTTTATTAATGATAATGGTTGAAATTAAAAATGATATATTTGGTGGTAATGGTGACGAAATTTATAAAAAGTTTATGCTTAGCACACGTTCTCGGAGGAAGTACAGGCACAAAGGAAATAAAGCAGACATGATTCCTTAAAGCAGGAGTTCATGAAGAAGAGGAAGAATAAGTAAAATAATTCTATGCTTAATTATTTCGTTCGACGGACCTTAAGGTGACGGGTGTCACAATCATAAACATCCAGATTGGGTGTATAAACTTGATAAGGCTTTTATGGGCTAAAACAAGCACCCAGAGCTTGGTATGAAACACTGTCTAACTTTATTCTTCAAAATAATTTCACTAGATGATCCATAGATAAAACCTTGTTCATTAAGAAAGTAGGCATGCATAAGCTCCTTGTTCAAATTTATGTTGATGATATTATTTTTGCATCCTCTGATCCACAGTTGTGTGATGCCTTTACTAAGTTGATGCAACAAAAGTTTGAAATGAGTGCTATGGGAGAATTACAGTTCTTTCTGGGGTTGCAAATCAAACAAAAGGCTAATGGAACTTTCATTCATCGGTCAAAATATACAAAGGATTTATTGAAAAAGTTTGATTTACAAAACTGTAAGCCCTGCTCTACTCCCATGTGCAGCACCACACAAATGGATGTTGATCAGAAAGGTAAAGCAGTTGATGAAACTCTTTATAGATGTATGATTGGTTCCTTGATGTACCTTACACTTCTAGACCATACATAATGTTTGCAACTTGTGTCTGTGCTAGATTTCAGGCTGCACCTAAAGTATCCCATATGATTGCACTCAAAAGAATCTTTAGATATTGGCAAGGAACTCAATCTCTAGGACTTTGGTATTCCACTGGGCACTCTTTCAAATTAGTTGCTTTCTCTGATAGTGACTATGCAGGGTGTAAATTAACTAGAAAATCAACCTCTGGTGGATGCCATTTCTAGGCAACTGTTTAGTTTCTTGGCAGAGTAAGAACAAACCTCTGTTGCTATATCCACTGCTGAAGCAGAGTACATTGCTGCTGCAAGTTGTACATCTCAGGTACTCTGGCTTCAGAATCAATTACTGGATTATGACATTACAGAGACTAAGACTCCTTTACTGATGGACAGTGCTTCAGCTCTTTGTATTGTTAAAATCCTGTCGAGCATTCTAGGACCAAACATATTGAGATCAGACATCATTTTATCAGGATTGTTATGAAAAAGGTCTGATTGATCCAAAGTTTGTTCCTAGTGCTGATGAGCTTGCAGATATATTTACTAAGCCTTTGGACAGTGCAACTTCTCAAAATCTAGTGCTAAGGCTTGGTATGCTGCAGCTTGAATAATTTGACAACTACTGATGATCTCAGCTCACAAGTACTGATGACATCGGTATACAGCTGTCACAAATAAGTACTAAAGTTATTTTATCTTTAGCAGTTTTCATAACTACTGAAGACTAAATTACTTAAAAAAGTACTCAAGTACTTTGTTTGTTGCAAAGTACTAATGTGGTTACAACTACTGAAGATCTTCTAACAGATAAGTACTCATGACCAATGAAACATCTGAAAATTAGATAATGTGCTGAGTAAGTGTTAAGGTCAAATGAAACAACTGAGATATGTGAATTGACGACAACAACTGATGAGTAATTTTATACTTTAATTGTTTCAAACAACTGCTGTTTCATTTGAAAACAACTGAAGCCAAAACCAAGTCTTTAGTAGTTTTCAACTACTGATGACAAACACCAAGTCTTCAGTTGTTTACAACATCTGAAAGTTAAAACCATGTTTTCAGTCATTTCTAACAACTGATGACTAAAACCAAAACGTTTAGCTGTTTTTTTCAGCCGTTTCATAACCTATAAATACCTAACCCTAACTTCAAACTTTTCATAAATCGATTCCGAACGTTCATCTTCCATAATGGTGACCATGCAAATCAAACCAGGACACAACTGTATTGCCTACTTCACAAAATCGGCCTTTTGTACTAAGTTTGATGATGCTATTGATCTGATGGTTGATTCCCCGTATCGAACTGCTTTTCTTCTGAATCCAACTCTATCCCGACTCTCTTCGTCAATTCTGGACAAATGTCACCATCCATACTGGTGAGGATGATGTCGCGATCACTCCCCAGTCATTTGTAAACCAGAAGAAGGTGTAGTCATTCCTGCTCATTCGCCAGACGCTAGATCTGAATGATGCTACCTTTGTCACCAAATACCTGAAGGGCACCATTGATCTCTCATTCATCAACCATGGATATGAGGGCAACCTAAGTGCTACAACCATTCTGAAGAAGCACTTCCATGATCCTGAACGCCTAATCTTCCACATGATCAATGTTTGCCTTGCCCTCAAAACCTCTTCATGGGATCAAATGTCATCCAGATGGCAGCAGGTATTGTATTCTATTCTTGTACGCCAAAGCTTAAATTTTTCGGAAATTATATATTTAAAATTAAAAGATCTGGCAATGAAACCTGTAGCTAATAGATGGCTATTATATCCAAGGTTTGTTATGGCCATAATCATGAATCAGTTACAATCTGATGGCCCTGTTGGCCTTGGTGTCCCTGCTGTGGTAGTTTTGCCAGAGGTATACTCCAAGCACAACTCTAACCCACACCTCAAAGAGGCTGAGGTGCCCACAGCCTCATCCTCCAGATCCAAAGTCCCCTCCAAACCTCATTCCAAACAAACCAAAAAGGCTACTCAGGGAGTTGAGTGCCCTGATGATGCCCCTGCAACACAAAGGCAGGTTGAAACTATGGGTAGTAATCCCCCTGTAGTTTCCAGGACTCTACCAGCTGAAATTGCTCAGGTATCCTCTCAACAGGATCCTGATGCAACCAAAAATGGAGAAACCATTACTGGAATCTCTCTCACTTGAGAGGATTCCCATTTAAGAGCACCCTTCACCCCAGGTGCAATCCTTTTCACACCTATTTCCCACTAAAGCCAGCCCCCTACAAGCCCAACTGTGGTTATTGCACAATTGCTGACTCAACTACATTCCTCTACCCCTCCCCAGAAACCTATTACCACTGGGAAAACCTCAATAGTTGAGGGAGAGGATTTAATGTAGCTGATAACCCACAGCACAGGGATTACAGAGTTCAATCTCCCTGTGTAGAGGAGGAGATTAGAACATTTGGTGAGGTTGCCTCTTCTCCTTGTTCAGCACATGATCAGGATGAAGATGGTATCATTTCTAAGTCCTCACCAGAGGCAACTGCCAATGAAAGACATCATCCTGAGGCAGGAAGTCCCCAGTTCCGAGAAATAGAGGCACAGGTGAATACTGATCTACACTCAGCACATGTTCATCCTGATTTCATCAGGAGGTCAGCTGATTCAGCACAGACTGATGATGACCTGGGCTTTTTCTTGATGTTCTAGCCCACAATACTATTCTTGAGACTGAGGTATGCAGACTACAAGAACTGCTTGCCAAAATGTCACAAGAATCAAGTCCATCTGCCCATATTCACCCACAGATGGTAGTTTTCTGAAACTATCCTAAACACTGAGCCACTCTCAACAAATTTGCCACCAGCCTCTGCTTCAGGTGCCATTTCTCAGGGATAGAACCCCTCTGAGCTAATGGTTGCTGCCTTTCAAACATCCTTACCTCTCATCACTTCCATAATCACAAACACTGTACATCAAGCCATTGATGAGAGACTTTCCTCAAATCTTCAATCTTTAGTTGATGCTGTTGTTTCTAAGAGACTTTTTGACATTCACACCCCTAAACCCAATGCACCCAAACAGGGGGAGTCTAAGTCAGTGAATGTAGACAAAAGATAAAGAACTGAAGCGGAAGCAGAAAAAGAGAGGGAAGAAAAGGAAATGATCACCTACAAGAGGAAGAAAAGCTCTGAAAAGACTGAAGGTGAGAAAAAGTTAGAAGAATTGATCAAAGAAGCTGATGAGCAACATAGCAGATCTATGGATAAGACTATTGATCAACTCTTCAGACAAGGATTTGACACTGTCAAACTTGACTCTGAAATCAGAAGGTTAGAGACTCAAGAGATTGAACAAAGATGGGCAAGTTGGAGTGAGAAAGAAAGGGAAAGGCTAGAAACTATGGCAAGATTTATTTCAAAACATCTGGGAAGGTCAATCATTGAAGTAAAATCATGGTCCAGAGACAGTATATTTTGGAGATAACCACCAGAATCTGTTCTTCTGAAGTATTTAACAAAGGACTGATCATAGAAGCTCTTGATGAAGCTGGTGCTGGGAAAAGGACTGATATGGCAAAATTATCCAAAGCTTCACTCACATCCAAGATGCTAGAGTAGCCTGCACAATCACCCAAACCAAAACAACCACCCTCACAATCCTCAAAACCAACTCCTTTACACAATAAACCTACTCAACCCATTACTAATGATGCACCTAAGAAAAAGAGAAGGGTGTTGAGGATGGAAGAAGAAGAAAAAGATGATGAAGATGATAGTCTGCCACTCTCTGCTGTTCTCAAAATAAAAATGCTTGAGCCTAGGAGTCAATCAAAAAAAATCACACCTGAATTCCAAAGGCAAATGGTAAAGGTCAAACATGAAGATGAAGAATAGTACAAACAACATGATGAGCAACTGCTAAGGATGATTGATAAAGAGTTTCCCAAGTCTTCATCCATACAATATATGAAGAAACATGCTCAGAGGTTGTATGCATCCTAATTTACATTCCAATATCAGAAAGAGAGAGTGAGAATTTGGCCTGACCCCAGTGTAAGTGACAAAATTCACAAAAAGAAGATTCCAAGCAGATACATGGCCAAGTAAAGAAGATTGTAGATGGTGTGATAATGCTGGCCATTGTAGTGTCACCCTGGGAAATCCTTGATGACTTCAAGAGAGCTTACAAGTCTAAGATGACTCCACAAACTTTACTAGAAAACAAAATGGTAAAGAAGGGGTTAATCTACAAGAAGCTTGAAGAAATAAGAAGAAATGAGCTCTAGTTATTGCTTGAAGGCACTCATCCTGATGAGTTTGCATACAGAGAGATAACAACTGTAGAGCTGAAAAACGAAAAGCATATTAAGTACTTATCTACGTACTATGGGCCTGAGTTCTTCTTTGAAAGTGGAGCTGAAGAACTCACAATGGAAGAACAAGTTGTTTTCCTTGAGGCCTATGTCAGAGAGTCTTACAGACTTATCATTGGGAAGTAGGTTTTCATCATTGTCAGCATACTGAGGGTAGTGCTCTGCAATGACATCTTCTATCTCTATTTCATCAACGTCGTTGAGCTCTTCGTCACTTGTCGAGTCGCACGTTGGAGCATCCTTTACAATCTTATCGGGATTTAGCTTGAAGATCTCAGCTAGTTGCTCATTTGATAGATCGTGAATTATTTCCCCTTCTTCAGGGGTATAACTCACCGACCTTCTGACGATCCCTTGCAGATCAAGAATCATACTTAGCTGAGTCTTGATCTGCTGAAGGGGAGCAACATCAAACTCATCCCTCTGATAGTTTGGATCTGTTTGATATAAACATGTAGCACATCAACCATTAGCTAATAATCAAAACAGAAAAAGCATTAATCTTAACATAACCATTAAATACATAAGTTTAAATACATGATTCAAATGCAAAAGTAATCAAATACATAGACATCTAATTATTACTTTTGTCTTGGATTACTAGGTCATCACTTGGTGGATCAGAGGAGGAAGCTTGTTGGTCTTGATTCTTCTTAGACCTCCTTTCTTGACCTTGAGCAGAGGTAGATACAGCTGCATCGCCTCCTTCATCATCATCATCATCCTCATTCCTCTCCTCTGTCCTCTTGTCCTTAATCCCCTCATCATCCTCAGTCTCATCATCATCATCTTCATCATCATCATCACCATCATCACCATCTCCCTCTTTAATCTTCAGAGCCTCATCTTTACATCCCTTAAGTTTGAGCATGATGGTCTTCTTAGCATTCTCCAACTCCTCAATCTTCTTAGCGGAAGTGACCCTATGCTCTTGGAGTTGGGCGATCTCGTGGCTCTGAGCAGCCATTTGCTGCCTGCTCCGAGATCAACCGAGCCTGCTCCAAGATCTGGTGTGACTGTGCAACTGTGAGATCTGCAAGTTGTCGGATGTGCGCAGTCTTCTCTTCATCACAGCTACCAGTCGCATCACCATACGGTTTAGCGCTGAAAGCTGGTCCTCTACCCCAAATTGAGGTAGATGAGATCTATATACATGTGTGGGATGAGATGAGGGTCCTTCTTGGTGGCTAGTGGTGGTGGTGGTGGCTGTGGTGAAAATGGGGTTGGGTCTGTGAGATAGTGGAGGTGATGTAGGAGTGAAAGATATGGTGGTGGTTGGCATATGTACAGTGGTGGGAGGCGTGGTGGTTGTTGTGGGCTGTGGTGGCTGTGGTGGTGGATGGTGTGGCTGTAGAAGTGGTACTGGTGGTGGTAGATGTAGTGGCTGTGGTGGTGACTAAAGTGAGTCTTCTCCTCTTCTTCTTCTGGCCGTGGGGCTGAGCCATCCGTTTCTTCCTCGATCCAGTCGAGGTGGATGCTCCCCCTAGAGCACGGCTAGAAGACTCAGGAGCATAGCTGGGATCTACAGTCGTTCTCCCGATTCCCTGGGGCATTCACCAACCGCCGGAACTCCATAATCTGTGGGAACAACCTTGCTTCCCACAGTCCTAGTCAATGGCTCATCGTCTGATTCTTCTTCCTCCTCACCAGGTATAAAGTCCTAGTGGAACCCGGCTGACTCAGCTATGTCTCCCATGGAGGCAGATACTGGAGGTATAACGTCTGTAGCTTCACCCCTCGGTGGAATGGGCATGTCATCTCCAGCATCCCCACCGTCATCATCATCAGAGTCATCGGCGGGTAGAGCAATCTGCTCAACATCAGAGTCACTGTCGTGTGGCGCCACTTCCTCCTAGCTGGCACCACATAAGTTCTCACGGGCCAGATGCCCAAACAATCTCCTAACAGGGGGTTTTACCTGCTTCCCCTGTATACCTTCATCCGGCCCAAGGTGGTATCATCCATCACCTCAAGCACTACAACATCATCCTTCTCCTTTGGTAGGGAGGGGAGCTTCTGGTCTATAATCATCTGCATAAATCGGGGGTCATGCAAAAGCCTCCTTCCATTTTCCTCAATGTTCTCCAAGGTATGTGAAGATCATCCTGGAGAAGCTGAACGGATGGTTCAGCACCAATGCAACATAAGCGTTTGGATCTTGTCAGATAACTCATCAAAGCCTCCCTTCCTGGATGCTATGCATTTTAGCAATACGTGAGCAAGATACTTGAACTGGGGACGGAGGTTGCTCTTGTTGAGCACCAAGCATTGATGTCCCCAGAGTACTTGGGTCGAAGAAAACATCCTCTGACAGTAAGGGGGTGTAATTTAGTAGGACAGTCAGCATCGTCCCCAACTGTAACACGATCCTTATATCCTCTGTGATAGCTATAGCCTCTCCAAAGATAGTACTCTGATACAGTGAGGCTCAGAGGATCGATCAACTACCGCACCTTCCCAGAAGGCCGTGTGAATAGACGATAAGGTGTACATGGAGCAGATATAGCGTGTGCAATCCTCGATATCCTGAGGTAGGTGATAATGCTCGAGAAGTCTAAAGCATTTCTGGATGTGAGATCCAGATGAGCACAAATATTGTGCTTCGTACTCATAGTCCAACGGCTGGTCTGTTACACAAGGAAAGTAAACATTAGTACCCATTGGTTAAGAATGTCATGAAACACTTGGACTTGAACAAACTTCTTTTCTATGATGCGAATGAGGCTGTGCGACTGGGATTCAGTCGTGCGAATGACTCCATACGTACTACTGACTGTGCGACTGGACTCATGCGTATGTATCCTCATGCGGTTACACCAGTCGTGCGACCGAACTCATACGCATAGTTTAGTCGTGCGGTTAAGCTGTTCGCACTCTTCAGTCGTGCGACTGAAATTCATCAACCTGTCCATACGCATGGTTCTGTCCGCTCAATTGAAATTAATTTTTCACCAATTTTGAGTTTTAGACTTCGAGTTTTGGTTCATTAGCTCGGAATCCATTAGTCTAACATCTAAAACCTTTAATTCATTTGTTTACGTCGTTTGGTTAGGTTATTTTGCCACATAAGTTGCGGTTTCTAATGAGTCCAATTGTCCAGATTCAGTGTCAAATTGGATGATTTGGTAGTGTTTCTACACCGCAAAGTACCTGTAGAATCAATGAAGAAGGTCAGTATGTGAGAATCGAGGGTTATAGTGATCAAACGAAATTTGGGCAGCGTAACGTTAGTCGTGCGATTGAGGGTAAATTGAGAGTGGTGAGTCTCTGCGACCGACTTCTCTCTATTTATACTAACCCTAAATTTAATCGTACGACTGGGCTCATACGCACATTTCATTCGGGCGAATGGGCCTCAGTCGTGTGATTGGTTTAGTCGCCCCATTCAGTCATCCGACTGGAGTTCAGTCATGTGACTTACTCATTCGTTCACACTTAAACATCCGACTTGGTCATTCGTATGGGCCATTCGGTTGGATGGTCCATACTCATGGTCCATTCGTACGAATGGCTCCCATTCGTATGATAAGTCCATACTAATGGTGCATTCGTGTGAATGGGTCATACTTATGAGATTTTCTGCATTTCTTACCATTTTACATTTAGACCCTTTTGCAACTATAGTATCAAACATTATAAGCATTTGATCATCTCAGACATGATCCTTTAACTTGAAAAATTTGATCACCTCAGACGTGATCCTTTTAAACAATTTAGTCACCTTTGACGTGACACTGTTAAACTTTGAAAACACATGTGGCCATCTCAGACATGACCCTTTTAGGTGAGTTAATCCCATATTGATTTTCATGATGTAGTCCGACGAACAGACAAACTAAAATGACTAACTAACTACAACCTTAAACTAAATACAAAAATAGAACTTTTTTGACTTTTTGTGAAAGATAAATCCTAAGATAGAGATCTCCTGGATTTGGTTCCAGAATAGGTAGCTTCAATTTAGTTTGACCACACCTGGAACAATTCACTTTTGGAATCATACAGGCAAGTCAAATCATTTGGGACTGTTATCAAAACCTTAGATGCTCAATTCTTGGTTTCATCCAGAGTCGTTAGCAAATTTAGGAAATCACACTGGTACTATTAGATTCCCACATTGATTTGAACTTTCAAGAATTGCAGCCACAATGATTGTCAGTATATTTGTCCTCTAAATCCATGCACATACTTTAGACACAAACTGGTGATAGGTTAGGTTTAATTATTTCAACTGACATTGTGGATCCCACTCTTATATGGTAATCAACATTCTCAGGAGCTTTTGAGCGGGTTACGGGTATTTTACAAGAAGAGACTATTCTTAGAGCCTTCAAAGGGAAGCCAATCCTCAGGTAGTCATCGCACATCAGAGAGGTGGCAAACAACAATGAAGTCTAGAATATCTAGGTTATGCTTATCCTCAGGTCAGTGCCATCGCACAGCAGAGAGGCACACACCTATCTTGTAGAGCAGCTAAATTTTCTTCTGCACAGAATGCACCAACAACATATGTCATTAGCTTGATTGCATTTGTCTTAATTTTTTTTTTGCTTTGCTCTAATTTTGGTCATCCGCACACATTTGTGGCGTTTACATGCTCATTACCCCTTATTGGAATTTTTTGATTGTGTTAACCAGTGATAAGATGGCAGCCTACAGTCAGTTGAACAACTTAGCTTGATCTTGAAATCACCAGTCATGTCTACTCATTTATTGTGCTAAATCTACCGACATATCATTTGTGGTCTAGCAACCTCTAGGTCTACTTTCTTTGTGTTACTTAGTAGTTACCAGTTTTCTATCATCTTCCCTTTTATATTGCTTAGACTACACAGACTTATACTTGAATTTTGCATATTTTCGAAATTAAATTTTAAAGTCCCTTTGATTTGTCCTGTGTACTGTCATTTTCCAAAAGGTTTGAATCGGTATCACAGATACGATCTACCTTTATCGGCTATCTACTCCTTCTTTCTTGTTTTTTTAATGTTACTAGCTGACCGACTCTCCCCCTAAAATTCTAAAATCATACTAGATTAATTATTTTAGGATTTTAATAGACAGCTAAATAACATGAATTTAATTTAAAAGAGTAAAATAAAATAAATAAAGAAAAATTGAAAAAGAAAAATATAACTACAATGCATCGGACTACACATGATCATCATCTGGAATTACATCACTTTTCTTTTTAACGTCGTTGATCTCAAACAAATATAGAAAATGTGGTTTATCAAAGGCTTTTGTATAGAGGTCAGCGTGTTGAAAGTTAGTATTAATTTTTACCACATGGATTAAGTTTTTTTCAAAACAGCCTCTTATGAAATGGTATTTTATACCGATGTGTTTGGTCTTTGGATGTTGTACCGGATTTTTAGTTACTGCAATTGCAGCAGAGTTATCAACAAAGATAGGAGTAGAAGAGAACTTTAAACCGTAATCCCGCATTTGATGTTGAATCCAGATGATTTGTGAACAGCAACTTGCAGCAGCAACGTATTCGGCTTCACAGGTTGACAAGGCAACCGAGGTTTGCTTCTTACACTGCCAGGTAACTAATCTCCTCCTAAAGAAATGACACCCTGCTGATGTAGACTTGTAGTTCATCTTGCAGCCCCATAATCCGAGTCACTATACGCCGTGAGCTCAAAGTCATCATCATGAGGATACAAACCCAAGTGTGGGTGTACCCTTCAGATAACGAAATATCTTTGACCCGATCAGATGGTTAACCTTAGGCTTAGCCTGATATCTAGAACATAAACATGTAGCATACATGATATCAGGTCTTGAGGCAGTGAGATACATGAGGGATCCAATCATTCCTCGGTACATTGTGGCATCTACCAGATCTCCATTTTCGTCAGGTGCTATATCATGATTTGTAGCAAGTGGAGTCCCAGCAGCAGACGCATCTCCATGTCAAACCGACTGAGAATGTCTCCCACATACTTGGTCTGATGTAGAAAGATCCCATTCGGTGTCTGATCCACCTGTAACCCGAGAAAGAATTTCATCTCCCCCATAGCACTCATCTCAAACTCTTTCTTCATAACTGCTTCAAACTCTTTGCATAATTCGTTGTTTTGAAACGAAGATTATGTCATCGACATAGATTTGTACTAGCAGTAGGTCTCCATCTTTTTCTTTGATGAACAGTGTGCAGTCAATGACTCCCTGCGAAAGCGTGTTTCACAAGATGAGTTGAGAGTTTCTCATACCAGGCCTTAGGAGCTTGATGAAGCCCGTATAAGGCCTTGTCGAGTTTGTAAACTCTGTCCCGATGATAAGGATCTTCAAATCCCTCGGGTTGACTGACATACACTGTCTCTTGAATTTCCCCATGAAGGAATGCACTCTTCACATCTAATTGATAGACTTTAATCTTCATATACGATGCATAGGCAAGGAAGATACGGATGGCTTCCATCCTTGCCACTGGTGCAAACACTTCATTGTAGTCAATCCCCTCGACTTGGCAAAATCCCTGAACAACCAGTCGAGCCTTGTTCTGATAATGACCCTTGGTCATCTTTCTTGCATTTCAAGACCCATTTGGTGCCAATGACCTTAGCACCTTTAGGTTTATCTACCAGAGTCCATACTCCTAACTTCTTGAACTGAAGAAGTTCTTCTTGCATGGCACTCACCATGCCTCATCGTTTAGTGCATCACTAACGTATTTTGGCTCAAACTGCGAGACAAAAACACCGATAAGCACCATCATGAATGTATCCCTTTTCCATAACAGAGGCATAATCAGCTGAGTACAGCTGATTTCGGGTTTGTACTCCTGATCGGACATCCCCAATGACATTGTCTAAGGGATGATAAACGTTTAGACGTGATCCGGAGTAGTAGGAACTGCTACCTCAGAGCAAGGTTATGAACATTTGGTCTGCATCTGAGGTAGAAGGAGTTTGAGGTTCCGAAGTCGAAGGTGCATCACCGTTAGATGCTTGTGGACTTTCAGGAACTGGAACCTATTGCTCCTGACTGTTCTGGTCATCTTCTTCATCATCTTCAGAGGAGGAGTCACTGTCATCGACTACTCCCCTGACTGAGTAGATGATTCTCCCTGTGAACTCGATGATGTTGGATCAAGAGTGGTGTATTCAAGATATCATCCATCATTAGAGTAGCCAACTCATCATCAGAAGGAGAGATAGGGATGTTGAAGGACTTAAAGAATCCATCATAGTCGAAAACGTAGGCGGGTCCTTTGCAGTAGGTGGGTGGTATATCTTTGAACATCAACATTACACCACACTTACTAGAACCGTTGAGTTGTTGTAAACTCTTGTTCGGTATGTTGTATCCTAGGAAGATTCCTTCATCAGCCTTCTCGCTAAATTTACCTTCTTGAGTTTCTTCAGAAGTGTACACGGTGCGCCAAATGGTTCGAGATACTCCAGATTCGGTTTACGTCGTTGTAGTAGCTCGTAACATGTCTTTCGTGGCGCTTGACTATTAGAACTCGATTCAGTGTATAACACGCATTAGCCACTGCCTCATCCAGAATTGATAGGCAGTTTCGATTCTGCCAGCATTGTCCCTGCTGTCTCTATCAAGCTTCTGTTCTTTCTCTCAGCAACACCATTCATCTGAGGCTGTATGCAGAAGTGAATTGATGCACAATTCCCTTTTCCTGCAATAAGCCTCCATCCATTGATTCTTGAACTCGGTTCCGTTGTCTGATCACACTGTCTTACCTTCAGCTTGTATAGGGATTCCAGTGTGGTACCCATTCCTTGAAGGATTCAAATGTTTCTGATTTGGATTTCAGAAACATTACCCAAGAGAACCTTGAGTAGTCATCAGTAACTACATAGCAATACAAGTCGCCTGCGATGCTTCTTGTACTGACTGGACCAAACAGATCCATGTGAAGAAGCTCAAGAGGAAGTTCATAGAATGAACCGCTTTTTTATGAGATTTCTTGTCTGTTTGCCCTTTGCATGCAACACAAAAATCAGGAAGTTGGAAATTCTTGACATTAACTCCTTCACAAGATCCTTCTGGATCAAGTGATTCATTTTCGTTGATTGATGTGTCCCATTCTCCTATGCCAGGAGATGGAGTCCTCTCATGGCTTTGATAAAAAGCACTAAACTTCATGATCCGTTGTCGAAGCTGTTGAGAGATCCAAAACATAAAGGTCTTTATATCTTGAAGCTGTCATCAGAACTTGGTCCTCTGGAATAACGTAGTCTTTCTTAAGGACGTAACACTTCTTGTTGTCGAATATGACTTTAAAACCTTTATCACAGATTTGGGAAACAGAAAGTAAGTTGTTTTGAAGTACTGAACGTAGTTCACCCTATCAAACTTAACTTTCTGATTTCCAACTTCTCCCTGAGCTGTGATATAACCCCCTTTGTTTCCAGCAAACGAAACATGCCCTCATTTTATTTGCTTGACGTTTGATAAAAGAGCTGTTTCCTGTCATGTGCCTGGATGCTCCGATGTCTACAATCCACGTGTTGGTTTCAGCACTGTAGTGAACACCCTGCACATACAAAGTAAAACATTAGTTAGGTGAGGAACCCAAGCCCTTACTGGCTTGGGTTTCCAGAGGCATCACACATCATGAATTCAACCATTGTCCCTTAGAGGGTAAGGGAAGCTCAGGTTCCTTCTTGTCATCATTATCAGACACAGAGGATGACTTCTCTTTCCATAAGCCAGATTTGTGCAATTCCTGTTTGTGATAAACAATCGACTGGCTAATGGGTTGAACGTTAGGTTCGCTAGTTCGTCTAGGTGGAGTTAAGGAACACCTCTTATAAGACCTAGGTTTGAATTCTGAAATCAATCTCTCTTAGGTGTCTGATAGTAATGACAGAAGGAAGCAATGTGTCCACACTCTCCACAGTTGTAGCACGACCTGCTATCAACTTTATGATTAAACATTCTTTGTGGAGATGTGTGTGACACCCTGGTAACATTACTTAGTTTGGGTTTAGACTCTGTTTCTTTTGAAGTTTCTCCTGTTTAACAAAATTAATTGTTTTAACATTTTCAACATCTTTTTCTTTTGGTTAACTGGTTTTGACATGAAGCTTGGGAAAGAGTTACATTAGCAGTCCTTTTAGAATCAGATTTGACTTTGTTTGTCCCAAACTTTATATTAATCTTTTCAAATTCTTTTTCCAGATTAACACAAGGCATTTTACCCTTGCCTTTGAAGTGGCCACCTTTGTTTTGTTCCAGATTCAATTGATGAACATGAGGAATCTGGATCACTAACAAGCGGAGTAGACACCACATGATCCTTATGGGTTGTTATTTAAAGGTCTACTCTTAGTGTTCATCAAGGTCTCAGGTGGTGGAGGAACCACTTTATAACCCAAACCCTCGCCGTTGTTTCGTTCTCTCATAAGTGTTGGACAATGTGTGATGAACTTGTCCAACTGTGCAGTTTTTGCTTTAATGAGTTTACTTCTACTTCTAAAACTGCCTTTGCTTCTTAGTGCCTTCTTAGGGAGTTAAGATAGTACCTAATATCATTATTGGTTAAATGCAACTACTTCAGTTTCCCTAAGCCTTAGTCAAAAGGTCTATCTTTTCTTTGTAACTGTGCTCATTTGTTTTAAAACTCTATTAGCCTCAGTGCACAGTTGCAAATCCCTACTAAGTTATCATTATGATCTAATAACCTAGAAAATTTCTCATCTATGCTATCTCTAAAAGTATCACAATTAGAACAAGCATGATTTTAAACAGTTGGTCAGTGGTACTTACCTGAGGAGGTTCAGTAGAGTTAGCCATCAACGCAGCATCAGATGTCAATGGTTCTGGTGATTCTTTCTTTGTTGTTGAAATCTCTTCTTTAGGCTTGTAGCTGACCTCAGTTGCAGTTGTCTCTTCTATATTTGACATTGCTATCTCAACTGCGATATCTCCCTCACTCGCGGAATCATCATCTAAATCTTCGACACTGGCAATATTTGATTCCCTTGGACAGACAAACCGAAAACTCCAGTCCCGTCCTTCATCAATCAGGAGCAGTCAAGGCTTTTGGATCCTTGCTTGATGAGGTAGAACTGCTAGCTTGCTTGTCTTGACGAGTGAAGGATGAGAATGGGTTCCCGTTCCCAGTCTTCTTTGGCTTCACACATTCTCTCTTGAAGTGCCCCTTTCTCCACAGTTAAAGCAGGTCACTTTACTCTTGTCAAAGCCAATGTGGTATCCTTAGTAGCAACCAAGTTTTGTCGGTCTTTTCACAAACTTCTTCGCCCTCCAGACAGCACTAGCTAAGGCCCACATAATATCCATTCTTTCCAGCTCCATTTATCCACCTGCTCGTAGTCCCATCTGCCAGATGGTAGTTCCAATCTTCCCAGCAACAGTCCATCATAGGAATGTACCACTGCTGCCAAAAGTTCCATGTGCTCTCGAGCTACTCCACAGTCACATTACCTAGGTTCTCGGTCTTCAGTCTAGTAGCATTCGCTTCAGTTCCAATGTAATGGGTACAAGAAGACCCTAAAGTTTCTGAACCTGAAGGAGAAGCTTGTGAAGGACCCGATGAGCTAGACACAATGCAGTCTGAAGAGGTGCTCCAGACATCTTAGCTTGAGGTGTGGCATTGTAGAAAGGTGGATTCTGAGTGTACGAAGACTTCTGAGCTCTGTACTTCATCCTAAGTGCTTCGTCTCGTAGCTTTAGAATGAAGTCATTGATATCCAACTTTCCCAGCATCTCATTCTGTCTCAGATTTGACACAAATGAAGCCCACTTTTCCAGCAAACCATCTGCAAAATTTGACACCTTTTCTTCCATGGTAGTAGCAACACCATGTGTATGCAGTTCACATTAAATGGTAGAATCTATCAATAACATCGTCCAAACTCTCGTTTCCTATCGATGAGAAGTTGTCAAATTCCTTCTTCAGTTCCTTAGCTTAATTGCCTTCAGCGAAGCATTTCTGTCGTATCTCTTTTCCAGCTCATCCCACAACTTCTTGCCTGCTTATTCTCGAGTACTAGTGGAAAATATCTTTAGGAATAGACTGTGTAATCAATGCATAAACTCTCTTCTCTGCATTATACTTGACTTTCTGAGCATCGGTCATCCTCCTAAAGTAAGTTTACCCCATCTGCTCCCACCGGCATACTATACCCAATCTCCTAGCTTCCCACAAATTTGGATCCACTCCATTGAGGTAGATCTCAAAACGTTGTTTCCAGTGGGGAAACTCATCCAACGTTAAGAGTTTTGGTGGTTAGTTATGATTTCCGACCTCACTCTCAAGCAACAGTAGGTTATGGATACTTGAGTCCTTGCCGGCAGTAAACGCTGACATCTGATCTTCCATCAAGATTAACCTTTAAGTGTACTAACCAACTGTCAAACTGGTGCGACAGGGTGATGCGTATGGGCTATCCTGCATATGAACTATGCCATTGGTTCAATCGTGCGGTTGAACTAAGCGATTGGTTCAGTCGAGCGAATGAAGCTGATGCGTATGAACACTACGAACGGATGGTTCAGTCGTACTAATGGAGAGGCGACTCAGTCCAATCGTGCGTCTGGAGTATGCGAATGAGTCCAGTCGTGCGAATGGCTCACTCGTACGACTGAAGCTGCTGTTTTGCGAAAATTCTAGGGTGAACGTGTTTTAGCCGTAAAAATTCAAAATTTTGCAAACCCTAATCGCTAAGGCCGTAGAGAAACGTAACTTGATGAGCAGGGTACGTCCAAGACAACTTTGACACAAAAGATTGCGTTTTTAGTGTAAAAAACACAAAACTTTTTATCAATCTTGATTGAATCACACGTAATCAAGAGCCAAAGCTCTAATACCACTTGTTAGGACCTGGTATTTGAACGAAATACTAATGATTAATGTGTAAACCAAACCAAATAGTGCGGAATCCTATTTGATTGCGATCCAATCAGTGAGAACGCACGTAGAATCAATAAGTATTGAATCTAAAGTAAGAATCGATTGGGAATCGATGTACTGCGATCTATGAACTTGGAGTATCAACTTGGAGGTTTCTGGACGGCTAGGGTACGTCTGGAATCGAAATCGATAAAATCTCTAGTTTTCCACGAATTGGGTTGTATTTATAGGTTAGTACTCTTCATTCGTGCGACTGAACCATTAGTATGCTTCAGTCGTGCGATTGAACCATGCGGTTGATTCATCCGCACGATGAGTGTTCAATCGTGCGACTGAGCCAATCTTATTTACAATCATACGACGGATCCAGTCTCTTGGTTCAGCGTGCGACATGCGTCATCATATGAAGTTATCATGCGTATGGTCCATTAGCATGGGCCATTCGTATGAGAACTTCATATTGTTAAGTTTGATGTATTAATTATATAACATTATGTGTAACAATTCAAACAACCACAAACCTAATTAACCAATTTAACATCGACTCATTAATGAAATATTAAACATATAAATAACAAACAATCAATATCATTTCATTAATCATTCCAAACATTATATCAGAATCAGACAAACAAGATCTATTACATTCATATCATGATCTAGGGACATACATGTATCATAGTATCCTTTGATTCGTATTATCATTATCAGAGCCAAACCACTCATGGTTAAATAGGTGGTGAAAAACAATGTGGTAAATGATTGTCGATACTCCAACTCTCTCTATCTTTTTTGGCTTAAAGATGGCATGGTTACAGATCTAGGTTTCCTTAATGGGGTTTGTTTTTAGTTAAATGGAGAAGATGAAGTGGAGAGATGGCGATGGAGCGTTTAGGTGGTGACGGTGGTCTTTAGTGGTGGCGACACTTAGTATGGTGAAGACTCTGGTATGAACTTGAAGTGGGTGGGGGAGATCTTGGTGGTGGATGAGAATCATGTCGTGTTTGCGGGCAATTTTAGGCGATGGTGGTATGTTGGTTAGGTGATGGTGGTGCCCGGATAATTTGTTTGGCCCACAAATGGTGTCTCTCTTTATAATACACACAAATGGTCCTAACAAAAATAAAGTTAATTACATAAATGGCACATTTATTTATAAAAGGGTAGTATGGTCATTTTACTCTAATTTAACGGAAAAGTTAACGAAAGTTAGCTTAGTACCCAAACTCACTATAAAATTAAAAGTATAAAACCTAAACTTGTTACTCCAAAAAGTTAGTACCAAAACTTGTTATTTTTATCAAACTATAAAGACATCTATGTAATTAACTCTTAATGTAATTATCTAATGTATATAAAGGTGGGCAGGTGTGATTTATCCTATATCCACTCTATAGTGAATAGGATCACATCAAGTTGAGTTTTACTGCTTAGATCAAATCCCTAGTAATATAGGTAACACTACAAAATATTGTGCTACATTAACACACAAAAAGTGTCATAAAATACTCAAAATGTACCACTAATGGCCCCTGTATGAATGTGTGCCACACAAAAAAGTGCCACTAGAAGCAGTGCCACTAAAGCCATTTAGTAGCACTTTTTTTTGTGCCTCTATTCTTGAAAAGATTTTTAGTGCCACTTTTATTACAAAATCTATACCAATTAGTGGCAATTTTTTTGCCATAAATTTAATAAAGGCTTTTGTGGGCACGAATGATGTGGCAAGAAATGTATTTGTAGTTAGATATAAATCATGGTTTTCAATCATCACTAAATTGCATTTAAAAAAAATGGAAATGACAAACACTTAAAGTTATATAATCATAACATAGATTATGGTTTCAATCCAAAACATGTTCCAATTTTAGCAAATAAATACATAGTAAGTTCCAAACGTCTTCAAGTGTTTACAAACAAATTAAATATGTTTATTCCGGTCATTAACTCTATTCCAAGTAATCCATGAATGTTGGTATCTCTACTGCACCAACACTTCACATTTTGTCAACCCTTCCTTCATCATCATGACTTTTTGAAGATGATATTCATTACTAGATGAAGAATCAACATGAGGGAACTAAAAATACAAATTAATGAAAATAGATTTTAATAAAAAGTAGTAAGGACAAGCAACTATAAGATATAAGGACCCAAAATTTTGTGTACATGAAGGAATAAACGGGTCAAACAAGTTAAGTTGTACATATACTAAATAAACGGGTCAAATAAGTAAAGCCATATATATTAATAAATGGGTCAAACAAGTAATACATATAGTAATAAATGGCTCAAACAAGTAAAATTATACCTATGGAATTAAACAGGTCAAACAAGTAAAGCTATGCATATAATTTAAACGGGTCAAACAAGTTAAGTTGTGCATATAGTAACAAACAAGTCAAATAAGTAAAGCTGTATATGGAGGACCGTTGAAGGGTGTATATTTGCAACACAATAACTCAAAGAGGAGATTAACTAAAGCTTAATCAAACAGTAAACTGGATTAACCAAGGTAACACACTAAGAACACAAGTAATATAAGAGATAGAACACAAAGAACACAAGTATATGGTTTTCAAGATTGCACTATATTGCTTTCTCTATGTTCTATTACAAGTGTTACAAAGCATATATGAAAGATACAAGAACATGAGATACTTATACTACATCCTACAGCTGGCTATACTTTGAAATCTTGCTGGATACAATTGACTAGACACAAAACAAAATCAATTGTAGAGTCAAAAGGCAGATTGCCTTTTGACTTGTGACTATGACATGCCATAGCTCACATCCTTATCTATTACAAAAAGGATAAAGTACTTTAAGTAGAAAGTTGCAAACTCAAGACCTCAATATACAGTTACCAAAAGCATGGACTTTTCACCAACTCATGTAAGTTGGTGACGTTACACAGGTGCAGCGGAAAGGTGTTCAGCTTTATGGAAAAGTACATCAGATAAAGCATGTATTAAAAGTATTCGGAAGAAATCTGTCTTCACAAGTTGAAGCTTCGGAAGACTTTGTCTCTGAGGCTTCGGAAGACTTCATATTTGGCTTCGAAAGATATTGTTCTTGGCTTCAGAAGACTTTACACTTGGAGTATTTTCTGTTGCATGTGTAAAACTTCCTAAGCATTCTTCTTCAATGCACTTGTGCAGCATGCAGGATACACATTGGATGTTTTAGGTTGCATCATCCTCTTCATTAATCTCTACAAACTCCCCTTAGGCTGATGCTACCAAAACAGTTAGTAGACTTCAGATGTCAAAAGTCCTCCTTAGGATGATCACCAATCCTTTCTTCATAAGGTGATCAGATCCTTCAGACTATCAAAGTGTCTTCTCATATCAAAGAGGTCATGCAGAGGCAATTTAAACATAACTTGCCATGTGTAAATGTCTTCAATGCCTTGATCTCTAATGACATGCCATCAATCTAGATTTCTGGTGTATGTCCAAGACAAGATGGGTCTTCCTGATGCTAGAGGAGCTATTTGAATTGGAGTTAATGTAGCATCCTCTGGCTGCACAACCTCAAGATGTTCTGACTCATCCTGGGGTTTAGAAGAGGGTGCAGTCTTCTTCTTCCTTGGCTTTGGTTTAGAAGCCATCCTCTTCTTTCTATTATAGGGTTTAACTGAGAAGACTGGCCTGTAGTAGCAGATTGATCTTCACTGTCTTTCTCAGTTGGGACTTCCTCTCCCTCAGGCTTAGATGGAGAGGGAGGTTGACCCTGCTGTGGATCAGAAGATATAGCTTGCTGAGTTTCAGCAGGAGGTTCAGGTTGTGTTGTCTCTGGTTGTTCAACCTTAACCTCCACTTCAGGTGGGGCTTGATTTGGAGTAGAGTGTAAGTCAATGAGGTCTCCACTTTTGAGCTTCAATTTGATCACCCTTATATGCTCATCCATAGTGGATTGATACATGGGGCCAAGTCTCCTTCCAGAGAATCCATATAGCTTCAAAAAGCTCATCATCCTTTGCCTATGAGCATACTTCTTCATGCACTTTTGGATGATAGCTCTTGATTTTGCAGCGGCTTCCCTTAGTTTCTTCTTAGTTGTCTTTCTGTCCTTGATTATCTCAAGTTCAAGCTGTTTTAAGTACTCAATCTCAACATAGTCATAGGACAAGGGAAGGAGTGCATCTGCCTGATAGAAGCCTGTGGCACTCAGGTAGTTGATCATCTTGATCCTCTCTTCTTCTTTGTCTACTTGAGGTTCTTATTGAACCACATCTTCTTGTGCAGGACTTTGCTGAACTGGGGAGAGAGTAGGCATATCCTTGTATAGTATTTTTCTTCTGCTCTCTTTTTTGACTTGTACTAGAATCTCTGCATCTTCTGCCTCCTTCTTCTCCTTTGACCTTTCTAGATCAACCAGTTCATTCAGCTCTTCTAAGGGGAGAGAGATGACACTGTCTATTTCATAGTTCCTTATCTGCAGGTAATTTATCTTGACTGCCCTTAACTCATCATTCTGAGTATCTGGTCTGGGGGCAACCCTCATAGCAGACTCCATGAGTCTTGAAGACTCAGCAGAGGAACTTTTTCCCTCAGCCTCCTTTTCCGCTCTCTCTCCTCCTCCTCAATCTCCTTATATGTCATCTTTCTTTTCCCTTTGTCACTCACAGACCTTTGTGACTCAGGGTGGAGAGAGCTTTGGCCTTCATTGCTTGTTGCAGCATCTAAGCTCTGCCCAGAGAGAGGTTGAGAAGCACCTTCACCAGCAGGTGTCTCAATAGGAGTGTGGATCTCTACAGCAGTTGATGATGATGAGACAGGGGTCTCTGGTTCTACCACTGGGCCTTCAGTCAAGGTTTCCCCTATGAAGCTAATCTTAGGGTCTGCCTCAACATCCGTTGACCGGTGGCTTTGCCAGATTGCCTAAGTCTCCTTCTTAAGCTGAACTCTGTAGTGATCCTGTCTTGGATTCTTTGAGCTGGTCTGTCAGCTTGTCTTGATTTTCTTGGGTTGAAAAGTGGCATGTTCACTAAATCCAAACCTTCATAGTAGTTCAATGTTTAAAAATTAAAGACTTCTTGTTGTCCTTGAACTCTTATGATGATTAGGGCTTTCCTGAGGTTGGCATACCTCCACCCAATGATGTGATTGGAAGATGGTGAAGATGACATAGCCCTTGGTATCCCATCCTCAAACAGACTCTGTATGAAGGTGTCAGTGTAGTCCACATCAATGTGAATTTGAGGAGGTTGCTGAGAATGCACAATTGCAAGTGAGGATGGTGAGTCCTCAATGTCCACTCTCTCTAAAGAACTCCCAGGTTCTGTGGCTGTAATAACTTTCTCCCCCTTTTTGGTAGCATCACCCACTTGCATAGGTGAGCTGGAAGATAGGTTAATCACATCCACAGGTTCTTGTGTTCCTGGTTGAGCACTTCTTAGAGGTCTCCCAGCTAGTTTTTCCTTAAGATATGAAATTCAAGTTGCTGATCATTGATCCTTTTGTGTAAGGTAGTCACCTGAGATTCAAGGTGACTAACCTTTGAGACTAAATAGGTGCATGTTTTAGTCAGTTTGTGCACCTTTAGTCTCAGATCCCCTCATCTTCATCAGAAGACTCATTGGGGGATGAGATGATTGGACCAAAGTCCTCTCTCTCACCACCAGCTTCAGGTTCTTGGCTGCTGGTTTTCCTCTGCTCACAGGCAATCTCAGTTGAGATTTCAGTGGGCTGGGTTGCCATGGTTGAGGTCTTAATGATGTAATCACTTTCAGAAGTGAGAGCCTCTTCCATATGGACATCCTGAACAGGTTCAAAAGTGTCCACCTCAGTTGTAGGTGACTGATGTGGGTTAGATATAGGAGACTCAAGATCATTCATCTCTCTTTGAGTAGGGGTAAAGAAGAGAGACTCATTATACTCACTGAAACCTAGATCTTCATCAGTATAGAAGTCAAGGTGGGGAAATGGTTGGTTGAGATCTATAGGCTAGGGATGGTAACTGTCCCTGAAGGTTGATCACTTGAGTGTTGAGACTCAGAGTGATGGCTTAAGGCAGTTAGGCTAATGAGCTCATCAGGCTGAGCATGAGGAACCTCATCACTGATTCTTGAAGAGATGGGAGTGGTCTGCTCCTCAGGAGAAGTGGGAGCTCCAGTGTCCACTTCTTCCTGTATTGGTGAGTAATGGGGGCCTCCACAGACTTAATAGCCTGAGTAGGGGTTTGTTTGGATTTTCTTTGGTATGTGATGGTGATTTGAGGTTGTGTGGGTGGTTGGGAGGTAGCAGGTGTGGGCTCAACACTAGCTTGTGCTGCTAGGTTGTCACCTTGAGCAATGAGCTCTAACAATTTTGGGACAAGGGCTGTTTCTACCCAGAGAAACCAATAGTGGGCTTCCTCAGTATTTTAAAGATGTCGGGCTTCATCTGTCCAAATTTAAGAATGTTACCTGTTTCCTTCAACTGTGAGCCCAGTTCACAGTTAAGAGTGTACAGGACATATCTAGGAAACATGTAATACTCTAAGGAGTCTAAATTAGCAAGGAAATTTGTATAAACAAACTGAGAATACCTGAATTTGACCCTTGAACCATTCCATGGATTATGAAGGAGAGATCCTCGAATCTGGTCCCATCCACCATGCTTGTTTGAGCAGGAATCTCCATTGGGATGAGACCTTCCCTTTCCTAAAGGTCTTTACGGAAATCTCGCTCATAGCCCATCTGCCCAAAGGAATGATTGACAGCTTCCTTTGGGAATAACACCTCACCTTCTTCATCATCTAGCTAAAGATGCATAATGATGATGGCTGGAGTGATGAAGACTGTTCTCCCCTGCACTGTGGCAGACAGTGCCTTCTCCCCATCCCTAACAACCTCTTGGCAGGTTTTCTAGAATTCTAGCAGATGATCCTCATAGAGTGGAGGATCAATGGTTAGGAGGTGAAGTAGTTAGACAAAGCTAAAAAACGACAAACCTCAGAGAAATGAGGATCTCTCTCAGAGCTTAACAGAGCAACTGATTATGTTGTCTGTGTAGCTGCTGGTAAAGTTGGAATCATTTTGTGAGCAAGGTTGGTTAGTTTGAGGTAGCTTAGAGATAAAGAAATAAGGAAGAAAGAAATTTTAGATAGAAATTTTGGGTTTTTAGGTTTGGAGGAAGAACAGATGAAAGAAAGAGGGGGGGAAACCGTTGGGTTTATATGTGAGAGGGATTTCAAATAAAGTTAATGAAAGAGGATAAACTTTGAAATCGGATGTCGGTCCACCTCTGAAAAAGTAGTTACTTTTGCTCAAAAAGAAGTTTTCTTGGAAGTCAAAAAGCTTCCGAAGGTTTATTATCTTCGGAAGTTTTAATTAAAAAGCTTCCGAAGCTAAAATGACTACAGAAGAATTTCCTGAGAGTTTTGAGAATTTTGCTTCGGAAGAGAAATTAAAACTTGAATGCTTTGTATATAAGACAACAAAGCTTTAAGAGTTAATTTTGCTTCGGAGGTAAATGGTCCTTGAAAATAAGTAAGTATATAAGAAAGTATTTAAGCTTCGGAAGATAAATCTAAGAGCTCTTCCGAAGGTAAATTTCTTAGACAGTTATTTATTTTGAAGGCATGATTTGCTTCCAAGTTAAAAGCATAACTTCAAAGTATCAGAAATTTTCAAAAATCTAAGGAAGGCCTTCAAAAAGAAATTTTCATCCAAAGAAAACATGAGTTATGAAAGTGATGAACTAGACAACTTAGGACACATATTTTGAGAAATAATAAGAATTAGTTTTAAGAAAAGCTTACTCAAAGTTTATCATCCCAATAGCTAATATTAGATATTTAAATCTCTGTTTATCAAAAGCCTTTGTAAACATATCAGCATATTGTTCATCTGTGTGAACATTGACTAGTTTAATTAATCCCTTTTCATAGTTATCTCTTATTAATGATACCTGATATTGATGTGCTTTGTCCTTGAGTTCTGCACAAGATTCTCTATGATTGAGATAACTATTGTTGTCTATGTGAATGGGAGTCTCCTTGAAGTTTAACCCATAGTCCAGCATCTGATTCTGAATCCAAAGTACTTGAGCACAACAGCTAGCAGCAACAATGTATTCAGCTTCATCAGTTGATGCAGAGACATAGGATTGTTTCTTGCATTGCCGTAAGATAACCTTCCACCAAGGAATTGACATCCCCTAGATGTGGACTTTGCAGTCATGTTGCAGCCACCATAATCCCTATCTGTATAAGCATACAGATTGAAGTCAGGATTCTTGGGGTACCATAAACCAAGTGTTGAAGAACCTTTGAGGTATCTTAGAATCCTCTTGACAGTGATGAGGTGAGACATCTTAGGGTTGGCTTGATATCTTGCACAGATGCATGTAGCAAACATGATATCAGGCTGGCTAGTAGTAAGATACATAAGAGACTCAATCATAGCCCTGTATAAGTGCTCATCTACACACTCCCCCTCCAGATCAGGTCCAAGGGAGTGGTTTCTGGCTATGGGTGTCTTAGCAATCTTACAGTCAGTCATGTTGAACCTCTTGAGTATGTCCTGAACATACTTTGACTGACTTATGAAGATGCCATCTTCAACTTGCTTCACTTGAATTCCCAGAAAGAAATTGAGTTCCCCCATGGCACTCATTGAAAATCTATCTTTCATGAGCTTCTCAAAGTCTTTGCAGAGCTTTGGATTAGTTGAACCAAATATGATGTCATCCACATACACTTGGACTAGCAATATGTCATTTCCATATCCTTTGATGAATAGAGTTCCATCTATAGTACCTCTCCTGTATCCATGTTACAAAGATACTCAGATAGTGTCTCATACCATTTCCTGGGTGCCTGATGTAGCCCATAAAGAGCTTTGTCAAGCTTGCAGACATAATCAGGATGATCAGGGTCTACAAAATCAGGTGGTTATTTAACATACCTCTTCATCAATAACTCCATACAAAAAGGCACACTCACATCAAGTTGAAAAACTTGATGTTCTTGGATGCAGCAAATGCCAGGAATATCCTAACAGCTTCTAATCTTGCCACCGGAGCAAAGACATCAGTGTCGTCAATCCTTTCTTCTTGTGTGTATCCTTGAACAACCAGTCTAGCCTTTTTCTTGATGATGATGCCTCTATCATCTTTATATTCCTAAAAACCCATTTGGTTCCAATGGTAGTCTTCCAGAAGGAAGAGGACAAAGGTTCCAAACTTTCTGCCTTTTGAATTGAAGCAGCTCTTGTTGCATAGCTTCAACCTAACTTCTATCCTTTAGAGCCTCATCAACTTTCTTTGGCTCTATCTAGGACAAGAAATAAAAGTGAAGATAAACATTTGCTTCATGGGTTTGTCCTCTTGTCCTTACTCCTGTGACAATATCTCTAATGATGTTATGGTGGGGTAAGACTTGTGGATCCTAAGCTGAGGGATCACAACAAGTTACTGAGAGAGATCTAAATTAGAGAAATTTAGATCTGGCATAGATGTTTTCCCATCACATCAGCACACTTTTCAAGAGAGACTTGATCCAAGCAATGTGTGACATCATTGATGTTCTCATCTATAGTGTGGTTAGTGGCATCAACAAGTTCTTGGTCACTGTCACCACCACCATTGTTGTCTTCCACAATTGAAGTGTTCTTATATGGTTGTGGAGCCTCTGAGCTGGAACTTGAAGGCACCCCAGAGGTACCAGCTGAGTTTTTCATTGTAGTGCTAATAGAAACCTCATTAGCAGAAGTAGTTCCAAGTGGAGCTGAAGATGTATGACTTGAAGGTCATCTTAGCTCAAATCTTGAATCAGGATCACCTGTATTTAAATTTTCTACAGATCCTGAAACATTCTCACAAGCTTTGTTAAAACAGTTGGTAACTAAGTCAATATTAAATAACCAATTCGGACCAGAACCAGCAACACAAGGTGTGTGTTCATTGAAAGTCACATTGGCTGACTCCTCAGCAACTCTAGTTTTGAGATTGTATACTCTGTAAGCTTTAGCTTGAGAAGAGTATCCAATAAAGTGTCCATCATTGATTCTCAGCAAACTTGGCAATTTGATCTTTGGTATTCAAGATGGTGCAAGGACATCCAAATGACCTAAGAAAACCAATGAAAGGTTTCCTCTTGTGCCAAAGTTCATAAAGAGTCTTGCCATGGGTCTTAACTACTAAAACTCTATTCTGCACAGAGCAGGCAGTGTTGAATGCCTCTGTCTAGAATGTGATGGGTAGCTTAGAGTCAGACAACATGGTTCTTGCAGCTTCAATCAGTGTCATGATCTCCTCTCAGCAACACCATTTGGCTGAGGAGTCTTAGGAGCACTGAATTGTCTTGTAATACCCTTTTCATCACAGAATGTATCAAGGAGTTGGTTCTTAAATTCAGTTCCATGATCACATCTTATGATCTTGACCTTGTGATCGGATTGATTCTCAATCTTTAAGATTAAATTCTTTAGAATCTCAGGAGTCTCATCCTTAGTTCTAAGGAAGAAAACCCAGGTAAATCTTGTAAAGTCATCTGTGATCACTAAACAGTAAGAGGTCCTTCCAAAACTCATTACACTGGTGGGGCCAAAGAGATCCATATGTAACAAGTGTAGGGGTGTAGTGATGGGGTTTCTTTCCTTAGGCTTGTGAGAAACCCTATGCTTTTTTCCCTTTCAGGCATGCAACACAGTGGTCATCACTTGTAAACTCTTTCTTTGGCATTCCAATTACCAAATCATGCTTAATTAGTTATTCATGTTCTTAAAGTTTACATGGCACATTCTTTTACCCATAGGAAAGACTCATCACTATTTGCTTTAGACAGAAAGCATGAAACTTCTCCAGAGGAGAGGTTTCTTGTAAATCCATCTTGTACATGTTTCCTTTCCTGGGGGCTCTAAGCAGGATATGCTCAAGAGGAATGACCACACCAGGCTTAAGAACAATGCACTCATGCTTGGTAAAGAGCATGTTATGACTCTGATCACAAAATTGAGATACACTCAGAAGATTGTATCCAAGCTATTTGACAAAGTTTACCTTTTCTATGCTGAGCTTACCATTTGTGACCTTGCCCCTTCTAGAAATGTAACCACCTTCATCTCCTCCAAAAGCAACTGGTCTTCCATCAATCCTTTCAAAGTTCTGGAGTAGTGACCTATTGCCTGTCATGTGCCTGGAACAGCCACTGTCTATGATCCAGACATTTTTTTTGTCTTCGGCTGTCCCTGCACAAAGAAAATGATTAGTTACATTTGGAAACCCAAGCCTTGCTTGTCTTGGCTCATTACATGAAGGTAATTCAATAGTAATAGATCCTATGGTTGTACTAAGAGGATCTTGAGTTGTTGTTGATGGAGAATCTTAGTCACTTGGTCTTTCTTAGACATCCACACCACCTTTGGAGTCTTGGACTTGACCTTCAAAACTTCAGAAGCTTTTGGAACTTCGGAAGTTTTGATGACTGATCCTTCGGAAGATTCTGCAGACACTGCAGCATACTTTAGTGCTTCGGAAGAACTCCTTCTTCCGAGACCAACTTCTCTTCCGAAGGTAATTTTCCACTTGCCTTCATCTTAGATTTGGAGCTTTCGAGGGAAACAGATTTTCCTTCGAAGCTTGAATCTTCTTGAGACCCTTTGAAGTCTTTGTCTTGGTCATATGGACAGTACCTTTAGGATAGTATGGACAATCCTTAGCAATGTGAGTGGTACTGTCACACATGACACATTCATCTTTTCTTCACAAGAGCCTTTTCCTGAGAACAAGACTGTCTTTGGCCACATCCCTTCTCCATCTTCATCTTTGCAGATGCTGAGACAGTCCTCTTGGGCTGAGAACTATGCTTGGAGTTTGATGGTCCAGGCTGTGCAGCAGTGGTACACAACAGATCAGTCTTCTTCTTGTTACTGGATGAGTTGAACAAGAACCAGAACACTTAGCAGAAGAGTTTTGGTTGATGTCTTCAGTCCCTATCACTTTAAACCCTGCAGAGATGAAAACTTGTTTCTGCTTAGAGTCAAAAGTAGCCTTGATCTCTTTAGCCTTCCTTGCCTTTCTTTTGCTCTTCTGATCAAGTTCTTTCTCATGGACTTGGTCATCACAGTTCTTCTTCTCCTCAGAAGAATAGTGACCCTTCTTGGAATCCTCCTCTTCACTCTTCTCAGAGGAATTCTTCACTATCTCTTCTTCATCCTCCTCACTCATAGGATCTATGAGAGGATGCTCATCTTCACAAGTTCCACACCTAGGAGATCTTAGGACAAGATTGTGTGTGGAGGAGCTATCTTATTGGATCCCAGTCCCTGCTGTTAGATAGCACACTTGTTGTGTACGGATGAGGATATCATGTTCTTGAAGGTCTTTTCTTCAAGAACACTATTTTCTGCCTGGCTTTGCTTTGCGAACAAGCTCAGCCTGGCACTCAGTTAACTTGGTTATGAGATCTTTGATTTGAGTCCTAAAATATGTGTGTTCATGTTTAACAACTGAAATGGTTTTCTCTAGGTCCTCTACCTCAGTTTATAATCATTTCCAGACTTTCTAAAAGCAGATTTCAAAATGTTTAAGGACTCAAGGTCAGATCATCTCTAGGTTATAGGACCTGTATGTGTTAACTTTAGCAATGCATTCAGGAGTACAGAGATGTTCCAATACCTTGGCTTCATCATGATCTGCCATCAATACTGGTTAGGAGAATCATCTTCAACCTGAAAGCTCTAGTCAAAGCCTCATTCTTCAACAACAACAACAGCCTGTTGCTTGACTTCTCATTCTAGAGAGCTTTGTCAGTGTAGTTTGGTCTGGATTGTGTTTGGCCACCATTGCTCTAGATGCCTTACACTCTCTAGCAAAGTGGCCCATCAAGTTACAGTTATAACACTTGACTTTGCCTTTGTCCAGGCCAAACTTTCCACTAGTTGCATTGCTTGGGAACTTCCTTCCAGTCCCCTTGTAGAACTTCTTGGCTCTGTGAGTGAGAAGAGCCATCTGCTGGACTATTTCCATGTATTCCAGATCATATGGATGAATACAGTCTAGGTCTTTAAGAGTGAAAAGAGAGTTGTCATAGCTTTCATCAGAAGACACAAAAGTTTGAGAAGAGCTTGTCTCTTGGAATGGGCTTCCTTAAGTGTAGTTCTCCCTTGGTGTCTCTGGGAAGGTGATGAAAGGATCCTTTGTTGAGTTATCAGGGTAGCATAAGAGATGATGTTTGGGTTCTATGCTATCTTTTCAACCACATGTAGGGCTAAACCCATTTGATTGTTGGGGTTGCCAGATGAACCTTGCATGTTCATCTCCATCTGGTAGCCACTGAGAATCCCATATAACTCTATTAGAGTAAGAGCTTTGAGATTTTCAGTTCTCTTGATCACCACCCAGTAGTGTGTCCATTGTGTAGGAAGAGAGGACATGAAATTCCTTACAATGTCTATTCTTAAGAGAAACTCCGCCATCCACTAGGGTATCCACAATCTCAACATACCTGAAATATTGCTGAGTCATGGTTTCACCTGTTTTGAAGGTGAAGTTTTCAAACTGCTGCTTCAAGAGATCCTTCTTGTTCTCCTTGGCTTCAGAGGAACCCTCATACATCAGTTTCAGTGCATCCCACAACTGCTTGGCTGTTTTGCACTTCTTGAAACCTTTGTACATAGAGTTTGGAAGGGCAGTTTGAAGAGCTGTCATGGCTTTTCTATCAATCTTACTCTCTTCCTATCTTCATCAGAGTAGTTAGCCACATCTTTTTGGATCATACCAGCACCAGTAGCAGAAGGGGTGTTGGGTATGAAAGGTCCATTCTCAATAGACTCCAACATTCTTGAATCAAGAGACCTGATGAAACCTTCCATTCTCAAACACCAGGTATCAAACTCATCAAGAGTGATCAGTAGGGACTTCTTCATGGTTCCAGTTTCCATATGAGTCTTGGAAATGGCTGCCATTTTAAAAGTTTAGTATTTGTGTGTGTGAGGGATCTTAAGATGGTGAGATCTTATATCAAGAGCCTGAAAAGCTCTGATACCAATGCAGGAGCGTTGAAGGGTGTAGATTACAACACAACACACAAAGAGGAGATTAAGTAAATCTTAATCAAACAATAAACTGGATTAACCAAGATAAGACACTAAGAGCACAAGTAATATAAGAGACAGAACACAAAGAACATGAGTATATGGCTTTCAAGATTGCAGTATATTGCTATCTCTATGTTCTATTAGAAGTGTTACAAAGCATATATGAAAGATACAAGAACATGAGATACTTATATTACATCCTACAGCCGGCTATACTTTGAAACCCAGCTGGATACAATTGACTAGACACAAAACAAATTCAATTGTAGAGTCAAAAGGCAGATTGCCTTTTGAGTTGTGACTATGTCATGCCATAGCTCACATCCTTATCTATTACAAAAAGGATAAAGTACATTAAGTAGAAAGTTGCAAACTTACTAAGCATTATGTTGCATGTGTAAAACTTACTAAGCATTCTTCTTTAATGCACTTGTGCAGCATGCAGGATAGACATTGGATGTTTTAGGTTGCATCAGCCTCCTCATTAATCTCTACAAACTCTCTCTACGCTGATGCTACCAAAACACTTAGTAGACTTCAGATGTCAACAGTCCTTATTAGGATGATCACCAATCCTTTCTTCATAAGGTGATCAGGATCCTTCAGAATATCAAAGTGTCTTCTCATATCAAAGAGATCATGCAGAAGCAACTTAAACATATCATGCCATGTGTAAATATCTTCAGTGCCTTGATCTCTAATGACATGCCATCTTTCTGGATTTTTAGTGTATGGCCAAGACAAGATGGGTTTTCCTGATGCTAGAGGAGCTGTTGAATTGGAGTTGATGTAGCATCCTGTGGCTGCACAACCTCAAGATGTTCTAACTCATCCTGGGGTTTAGAAGAGGGTGCAATCTTCTTCTTCTTTGGCTTTGGTTTAGAAGCCATCCTCTTCTTTCTCTTAACAGGTTTTAACTAAGAAGACTGGCTTGCAGCACCAGATTGATCTTCACTGTCTTTCTCAGTTGGGACTTCCTCTCTCTTAGGTTCAGATAGAGAGGGAGGTTGACCCTGCTGTGGCTCAAAAGATGAAGCTTGTTGAGTTTCAGCAAGAGGTCCAAGTTGTGTTGTCTCCGGTTGTTCAACCATCACCTCCACTTCAGGTGGGGCTTGACTTGGAGTGGAGTGTAAGTCAATGAGCTCTCCACTTTTTATCTTCTGTTTGATCACCCTTATATGCTCATCCATAAGAGACATGGGGCCAAGTCTCCTTCCGGAGAATCCATATTGCTTCAAGAAGCTCATCATCCTCTGCCTATCAGCAGACTTCTTCATGCTCTTTTGGATGATAGCTCTTGATTTTGCAGCTTCTTCCCTTAGTTTCTTCTTAGTTGTCTTTCTGTCCTTGATTATCTCAAGTTCAAGTTGTTTTAAGTACTCAAACTCAACATAGTCATAGGAAGAGGGAAGGAGTGCATCTGCCTGATAAAAGCCCGTGGCACTCTGTTAGTTGCTCGTTTTGATCCTCTCTTCTTCTTTGTCTACCCGAGGTTCTTGTTGAACCACATCTTCTTGTACAGGACTTTCCAGAACTAGGGAGAGAGTAGGCATATCCTTGTACAATCTTTTTCTTCTTCTCTCTTCTTTGACTTGTACTAGAAGGTCTGCATCTTCTGCCTCGTTCTTCTCCTTTGACCTTTCCAGATCAATAAGTTCATTTAGCTCTTCTAAGGGGAGAGAGATGACACTGTCTATGTCATAGTTCCTTGTCTGCAGGTAATTTATCCTGACTGCCTTTAACTCATCATTCTGAGTATCTGGTTTGCGGGCAACCCTGATAGAAGACTCAATGAGTCTTGAAGACTCAGCAGAGGAACTTTCTCCACTCAGCCTCCTTTTCCTCTCTTTCTCCTCCTCCTCAAACTCATGGAGTCTGCTATCAAGAGCCTGAAAAGCTCTGATACCAAATGTAGGACCGTTGAAAGGTGTAGATTTACAACACAACAACACAAAGATGATATTTACTAAAACTTAATCAAACAGTAAACTGGATTAACCAAGGTAAGACACTAAGAACACAAGTAATATAATAGACAGAACACAAAGAACACAAGTATATGGTTTTCAAGATTGCAATATATTGCTTTCTCTATGTTCTATTAGAAATGTTACAAAGCATATATGAAAGATACAAGAACATGAGATACTTATACTACATCCTACAGACGGCTATACTTTGAAAGCCAGCTGGATACAATTGACTAGACACAAAACAAATTCAATTGTAGAGTCAAAAGGCAGATTGCCTTTTGACTTGTGACTATGACATGCCATAGCTCACATCCTTATCTATTACAAAAAGGATAAAGTACATTAAGTAGAAAGTTGCAGACTCAAGACCTCAATGTATAGTTACCAAAAGCATGGACCTTTTCACCAACACATGTAAGTTGGTGACCATACAGAGGTGTAGCGGAAAGGTGTCCAGCTTTATGGAAAAGTAGAGTTTATATGAAGAGGCTGATGAAACCCAAACACCCAAAGTCTCTCCTGCATGCTGCATAAGTACTTTAAAGAAGAATGCTTTGGAAGTTTTACACATGAAACAGAAATATTCTAAGTGTGAAATCTTCCGAAGCCAAAGATGAAGTCTTCCGAAGCTTCAGAGACAAAGTCTTCCGAAGCTCAACACTTGAAGACAGATTTCTTCCAAAGACTTTTAACAACATTCTTTATCTTATGTACTTTTCCATAAAGTTGGATCCCTTTCCGTTGCAACTCTGCAATGTCACCAACTTATATGAGTTGGTGAAAAGGTCTATGCTTTTGGTAACTATACATTAAGGTCTTGAGTCTGTAACTTTCTACTTCATGTACTTTATCCTTTTTGTAATAGATAAGGATGTGAGCTATGGAATGTCATAGTCATTAGTCAAAAGGCAATCTATCTTTTGACTCTACAATTGATTTTGTTTTATGTGTAGTCAATTGTATCCAGCTGGCCTTCAAAGTATGGCCAACTGTAGGATGCAGTATAAGTATCTCAGGTTCTCGTAACTTTCTAATATGCTTTTTAACACTTGTAATAGAACTTGAGAAAATAATATACTGCAATCTTGAAAACTATATACTTGTGTATCTTGTTCTCTTCTTATTTCTCTTACTTACTTGTGTTCTTAGTATCTTCTATTATGGTTAATCTAGTTCATTGTTTGTTTAAGTTTAGTTTGTTCTCCTCTTTGTGTTTTTGTGTTGTAAGTGACCACCCTTCACCGGTCCTTCATTTGGTATTAGAGCTTTCCAGGATCTTGATATACGATCTCACCATCTTTAGATCTCGCACACACACAAATACTAAACTTTTTAAATCGTAGTCATTTCCAAAACTGATATGGAAACTGGAACCATGAACAAGTCCCTAGTGATCACTCTTGAAGGCTTTGATTCTTGGTGTATAAGAATGGAAGGATTCATCAGGTCTCTAGACTCAAGAATGTGTGAGTCTGTTGGGAATGGACCTTACATACCATACACCCCTTCTACTACTGGTGGTGGTATGATCCCCAAGCCTGTGACAGACTACTCAGATGAAGATAGAAAGAGAGTAGAGATTGACCGGAAGGCCATGACAGCCCTTCAGACTACTCTTCCTAACTCTGTATACAGAGGTTTTATGAAATGCAAAACAACTAAGTAGTCATGGGATACATTGAAACTGATGTATGAGGGTACCTCTGAAACAAAGGAGAACAAGAAGGATCTCCTAAAGCAGCAGTTTGAAAACTTCACCTTCAGAGTAGGTGAAACCATGACTCAGCAAAACTTTAGGTATGTTGAGATTTTGGATACCCTAGTGGATGGAGGAGTTGCTCTTGAGAACAAAGACTTTGTAAGGAAGTTCATGTCCTCATTTCCTTGGCAAAGGACACACTACTATGTGGTTATCAAGAGGACTGAGAACCTGAAAACTCTCACCCTGACAGAGTTATATGGGATTCTCAATGGCTACTAGATGGAGATGAACATACAAGGTTCATATGGCAACTCCAATAATCAAATGGGTTCAACCCTTCATATGGTTTAAAGGGATAGCATGGAACCCCATCATCATCTCATATGCGACCCTGACAACTCACCAAAGGGTCCTTTCATCACCTTCCCTAAGATACGAAGGGAGAACTACCCTAAAGGAAGCCCATTCCAAGAGACAAGTTCTTCACAAGCCTTTGTGCCTTCTGATGAAAGTTGTTTGCAGCTTTCTTTTCACCCTTGAAGACCTAGATTGTATCTATCTAGATGATCTGGAGTACATGGAGATAGTCCGACAAATGGCTCTTCACACTCACAGAGCCAAGAAGTTCGTCAAGCGGACTAGAAGGAAGTTTCCAAGCAATGCAACCAATGGAAAGTTTGGGCTACATTAAAGCAAAGTCAAGTGTTACAACTGTAACTTGATGGGCCACTTTGCTAGGGAGTGTAAGGCACCAAGAACAAATGGTGTCCAAGCACAATCCAGACCAAACTGCACCGATAAAGCTTCCCAGAATGAGAAGCCAAAGCAGGAGACTGTTGTTGCTGTTGAAGAAGTCGGATTTGACTGGAGCTTTCAGGTGGAAGTTGCTTCTCCAAACCAAGCACTGATGGCAGATCATGATGAAGCCAAGGTATTGGAACATCTCCTTACCCCTGAATGCATTGCTAAAGTTAACACATACAGGTCCTACAACTTAGAAATGAGATCTGATATTGAGTCCTTAAACATCTGGAAAGCTGACTTTAGAAAGTTTGAAAATGATTATAAACTGAAGATGGAGGACTTAGAGAAAACTATTTTAGTTCTAAAACATGAGCATACAAATTTTAGGACTTAGATCAAAGACCTCATAACTAAGCTGACTGAGTGCCAGGCTGAGCTTATGATCAGCAAAGCCAGGGTAGAAAAATGTGTTCTTGAAGAAAAGATCTTCAAGAACATGATATCCTCATCCCTGCATAACAAACTGTGCTATCAAAACAAGCGAGGACTAGGATCAAATGAGATAGCTCCTCCACGCACAATCTTGTCTGTAAGATCACCTAGTTGTCGAACTTGTGAAGATGAAATTCCTCTCATAGATCCTTTGAATAAAGAGGATGAAGAAGTGATAGTGAAGATTCCCTTTCAAAAGAGTGAAGAAGAGGATTCTAAGAAGGGTCACTATCCTTCTGAGGAGAAGAAGAAGACTTTAATAACCAAGTCAATGAGAAAGAACTTGATGAAAAAGAGCATAAGAAAACCTAAGAACGCTCAAGAGATCAAGGCTACTTTTGACTCTAAGTAGAAACAAGTTTTTATCTCTATAGGGTTTGAAGTAATAAAGACTGAAGACATCAACCTAAACTCTTCTGCAAAGAGTTCGGTTCATGTTCAAATTATCTCAGTACCAAGAAGAAGACTGATCTATTGTGTACCACTACTACACAGCTTGGACCATCCAACTCCAAGAACAGTCCTAAGCCCAAAAGGACTATCTTACCATCTGCAGAAGGCTCCAAAATTGTTCATCTTGTTCCCAGCAGAAGGCTCTTGGGAAGAAGAAAATGGAATGTGTCATGTGTGAAAGTACTGTTCATCTTCCTAAGGATTGTTCATACAACCGTAAAGGTACTCTTCATATGACAAAGACAAGGACTTCCAAGAGTTCCAAAACTAAGAAGAAGATTCAAGCTTCGGAAGGAAAACTTGTTTCCTTCGGAAGCTCCAAAACTAAGAAGAAGGCAAGTGGAAAATTGCCTTCGTAAGAAAAGTTGGTCTCGGAAGGAAGGAATACTTCCGAAGCACTGAAGTCTGTTGCAGTGTCTGCAGAATCTTCTCAAGGTCCAGTAATCAAAACATCCAAAGTCTCAAAAGCTTTCGAAGTATTGAAGGTCAAGTCCAAGCTTCCAAAGGTGGTATGGAAGTCTAAGAAAGACCAAATGAATGAAATTTCTCCATCAACAATAGCTCAAGATCCTCCTAGCACAACCATAGGATCTATTACTATTGCATTACCTTCTGTTTCTCTTAGTGAGCCCAAGACAAATAAGGCTTGGGTTTCCAAATGTAACTAATCATTTTCTTTATGCAAGGACAGCTCCAGACAAACAAGAATGTCCGGATCATTGATAGTGGTTGTTCTAGTCACATGACAGGCAATAGGTCACTACTTCAGAACTTTGAAAGGATTGATGGAGGACCAGTTGCTTTTAGAGGAAATGAAGTTGGATATTTTTTAGGAAGGGGTAAGGTCAAAAATGGTAAGCTCAGCATTTGAAACTGTTGATACATATGTACCTAGATTCGGAAATTAATGTAATATGTCTTTAATATCTTACACTTATGTAATGCTTGGGTATTTAATGAAATGAGAATGTTTGGTTGTGATTTGTAATGTTTAATATTTCATTAATGAGTTGTGTAACACATATTGACTAGTTTAAACAGGTTTTAATTGTTTGAATTGATATACATAATGTTATAATAATGGATACATTCAACATGGTTAAGTGAAGTTCTTATGGGTCCGACTGGACCATGCGCCCGAATAGTGGTCATGCGTCCGAATGGCTATGCGACTGAATTTCCATGTGCCTAAATAGTCCATACGCCTGAACATCTTCATGCGACTGACTCAGTCACGCGACTGACTCAGTCACACGACTGAACACTCAGTCGTGCGAATGGATCAGCCGCATGGCTCAATCTCACGAATTAACCATGCTAATGGTTCAGTCACTCGAATGAGCAACCCTAACCTATAAATACCACCTAATTCGTGGAAAAACATAAGCAGTGAATAGACTTCGACTCTTCACGTACCCTAGCCATCCAGAGACCACTAAGATCATACTCCAAGTTCATAGATCGCAGTAGATCGATTCCTAATCGATTCTTAACGTTAGATTCAATACATAATTGTTTCTACATGCGTTCTCACTGATTGGATCGCCAAGCAAATAGGATTCCGCACTATTTGGTTCAGTATACACGTTGATCAATTAGTACATCATCGAGTACAGAATTGTAACAAGTGGTATCAAAGACTTGGCTCTTGATTACGTGTGGATTCAATCGTTTTTATAAAAAAAATTGTGTTTTTTCACTAAAAACGCAATCTTTTTCTGTCAAACGGTGTCTTGGATGTTTCCTGGCCATAAAGTTTAGTTTTCCGTCATACGGCAATTAGGGTTTGTAAAAATTAGAGTTTTTGCGGTCAAACCACATTTAACGTATGAATTTTTAAACTTTAGCAAGTTCAGTCGCACGATTGGCTCAATCGCACGACTGAGTTCATTTGCATTCCCCAAACGCATGATTGGACTCATTCATCCCCTCATTCGTACGACTGAGAACCCTATTCGGACTGTTCAACCGCATTAGTTCATTCGGGCGACTGACTCATCCGCATTAGTTAAGTCGCATGATTGAACCATTCGCCTACTTCAATCGCCCGAATAAGCCCAAACACGTACCTTCATCCGCA
Organism: Flaveria trinervia; assembly: GCA_025506515.1. Lineage (NCBI taxonomy): Eukaryota > Viridiplantae > Streptophyta > Magnoliopsida > Asterales > Asteraceae > Flaveria > Flaveria trinervia. Next base: position 97,340,399 of record CM046444.1, read on the forward strand.
CATATAAACAGTTTGTTTAATAGTAAAGTTAAGTGAAATGGAGGACCAGTTTTCAGCATACACAGCTGCAGGATCATTGAAGGGTGTGAGTTACAACACAACAATACAAAGAGGAGATTAACCAAGCTTTAATCAAACAGTAAACTGGATTAACCAAGATAAGACACTAAGAACACAAGTAATTTAAGAGACAGAGCACAAAGAATACAAGTATATGGTTTTCAAGAATGCAGTATATTGCTTTCTCTATGTTCTATTACAAGTGTTACAAAGCATATATGAAAGATACAAGAACATGAGATACTTATACAACATCCAACAGCCGGCTATACTTTGAAAGCTAGCTAGATACAATTGACTAGACACACACAAAATCAATTCTAAGTCAAAAGGCAGATTGCCTTTTGACTAGTGACTATGACATGCCATAGCTCACATCCTTATCTATTACAAAAAGGATAAAGTACATAAAGTAGATAGTTACAGACTCAAGACCTCTACAGTTACTAAAAGCATGGACCTTTTCACCAAACCATGTTAGTTGGTGACTTGCAGAGTTTCAGCGGAAAGGTGTCTAGCTTTATGGAACAGTACGTCAGGTAAAGCATATCTTAAAAGTCTTCGGAAGAAATCTGTCTTCATGAACTTGAAGCTTCCGAAGACTTTGTCTCTGAGGCTTCGGAAGAATTCATCTTTTGCTTCGGAAGATGTTGGTCTTGGCTTCGGAAGATTTCACACTTAGAGTATTTCTGTTGCACATGTGAAACTTCCAAAGCATTCCACTTCAATGCACTTGTGCAGCATGCAAGAGAGACTAAAGATGTTTAGGTTGCATCAGCCTCTTCATTAATCTCTACAAACTCCCCCTAGGCTGATGCTACCAAAACACTTAGAAAACTTCAGATATTAACAGTCCTCATTAGGATGATCACCATTCCTTTCTTCTTAAGATGATCAAGATCCTTCAGGCTATCAAAGTGTCTTCTCATGTCAAAGAGATCATGCAGAGGCAACTGAAACAAAGCTTGCCATGTATAAATGTCTTCAATGCCTTGATCTCTAATAACATGCCACCTTTCTGGATTTGTGGTGTATGTCCAAGACAAAATGGGTCTTCCTGATGCTAGAGGAGCTACTAAAGTTGGAGTTGGTTGAGCATCCTCTGGCTGCACATCCACAGGTTGTTCTGATTCATCCTGAGGTTTAGAAGATGATGCAGGCTTCTTCTTATTGTTAGACTTTGGTTTAGAAGCCATCCTCTTCTTTCTCTTTCCAAATTTTAACTGAGAAGACTAGCCTGCAGCACCAGATTGATCTTTACTGTCTCTCTCAGTTGGAACGTCCTCTCTCTCAGGCTCAGAAGGAGAGGGAGGTAGACCCTGCTGTAGATCAGAAGATGAAGCTTGCTGAGCATTAGCAGGAGGTTCGGGTTGTGTTATGTCTGTTTGTTCAACCTTAACCTCCACTTAAGGTGGGGCCTGACTTGGAGTGGAGTGTAAGCCAGTGAGCACTCCACTCTTGATCTTCTGCTTGATTACCTTGCTATGCTCATCCATAGTGGATAGAGACATGGGTCCAAGTCTCCTTCTGGAGAATCCATACAGCTTCAATAAGCTCATCATCCTCTTCCTAACAGCAGACTTCTTCATGCTCTTTTGGATGATAGCTCTTGACTTTGCAGCTTCTTCCCTCATCTTCCTCTTTGTTGTCTTTCTTTCCTTGACTAACTCAAGCTCAATTTGTTTTAAGTACTCAAACTCAACATAGTCATAAGGTAAGGGAAGGAGTGCATCTTCCTGATAGAGACCTGTGGCACTCAGGTAGTTAATCATCTTGATTATATCTTCTTCCTTTTCTACTTGAGGTTCTTGTTGAACCACATCCTCTTGTTCAGGGCTTTCTTGAACTGGTGAGAGGGTAGGCATACCTCTGTACAGTCTTTTTCTTTGTCTTTCTTCTTTGATCTGTACTAGGAGTTCTGCATCTTTTGCCTCCTTCTTCTCTCTTGACCTTTCCAGATCAACCAGCTCATTCAATTCATCCAAGGGGAGAGAAATGATATTATCTATGTCATAGTTCCTAGTCTACAGATAGTTGATCTTGACTCCCCTTAACTCATCATTCTAAATATCTGGTCTGGGGGCAGCCCTGATTGTAGACTCCATGAGTCTTCGAGACTCAGTAGAGGAACCTTCTCCCCTTAGCCTCCTTTTCTCTCTCTCTTCTCCTCCTCAATCTCCTCAGATGTCATTTTTCATTTCCCTTGTCACTCCAGACCTTTGTGACTCAGGGTGGAGAGAGCTTTGGCCTTCATTGCTCATTGCAGCATCTGAGCTCAGGCCAGAGAGAGGTTGAGAAACACCTTCACCAGCAGGTGTCTCAGAAGGAATATGGATCTCTGTAGCAGTTAGAGATGATGAGAGAGGGCTCATAGGTTCTGTCACTGGGCCTTCAATCAGGTTTCCCCTATGAAGTTAATCTTAGGGTCTGCCTGAACATCCAGTTGACCGATGACATTGCCTGATTGCCTTAGTCTCTTCTTAGGCTGAACTCTGCAATGATCCTGTCATGGATTCTTCTAGCCAGTCTGTCAGCTTGTCTTGAATGGCTTGGGTTGAAAAGTGGCATGTTGACTAGATCCAGACCTTCATAGTAGTTCAAGGTCTGAAAATTAAAAACTTCTTGCTGTCCTTGAACTCTTATGATGATGAGAGCCTTCCAGTTGTTGTCATACCTCCATCCAATGATGTGATTGAAGGATGATGAAGGTGACATGGCTCTTGGTATCCCATCCTTAAACAGACTATGTATGAAGAAGTCTGTGTAGTCCACATCAGTGTGAACTAGAGGAGGTTGCTGAGAATGAACAGTTGCAAATAAGGATGGTGAGTCCTCAATGTCCATTCTCTCAGAGGAACTCCCAGGTTCTGTGGTGTAAGGACTTTCTCCTCCTTTTTGGTAGCATCACCCATTTGCATAGGTGAGCTGGAGGATAGATCAGTCACATCCACAGGTTCTTGTGTTCCTAGTTGAGCTCTCCTTAAGGGTCTCCCAGCTAGTTTTTCCTTAAGATATGAAATCTCAAGTTGCTGATCATTGATCCTATTTTTTAAGGTAGTCACCTGAGATTCAAGGTGACTGACCTTTGAGACTAAATAGGTGCATGTTTTGGATAGTTGTTGCACCTTTAGTCTTAGATCCCCTCATCTTCATCAGAAGAATCACTGGGGGTGGAGAAGATTGGACTAGAGTCCTTTCTCTTATGACCAGTTCTAAGTTCTTGGCCACTGGATTTCCTCTGCTTACTGGCAGTCTCAGTTGAGATGTCAGTAGGCTGAGTTGCCATGGTTGAGGTTGAATGATGTAATCACTTGCACAAGTGAGAGCCTCTTCCATATGGACATCCTGAACAAGTTCAGGAGTGTCCACCTCAGTTGTAGGTGACTGATGTGGATAGATGTAGGAGACTCAGGAGTATTCATCTCTCTTTGAGTAGGGGAAAAGAAGAGAGACTCATTATACTCACTGAAACCTAGATCTTCATCAGTATAGAATTCAAGGTTGGGAATTGGTTGGTTAAGATCTATAGGCTGGGGATGGTAACTGTCCCCTGAAGGTTGATCACTTGAGTGTTGAGACTCAGAGTGATGGCTTGAAGCAGTAGGGCTAATGAGCTCATCAGGCTGAGCATGAGGAACCTCAGCACTGATTTTAGAAAAGATGGGAGTGGTCTGCTCCTCAGGAGAAGTGGGAGCTCCAGTATCCACTTCTTCCTGAATGGGTGAGTATATGGGGTCCTCCACAGACTGAATAGTCTGAGCAGGGGTTTGTTTGGATTTTCTTTGGTAGGTGATGGAGATTTGAGGTTGTGTAGGTGGTTGGAAAGTAGCAGGTGTGGGTTCAACACTAGCTTGTGCTGCTAGGTTGTCACCTTGAGCAATGAGCTCTAACATTTTTGGGACTAGGGCTGTTTCTACCCCAGAGAATCCAACAGTGGACTTTCTCAATATTTTAAAGATGCCGGGCTTCATCTGTCCCAATTTAAGAATGTTACCTGTTTCCCTTAACTGTGAGCCCAGTTCACAGTTAAGAATGTACTGGACATATCTACGAAACATGTAATATTCTAAGCAGTGTAAATTAGCAAGCAAATTTGTATAAACAAACTGAGAGTACCTGAATTTGACCCCTTGAACCATTCCATGGACTATAAAGGAGAGATCTTCAGGAATGGTCACATCCACCATGCTTGTTTGATAAGCTGTGAATGACCACATGGAGCAGGAATCTCCATTTGGATGAGACCTTGCCTTTCCTGAAAGTCTTTACAGAAAAATCTCCCTCATACCCTATCTGCACAAAGGAATGATTTATAGCTTCCTTTGGGAAGAACACCTCACCTTCTTCATCATCCAGGTGAAGATGTCGGTTGATGATGGCCGGAGTGATGAAGATTGTTCTCCCCTGCACTGTGGCAGAAAGTGCCTTCTCCCCATCCATAATGACCTCTTGGTAGGTCTTCCAGAATTCAAGCAACTGATCCTCATAGAATGGAGGATCAATGGCCAGGGAGGTGAACTAGTTCGACAGAGACAAGAAACGACAAACCTCTGAGAAATGAGGATCTTTCTCAGAGCATAACAGAGCAACTTGATTGTGTTGTCTGTGTAGCTGCATGGTAAAGTTGGGATCATTTCTATGAGCAAGGTTAGACATTGTGAGGTAGCTTATAGATGAAGGAAAAAGAAAGAAAGAAATTTCAGGGAGAAATTTGGGTTTTTAGGTTTGGAGGAAGAGCAGATGATAGAAGAGGGGAAGCCGTTGGGTTTATACGAGAGAGGGATTTCAGATAAAGATTAAGGAAAGAGGATAAACTTTGAAATCCGGATGTCGGTCCCACCTCTAAAAAAGTAGTTTACTTGTTGCTCAAAAAGTAGTTTTCTGGAAGTCAAAAAGCTTTCGAAGGTTAATTAACTTCGGAAGTTTTAATGAAAAAGCTTCCGAAGCTAAAATGAATTCGGAAGAGTTTCCTGAGAGTATTTGATGATTTTGCTTCGGAAGGAAAAATTAAGACTTGAGTGCTTTGTATAGAAATCACAAACCTTCCGAGAGTTAATTATTGCTTCAGAAGGAAAAGGTCCTTGAAAATAAGTAAGTGTCTAAGATAATTATTTAAGCTTCGGAAGATAAAATTGAAATTTCTTCCGAAGGTAAATTTCTTAGATAGTTAAATATTTTGAAGGTGTGATTTCTTCCGAAGTTAAAAAGCATAACTTCCAAAGTATAAAATCATCAATTAATCTAAGGAAAGTCTTCCAATCCAAGGAAAACATGAGCTTATGAAGATGATAGACTAGACAACTTAGAACACACATTTTGAAGAAATACTAAGAATTAGTTTTAAGAAAAATTTACTCAAGGTTGATCATCCCAATAGCTGATATTACATATTTAAATCTTTGTTCATCAAACGCTTTTGTAAACAAATCAGCATATTGTTCATCTGTGTGAACCTTAACTAGTTTAATTAATCCCTTTTCATAATTATCTCTTATTAGATGATACCTGATATTGATGTGCTTTGTCCTTGAGTGCTGCACAAGGTTCTCTGTAATTGAGATAGTGCTATTGTTGTCTATGTGTATTGGAGTCTCCTTAAAATTTAACCCATAGTCTAGCATTTGATTCTGAATCCAAAGCACTTGAGCACAGCAGCTAGCGGCAGTAATGTATTCGGCTTCAGTAGTTGATGCAGAGACACAGGATTGTTTCTTGCATTCCCATGAGACAACCCTTCCACCACATCAACACACTTTTCAAGTGAAACTTGATCTAAGCAGTGTGTGACGTCATTGATGTTCTCATCTATGGTGTGGTTAGTGGCATCAAGAAATCCTTGGTCACTGTCACCATCACCATTGTTGCCTTCCATAGTTGAGGTGTTCTTATCTGGTTGTAGAGCCTCTGAGCTGGAATTTGAAGGCATACCACATGTATCAGCTGAATTTGTCATTGTTGTGCTGATAGAAACCTCATTTGCAAAAGTAGTTCCAACTGAAGCTAAAGATGTATGACTTGAAGGTCTTCCTAGCTCAAATCATGGGTGAGGATCACCTGTATTTAAATTTTCTGTAGATCCTGAAACATTCTCACAAGATTGATTAAAACAGTTGGTAACCAAATCAAGATCAAATAGACAATCTGGACCAGAACCAGCAACACATGGTGTGTGTTCATTGAAGGTCACATTGGCTGACTCCTCAACTATTCTAGTTCTGAGATTATACACTCTATAAGCCTTAGCATGGCAAGAGTATCCAATAAAGTGTCCATCATCTGATTTCTCAGCAAACTTGGCAATTTGATCTTTGGTATTCAAGATGGTTCAAGGACATCCACATGACCTGAGAAAACCAATGACAGGTTTTCTCTTGTGCCAAAGTTCATAAGGAGTCTTCCCATGAGTCTTAACTACTAAAACTCTATTCTACACATAGCAGGCAGTGTTGATTGCCTCTGCCCAGAAGGTGATGGGCAGTTTAGAGTCAGACAACATGGTTCTTGCAGCTTCAATCAGTGTCCTGTTTCTTCTCTCAGCAACACCATTTTGCTAAGGAGTCCTGGGAGCACTAAATTGTCTTGCAATACCCTTATCATCACAAAATGTATCAAGGGTTTTATTCTTGAATTCTGATTCTCAATCTTTAAGATGAAATTCTTCAGATTCTTAGGAGTCTCATCCTTAGTTCTAAGGAAAAAGACCCAAGTGAATCTTGTAAAATCATCTGTGATCACTAGACAGTATAAGGTCCTTCCTAAACTCATTACACTGGTGGGGCCAAAGATATCCATATGTAACAAGTGCAGGGGTGTAGTGATGGAGTTCATTTCCTTAGGCTTATGAGATACCTTATGTTGCTTCCCTTTCAGGCATGCAACACAGTGATCATCACTTGTAAACTCTTCCTTTGGCCTTCCAGTTACTAGATCATGCTTGATCAATTTATTCATGTTCTTAAAGCTTACATGGCATATTCTTTTATGCCACAGGAAAGACTCATCACTATTGGCTTTGGATAGAAAGCATGAAACTTCTCCGAAAGGAGAGGTTTCTTGCAAATCCATCTTGTACATGTTTCCTTTCTGGGGGCTCTAAGTAGGATATGCTCATGAGGAATGACCACACCAGGCTTAAGAAAAATGCACTCATGCTCAGTAAAGAGCATTTTATGACTCTGATCACAAAATTGAGATACACTCAAAAGATTGTATCCAAGCTCCTTAACAAAGTTTACCTTTTGATTGCTGAGCTTACCATTTGTGACCTTGCCCTTTCTAGAAATGTAACCACCTTCATCTCCTCCAAAAGCAATAGGTCCTCCATCAATCCTTTCAAAGTTCTAGAGTAGTGACCTATTAGTAGTCATGTGCCTGGAGCAGCCACTGTCTATGATCCAAACATTTCTGTTTGTCTTTAGTTGTCCCTGCACAAAAGAGAATGATTAGTTACATCTGGAAACCCAAGCCTTTCTTGTCTTGGGCTCACATGCAGAAGGTAAATTAACAGTAATAGATGCTATGGTTGTACTAAGAGGATCTTGAGCTGTTGTTGATGGAGAAATCTCAGTCACTTGGTCTTTCTTAGACGTCCACACCACCTTTAGAGTCTTGGACTTGACCTTCAAAACTTTAGAACCTTTTGGAGTTTCAAAAGTTTTGATGACCGAACCTTCAGAAGATTCTGCAAACACTGCAACAGACTTAGTGCTTTGGAAGAACTCCTTTCTTCCGAGACCAAATGTTCTTCCGAAGAGAATTTTCCACTTCCCTTCTTTTTAGATTTGAGACTTCCGAAGGAAACTGGTTTTCCTTCCGAAGCCTGAATCTTCTTGGAACTCTTTGAAGCCTTTGTTTTGGCCATGTGGATAGTACTTTTTGGATTGAAGGGACAATCCTTTGCAATGTGAGTGGTGTTGTCACACATAACACAATTCATCTTCTTCTTCACAAGAGCCTTGTCTAGAGAGTAAGACTGTCTTTGGTCACTTCCCTTCTCCACCCTCATCTTTGCAGATGCTGAGATAGTACTCTTGGGCTGAGAACTGTGCTTGGAGTTTGATGGACCAGGCTGTGCCGTAGTGGTACACAGCAGATCAGTCTTCTTCTTGTTGCTGAGATGATTGAGCAAGAACCAGAACTCTTAGTAGAGTTTTGGTTGATGCCTTCAGTCCCTACCACTTTAAACCCTGCAGAAATAAAAACTTGTTTCTGCTTAGAGTCAAAAGTAGCCTTGATCTCTTGAGCCTTCCTTGCCTTCCCTTTGCTCTTTCTGTTCAAGTTCTTTCTCATGGACTTGGTCATCACAGTCTTCACTTTCTCCTCAGAAGGATATGGCCCTTCTTGGCATCCTCCTCTTCACTCTTAGTAGAAGGATTCTTCACTGTCTCTTCTTCATCCTCCTCACTCATAGGATCTATGAGAGGAAGCTCATCTTCACAAGTTCCACCCTAGGAGATCTTACTGACAAGGTTATGTGTGAGGAGCTATCTCATTGGATCCCAGTCCCTGTCTATTTTGATACCACACTTTGTTATGCAGGGATAAGGATAACATGTTCTTGAAGGTCTCTTCTTCAAGAACACTCTTTTCTGCCCTGGCTTTGCTAATCACAAGCTCAGCCTGGCACTCAGTTAACTTGGTTATAAGATCTTTATTTGAGTCCTAAAATTTGTGTGTTCATGTTTTAGAACTGAAATTGTTTTCTCTAAGTCCTCTATTTTCAGCTTATAATCATTTTCAGTCTTTCTAAAATCAGATTTTAAAATGTTTAAGGACTCAATATCAGATCTCAGTTCCAAGTTATAGGACCTGTACCTGTTAACTTTAGCAATGCATTCAGGAGTACAGAGATGTTCCAATACTTTGGCTTCATCATGATCTGCCATCAATGCTTGGTTTGGAGAAGCATCTTCCACCTGAAAGCTCCAGTCAAAGCCTCCTTCCTTAACAGCAACAGCAGCTTGGTGCTTTGACTTCTCATTATGGAGAACTTTGTCAGTGTAGTTTGGTTTGGGTTGTGTTTGGCCACCATTGGTTCTAGGTGCCTTACACTCTCTGGCAAAGTGGCCTATCAAGTTATAGTTGTAACACTTGACTTTGCCTTTGTCCAGTCCAAACTTTCCACTGGTTGTGTTGCTTGGGAACTTCCTTCGAGTCCTCTTGTAGAACTTCTTGGCTCTGTGAGTGAGAAGAGCCATCTTCTGGACTATTTCCATGTACTCCAGATCATCTGGATGGATACAATCCAGGTCTTGAAGAGTGAAAAGAGAGTTGCCATAGCTTTCATCAGAAGACACAAATGCTTGAGAAGAGCTTGCCTCTTGGAATGGGCATCGTTGAGTGTAGTTCTCCTTTGGTGTCTCTGGGAAGGTGATGAAAGGACCCTTGGGTGAGTTGTCAGGGTAGCATATAAGATGATGTTTGGGTTCTATGCTATCCCTTTCAACAACATGTAGGGCTGAACCCATTTCATTATTGGAGTTGCAAGATGAACCCTGCATGTTCATCTCCATCTGGTAGCCACTGTGAAATCCCATATAACTCTGTCAGAGTGAGAGTTTTGAGATTTTCAGTTCTCTTGATCACCACACAGTAGTGTGTCCATCGCCTAGGAAGTGAGGACATGAACTTCCTTACAATGTCTCTATTCTCAAGAGAAACTCCTCCATCCACTAGGGTATCCACAATATCAACATACCTGAAGTATTACTGAGTCATGGTCTCAACTATTTTGAAGGTGAAGTTTACAAACTGCTGCTTCAGGAGATTCTTCTTGTTCTCCTTGGGGATCATACCAACACCAGTAGCACAGGGTGTGCTGGGTATGAAAGGTCCGTTCTCAATAGACTCCTACATTCTTGAATCAAGAGACCTGATGAAACCTTCCATTCTTAGACACCAGGTGTCAAACTCATCACGAGTGATCAGTGGGGACTTATTCATGGTTCCAGTTTCCATATCAGTTTTGGAAATGGCTGCCATTTGAAAAGTTTGGTATTTGTGTGTGTGAGGGATCTTAAGATGGTGAGATCTTATATCAAGAGCCTGAAAGCTCTGATACCAAATGCAGGATCGTTGAAGGGTGTGAGTTACAACACAACAACACAAAGAGGAGATTAACCAAGCTTTAATCAAACAGTAAACTGGATTAACCAAGATAAGACACTAAGAACACAAGTAAGGTAAGAGACAGAACACAAAGAATACAAGTATATGGTTTTCAAGAATGTAGTATATTGCGTTCTCTATGTTCTATTACAAGTGTTACAAAGCATATATGAAAGATACAAGAACATGAGATACTTATACAATATCCTACAGCCGACTATACTTTGAAAGCCAGCTGGATACAATTGACTAGACACGCACAAAATCAATTGTAAAGTCAAAAGGCAGATTGCCTTTTGACTAGTGACTATGACATGCCATAGCTCACATCCTTATCTATTACAAAAAGGATAAAGTACATAAAGTAGATAGTTACAGACTCAAGACCTCAATGTACAGTTACCAAAAGCATGGACCTTTTCACCAAACCATGTTAGTTGGTGACTTGCAGAGTTTCAGCGAAAAGGTGTCCAGCTTTATGGAACAGTACATCAGATAAAGCATATCTTAAAAGTCTTCGGAAGAAATATGTCTTCATGAACTTAAAGCTTCGGAAGACTTTCTCTCTGAGGCTTCGGAAGACGTCATCTTTGGCTTCGGAAGATGTTGGTCTTGGCTTTGGAAGATTTCACACTTAGCGTATTTCTGTTGCACATGTGAAACTTCCAAAGCATTCCACTTCAACGCATTTGTGCAGCATGCAAGAGAGACTAAAGATGTTTAGGTTGCATCAGCCTCTTCATTAATCTCTACAACAGCAAGTAGAGACACTCGTATTCAGAATCTACTGCTATTCGAGAATGAAGTGGGAATTCATAATAAACCCCCAAGGCTTATCACATTAGACAACTACCTACAATGGAAGCAGCGTTTCGAAATCTACTTAAATGGAGTAGATACAAATTTGTGGGAGGCTATAGAGTCGGGGTACAGCATGCCAGTAGGAGCTGATGGTGTCAAACTTATGTTAAGTGGCATGTTTGATGCACAAAAGGTGAAACACAACGCTGAGAAGAAAGTCTACACTTTGCTTACCCAGTCTATTCCGAAGGATATCTTCCACCGGTACTCGGAATATACTCAAGCAAAGAAACTATGGGATACACTGGAGAAGAGGTATGACGAAAATGCCTCACTCAAGGCCATTAAAGCCAAAGCTTTGAAGAAAGAGTTTGACAACTTCTCTTCAATGGGAAAGGAAGGCGTGGACGACGTGATCGACAGATTCTACCACTTGATGAGTGAGATGCAAATCATGGAGTAACTACGTCGATGGAGGATAAGGTATCCAACTTTGCAGATGGATTACCAGGAAATAGGCTTCCTTCGTTTCAAATCTCAGACATAATGGGATGCTCTCGAAGTTATATATAAATGACTTCATTCTGAAACTGAGAGAGGAGGAGCTTAGGATTAAGTATAGAGCCTAAAAGGCCAACTATGATCAGAATCTGGCGCTTTACGACGCGACTCCTCAGGCCAAGACATCTGGAGCACCACTGCAGACTACCTTCGTCTAAAGTTCAGCAAGTCCAGCACAAGCATCTACTTAAGGGTCTGAAGCGTCAGGGTCGTCTGGTACCCAGTATATTATACCTGAAGCCAATGCAGCAAAATTGAAAACCAATAATTTTGGTAACGTAACTGTTGAGGTGGCCAGAGAACACATGGACCTCTTAGCTGCTGTAGTCCACTCCTATGATGGACTAATTGCTACAAAGATAGGAAATTGCCACCTAGTAGATGAGGATTATGAACAGGTGGATGAGATGGAGTTGGAACGGATGGATATAATGTGGGCCTTGGCAAGTGCTGTCCGACGAGCTAAAAAGTTTGTCAATAAAACCGGACAGAACTTGGTTGCAACCAAGGACACGACCTTTGGCTTCAACAAGTCAGAGGTAACCTGTTTCAACCAAGCTCGCGATGTCCAATTATGAAGACACTGCACCTATGGTCAACCGCCAGCCTGAAGAAGAAAAATCTACATCAATGTCAAAATCACCAGAACCAAAGACAACAGATTCTGCACACATGGCTGATTCCTCTTCAACATCTCAGGTAAGTACTACTGACTAGTTGTTTAATAATCATGCTTGTTCTGATTGTAATAAATTTAGAGCAAGCATAGATTTAAAATTTGCTAGGTATTAGATCATAATGATAGCTTAGTAAAGGATTTGGAACTGTGCACTGAAGCTAATAGAGTTTTAAAACAAAAAGAGCACAGTTACAAGGAAAACATAGACCTTTTGAACAAACAGCTTAGGGAAACAGAAGTAGTTGCCTTTAACCAAGCTAATGACATTAGGTACTGTCTTAACTCCCTAGAGGACACTAAGAAGCATAAAGCAGTTTTATAAGTAGAAGTCGGCTCCTTAAAACAAAAACTACACAGTTGGACAAGCTCATCTCATATTGTCCAACACTTAGTGAGAGAAAGAAATAACAGGGAGGGATTGGGATACAAAGTGGTTCTACCACGACCTAAGACCTTGATGAACACCAAATGTAAACCAATAAATAATAACCCCATCAAGGATCATGTGGTGTCCACTCCTCTTGTTAGTGACCCAGATTCCACAAGTAAATCAATTGAATCTGGCACTAAACAAAAGGAGTCCACTTCAAAGTCAAAAGGAAAGATGCCTTGTGTTAATCTGGAAAAAGAGTTTGAAAAGGTTAATTTAATGTCAGGTTCAAACAAAGTCAAATCAGAACCCAAAAAGACTATTAAACCTAATCAATCACGAGCATCATCTCAAAGTCTAGGTAAACAATAAATAAATGATGTAAAACCAGGTATAGCAATTAAGTTTGTAAAACCCGACCATACATCTAACAAAGAAGTGTCTCAATCTAAACAAAATAAAGTCATCCGTGTGACACCTACATCTCCACAAAAACAAATAAACCGTAAAGTTGAAAGCAGATCTTGCTACAATTGTGGAGAGTACGCTCACATTGCATCTCATTGTCTTTATTATCAGACACTGAGGAGGAAAGTTGAACTTCCTGCATCTGAAACTAGCTCTTTTAAGAGGAAATCAGTGATGCCACCAAAAAGGGAGAGTGAACCCAAAGTTCAACCCATGAGCCAGTCGTCTGTTTATCACAAACGGCCTTACACAAAGCTGGCCTATGGATAGAAAAATCCGCCTCAGCGTCTGAAAATGAGAACAAACAGACATCTGAGCTTCCCTCAACCTTGAATGTTCAATAGGTTGTGTTTATAATAAGTGATGCCTCGGGAAACCCAAGCCAGTGAAGGCTTGGGTTTCTAACATGAACTAATGTTTTCATTGAATGTGCAGGGTGTTCGCTATAGTGTTGAGACTAACACGTGGATTGTAGATAGCGAGCATCCAGGTACATGACGGGGAACAAAGCTCTCTTATCAAACATCAGACAAATCAAAGTAGGGCATGTTTCATTTGCTGGAAACAAAGGCGGGTACATCAAAGCCCAGGGGAAGTAGGAAATCAGAAAGTTAAGTTTGACAAGGAAAACTATGTCCAACAATTACAAAATAACTTACTTTCTATTCCTCAAATATGTGATAAAGGCTTCAAAGTAGTCTTTGACAAGAAGAAGTGCTATGTTCTGAAGAAGGACTACGTGATCCCGGAGGACCATGTCCTAATGTTAGCTTCAAGATATAATGATCTTTATGTCTTGGATCTTTCATAGGCCTCCACAACGGATCGTGAAGTTCAGTGCTTCTTGTCCAAAGCTATTGAGAAGGATTCCATCTCCTGGCATAGGAGAATGAGACACATAAATCTGAGAAAGATGAATCACTTGATCCGGAATGATCTAGTGAGGGGAGTGAACGTCAAAAACTTCCAACTACCGGATTTCTGTGTTGCAGGCAAGAAGGGTAAACAGACAAAGAAGTCTCATAAGGAAAAGAAAGTTCATTCAATAGAACTACCTCTTGAGCTTCTTCACATCGATCTGTTTGGTCTAGTCAGTACAAGAAGCATCGCAGGCGACTTGTACTGCTACGTAGTTACTGATGACTACTCAAGATTCTCTTGGGTAATGTTTCTGAAGTCCAAATCAGAAACATTTGACTCCTTCAAGGAATTAGTAACCCCACTGGAATCCCTATAAAAGCTGAAGGTACAACAAGTGCACTCAGAAAACAGAACCGAGTTCAAGAATCAGTGGATGGAGGCCTACTGCAAGGAAAAGGGAATTGCGCGTCAATTTACCTCTGTCTACACTCTTCAGATGAATGGTGTTGCTGAATGAAAGAATCACAGCTTGATAGAGACCGCACAGACTATGCTAGCAGACTTAAAACTGCCTATTCAATTCTGGAATGAGGCAGTTGCAAATGCATGTTATACGCTCATTCAAGTGCTAGTAGTTAAACGCCATGGAATAACGTGCTACGAGTTACTACAACAACGTAAACCTAACTTAGAGTATCTCGAGCCGTTTGGCACTCCATGCACCCTGCTGAAGAAGACTCAGGAGGGAAAATTCAGTGAGAAGGTTGATGAAGGGATCCTTCTAGGATACAACATACCAAACAAGAGAGTTTACAACAACTCAACGGGTCAAGTAGAGGTGTGGTGTAACATTGATGTTCAGAGATACACCACACCACCTGCTGGAAAAGGGCCTGCTTACTTCTTTGACTATGATGGATTCTTCAAGTCCTTCAACATACTTCTCTCCATTTCCAAAGACGAGTTGGCAAACAAGATGATGTATGATGTCTTGAACACACTGTCTCAAGATTCAATGTCACCCGGTTCACAAAGTCAATCATCTACCAACTCAGGGGGAGCACTTAATGTGAGTGACTCTTCTTCTGATGAAGAAAATGTGGAGAATGATCAGAACAACCAGGATGCACAAGTTCCGACTACCACAAGCCCACAAGCATCTGACAGCGATGTTTCTGAGCCTTCTAAACCTCAAACTCCTATTGCCACAGATCCAGAACCAAATGTTCACAATCTTGATTTCGAGGTGGTTGTTCCAACAACTCTCGGCTAACGTCTAACCGCCTATCATCCTTTGGATAATGTCATAGGAGATGTGAGATCAGGAGTTTGGACTAGAAATCAGTTGTACTCAGCTGATTATGCCTCTGTGATGGAAAAGGGCTACCTTCACGACGGTGCCTATCGTTGGTTTGTGTCTTGGTTTGAGCCAAAGTATGTTAGTGATGCATTGAATGATGAGGCATGGGTGAGTGCCATGCAAGAAGAACTTATTCAGTTCAAGAAGTTGGGTGTATGGACTCTAGTGGATATACCTAAAGGTGCTAAGGTCATTGGCACCAAATGGGTCTTAAAATGCAAGAGAGATGATCAAGGAGTGATCATTAGAAACAAGGCTCGACTTGTTGTTCATGGATTTCGACAAGTGAGGGTATTGACTACAATGAAGTGTTTGCACCCATGGCAAGAATGGAAGCAATCCGTATCTTCCTTGCCTATGCATCTTATATGAAGATCAAAGTTTATCAACTAGATGTGAAGAGTGCGTTCCTTCATGGTGAGATCCGAGAGACAATGTATGTCAGTCAACCCGAAGGATTTGAGGATCCATATCATCAGGACAGAGTTTACAAACTCAACAAGGCATTATACGGGCTTCATCAAGCTCCGAGGGCATGGTATGAGAAACTCTCGACTCATCTTGGGAAACATGGTTTTTGCAGGGGAATCATTGACTGTACATTGTTTATCAAGGAAAAAGATAGAGATTTACTATTGGTACAAATCTTTGTCGATGACATAATCTTCGGTTCCAAGAACGAAGAATTTTGTAAAGAGTTTGAAGCAGTAATGAAGGCAGAGTTTGAGATGAGTGCAATGGGAGATGAAGTTCTTTCTCGGGTTACAGGTGGATTAGACACCAAATGCGATTTTCCTACATCAGACCAAGTTTGTAGGTGATATTCTCAGTTGGTTTGAAATAGAGAATGCTTCTACAGCTGGAACTCCACTTGCTACAAACCATGATGTAGCACCCCACAAGAATGGTGTTCTGGTAGATGCCACTATGTACTGAGTGATGATTGGATCTCTCATTATCTCACTACCTCACGACCTCATATCATGTATGATACATGTTTATGTTCACGATATCAGGCAAAGCCTAAGGTGAACCATCTTATTGGGGTCAAAAGGATTTTTCGTTATGTGAAGGATACACCCACACTTGGGTTGTGGTATCCTCATGATGATGACTTTGAGCTTACGACGTATAGCGACTCGGATTACGGCGGCTGCAAGATGAACTACTAGTCTATATTAGTAGGGTGTCAGTTCTTTGGGAGAAGATTAGTAACCTGGACATGTAAGAAGTAGACCTCAGTTGCATTGTCAACCTGTGAAGCCGAATACGTTGCTCCTGCAAGTAGCTGTTCACAAATCATATGGATTCATAGCAAATGCGAGATTATGGTTTGAAATTCTTTTCTACTCCTATCGTTGTTGATAACTCTGCTGCAATTGTAGTCACTAAAAACCCGGTCCAACATCCTAAGACCAAACACATCAGAATTAAATATCACTTTATTCGTAATTGCTTTGAAAAGAACTTAATCAATGTGGTAAAATAAACACAGATTTTCAACGCGCTGACCTCTATACAAAGGCTTTTGACAAATCATGTTTTCTATATCTTTTAGAGGTCAATGGCGTTAAAAAGAAAAGTGAGGACATTCCTGAAGATGACCATGTGTAGTCCGATACATCTTGTAAATTTTCCTTTATTTTTCAATTTTTTATTTTATTTGCTTAGTTTTAAGTAGTTTAACTTAAATTGGTCTTATTTCTGTGCCTATTAAAATCCTAAAATGCTAATCCATTATGGTTATAAAATTTTAGGGGGAGAATAGGTTTAGGCAGTAATATAAAAAAACAACAGAGGAGGAGAGGTAGCTGATATAAATAAGATCATATGTGTGATACCGATTCAATCTTTGGAATATGATAGTACACAGGAGCAAACCATTTGGGACTTTAAAAATCTAAATTGAAAAAGATGCAAAGCTCAAGTATAAGTCTGTGTAGTCTGAGCAATATAAAAGAAAATATGATAGATAAACTAGCTACTAGTAAGGTAACACAAAGAAAGTAGACCTAGAGGTTGCTAGACCACAGATGATATATCGGTAGATTCAACACAATAGATGACTAGACCTTATTGGTGATCTCAAGATTAAACTCAAATGTTTGACTAGCTATGGGTAACACCTTATCCCTGGTTAACACAATCAACAAGATTCCAATAAGGGGAGACAAGCAAAATAAACGCCATGAATGTGTGCGTAAGACCAAAGCATGAGCAAAAAGAATTCATTGTTGTTGGTGATAACCTATGTTGTTGGTGAGATCTGTGCAAAAAGAATGAAATTACGCAAACAAGAAGATAGTTATGTGCCTCTCTGTTGTGCGGTGGCACTGACCTGAGGATAAGCATAACCTATATATTCTAGAATTCATTGTTGTTTGCCGCCTCTCTGCTATGCGGTGGCACTGACCTGAGGCTTGGCTTCTCTTTGAAAGTTCTAAGAATTGTTTTTCTTCAAATACTACCCTAAGACCGCTCAAAAATCTCCTGAGGAATGTTGATTACCATATAAGTGTGGGATCCACAAATGCTTGTTGAAATAAACAAACCTTAAACCATCACCAATTTTTGTTGAAAGTATATGTATTGATTTAAAATGACAAGTATACTGACAATCATTGTGGCTCAAATTCTTGAAAGTTCAAATCAGTATGGGGACCTAATAGTACTAGTATGATTTGCTAAATTTTCTAAATGACTCTAGATGAAAAACAAGAATAAAGAATCAAAGGTTTTAGATAACTTGTCCCGAATGATTTGAATATCCTGTATGATTCCAAATTGAACTGGTCCAAGTATGATTTAAATGAATTGAAGCAGCCTTTTCAGTAAAATAATTTTTTAGATTTACATCTTAGGATTTAACCCTCACAAAAACACAAAAACATGTCTTAGTTTTAAATTTTAGTTCTTACTTCTTTTATTTTATTTAAATTTTGTCAAGTGTATCTTGTTAATCATCAGACTACATCATGGAATTCTGAAATGGAGTTAATTACCTAAAAAGGTTCATGTCTGATGTGACCACACGGGATTTCAAATATAAATGGGTCACGTCTGAGGTGACAACGTGTTTTTAAAAGGATCACGTCTGAGGTGATCAAAAGTTTTCAAGATTAAAATAATCATGTCTGAGATGATCGAGTGCTTAAAACGTCTAATCAAAAGTTAAAAGGAATTAAGTGCAAAATGGTTATAATGTGAAAACCATGAGTATGATCCAATCGCACGACTGGACCATGAGTATGGACCAGTCGTACGATTGGAGGATACGAATGAGCCCAATCGCATGATTTACCCACACTATGGGACATACGTGCGATTGGAGCATGAGCATGGATGAAATCACACGATTAGATGACTAAAATGAGCCAATCGCATGAATGAAGGTGACCGAATGACATCGTCGCACGACTGACTTTTAGTCGCACGAATGAAGGTGACCGACTGTGCTAGTCGCACAACTGACCTTCAGTCGCATGAATCAACTATATGATTGGGATCTGTCAGGATCAATGATCACAAGTTTGATGTAATGTAGCGTAGCACAGCGGAATAAGAACAAGAATTAGACAATTGTAACAAGAGTTCGATACTTGTATGCATTAAGAACAAATACGGTTATAACGAGAGAATATATTTCTGTAACAAGGAATGTTTCAATAATATCGAATATTTCTGATCAAATCATTCATTTTTTATATTAGGTTGACACTCCTTATATAGAGTGCAATCGCTGCTGTTATCACGGGTAAGTGACAACTGGCAGATCTATTACAAAAATAACTAACTCTTAAGAAACTACTGAAATGTTCACAACTACTGAGAACATATCAGAGTGTTAAGTACAAAATAAGAAACTACTGATAAGAAACTATTGAAACTACAACGACTGAAGAACAAGCTCTTCAGTCGTTTTACAAAACTACTGATAAATATAAAACTACTGATGAGCACAACAACTGAAGAAGTATTCTTCAGCTGTTGTGTCAAACTACTGAAAAGATAAAACATAAAACTACTGAAAGGTACACCGTCACAACTACTGAAGAAGACCTCTTCAGCTGTTGTGACAACGTCTGATACTTTGGTCTTCAGCACTTGTGTCTTCAGACTTTGTCTTCAGCACTTGTCTTCAGACTTTGTCTTCAGCACTTGTGTCTTCAAACTTTGTCTTCAGCACTTGTGTCTTCAGACTTTGTCTTCAACACTTGTCTTCAGACTTTGTCTTCAGCACTTGTCTTCAGACTTTGTCTTCAGCACTTGTCTTCAGCACTTGTCTTCAGACTTTGTCTTCAGCACTTGTCTTCAGACTTTGTAATCAGCTGTTGTCTTCAGCTGTTGTGGTCTTTAGTAGTTGTTGTGACGTCTGTGGGACTTAAAGGTTTTTTTGATCCGGCTCATTGGTTCTTTTGGTCCAACAAACTCCCCCTGAACCAATGCAGCCAAAACCTTTAACTTTATTGAGGTCCCATTTATTATTGGCAGAATGGTTGGTCTTTTTCCTTCTTGATCAGTTGAGAAGATGACCCATATAAGCACTGGCCTGTAAATGAGTCTCTGATGATTTGGTTGGCATTGTATGGATGGGAGCTCTGTATTGGGGAATTGGACACTGAGTTGTTCCCCCATCCATGAGACTCACTTCCCACGTATAAGCCTGTAGGATTCTCTGGTGTATGCTCTGAGAAACATAATTTGTTCTTCCATGGTCAGGTTCTCGGCTTCACCATCAAACAATCCTTCACGCCCATACACCTCTGAGATGTACTTGGCCTGTTTACCATTTTTGAGCTCAACTGTTGTAATCTGTCTGTATGCAAACTCATCAGGATGAGTCCCTTCAAGTAACAGACTGAGCTTATTTTGTTTGAAGTTCTCAAGCCTCTTGTAGACTAACCCCTTTTTAATAACTTTGTTCTCTAACATCTTTTGGGGTGGCTGTTTAGTCTCATAGGCCTTCTTGAAATCTTCTACAATCTCGCAGGGTGATACTACAAGGACCACTATGATCTCTTCATCTACGATCCTTTTTACTTGGCCCTTGTATCTCGAAGGAATGTCTTTCTTTACAATCCTGTGAGCCACCCTAGGATCAGGCCATACTCTCACCTTTTCCTTCTGATATTGAAATGTGTTGGCAAGGGTGTACAACCTCAGAGCTTCTTTCTTCATACTTATTATTGATGACGAAGCAGCATAAGTTTTGTCGATGCTTTTCAACATTTCATCATCATGAAGCCTTTGCTGCTGTTCTTCTTCAATCTTTACTCTCACAGCTTCCATTGTGAGGTGGGAGTGATGGGCATGGGTTTGGCTTTAGCCAATGTTAGGACTGTAGACAGAGGCAGCCTATCTTCTTCCACACCATCCTCTTCTTCTTCTTCTTTTAGCCTCAACACCCTTCTCTTCTTCTTCTTAGGTGCATCATCGGCTGTTGGTTTAGATGGTAAGGGAGTTGGTTTTGTGGGTTGTGGTTGTGGTTGTTTTGGAGAGGGAATGTTGACAGGCTGAGTTAGCATTTTGGAGGTGAGTGTTGCTTTTGAGTATTTGGCTAGCTCTGTCCTGCTCCCTGCTCCTGCTTCATTCAAAGCTTCGACTACTAACCCCTTAGTGTATGCCTCAGACGAACAGATCTTGGAGGTTATGGCCAAGATGCTGTCCCTGGTCCATGATTTTACTTCGATCAATGATCTCCCAAGGTATTTGCTGATGAATCTAATCATGATCTTAAGTCTCTCTCTATCCATAGTGTTGTAGCTAGCCCATCTTTGTTGGATCTCTTCGATCTCTAATCTTCTTATTTCAAAATCCAGCTTTTCAGTGTCGAAACCTTGCCTAAACAACTGATCAATGATATTGTCCATTGATCTGATGTGTTCAGCATCAGCCTCTTTAACCATTTCGTTCAAGTTCTTCTCTTTCTCAGCACTCTTCTTTTTCTTTTATGTGACATGAAAATCTTTTTGACTTCATGTACTTTTTCAATTTCAGCTCCCTTCTCAATCACATTCTCCTTCTCTTTTTCGGCCTCATACACACAATCCTTCTCTTTTCCACCTCTTTATCTTTCTCTTTCTCTCTCTCCTTCTCCATCCTCTTTCTTTTAGCTTTCACTGTTGAACTCTCCCCTTTTTGGGGCATTGGTTGCAAGGGATTGAGTAGCAGAAAGTTGTTGGCGTAGTCGATCCTCCACCAGAGGTTGTAAGACAGTAGAAAGTCTCTCATCAACAGTTTTAATAACAAATTCTGTTAGTTGTGGTGTGATGAGAGATAGGGGATTTTGAGGGATAGCATCCATTTGCTCAGGGGGGTTTTGGTCCTGAGAAATGGTGCCAGAAACAGAGGCAGATGGCTGAGAATTTTGTATTGGCTGTGTGTTTAAGGGACCTTCAGAGGAAGGTGCCATCTGTTGGGTAATGTGGTGGAAGATGGTCTTTCTCCTTGAGAGAGTTGGTCAAGTAGTTTTTGCAGCTTACTGACTTCCTCCTCTAGGATTGTGTTCTGGGCAAGAACATCATAAAAGAAGCCTAGGTCATCATCAGCAAATGTTGAATCACCTGACCTCCTGCTTGTAGCAGGATGTACATGCACTGGGTGTAGACCAGTTGTAGCATGTGCCCCTTTGTCTTGGAACTGGGGACTTCCAGCCTCAGGAATTTGTCCTTCATCAGTTGTTGCCTCTGGTGAGGTCTTAGGAATGTTACCAGCCTCAGTTAATCATATGCTGATTCAGAAGAGGTGGCAGCCTCACCAGATGTTCTGGTCTCCATATCCACACCAGGAGATAGACATTTAAACCCCGGTGTTGTGGGTTGTCAGAAGCATGGTGATCCTCGTCCTAAATAGCTGTGGTTCTCCCCTTTTGTTGGTGGTTGTGGGGGAGGCGAGAGGCATGCAGGTGGGTCAGCACGTTTGAAAAGATAAGGGTGGGGTTTGGGGGGCGTTTGTGGTGAGGTGAGATGGGGTAAAAGCAGTGTGCACCTGGGGAGAATGGTGCTCTTCAATGGCAATCTCCTCAAATGAGGAAGATCCCAGATTTGTGTGTAACCCTTCTGTGGTTGCTGCAGGCTCCTTTGAGAGGAATCCTGAGTGGTTGTGGCTGAAGAGTCCTTATATCCACTAGGGGGTTATAACCAGTGGATATAGCCTGCGTTTGTGTTGCAGGGGCATCCTCAGGGGACTCATTTCCCTGAGTAGCTTTTTGGTTTTCTTTTAGTGGGTTTGGTGGGGACTTTTGATTTGGAGTGTGGGCTGTGGGTTCCAGCTGCGTGGGTTTGCGCAGCTTGGCAGCCATTTTGAGTGATTGGTCAGAGTTGTGCCGGAGTATACTTTAGGCAATACAGCCATAGCAGGGACTCCCAGGCCAACAAGTCCCACAGCTTGAAGCTGGTTTTCAATTATGGCCATTATGAACCGAGGATATAATATCCACGGTTAGCAGTTTGTTTTGAGCCATATCCTTGAGCTCTAAAAATAGTAGTTCGAAAAATTAAGGTTGTTGCTCAAGGATGGAGTACATTACCTATTGCCACCTTGTGGACATTTGATCCCACGATGAGTCTTGGAGGCAAGGCATACATTTACCATATGAAATATGAGACGTTCGGCATCTGGGAAATGTTTCTTCAGTAAGGTAGATGCACTCAAGTCACCCTGGTATCCATGGTGGGCAAATGATTGATCTGTTGTGCCTTTGGATAACCAGTTGGGAAAGTGGCATCATCCAGATTAAGGGTTTGACGAAGAGTGTCTGGAGTGATGACACTTTTTGGCCATGGACAAACGATTGAAGAGACTCTGTGTCGTTCTCCTCAGAGACCAAAATGACGTTTGTCCAGAAGTGGTTAAGGGATGCGGCATATATGGTGGGATTTACCAGAAACGCCATTTGTAGGGTGATTGAACCATTAAATCAATGGCGTTGTGAAACTTGGTCCAGTATGGTGATTGGTGAGATGTGCGACACAGTTGTGTCGTGGTTTTAGTTGCATGGTCGCCATTGATGAGAGAGGGTAGAAGATTTTTGAACGTTAGGTTTGAGAAGAGACGATAAAAACTCGGAAGGTGGGATAAGGTATATAAAGGGTCGGGATAGAAATCGACGGAGGGTTTTGGTGTGAGTCATCAGTTGTTGAAACTACTGATGACGTGGTATTAACCGTCAGACGTTGAAACATCTGAAGTCTCGGATTTAGTCATCAGTAGTTATAAAACTACTGAAGACAGTTTTGACTTCAGGTGATGAAACAACTGAAGACTTGGTATCAGTCATCAGTAGCTGTGAAACTACTGAAGACAGTGGTTTTGTCAGCAGTTGTAAACAGCTGGAGACTGGTGTTAGTCTTCAGTAGTTGTAAACTACTGAGGACATGGTTTTGGCTTCAGTGTTTTGAAACAGCAGTTGTAGAAACAACTGAAGAGAAATTACTCATCAGCTGTTTTCGTCAATTCTTAGCTTTTCAGCTGTTTCATACTGTCCTCAACACTTACTCATCAGACTTTGCATCTGCTTTTCAGGTGTTTCATAGGACGTCGGTACTTATCTGTTTGTACTGATTTCAGTAGTTGTAACTACATCAATAGTTGTAACTACATCAGTAGTTAGAGCAGATAAAGTACTTCAGTACTTGTGAGGCATTTAGCCTTCAGTAGTTATAAAAACTGCTGAGGGTGAAAGAACTATCAGTACTTATATGTGACATGGTTACCAATGATCACCAGTACTTATTACTGAGATCATCAGTAGTTGTCACTTATTCTAGCTGCAGCATACCAAGCCTTAACACCAGGTTGGTGAAAGTTGAACTATCCAAAGGCTTAGTAAAAATGTCTGCAAGCTCATCAGCACTAGGCACAAACATGGGATTAATTAGACCCTTTCAAAACAATCTCTTATAAAATGATGTCTAATTTCTATATGTTTGGTCCTAGAGTGCTGGACTGGATTTTTGACAATGCAAAGAGCTAAAGCACTACCATTAATAACGGAGTCTTAGTCTCTGTAATGTCATAGTCCAAAAGTTGATTCTGAAAGAGTACTTGGGATGTACAACTTGCAGCATCAATGTACTCGGCTTCACAGTGGATGTAGCAACAGATGTTTGTTTCTTACTTTGCCAAGAAATCAAACAGTTGCCTAGGAATTGACATCCACCAGAAGGTTGATTTCCTGTGTTAACTTACACCATGCATAGTCACTATCAGAGGAAGCAACTAATTTACAAGAATGCCCAGTGGAATACCATAAACCTAGGGATTGTGTACCTTGCAAATATCTAAAGATCCTCTTGACTGCAATCAGATGAGACTCTTTAGGTGCAGCCTGAAATCTAGCACAAAAACATGTAGCAAACATAATATCTGGTCTAGAAGCTGTTAAATACATCAAGGACCCAATCATACATCTGTAAAGTGTTTCATCAACACTTTAACTTTCTGATCTGTATCCAGTTGTGTGGTGCTACACATGGGGGTAGAACAGGGCTTACAGTATTGTAAATCAAACTTTTCCAAAAGATCTTTTGCGTATTTTGACTGATGAATGAAAATTCCATCAGCCTTTTGTTTGATTTGCAAACCCAGAAAGAACTGTAATTCTCCCATGGCACTCATTTCAAACTTCTGTGCATCAACTTTGTAAAGGCATCACACAACTGAGGATCAGAGGATGCAAAAATAATATCATCACATAAATTTGAACAAGTAGATATGTTGCCCAGCTTTCTTAATGAATAAGTCTTATCAATGGAGCCTCTAGTGAAATCATTTTCCAGAAGAAAGTTGATAATGTCTCATACCAGGCTCTAGGAGCTTGTTTCAACCCATAAAGAGCCTTATCAAGCTTATACACCCAATTAGGATGTTATTGTCCTCAAAGCCTGGTGGTTGACATACATAAACCTCTTCTTTAATTTTCCCATACAAAATGCACTTTTGACATCCATTTGAAAAACTTTAAGTTTTGATAGCAGCATAAGCTAAAAACAATCGAATTGCTTCCAGTCTGGCTACATGGGCAAAGGGTTCATCATAATCAATACCTTCTTCTTTTGCAAACCCCTAAAAACCAGTCTGGCCTTGTTCTTAACAATAAGCCCATTTTCATCAGTTTTGTTCCTAAACACCTATTTAGTGCCTATTGCACACTTACTTGGAGGTAGAGGGACCAGTTCCCACACTTGCTGTTTCTTGAACTGAAGAAGCTCAAGCTGCATGGCATCAACCCATCCATTGTCCTTTAAAGCAATGTGATAATTCTTTGGCTCTTGCTGACTGATGAAGAGAGCATAAAAGCAGAAATTTGACAATGACTTCTTGTTGATACGCCAGCAGTGATATCACCAATGATTGAGACATAAGGTGATTCTTCAGTTCTTGATACACAATGAGATCTGTGCAAGTGTTTGCAGCAGGTTCAGCAGCAACAGATGGTGATGGTGAATCATTTCCTTGAAACCAATCAGTGATGGTAATTCAAAGGAGGTGAATTGAAGAAATCTCATCAGCATTTGTTGTGGATGGTGCTACTGGAGCTACAGGAACATCAGGTCTAGCTGAATCAGGCAGTTGATCACTACACCTGAAGAGGTGAGTAGTACTGCTATCATCTCATCATTAGCACCAGCAGTACCACCAGGTGGTGAACTGTTGACAGGAGCAACAGCAGGAGTTTGATAAGGAACATATTGCAGTATGTCCAAATCAAATAGCTCCACAGGGCTTTGTGGAATCTTGTCCTTAGGAGATTCATTAAACTTACATGTAGAGTCTCTTCAACCATCTTTGTTCTGCAGTTGAAGACTCTGTATGCTTTGCAAGTTGATGAATAACAACAAAGTACCCTGCATCCACCTTAGGATCAAAGTTTTGGAGTTGATCCCGTGTGTTGAGAATGAAACAAGGACACCCAAATGCTCTGAAGAATGAAATTAGAGGGGCCAAATGATGAAGAACTTCATATGGAGTCTTCATCAACCTCTGATTTACTAGAACTCTATTCTGTACATAGCAAGCTGTATTGACAGCTTCAGCCCAAAAAGTCATTGGCAGTCCAGAATCAGCCAACAAGGACCTTGCAGCTTCAATAAGGGTCCTGTTCTTCTCTCCACTACCCCATTTTGCTAAGGAGTTCTTGGGATGCTAACTGCCTCTTGATTCCCTTTGACAAGTAAAACTCATCAAGTGTGTGGTTTCTAAATTCAGTACCATTATCACTCCTCACACACTTAACTGGTAGGGAATACTGCTTCTCAACGTGTAACACAAAGTTCATAATGGACTGTGCAGCCTCATCCTTTGAATGCAAGAAGAAAGTCCATACAAATCTGGAGTAATCATCCATAATACCAGACAGTATTTCTTCTTAGCCATACTCATCACTTTCACAGGACCAAAGAGATCCATGTGAAGAAACTGTAAGCAGGCAGTGGACTTAGGTTCTTCTATGGAGGGAATGAAGCTTTGTGCTGTTTTCCTTTTAAACAAGCAGTGCAGTTTCTTCACACTTGAACTCCTTCATTGGCAGTCCCCTTACTAAACCATGGTTTATCAGCTGATTCATGTTTTTGAGATTAACATGACCCAGCCTTCTATGCCATAGAATAGATTCTTAGGGGGAAGCCTTGGAAAATAGGCAAGGATGGCCTTTGAGATCTATTTTCTTGGAAAGATCTAAGGCATACACTCTTCCTGTCCTGTGGCCTTTAGGAGAGTGTGTTCATCCACACCTTATCAATCAATTTAGAACTTTGGATGACAGAATCCGACAGTTCTGACTGGTGAAAAGAGCAACATGGCCTTTGTCACACATTTGACTGACACTCAAGAGGTTGTACTTGAGATTTTCCACATGGTTAACATCATCAAACTTTATTTCCCCATTGGAAACAAAGCCTTTGCCAATGATGTAACCTTTTGCATCATTGCCAAATGACACAAACCCCTTCCTTCCTTGAGAGTAGTCATTAAGAAGTGATCTGTTTCCTGTCATATGCATGGATCCTCCACTGTCTACATACCAGATGCCTCTGAGGTATGTTAAGAACCCTGCAAGATACAACAAATTAGTTAGATTTTGAGACCCAAACCTTTTTGTCTTGGGCCTGTTCTCATCAACAGATGGTAAACTAACATGTTTGTTGGAAACAACAGCCTGAGAGGAAGAAGCTGGTGAAGAAAAGGAATCCTTAGGCTTGGACCTCCTTTTCTGTGGTCTCAACATAGGAACATCTAATTGGTTAACTCTTCCCAATAGATGTTGAACCATCATAACCAGCTGTGTCTGATTTTGGGATAAGGCTTTCAGCTTTTCAGACACATTGGCATTAGAGTTTGATAAGTTCCTATGTTGCACCTTCTTCTTTTGAGCAATCTCAGCTGTTACCTGTTTAACCCCTTCCTTTTTGGATTTCTGTTTGGACTTGAGGGTTACAGGATTTGATGTTGCTGGCACAAATGTGGCTCCAAACTCAGTTTTCATTTTAGCCATTTTCTCTTGAATTTCTTCTTTATGTTTGAGTTTGGATCCCCTTTTGTACCAACAATCATCTGTAAGATGATTGAACAAACCACATACTTCACATGGTTTCTTCTTCATCTTATGATGATCATCAACTAAAGAGGATGAAACTACTGTAGATTTGCTCTTCAGTACTTTAGAAGCATTATTTGCTTTCTTGACTTCCTCTTTAGTAGTCTTCAAACTCTTTCTACTGACAGTTTTCTTCTCTTCAGTGCTGTCATTAGTTGGAGTTTGAACTTCAGGTGTAAATCTTGCTCTCCAGTCCTTTCAGGACTTTCAGAAATAACTCCTGAGTTGATCATCTCTTTTATCATGTGAGTGTGTCAGCAGTAGAACCATCAATATCAGCTGATGGGTTCTGAGAGGGCTTAGTGCTGACTTCAACTTTTGATGATGCTCTATCAAAAGTGAATCACATGATGAGGTGGATTGGTTATTGCTTTCTCCTCATCATTTCACTTCTGCTCTTGAAGCAAAATCTGTAGGAGGAGCAGTGTGATTGTAACCAATACCAAACTTCACATTGGAAGCAGATTGCTTACTAGAAGCATTTCAAAACCTTTGCATGATTGTACCCATCATCACACTCTACCTGGGTGACTGCAAGGGTTTCTTTAGATTTCTCTGGTCATCCAGAATAACCTCTAGCTTAGCCTTTTCATCATTTAGTTGGCATTTAAGCTTATAAATCTCATCATTTTTACAATTAAGAGCAGACTCAAACTCAGCTTTTCTTTTGGAAATGGTTTTCTCAAGCTCAAGTTTTTGATTTATTAATGCTACATTTGCCTCTCTAATTGAGACAAAGGCAGCAATGCATGATTCAGAACATAACTTGGCTTTAGCCTCTGAAGATACCTGAGTTACCTGTGAAGATGATGCATTTGAGCAGGAACCCTCAGTAGACTCCAGGGCCATGAGAGCCAGATTCCCAAAAGGACTGTCACCACCATGTTGACCAGCAACTGTGAACAGTTGTTCATGACCAGACATGTCATCCGGTAAACTGCTCCAGTCAACACCTCCAGGGGTGAAGAAGCTGTGTTTTTGAGGTTGAGGAGGTTGATGAGATTGAGATGGTTGAGGTTCTGGTAGTGCATGAGGTTGTGGTACTATAGGAACTTGAACTTGATTTGACTGTGGCATGTAATAACAAGGTAAGGATATGGCATTTGACCCTGAGGAACAAAATATGCAGGAGATTGTGGTTGAGAATGATGACTAGAATTGACAGGATGGTGCCCTCTGTGTTGTTGACTATTGCTAGGGAAGTCACAGAAGGTGCAGAGGAATTAGATCCAGATGATCTGCATTCTCTAGCAAAGTGTCCAAGCCGTGGCATTTGTGACACTTCAACTTACTCTTGTCAAAACCAACTTTGGTTTTGCCAGAGAGTCCTGGGAACTTTCTTCCAGTTCTTTTGTAGAACTTCTGAGATCTGATATTTATCAAGGCCATTTGGCTCAAAATATCCATCTCTTCTAAGTCATCATCAGCAATCCCCTTGATCATCCATGATGAAGCATAGATTGTCATTATTACATCCAGTAAACTGACTATCAACACTCACAAATGCAGAATCAGAAGTGTTTGAAGAGAAGTCAATATGCTCATCATACTGGCATTCAAATGAAGCATATTCTAACTCATGACCAACCAAGGCAGTGTTGCCTGGTACAAAGTCTTCAGTGAGCTTTCCAGATGAAGACAGTTTTCGTTTCTGTTCTATCTCTCTCTCAAATGTGAGCAATTTTCCATGGAGTTTGGGTGAGAGATAGTTTGTCCAAATTTGCACTGGAGCGTAGGACAATAGTGTATGTGTCCCATCTCTCAGGCAGTGATATGAGAAATCTGTTATTCATTTGGCTATTGGTGTACTCATGTTTGACCATTTTAATTCAGAGATCAAACAAGAGAAACCGCTCAAAACTGTTGAGTCAGTGTCTCACCCTTTCTATGAGAGAATGTCTCGTATTGTTGGGCAAGGATTTCTCTATTATTTGCCAAGACCTCATCTGTTCCTCCAATTGTTCTTTCAAGGCATTCCAGAGGTCATGGGCACTTTCATGATGCATTAGCCCAGAATAGATTTCATTAGGCAGTGCCATGGCCAGAATTCCATGGGCTTTTGCATCAATCTCAAACAACTTCTTATCCTCATCTGAGTATTGCTCCCTCCTCTTCGGAACCATTTGATTGGTTTCTGGGTTATTCACCATAGGCTTGTGTGGACCATGTACCACTGATGTCCAACAACCTGCGATGTTAACAGACAGGTGATGGAGCATTCGTCGTTGCCATATGTTATACTCATTCCTAACCAGCATTGGAGGCTTGGTTGAGGAAATAGTATTGTGAGGATCATTGGAAGGAGTAGTCATTTTGAGTCCAAATACAATTTAATTCAAGATTTTAAATGTTTTTATAAAGACCACAATAGACTCAATGAAAACCAAGAGAAAATCTCAGGATGAATGACCAGAAAACACAGAAAATTCAATCTCTAACCGTTTCTTGCAAAACACAAAATGCTAATTCAGTCAAACTTGGATCTTGAATAGCAGTTTCAATGATCAATTATTAGATCGATCAATGATTAACCTGCTCTGATACCATTTGTCAGGATAAATGATCAAATTTGATGTAATGGAGCGTAGCACAGCGGAATAAGAACAAGAATTAGACAAATTGTAGCAAGAGTTCGATACTTGTATGCATTAAGAACAAATACGGTTATAACGAAGAATATATTTCTGTAACAAGGAATGTTTCATAATATCGAATATTTCTAATCAAATCATTCATTTTTTTTATATTAGGTTGACACTCCTTATATAGAGTGCAATCGCTGCTGTTATCACGGTAAGTGACAACTGGCAGATCTATTACAAAAATAACTAACTCTTAAGAAACTACTGAAATGTTCACAACTACTGAGAACATATCAGGGTTAAGTACAAAATAAGAAACTACTGATAAGAAACTATTGAAACTACAACGACTGAAGAACAAGCTCTTCAGTCGTTTTACAAAACTACTGATAAATATAAAACTACTGATGAGCACAACAACTGAAGAAGTATTCTTCAGCTGTTGTGTCAAACTACTGAAAAGATAAAACATAAAACTACTAAAAGGTAAACCGTCACAACTACTGAAGAAGACCTCTTCAGCTGTTGTGACAACGTCTGATACTTTGGTCTTCAGCACTTGTGTCTTGAGACTTTGTCTTCAGCACTTGTGTCTTGAGACTTTGTCTCAGCACTTGTCTTCAGACTTTGTCTTCAGCACTTGTGTCTTTCAACTTTGTCTTCACACTTGTGTCTTCAGACTTTGTCTTCAGCACTTGTGTCTTCAGACTTTGTCTTCAGACTTTGTCTTCACAGCACTTGTCTTCAGACTTTGTCTTCAGCACTTGTCTTCAGACTTTGTAATCAGCTGTTGTCTTCAGCTGTTGTGGTCTTCAGTAGTTGTTGTGACGTCTGTGGGACTTAAGGTTTTTCTGATTCGGCTCATTGGTTCTTTTGGTCCAACAGGATCAGTCGCACGACTGAAGGAAACCCTAGTATAAATAGAGGGGGAGTCAGTCGCAGTCACCTATCACACCCAAATCGCCCCTAAATTGCACGAAGCACCGTTACTCTGTCCGATTTTCATTTGATCATTCTAGACCATTGAGTATTGCATACTGACGATTTATGGTTACTATATAGGTAATGTGCGGTGCAATCCATGAAAATGTCCATCGATTAATACAAAAATAGACTGAATGAACCCTAAAAAGAACCGACTTATTTTAACTAAGAAACTAATAAAACTTAGTCCATTGTGAAATTAAAGGTTATTAGGTGTTCTGTCGGTGAATTGCGAGTCTAATGAGCTATACCATGACGTCTAACATTAAAAATTGCTCAAAAATTGATTTTGAATTGAACAGTAAGTCTGTCATGTGAATGGACGATTTGAGGAACTTCAGTCGCACGACTGAGAGGAGCAAATGGCTAAACCGCACGACTGAACCATGCGTATGAGTTCAGTCGCACGACTGATGTAAACGCATGAGATTGCATACGAGTGAGCCTAGTTGCATTCTCAATCGTATGTATGAGGTCATTCGCACAACTAGATCACAGTCGCCCGGCTTATTCGCACGACTAGATCTCAGTCGCACAGCCTCATTCGCATGACAGAACAGAAAACTTCAAGTCCAAATGATTCAATTTAGCACTCATTGATAGATACTAACATTTATATTCATTGTGTAACAGATGACTAGTCGTTCGACTATGAGCACCAAGCACAACATATGTGATCATCTAGATCTAACCTCAAGGAATGCTTCAGACTTCTCTGGCATTATTACTTTTCTACGGAGATTGAGGATCTTCTGTGCCATCTCAACTCCTTGCACTTCCTATCGCTCAGTTCAACAGGCTTTCTAGGAAAGCGCTGTAGTGGACAGATCCTCAGAGCCCCATCGCATCACGAGCTCGATATTTGGAGAGTCGATTGAGATCATTGAGGATGATCTTTGGACAATTCTCGAGCTTGGGGATGATGCTGACTGTCCCACCCGATTACACCCCTTACTGTTCGAGGATGTTTCTTGCGAGCTAAGTATTGTGGGGACAATAACGCAAGGGTGCTCAACAAGAGCAACCTGTGCCCCCAGTTCAAGTACCTCACCCATGTGCTGCTAAAGTGTATAGCGTCTTGGAAGGGAGGGTTCGACGAGCTCTCAAATCAGATTCAAAACGCTTATGCAGCGTTGGTGCTGAACTACCCGTTCAGCTTCTCTAAGATGATCTTCGCCTATCTGGTGGAGAACATTGAGAGGAAAGGGACGGAAGAGTTCTGCATGTACCCTTGATTCATCCAGATGATTATCAATTAGAAACTACCATCTCTGCCTAAGGAAAAGGAGGACGCTGTAGTTCTTGAGGTGATGGATGACACCATACTGGGTCGTATGAAGTTTATAGGGGGACGCAGGTAAACCCCCTGTAAGGAGAATGTTCGGGCATCTGGCCCGGGAGGATTACGTGGCGCCGGCAAGGAGTAAATGGCGCCACACGGACAGTGATTCTGATGATGAGCAACTAGTGCTCCCGGACGATGATTCAGACGACGACGACAGCGGTGATGGTGGAGATGCAGGGCCCACTCAACGAGGGCTCCCACTGTTGATATAGCATCTCTAGCACCCACCCACAGGGAGTCAAAGACTGCAGGGTTCAATCAGGACTTCCAACCTGATGAGGAGGAGGATTTGGACGAGGAGCCTCTGACTCGAACGGTGGGCAGCAAGGTTGTTGCCACCGAGCGTGGGCTCCGGGCGGTTGGTGAATGCCCTGGCGGATCGGGAGAGGCTGAAATTGATCCTACTTATGCTCCCGATCAGCCAAGCAGTGTTCTAGGCGGAGCATCCACCTCGAAGGATTGACAAAGAAAAGGATGACTCAGCCCCACGAATTAAGGAAGAAGAAGAGAGGACGATCGTCTTAACAACCACCACTACCACCACTCCACCCACTACCACCACTCCACCTACTACCATCACTCCACCTACATCCACTCATCCACCTACTACCACCACAATTGCTATCCCATTTACCACACCCACTCCACCACCACATTCATCTATATTACCCCCAATCTTTACCACTGCCACCACCACTACCACCAGCCACCATGTCGTACCATCGTCATTCCATTCCTACCCATCTGGATCCACCCTACCTCCTAGTGGGGTAGGGGAACAACTCTCGGCACTTAATCGTATGGTGCTGAAGTTGTTGGCTACTGATGATGACAAGACTGCTCAGATTTGACAGCTCGTAGACCTTACTACTGCTCAATCTATGCAGCTATCTCAGCAAGCACAGCAGATAGAGCAGCAAGCCCGGCTAATGGATGCACAGCATATAGAGATGTCCCAACTCCGGAGCAGCATGTTCAAGCAGCTAAAAGGATAGAGGAGTTGGAGACCACCAACAAGACCGTCATGTTGCGGCTCAAAGGATCAAAGGAAGAGCCCTTAAAGATCAAGGAAGAAGATGGAGATTATGGTGATGATGAGGATGATGATGATGATGATGGTGATGACATTGAGGATGATACAAATGCTGGTGATGATGATGATGATGATGTTGATGATGATGATGAGATGCATCTGCTGCGGGTGCCACATCTGCATGTGAAAGGAGGAGAAAAAGGTCTCAAGACCAAGGTGCCTCCACATCCGCCCCGTCAGCAAAGGAGCATATGACCAGAGTAATACTTAGCTGTTTTTGTTATTTAAATCATATGTATTTGAATCTTGTATCATATTAATGTAATGAATGTTTATATTTAATGTTGGTATTTCTACCTTGATTATTAACTAATGATTGTTGTGTTACATGTATAAATCAAGCAGATCCAAACTTTCAGAGGGATGAACATGATGTTGCTCCCCTCCAACAGATCAAGACTCAGCTCCCGATGATTCTTGATCTGCAGGGGATAGTTAGGAGATCGGTGATGTACACTCCTAAAGAAGGAGAGATCATTCACAATCTCACTGACGAGCAAATTGGTGAAATGTTCAAGCTAAATCCTAATGAGATTGTCAAGGATGCTCCAACAGTCCAAGTTGAAAGTGATGATGAGCTCAACGTTGTTGATGAGATCAAGATAGAAGATGTCACGGATCAACACTATCCAGGGTACACTGACATTGAAGGTAATTTCGTTCCCAATCTGGGCAACAACCTTGTCAGTGAAACTTTTGAAACTCTGGATAGAATGGAAGAAAAGTTTAACAAGACTGAAGATAAGGCCCAAGCCTCGGATGCAGAAGTTAATATCAGAAAGGCTAAGTGGGTTGTGTGTTTTGAAGAGATAAGAGCCCAACGCAGTGCTTCAAAGTCAATTGTCTACACCAAGTTGTAAAAAGTGAAGAAACATCATAAGGTGTCGGGCAAAATCATCACGTGGGCATATTTTGAAGATCTCAACGTTTATGCAGTAAACATGAGAAAGGGATCGAGTACTTCAGGTTCCCACACGACCTGAAGACTCTTCCTGGATTTGAGCTTAACCAGTTAGCGAAGCTGAAATTGCTA
This sequence comes from Flaveria trinervia, assembly GCA_025506515.1. Classification (NCBI taxonomy): domain Eukaryota; kingdom Viridiplantae; phylum Streptophyta; class Magnoliopsida; order Asterales; family Asteraceae; genus Flaveria; species Flaveria trinervia. The sequence continues at coordinate 97,375,298 of CM046444.1, forward strand.
TACGCTGATCCATTCAAGATGTCTGGTTGGTTTGAAGTAGCTCGTAAAAGAGAGTTCCACACTAGATGGGTCAACTTCAAACCTCAACAGCCAATAAGGTATCTCAGACGGTCTGAGGTTGATCCCATTACTAGAAAACTAAAGATAGTGCTGAAGTGGAGTCCACCGTGAACAATGTCAAAGATCCCTCTACGGGAGATGCCACAGGAGTTCACTCCACACTTCAAATGGTGGTACTATGATTGGAGGACATGAGAAGCAGTCATAGTCCTGAACAAGAATGGTGTTATGGAAACCATCAGGGTGTTTGACTCTATGTGGCTTACGAACTTGTCTGCTAATGATGTATATACATTGTATAAGTGGCCACTGTTCTATGACTCTGAAGACATTTTACAAGCTCTACAGTTTGAGAATGTTATACGACTCTGCTTTGCATTTGAGATACACGTAGGAGTCACCAAAGAAGAGAAGTACAAGAAGTATGAAGAGGTTATGAAGAACGTAAGATAGTAGATAGATCTAGGTCCAAGGGGGAGTTTGTTGATACATATGTACCTAGATTCGGATCTTAATGTAATATTTCTTGAATGTCTTACACTTATGTAATGCTTGGGTACTTAATAAAATGAGAATGTTTGGTTGTCATTTATAATGTTTAATATTTCATTAATGAGTTGTCTAACACATATTGACTAGTTTATATAGGTTTGGGATTGTTTGAATTGATATACATAATGTTATAATAATGAATACATTCAAACTTGGTTAAGTGAAGTTCTCATGTGTCCGACTAGACCATGTGCCTCAATTATAGTCATGCATCCGAATGGCCATGCGACTGAGTGTCCATGCGCCTAAATAGTCCATACGCCTGAACAACTTCATGCGACTGACTCAGTCGCACGACTGAATATTCAGTCGTGCGAATGGATCAACCGCATGGCTCAATCGCACGAATGAACCATGCTAATGGTTCAGTCGCCCGAATGAGCCACCCTAACCTCCAAACACCACCTGATTCATGGAAAAACATAAGCATTGAATAGACTTCGACTCCTGACGTGCCCTAGCCTTCCAGAGACCTCTGAGATCATACTCCAAGTTCATAGATCGAAGTAGATCGATTCCTAATCGATTCTTAACGTTAGATTCAATACATAATTGTTTCTACGTGCGTTCTCACTGATTGGATCGCCAATCAAATAGGATTCTGCACTATTTTGTTTGGTATACACGTTAATCAGTTAGTACATCATCCAGTACACGATCCTAATAGGAAGGTAAACTTTGTCAAGGAGCTTGGGTACAATCTTCTTAGTGTATCCCAATTTTGTGATCAGAGTCATAACATGCTCTTTACTGAGCAAGAGTGCATTGTTCTCAAGCCTGGGGGGTCATTCCTCATGAGCATATTCTGCTTAGAGCCCCCAGGAAAGGGAACATGTACAAGATGGACTTGCAAGAAACCTCTCCCTTTGGAGAAGTTTCATGCTTTTTGTCTAAAGCAAATAGTGATGAGTCTTTTCTATAGCGTAAAAGAATGTTCCATGTAAACTTTAAAAATATGAATAAACTTATTAAGAATGATTTGGTAACTAGAATGCCAAAGAAAGAGTTTACATGTGATGATCATTGTGTTGCATGCCTGAAAGGAAAGCAACATAAGGTATCTCACAAGCCTAAGGAACGAAACTCCATCACTACCCCTACACTTATTACACATGGATCTCTTTGGCCCCACTAGTGTAATAAGTCTAGGAAGGACCACTTATTGTTTACTGATCACAGATGACTTTACAAGATTCTCTTGGGTCTTCTTACTTAGAACTAAGGATGAGACTCCTTAGATTCTAAAGAATTTCATCCGAAAGATTGAGAATCAATCTGATCACATGGTCAAAATTATAAGATGTGATCAAGGGACTGAATTCAAGAACCAAATCCTTGATACATTTTGTGATGAAAAGGGTATTACAAGACAATATAGTGCTCCCAGGACTCCGCAGCAAAATGGTGTTGCTGAGAGGATAAACAGGACACTTATTAAAGCTACAAGAACCATGTTGTCTGACTCTAAGCTACCCATCACCTTCTTGGCAGAGGTAGTCAACACTGCCTATTATGTGCAGAATAGAGTTTTAGTGGTTAAGACTCATAGAAAGACTCCTTATGAACTTTGGCACAAGTGGAAAGCTTTCATTGGTTTTCTCGGGTCATTTGGATGTCCTTACACCATCTTGAATACCAAAGATCAAATTGCCAAATTTGCTAAGAAATCATATGATGGACACTTTATTAGATAGTCTTCCCAAGCTAAAGCTTATAGAGTATACAATCTCAGAACTAGAGTTGTTGTGGAGTCATCTAATGTGACTTTCATTGAACACACACCCTGTGTGGCTGGTTCTGGTCCTGATTGGTTGTTTGATCTTGATTTAGTTACCAACTGTTTTAACAAATCTTGTGAGACTGTTTCAGGATCTGCAGAAAACATAAATACTAGTGATCTTGATCCAAGATTTGAGCTAAGAAGACCTTCATATAATACATCTTCAGCTCCAGTTGGAACTACTTCTGCAAATGAGGTTTCTATCAGCACCATAATAACAAACTCAGCTGATACATCTGGGATGCCTTCAAATTCTAGCTCAAAGGCCCCATAACTAGATAAAGATGCTTCAAATGTAGAAGAAAACAATAGAGGTGGTGACAATTATCAGGAATTTCTTAATGCTGATAACCACTCCATAGATACAACATCAATGATGTCATCTATGCCAGATCTAAATTTCTCTAATTTAGATCTCTCTTAACAACTTGTTGTGATCCCTTAGCTAAAGATCCACAAGTGTCACCCCACCACAAACATCGTTGCGTATGTTGTCATAGGGGTAAGAACAAGAGGAAAACCCATGAAGCAAATTTTTGTCTTCACTCTTGTTTCTTATCCCAGATAGAACCAAAAAAAATGATGAGGCTCTAAAGGATGGAAGTTGGGTTGAAGCTACGAAACATGAGCAGCTTCAATTCAAAAGGCAGAAAGTTTGGAACCTTTGTCCTCTTCCTCATAGGAACACTACCATTGGAACCAAATGGGTGTTAAGGAACAAGAAGGATGATAGAAGCATTATCATCAAGAACAAAGCTAGACTATTTGTTCAAGGGTACACACAAGAAGAAGGGATTAACTACGTTGATGTCTTTGCTCCTATAGCAGGACTGGAAGCTGTTCGAATATTCTTGGCAGTTGCTGCATCCAAGAACTTCAAGGTCTATCAACTTGATCTAATGTGTGCTTTTCTGTATGAAGTGATTAATGAAGAGGTGTATGTTAAACAATCACCTGGTTTTGCAGATCCTGATCATCTAGATTATGTCTGCAAGCTTGACAAAGCTCTTTATGGGCTGCATCAGGCACCCAGGAAGTGGTATGAGACTCTATCTTGGTATCTCTGCATACATGGATACAGGAGGGGTACTATAAATGGAACTCTCTTCATCAAAGGATATGGAAATTACTTGATGGTAGTTTAAGTATATGTAGATGATATCATATATGGTTCAACTAATCCAAGGCCCTGCAAACACTTTGAGAAGCTGATGAAGGACAGATTTGAAATGAGTGCCATAGAGGAACTTAATTTCTTTTTGGGAATTCAAGTGAAGCAGGTTGAAGATAGCATCTTCATTAGTCAGTCAAAGTATTTTCAAGACATATTCAAGAGGTTCAACATGACTGATTGTAAGATTGCTAAGACACCCATATCAAGAAACCACTCCCTTGGACCTGATCTTGAGGGGGAGTGTGTGTATGAACAACTTTACATGGCTATGATTGGGTCTCTTATGTATCTTACAGCTAGCAGGCCTGATATCATGTTTGCTACATGTATTTGTACAAGGTATAAAGCCAACTCTAAGTTGTCTCACCTTATTACTGTCAAAAGAATTCTAAGATACCTCAAAGGTGCTTCAACACTTGGTGTGTGGTATCCTAAGAATTCTAACTTCAATCTATATTCATATATAGATAGTGATTATGGTGGTTGCAACATAACTGCAAAGTCTACATCTGGAGAATGTCAGTTTATTGGTGGAAGGGTTGTCTCATGGCAATGCAAGAAACAATCCTGTGTCTCTGCATCAACTGCTGAAGCTGAATACATTGTTGCTGCAAGTTGTTGTGCTCAAGTGCTTTGGATTCATAATCGGATGCTGGACTATGGGTTAAACTTCAAGGAGACTCCCATTCACATAGACAACAACAGTGTTATTTCTATCACAAAGAATCCTGTGTAGCACTCAAGGACTAAACACATCAACATTAGGTATCATTTAATAAGAGATAATTATGAAAAGGGATTAATTAAACTAGTTGAAGTTCACACAATGGAACAATATGTTGATCTGTTAACAAAAGCTTTTGATGGATAGAGATTAAAATATCTAATATCAGCTATTGGAATAATAAACTTTGAGTATGTTTTTCTTAAAACTAATTTTTATTATTTCTTAAAATCTGTGTCCTAAGTTGTATAGTTCATCACTTTCATAAGTGCTTATTTTTCTTTGGATAAAAAATCTTTTTGAAGACATTCCTTAGATTTTTGAAAAATTTTTGATCCTTCGGAAGATATGTTTTTATCTTCGGAAGAAAATCATGCCTTCAAAACAAATACCTTTGGAAGAAATTTCTAATATATCTTTCAAAGTTTAAATGCTTGTCTCGGACACTTATATGTTTTCAAGGACCATTCTCTTCCGAAGCAAATTAACTCTCGAAAGCTTTGTTCTTCTGGAACAAAGCATTCAAGTCTTAATTTTTCTTTCGAAAGCAAAATTTTCATAACTCTCAGGAAAATCTTCTGAAGTCATTTTAGCTTCGGAAGCTTTTTCATTAAAACTTCCGAAGATAATTTACCTTCACAAGCTTTTTGACTTCCAAGAAAACTACTTTTTGAGCAAAAGTAAACTGCTTTTGCAAAGGTGGGACCGACTTCCATATTTCAAAGTTTATCCTCTTTCATTAAACTTTATCTGAAATGTTTTTTCACATATAAACCCAACGGTTTCCCCCTCTTTCTACCATCTCATTCTTCCTTCGGACATAAAACCCCAAATTTCTCTCTGAAAATTCTTTCTTCTTTCTTAAGCTATCTCAAAAGGGCCAACCCTCATCACAGAAATGATCCAAACTTTACCATGCAGTTACACAGACAACATAATCAGGTTGCCCTATTAAGCTCTGAGAAAGATCCACATTTCTCAGAGGTTTGCCGCTTCTTAGCTCTATCGAACTATTTCACCTCCCTAACCATTGATCCTCCTCTCTATGAGTATCAACTGCTAGAATTCTGGAAGACCTGCCAAGAGGTCATAATGGTCGGGGAGAAGGCACTGTCTGCCACAGTGCAGGGGAGAACACTCTTCATCACTCTGGCCATCATCAACATGCATCTTCATCTGGATGATGAAGAAGGTGAGGTGTTCTTTCCCAAGGAAGCTGTTAACTAGTCCTTTGTGCAGATGGAATATGAGGGAGACTATTCTGTCAAGACCTTTAGGAAATGGAAGGTCTCATCCCAATGGAAATTCCTGCTCCATGTGGTTATCCATAGCTTATCAAACAAGCATGGTGGATGGGACCAGATTCCTGAGGATCTCTCCTGCATAGTCCATAGGATGGTTCAGGGGGTCAATTTTAGGTATTCTCAGTTTGTCTATACTAATTTGCTTTCAAACTTGGACTCCTTAGAGTATTACATGTTCCCTAGATATGCTCAATATATTCTTAACTGTGAACGGGACTCATAGTTAAGGGGAACAGGTAATATTCTTAAATTGGGAGAGATGAAGCCTAACATCTTTAAAATAATAAGAAAGCCCACTGTTGGCTTCTCTGGGGTAGAAACAACCCTGGTCCCAAAAATATTAGAACTCATTGCTCAAGGTGACAACCTAGAAGCACTAGCTAATGTTGAATGCACACCTTCTACTTCCCTACCACCTAAGAAAACACAAACAAACCCCTACTTAGACTATTCAGTTTGTGGAGGCCCCCATATACTTACCCACATATGAAGAAGTAGACATTGGAGTTCCCACTTCTCCTAAGTAGCAAACCACTACCATTCCTTCTATGATCAGTGTGGAGGTTCCTCATGCTCACCCTAATAAGCTCATAAGCCAACTTTCCTTAAGCCATCACTCTGAGTCTCAACACTCAGGTGATCAACCTTCAGGGGACAGTTACCACCCCCAACCTTTAGACCCTAACCAACCAATCCCCAACCTTGACATCTATACCGATGAAGATCTAGGTTTTAGTGAGTATCATGATTCTCTTTCTTTTCCCCTACTCAAAGAGAGATGAATGCTCCTGAGTCTCCCACTTCTATCCCACATCAGTCACCTACTACTGAGGTGGACACTTATGAACATGTTCAAGATGCCTATATGAAAAAGGCTCTTACTTTTGAAAGTGATTACATCATTAAGACCTCAACCATGGCAACTCAGCCCACTGACTTCTCAACTGAGGCTGTTAGTGAGCAGAGGAAAACCAGCAGCCAAGAACCTGAAGCTAGTGATGAGGGAGAGGACTCTGCTCCAATAATCTCTTCCCCTAATGATTCTTCTAATGAAGATGAGGGGAATCTAAGACTAAAGGTTCAACAACAATCTAAAACATTCACCTATTTAGTCTCCAAGTTTAGTCACCTTGAATTCTCAAGTGACTACCTTGCCAAACAGGGTCAATAATCAGCAACTTGAGATTTCATATCATAAGGACAAACTAGCTAGTAGACCTTTAAGAAGAGCTTAACCAGGAACACAAGAACCTATGGAGGTGATTGACCCAACTCCTAGTTCACCTATGAAAGTGGGTGATGCTACCAAAAAGGGGGAGAAAGTCACCACTATCACAGAACCTAGGAGTTCTTCAGAGAGTATGGACATTGAGGACTCACCATCCTCACTTGCGATTGTGTCTACTCAGCAACTTCCTTAGGCTCATATTGCTACGGACTTTGTAGACTCCTTAATATAGAGTTTGTTTAAGGAAGGGATACCAAGGGCTATGTCATTTCTGCCATCTTCAAAACACATCATTGAGTGGAGGTATGACAGCAACAGAAAAGCCCTCATCATTCTTAGAGTTCAAGGGAAACAAGAGATCTTCAACTTTCACACCTTGAACTTCTATGAAAGTCTGGATATACTCACAATGCCACTTGTCAATCCAAGCCAATCAAGACAAGCAGACAGAATGGCTCAAAGAATCTAGGACAGGATGGCTGCAGAGTTCAGCTTCAAAAGGAGACTAAGGCAATCAGGCTATGGCATCGGTCAATTGGATGTTGAGGCACACCCTAAGATTAGTTTCATAGGGGAAACCTTGACTGAATGCCCACTGGCAGAACCCGAGAGCCCTGTCCTATCAACATCAACTGTTGTATTGATCCATACCCTTTTTGAGACACCTGCTGGTGAAGGTGCTTCTCAACCTCTCTCTGGCTAGAGCTTAGAAGCTACATCAAGCAATAAAGGCCAAGCTCTCTCCACCCTGAGTCACAAGGTCTGTGAGTGACAAAGGGAAAAGAAAGATGACATTTGAGGAGATTGAGGAGGGGAAGAGAGAGAGGAAAAGGAAGTTGAGGGGAGAAAGTTCCTCTTCTAGGTTTCCAAGACTCATGGAGACTGCAATCAGGGCTGCCACCAGACCAAACACTCAGGATGATGAGTTGAGGGCAATCAGGATAAACTACTTACAGACCAGGAACTATGACATTGACAATGTCATGTCTCTCCCTTTGGATGAACTAAATGAACTGGTTGACATAGAGAGGTCAAAGGAGAAGAAAGAGGCGAAAGATGCAGAGCTACTAGTTCAAATGAAAGAAGACATAAGAAAGAAAAGATTATATAAGCATATGCCTGCTCTCTCCACAGTTCAAGAAAGTCCTGCACATGAGGATGTGGTTCAACAAGAACCTCAGGTAGATAAAGAAGAAGACAGGATCAAGATGATCAACTACCTGAGTGCCACAGACCTCTATCTTGTAGAAGCACTTCTTCCCTTATCATATGACTATGTTGAGTTTGAGTATCTCAAAAAATTTGAACTTAACATAGTTAAGGAAAGAAAGACAACCAGTAGAAAGCTAAGGGAAGAAGCTGCTAAATCAAGAGCCATCATCCAAAAGAACATGAAGAAGTCTATAGATAGTTAAAGGATGATAAGCTTCTTGAAGCTGTATGGATTCTCCGGAAGGAGACTTGGCCCCATGACTCTATCCACTATGGATGAGCATATCAGGGTGATCAAGCAGAAGATAAAGAGCGAAGAGCTGATTGACTTGCACTCCCCTCCAAGTCAAGCTCCACCTCAAGTGGAGGTTAAGGTTGAACAACAAAAGACAACACAACCCGGACCTCCTGTTGAATCTCTGCAAGCTTCATCTTCTGATCCACAACAGGGTCAACCTCCCTCTCCTTTGGAACCTATGAGAGAGAAAGTCCCAACTGAGAAAGACAATGAAGATCAATCATGTGTTGCAGGCCAGTCTTCTCAGTTAAAGAGGAAGAAAGAGAAATAAAAGGATTGCTTCAAATCCAAAGTCAATGAAGAAGAAGTCTGTATCCTTTTTTGAACCTCCGGATGAATCAGGACATCCTGAGGATGTGCAGCCAAAGGATGCTACATCAACTCCCATTCAAACAGCTCCTCTAGCATCAGGATGACCCATCTTGTCCTGGACATACACCACTAATCCGGAAAGATGGCATGTCATCAGAGATCAAGTCATTGAAGACATCTAAACTTGGCATGACATGTTTTAGTTGCCTCTACATGATCTCTTTGATATGAGAAGACACTTTGACAGTCTGAAGGATCCTGATCAACTCATGAAGAAAGGAATGATCATTATTCTGATGAGGACTGCTGATATCTGAAGTCTACAAATTGTTTTGGTAGCATCAACCTAGGGGGAGTTTGTAGAGATTATATGAAGAGGCTCATGCAACCCAAACACCCAAACTCTCTCCTGCATGCTACACAAGTACACTGAAGAAGAATGCTTCAGAAGTTTCACACATGCAACAGAAATATTCTAAGTGTGAAATCTTCCAAAACCAAGACCAATATCTTCCGAAGCCAAAGATGAAGTCTTTCAAAGCTTAGAGACAAAGTCTTCCGAAGCTCAACACTTGAAGACAGATTTCTTCTGAAGACTTTTAACAACATGCTTTATCTAATGTACTTTTCCATAAAGCTAGACCCCTTCCCGCTGCAACTCTGTAAAGTCATCAACATACATGAGTAGTGAAAAGGTCCATGCTTTTGATAACTGTACATTAAGGTCTTGAGTCCGTCACTTTCTAATTCATGAACTTTATCCTTTTTGTAATAGATATGGATATGGGCTATGGCACGTCATAGTCACTAGTCCAAAGGCAATCTTCCTTTTGACTCTACAATTGATTTTGTTTTGTGTCTAGTCAATTGCATTGAGCTGGCCTTCAAAGTATGCCCAGCTATAGGATGTATTATAAGTATCTCAGGTTCTTGTAACTTTCCAATATGTTTTGTAACACTTGTAATAGAACTTGAGAAATCAATACACTACAATCTTGAAAACCATATACTTGTGTATCTTGTTCTCTTGTTCTGTCTCTTACTTATTTGTGTTCTTAGTATCTTCTATTGTGGTTAATCTAGTTCACTTTTTGTTTAAGTTTAGTTTTTTATCCTCTTTGTGTTGTTGTGTTGTAAGTGACCACACTTCACCGGTCCTGCAATAAATATGGCAATAAATAGGTCAAACAAGTAAAGTTATGCATATAGTAATAAACAGGTCAAACAAGTTAAGTTTTACATGTAGTTATAAACGGATCAAATAAGTAAATCTATATATAATAATAAACGGGTCAAACAAGTAATACATATAGCAATAAATGGCTCAAACAAGTAAAGTTATACATATGGCAATAAATAGGTCAAAAAACTAAAGTTATGCATATAGTAATAAACGGACCAAACAAGTAAAGTTATGCATATAGTAATAAACAACTCAAACAAGTAAAGCTATACATATGGTAATAAATAGGTAAGAATCTTCACAACATTATTAAAAGTTGTATGGTCGTGTATGTAAGTACTTGTATGTTCATATCACGAAGAACTGTAGACAAGTTTGCGTAGGGGATATGTTCTTGGATAATGTTCATCATAACATTCACAACACTTTGTAGCTAATGAATAATTTGTGAATTATTCAGAGAATTGTCATTAATATTTGTAGCTGGCATTTGTCCAATTAATCGAAAATACCCTCTTTTCTCCGGGCCTTTAACTTTTGAATAGTCATCTTTGGTAAAATCATCCCGATCTCCTTGTGTGCTTGTAGAGTCACTTGCAATAGCTTTTAGTGAACTCTAATATAGATAATAATGCAAGCAAGCATTTATTATTATTATTTTCTAAAGTAAAAATGGATATGATAAATAGGAACATTTTATTATGTAAAAATGCATTACCACAACTCTAGAAGCTTTATCATCTACGTAACTTCCATCTTTATGAGTTCATGTTGTTATATACATTTCTCCTCTTGTTGGGTACATACCATCATTCTTCATTGCCTATAATTTATGTTTGATGGTTAGTAAGAGAGTTCAAAAGAATGTATGACAATAATATCAAAATATAACCAGATTAATACCACTTCATGAGCAAGTCTAGCAAATGACTTTGTCCTAGTTACATGAGGTTCCTTCATCTTTGAGCGACTTGATCATTTTTTAGCACATGTATTCTTTAATAATTGGTACTTTACCACATGACAAGAAATCATACAAAATAAAATGAGAAAATAAAATGGAATGCATATTGAAAATAAAATGATTAACTATTTCTAAGCAAATTGGAAATTAAAAGGGGTATTGAAAATAAAATGAGAAATCGGTATGGTTACCTGAAATTCTAGAGTGAACCAACGAGTAACAAGTTCTCTAAGTTGAGCTGCATTCACTCTATCATCGTTACTAGTTTGTTGCGTCACAATTTCATCAATACTGAGGCTTGGATCATATCCACTTGACTTTAATATACCTTTCCATGTTCTCCATTTTTTTCCCATGCTATGCAATATCCATTTTTTAACCTGACTTGTTTCATCCGGATGAAAAGTAAATTTGGACTACAAATAAAAATTACATATATATTAGTGTATAACTCATAACTTAATGAGTTTACCCTTATAAGTAAACTAAAAAGACAATCTTTAACAAGTGAATACATATCCTCTTTTTGTTGCAGGTGAACTTTTCCCCAGTCAGAATATTCAATTGATACATACTTACCCATCCTTACAAGTGTCCCAAGGTACTGAACAAGTTCTTTACCTGTATCTCCTACTGGCTTTTCATACGTGTTAAATATGACAAGTATTCTTTCATTACTATCCGTCTTCCTTATTTCCGCCTTCTGTGTATAACCCCTAACCTTTTTTGGGAGCACCTAAGGAAGTTTTGATAAAATAGAACAAGTAAATGACACCAAAACAATATCAAAAATGACTTCAAGACTAAGTTTGGGATGCATATTATAATACTTATACATAGAAATCCATTCTAAACAGGTCTTAAAAAACCTAAACTTGCCAAAAAATAACTTCAAGACTAAGTTTGGGATGCAGAACCTGTTGGTTTTTCATTGTAAGGGCCTTGTAATTGTTCTTGAGCATTGTCATGAACTTCAATTTCTACATCATAATGATTATTTGTATGTATTATATCATCCATGTCTTCATAATCATGATCTCGATCAATATCATCTACTTCTATATCTACTCCATTACCTCCTGAAATCATAAAATAATAGCAATTATTATGAAATTAACTTTTAATTGAATAAAATTAAATCAATGAAATAATACCTTGAAATATATGATCTTCCTCATCATCCTCCTCATCAACAAGAACCAACCTTCTTTTTGCTCCTCCTTTATTACCTCTGACTATTTTACTCATGTTCAGTTTTGTTCAAATTGATGATGATGGAACCTTCTGGTAGATATTTGAAGCAAACACTTGACCTAGCTTCATAAGATTAACCACTCTATTGGTCGACATTGGTGAAATAAATTTTGGAGGTTGTTGCTATAAAAAATTCATTTTCATTAGAAAATATGTCTATCTAGAATAAAATAAATAATGTATTGATAATAAAATTACCTTTTTGAGTACAACATTTCTAGTAGATTGTTCGCCATCACCCATATCTGGAATATAGCCTACATCCCTAGCATGAACATTTTGTTTCACTTTTTTCTTCTTCATCTTTTGACTTTGTGCCAAACTTTGTATAGATTTCACAATGTTTTAACCCTCGCTCTGCTAGACGTTTTTGGTTATCTTGAACCCTCAATTCTCTACTTATCTCGTACTCATTAGCTTCTCTTAATATATTTTGATTTTTCTTTCTTTGGTTTGTCATTGGAATTGATCAAAGTCATTTTTATGGTTAATTGATAATGCTACAAATAAGAATTTTAACAATAATGCTAAGATTAACAATGCTAATAGATAGTAATGTTTTTAAGAAGAAAATATGTACCTTGTTTGTTTGTTGAGCAAAATTTTTGAGAACTTGATCGACCACCTTGCATTTCACGGGCATGAGGACCTTGAGTTTCAAAAATACATGCAATACGAATGTCATTATCTATGACATAATATTAAAATAACGTGAAAGAAAAAAAAGCAATATAAGTATTCCACATATAAAGATATACATAATAATAATAATAATGCAATAGAAACTATATCAATGTTTATGACATAATATTAATAAGTAATCATAAAAGAATTGAGTCATCATCGTTTTCTTTAAAATCCACTTCATGTTCCATTTCGGGTGTAATGTCTATGCCATCTTCACCATCTTCACTAGTCGTATGCAAGTTACGCACATTAAATGTGCAAACATTCGAATAAAGGCCAACTTGATCATCAACACTTCCCATGTTAAATACATCTCTTACTTTCACATGTATGACAACCTCCCAATATTTATGCTTAGAATCTCTGACATAGAACACTTTATCAACTTGTTCAGCCAATAAAAATGGATCATCAGCTATGTTAGCCCCTGTATGTGCCTTGTATGAGAAGTTCACTAATATTACACCATTATCTATCTTGCAGCCCCTGGTGATGTCAACCCAATCACATTTTAATAAGACTACTCGTATTTGACCCGAGTAGTTTAACTCAATAATGTCATTTACTTTACCATATAAGTTAATCATGCCATGAATAGGTCTTCTATCTCGACTACTAGTATAATTTGCACCTTCTACAGTAACGACAACACCACTACTTTGCGTTCTTAATGATTTCTCTCTTTCTTTTGTGTGAAAACGGTAACCCTTAACAAGGTATCCAGAGTATCATTTAACACTTTTTAGTGGACCACGAGCAAGTTGTTTTAAATCTTTTGTTACTAAATCACCTTGCTCTTCCATACATCCAACCTATAATGTAGTTGTTTATGCTAATAACACTAATATCTCAAATAACAAATTATAACATAATTGAACGATATAATGGAATTACCCTTCTCTTGAACTTATCAGCAAAATGTTGGCCATGAATCTTGTTAATTTCATAATCTGGTATCCGATGAGAACGTTATTGTCCTTTAACTATTCGTTTGTGTTCCCGTGAAAGGAACTCGTATTATTATACTTTTTTGATAGATGAATGAGGAGCAAGAGTATCTAATAACAAAAAAGATATCTTACTCTCGAAAAGGTGTAACGGACTTAACTTTGAATAAGACATAACAATGTGCCTGAGTGAGAGACTTCTCATCAATTTCTGAGTTTGAAGATCTTCTTCTGTTTTTGTAAACAGATATGCCCGCATGCAAATTACGACCAATTGCATGACCGGGGTAAAGATAGTTTGATCCTTCAATGCGATTTGGGTGACCCTCATCATCATTTCTCATTGGTCTAGTGAAAATGGTTTCTACTTTTGATAGATATTTAGAGCAAAATGTAATACTTTCCTCTGCTAAATAACCTTCCACAATTGATCCTTCATGATGAGCTCTATTATGAAAATATACTTAAGTTTTAAAAGATCCTGTTTGTTCATGGGTTAGTAGTTACTAATTATTTAGAAACTTAAAAAACATAGCATATAATGAATCAACATATAGAAATATTATTTACCTTTCAATAGGGTACATCCCCGAAATGCAACACACCTCCAAACCTAACCTCTCTTGTTAATGGATCACCAAGTGCACCATTATAGTAAAGAAAGTAGGAGGAAATATCTTCTCTAGCTTGCATAAAGTGAGAGCAATTTTAGACTCAAGAAAATGCAGATCAACTTGAGACAAATCCTTGTAGTGAATGGCCTTAAAAATTGCATAACTCGATTATAACAGAGGTTACATGGTCCGGCAAAGTTCCACGTAATGCAATCGGCAAATACTCTTGTATCAACATGTGACAATCATAACTTTTCATCCCAATTAGTTTACGCTCATTTAGTTGTACACATCAAGAAATATTTGATGAAAATTCATCGGGAGTTTGATTGACTTGAGTGTATTTAAAAATTCAATCTTTTCACCTCGGGTCATTTGATAGCAAGCTTTTCGTATGAAAGTGATATTACTTCTAGGTCGTTTCTTTGGATGAAGTTCTTTTCTAATACCCATTTCTTGTAAGTCAAGTATTGTTTTATTGTTATATTTTGACTTTCCTTCTTGTCCTAACAAAGTACCAACAATGTTGTCACAAACATTCTTTTCAATGTGCATCATATCAAGATTGTGATGTAACAACAAATGCTCCCAATATGGCAACATAAAATAATTCTTTTCTTTTTCCAAGGACCACGATCATCATTGTCCAGAAGAAATTCCATGGCATCCAATTTTTGTAGAAGTTCAACTCCAGAAGGAGGAATAGGAGCAGTTCTAAATTCTTGGCATCCAACAAAGGATCTACTGTCAGATCGCCAATGATGGTTAGATGGAAGCCACCTACGATGACACATGTAACACCAATTTCTTCCATTATTTAGCCATTTGGAATCAATACCAAAACCATATACAGGACAAGCAAGTTCTCCTTTAGTGCTCAACCCAGACAAATTGGCATAACCTGGAAAGTCCGATATTGTAGAAATTATTAAAGCCTTCAACTGGAAGTATTCTTTAGTTAATGCATCAAAGGTATTAACTCCATCATCCTACTCCTTCAATTCTTTATTTAAACGTTGCATATACACATCTATCTTGTTTCCTGGACCTTTGGGACCTGGGATGATTAAAGAAAGAATAATATTTGGTTGTTTCATAACCACCAGGTGGCAAGTTGTATGGAATAAGAAAAACTGGCCAAATACTATGTGCCACATTCATTTTCCTAAAGAGGTTGAAGCCGTCATTTTCCAGCGCAAGACGAACATTACGAGGATCACTAGCGAATTCAGGGAACTTTTCATCAAAATTATTCCAAATTAACACATCTGCTAGAAGTCATAATTTTCCATATTTCACACACGCTCTTTATGATGCCAGTTGATAAGGTCAAAGGTCTTTGATGACATAAACAATCTTTGTAGTCTAGGCTTTAAAGGAAACCACCGTAATATTTTGAAGCCTTCTTCTTAGGAGGGCTTGTTTCATCGTCAGGATTCGCTTCATGTACATTCCATCTTGATGATCCACAAAAAGAACAAACTTCATCATTCTCCTTGTCATCCCAAAACAACATGCAACCATTGGGACATGAGTGGATTTTTCCATACCCTAAACCCAAGTTGGACAATATTTTTTCACTTGTTGGGTTGTTTTGGGTAACAAATTTCCTTCGGGTAACAATTGGATTAGAAATTCTAACAACATAGAGAAAGATTTGTTATTCCATCCGTTCAAACATTTTAAATGATATAAATGCACCACACAAGATAATTTGTTGAATTTGCAATTCGGGTACACCTTTTCTTCAAGTTCCTTGACGAGGTCATCAAACTTGCTTCCTTTATTATTCATCTCCTGACTATTGTTTGAAGCATTCTCATGTACTTCCACTCCACTTCCACCATCTGGTTCAATAGCATCATTTAGCAAATCATGCATTTCCTCATTAAAGGTTGTGATAGTCGATGCAACCGTTGTGCCTTCACCATGATATTCCCATCTAAAGTATTCTGGCCAAAACCCTAAACATATGAGGTGATCTAGAACACTTTGTCTACTTTGATATTTCATATTTACACACATTGTACATGAACACTTTATCTTTCCCCCATTGACGGATTTTCTTGTAAAGGCATAATTCAAGAAGGTTTGCACTCCGTTACAAACGTTTGACTAGATCTAGGTGCATCATACATCCAAGATCTATCCATGACTACATGATTCAAACACATATAATTAAACAAATTATGATTCAAGCAAGAAAGTAGAAACAGGACTATGTTTTCCCATGATTAAATTATATATTATAACTTATATATGTAAAAGTTGGGTCACTAATAGGGCTGCTCATCGTTAATTTGCAAGAAAACAAGTGAATTGGCTCTTCAAAATTACACTATACTTAAAAAAAAACACAAAAATAAAGTCTATTAATGGAAGGTGTACAATTTAGCTACACATGAGCAATCGTGTAAGTTGTTAGGAACTATTATGATGTTCATATGCTAATAGGTAACGGAGGATGATTTGTGTTATAGGGGGAGGAGAGGACATGCACTCAACTTTATCCAGACAAAGTAAGTTAGCCCCAAGAAATTTTGGTAATAGGCCCCTAAACTTTTTAACAAACTAGATCAAGTCCCAACTAGTTTTATGATAGGCCTATGTTTCAATTGAAATTTCCAGTGTCAAACTAGGTTCTACATGCAATTCTCAATGTAACTATACCAAAAGATTTCATTATCAATTGAAATTCCATGCTTCATGTTAAGATGTAATATAAATTTGTGGTAATATATAGTTATAGAGCAATTTGTATTTTGTCTTTTAACCTATGTGTGGAAGTTTGTTTCATAAACAATTCATACAGTAATACTTAGAAGTCAATATGCAAATGGCACATAAATTGTTGTAATGTCATATAATAACATTCATGTACCTTAGTAAGACCAACAAAAATAATGTCATCAATATTTCACTATTACCGTGATGAAGAAGATAGAAAAAGTACCTGAAATCTAGTTGATTTCACAGTCGACTGCTGATGATCTTCAAATTGAATTTCCGGGCAGAGTAACGTTGATGAAATAAAAGAACGAGGAAACTAGTTGCAGCGGTGAATACCTTTGAGGATGGAACTTTCGAATGATAAGGATCCTACAAATGCAAACTACATTAAACAACTAACTTTTGACTTTTGAACGATGATGAACGGTGATCAAATCCAACAATTAACAACAATTAAGTCAAAATGATTCATTACTAAGTTCAAAACTATATTAAACAATTACATTGAGTATAAAGTTAGTTATTTGTTGGTCATTCTAAAAACTTAATTTTCTATCTTTTTTACATATCAACCCAGATGCCTACACCAAAAACTTGCATCATCTACCTAAATTGAAACTTCTCATAAATAGTTTCTTCATCACTTTCTCAATATCATTTTCCATATTAGTTATAATTCATCAATAATTCTTTATTGATTCAAAAGTATTAAAACTATCAATCACAGAAGGTGTTTACCAATTAAGATTATACCCGCAATTGATTTTAACACTATATCGCAAAATCCGAAACAAATCCGACTTTATTGTGCCATATGTAACTCATGAAAAAGTCGGTATGTTTCTTCACCACTTTGATTCGGTATGTTCGTATAAGGTTATCAAATCCAACCGATCTGATGGTGCCATCTGCAATTCATGAAACAAATCCGACTTCAATTGATATCAATCTGAATCTAATATGCTCATTAGAAGGTTATCAAATCCCACTACAATGAAACAAATCTAATTGAGAACATAATTCGATTGAGATAATTCAAAGTACATAATTCACCTTTAAACATATCTGATTGAGATGAAGAACTCGAGAAATCTCACCACAAGGAAACAAACGAACTCTAATTGCTAATCACGATGATGAACATTTTTTTCTAGTTAATGGATTATGAAGGCCAAATGCGTGATATAGAAGTAGGGTGTAACACCCAGTTATTCTTTTAAAGTTATTAAAGAAAGAATAAAGTGAAGAAAAAGAAAGAGAACACCATTTTACCCATGTTGAGGGGTAAAAAGTGCCAAAAAGACAAAAGTCTTCTAAAGTTGGTGATATAAGTTGCATGGCCACCCATCACGCTCTCTACACACATATCATTCAGATTTTTGCTTTAGAGAGAGAAAGGAGAGCTGAACACTCTTGGGTTTTTAAAGAACAAGTGCAGGAAGTCAAATTCAAGGTAAGAATTCACAATTTTAAAATGTTCTTAACTAGCCATGGCCTCGTTTATACGCTTATGTGTGTTTTGTGTGTGTTCGGGTATGTATTTGGTGGGTTTCTAGGCGGTTGAACTCAATTGCAAATGGGTTTTGAAGAATCATACCTAAGAGGCTGCAAAGGTGAGTTCTAGAGTCCCTTTTTATTTGTTTTAAACTATTTTGGGGCTAGAAATGCATGTATGAACTTGTTATAAAAGTTTGGTTTTATACCCGTATATGAGTATCCGTATGTTTTTGGGTGGGGTTTTATTTTGGGCTATGTATGTGCTTGATGATGTTATGGTTGTGTTGCTAAGGCTTCGAAGGTATTATTTAAGTTAGAACATGATAGGTGATGTTTGGGGACTGAATGCGCCTAAACAGTGGCCCATGCGCCCAACAGAAATAACTACCTAAGTGTCCCATGTGCCCAAAACCTCAGGCACCCGAATAGTACTCATGCGCCTAGAAATAAGCTGAATTTTCTAAGTGTCTAGACGCCCAGGATTCCCATGCGCCTGCATAGTACCCATGCGCCTAGAATTTCCTAGAAATGACTAAGTGTTGCTCATGCGCCCCAATAGTGCCAATGCGCCTGAAAGTTGCCAATGCACCTGAAAGTTGCCCATGCGCCAAAGTGTTCCCAATGTGCCTACATAGTGCCCTTGCGCCTAAAGACATAGAAATATTTTCTGACTTTCAAGGAAAACTAAAATGTAGGCTTTGATTTGGGAGGTTCACAAGGGTAAAGTAAGTTGACTTTTTGAAGTCATACATGATGAAATGGGTGATATATAATGTGATTTGATGATAATGTATGATTGATTCCTATGCATGATGATGTGCGAGTGATGATGTTTGATGATTATGTATGATTGTATGATTGTTTGTTATGTGCCTTATTACGTATGATGATGTGACTTTACGTGGTGTGATTATTATGATGAACGTAAAGTATTTTCTAAACGAAGTGAAAGATTTAAGATAATGAAAGTGGAACATAATGAACGGATGTAAAGTCTTGCAAGAAAGTGAAAGGAACTTCATAACTCAACGAGAGTTGTTAGCTCAACTGTGTGTATACAACGTGCAATCTTGGCTAACCCTTAAGGGTTCACACAGGGGGAGTTAGTCTATGTGACTTCTCCATACGTGCGATACATGCGATATATGCGATATGGGGTCCTCGTTTCTTAAGCCCTGATGATATAGCTTCGTGCTCAAGAGGGGGGTTAAGTACAGGACCTAGTAGAAGTGAAAGATAATAAATGTACCAAATGTGCGAAACGTGTGAAATGTACGGAACGAACGATGATGAAGATAATAATTATTAACTTGATGTATGTATGATGTGTGATCACGTGCGATAGTAATGAAAATGTTTTAATGAATGGAAGGTAATGTAATATTTTTATGAAACTAGACTCACTCAGCAATGCTGACTTTTTATGCATTTTCCAGTTGGCAGGTGAGCATTGCTGAGGATGGCGCGAGGCAGCTACTTGGCATTTTTGGATGGCATCCATTTGATAGAAATATGACGTTTTTGTGATGTAATACAAATGATAATATTTTGTAATAGCTAACAACATTGTATTGTTTTGCAAAAGCAGTCATTATTATATGAAGGGATTTTTATATATTCCGCTGCAATATTTTAGCAAATATAAATGTATATTTTATGTTTTATGTACAATGATTACCAGCTGTAAGCGTCCCGGGAGCGGGGCCTTACAAGTTGGTACCAGAGCCAAAGTTTAAGTGAAACGGGTAAATTTTCAAAAGAAACATAAACTTAACTGAAAAAGGAACAGAAAGGGAAGGGATGTCAGTCTAATAGGTAATGCTTGGGGTATGAAGAGTAAAGTAAGGATAGGTAATGCTTGGGGTTTAGATACATATATAGTCAGGATAGGTAATGCTTGGGGTATGAAGAGTAAAGTAAGTGGCTAATCATAACTGGCCACTATAATTAGGGACTTACTATACTTGACATAAACTAAGCTATTCCCTTAAATGGTCGTGTTAGTTTTTGAATCTTATAGTGTGTTAGAGGATGGCTGGTGGTAGATCATTGAAGGCTTCACGTGGTGGAGGTATGGTGGACATGGTGCTGAACCATGGGCTACAAGAGGAAGGCCTAGGGCCGAAAAGGTGGTTCATAAAGAACCCGAGACTCCTCATCTAGAGGGCAGAGATGAGAGTGCTAAATTAAGAGCCTGAGGGAAAGAGGTTGTTGTTGAGGAGGTGCATCAGGTCATGCAGACGATCCTACCATCTCTGGTGACTGAAGTGATTAAGGCTGTAGAAGAAGGAGAAAGAAGGGATAGGAACACGTCCTCAGGAGGATGGGAGTGACGGAAGAATGAAACGGTTCTCTCTGATGATAAAGAAGAGGAGGAAGAGCCTGTGTAGGAGACAACACGTGGCTATAACTACGGGGCATTTCAAAGGTGCAAGCCCCCTACCTTTGACGATAACGGTACTTATGCTGCTCACCGATGGGTGAGAGAGATGGAGGTGGTACTCGAAATTAGCGAGTGCCAGGACAATCAGAAGGTCAAGTTCGCTACCCACTCATTTGTTTACTCAACTTTGTGCTGGTGGTACAATATTGTGCAAGCCGAGGGTAGCCAGGCTATTAGAAGAATGAGATGGCCGGAGCTAAAGAAATTGGTGATTGAGGAGTTTTGTCCTCATAGGGAAATGGATAAGGTGGAAAAGGAGTTACTGCAGCTGGAGGTGGGAACCATGACACATCAGCAATACACCACCAAGTTTAATGAGATGGCACGACTGGTGCCAGATCAAGTGACACCTTTGTCACAGAAGATCAAGAGATACATCCAAGGGTTGTCAACAGATATTCGTAGGCATATTATCGCTGCTCGACTGAGCATGTTTAGTCAGCAGTTGATTTGGCAGGAAGGTTATATGATGAGCTAGAGGTAGTGGTCGTTGAAGTCGGTAAAGGGTGGTAGTGACCGAAATGGAATGGGAAACGTTTTGGACATGGCGGAGCCACTCCAAACAATAAGGTGGCGAAGGTGGGTGACTGGCTTGTGGTCACCTCTTGGACAGGATTGAAGAGATGTGGTAAGTGCGGGAAGGAGCATGCGGGAGAATGCAAATGGGGTCAAACATCTGCATCATGTGTGGGAAGCCTGGTCATATGGCGAGAGATTGTGGGGTTATAAGGTGTTACAAATGTGGAGAAATGATCATCTGAGCAGGATTGCAAGAAGCCAAGGGCTGAAAGTTCGGGAGCAAAGAAAACTAGAGGGTGAGTGCCAGAGTGTTCATGATGACGTAGGAGGAGGCTAGGATGGACCCCGATGTTGTGTCAGGTACGTTTCTAGTAAAAAAACTCTACCTTCTATGTTATTTGATTCTGGTGCTAGTAAAAGTTTTATTTCTGCTGCTTTATGTGCTAAATTTCTTGTTAGTAGTAAGAATATAGATACGCCCTTCGATGTAGAAACTGACATAGGTAAGTCTATCAGGATTTCTGATATGATAGAAGGGTATGACATAGAACTAGGTCACAAGTTTCTTGTTAGACCATTTGTGATGACCTTAGAAGGGTTTAACGTAGTCCTAGGAATGGATTGGTTGGCGACTACGAGGCAAACATTGTGTGTCGCAAGAAGATGATTCGATTGACAACGCCTAGAGGAAATTCGGTGATGGTTTATGGTGATCGAGTCATGGCGATCCCGAAAGTGATTTCGATGGAGGTGGCGGGAAAGTGCATGAGGCATGGATGTAGTGCCTACATGGCCTACGTGAAGGATGTGGATACATCAACACCACAACTAACTGATGTACCGGTGGTGTGTGACTTTCCAGACGTGTTTCCTAAAGACTTCCCAGGAGTGCCACCTGATCGTGAGATCGAGTTTCAGATCGACTTGATACCCAGTGCCCATCCTATAGCTAAGGCACCATATCGGTTGGCTCTAACCGAGATGAAGGAACTGATGGAGCAACTATAGGAGTTGCTTGACACGTGTTTCATTTGACCAAGTATCTCTCCTAGGGGTGCTCCGGTCCTATTCGGGGAAAGAAAGACGGTAGTATGAGGATGTGCATAGACTACCATGAACTAAACAAGTTGATGGTGAGAAACCGGTACCCATCACCAAGAATTGATGATTTGTTTGATCAGCTCCAAGGTGCCAGTTGGTTTTCAAGGATAGATCTTCGATCTGGCTACCATCAGCTGAAGGTTAAGGAGCAAGATATTCCTAAAACAGATTTTCGCACGCATAATGGACACTACGAGTTTCTCATTATGTCTTTTGGTTTGACCAATGCGCTAGCTGCTTTTATGGACTTGATGAATCGAGAGTGTCGGCCGATGTTGGATAAATCTATGATTGGGTTTATCAATGATATCCTGATTTATTCAAAGAGTGAGGAGGAGCATGACGGTCACATTCGAGAGGTGTTAGAGACGTTGAGAAGGGAGAAGTTGTATGCCAAGTTCTCCAAGTGCGCATTCTGGTTACGCAAGGTTTAGTTTTTGGGTCATGTAGTGAATCCTAAGGGAATTATGGTAGACCCGGAAAAGGTGGAGGCGGTAATGAAATGGAGGTCTCCAAAGACGCCATCTAAGATTCATAGTTTCTTGGTTTGGTAGGCTATTATAGAAGATTCATTCAAAACTTCTCTAAGATCGCTTCTCCACTAACCAAGTTGACCCGTAAAGATGTAAAGTTTGTATGGGGTCAAGCTCAGGAGAAGGTGTTTGAGGAGTTAAAGGTGAGGTTGACTCAAGCTCTAGTTCTGTCATTACCCGATGGAAGCGAAGATTTGGTGCTTTACTTAGATGCTTCCTACTTAGGGCTGGGATGTGTGCTGATGCAAAGAGGAAAGGTTATAGCTTATGCATCCCAACAGTTGAAAGTTAATGAGGTTAATTACCCTACTCATGATTTGGAGCTAGCAATCGTGGTCTTTGCGTTAAAGATATGGAGGCACTACTTATATGGGACGAAACGCACCATATTCACTGACCACAAGAGCTTGAAGTATTTCTTTGAGCAGAAGGACTTATACATGAGGCAAAGGAGATGTTTGGAGCTTAGAAAATATTATGATTGTGAGAACCGTTACCATCCGGGCAACGCCAACGTGGTGGCGGATGCCCTTAGCCGGAAGGAAAGACCCGAGCCGATTCGGATGAAGGCATATCAGCTGGTTATGACCTATGATGTCTTGAATTAGGTCAAAGAATTTCAAGATGAGCCATTGAAAGAAGATCATCTTAACTCTAAAAGAATGAGAGGTCTGGTTGCGGAATTAGGTGAAAACACACTCGGTGTTAGGACCTAATTCGGACGAATGTGGATTCCTCGTTTTGGGGATCTACGTGTGAAGATTATGGATGAAGCCCATAAAACTCGATACTCTATTCATCTCGGTGCTACAAATATGTATCAAGATATGAAGAAAGATTATTGGTGGTCAGCTATGAAACGCGATGTGGTGGAGTATGTAAGTAGATGCCTTACTTGTTTACAAGTGAAGGCCGAGCACCAGAAGCCGTATGGAAAGATCCAACCTTTAGATATACCGGAGTGGAAGTGGGAGCACATCACCATGGACTTTATAACAAAGCTACCACATACCGTGCGAGGGTATGATGCCATATGGGTGATAGTTGATCGTTTGATGAAGAGTGCTCACTTCCTACTGATTCCTGAGACATATTCATCCGAGAGATTAGCGGATCTATTCATCAAAGAGATTGTAAGTCGCCATGGTGTACTGGTGTCTATTGTGTCTGATCGTGACACTTGGTTTACATCTAAATTTTGGAAGAAATTCCACTATGCGATGGGGACGAGATTACATATTAGCACGGCTTATCATCCTCAAACGGATGATTATTTGGAAAGGACGATTCAGACACTGGAAGATATGCTTCGGGAATGCATCACTGATTTCGAAGGAAGTTGGGATGACCACTTACAGTTAGCTGAGTTCTCATATAACAATAGCTATCATGCCAGTATTGGTATGTCACTTATGGGATGCTATACAGTAGGAGATGCAGAACGCCCGTGTGTTGGGGCGATATTGGCCATAAAGAGTTAAGGAGCGTCGAAGTGGTCAAGGGTATGACTGAGAACCTGGAAAGGATCAAGGCCTTTATGAAGGGAGCTAAAGATAGGCAAAAGTCGTATGCTGATAAACGACGTAGACTAATAGAGTTCCAGGTGGGTGATAGGGTCATGTTGAAAGTCTCACCTTGGAAAGGTATCATTCGGTTCAGAAAGCAGGGTAAGTTGAGCCCAAGATGCATAGGGCCTTTCCGAATCATTATCCGAGTAGGGAAGGTGGCCTATAGATTGGAGTTACTAGATGAGTTAAGTGGAATTCACTTGACATTCCATGTATCTCATCTGAGAAAGTGTTTAGCAGACGAAGATATGGTTGTACCATTGTATGATATCGAGGTAGATGAAAGGCTCAACTATGTGGAGCAACCAGTGGCGATCATTGATCGTAAAAAGAGAAGGTTAAGGAATAAAGTGGTTCCTCTTGTGCGTGTACAGTGGAAGTATAGGAAAGGATCCGAGACTACGTGGGAGACAGAGGAGGAAATGAGACAGCATTACCCATGATTGTTTGGGTAATAACAGGTTTCGAGGATGAAACCTATATAAGGGGGGGTGGACTTGTAACACCCGGATATTCTTTTAAAATTATTAAAGAAAGAATAAGGTAAAGAAAAAGAAATAAAACACCATTTTACCCAAGTTGAGGGGTAAAAAGTGTCAAAAGAACAAAGGTCTTCTAAAGTTGGTGATAAAGGTGGCATGACCGCCCATCACTCTCTCTACACACATATCGTTCGGATTTTTTCTTTGGAGAGAGAAAGGAGAGCTGGAAACTCTCGGGTTTTTGAAGAACAAGTGTAGGAAGTCAAATTCAAGGTAAGAATTGATGATTTTAAGATGTTCTTAACTGGCCTTAGCCTTGGTTTTGCTTATGTGTGTTTTGTGTGTGTTCGAGTATGTATTTGGTGGGTTTCGAGGCGGTTGAACTCAAATGCAAACAGGTTTTGAAGAAGTCATACCTAAGAGGCTGCAAAGGTGAGTTCTAGAGTCCCTTTTATATGTTTTAAATAGTTTTGGGGCTGGAAATGCATGTCTATGTGTATGCATATGTTTTTGGGCGGGGTTTGATTTTGGGCTATGTATGTGTTTGATGATATTATGGTTGGTTTGCTAAGGCTTAGAATGTATGATTTAAGTTATAACATGATAGGTGATGTTTGGGGACTGAATTATGATGCTTAGGATGACTTAGAATGCTCATGCTCCTAAACAATGGCCATGTGCCCAACAGATATAACTGCCTAAGTGTCCTAAGCTCCCAAAACCTCATGCGCCTGAATAGTACTCATGCGCCTAGAAATAGGCTGAAATTTTCTAAGTGTCCAGACGCCCAGGATTCCCATGCGCCTAGGCATTCATGCGCCTGCATAGTGCCCATGCGCCTAGAATTGCCCGGAAATGACTAAGTGTTGCCCATGCGCCCCAATAGTGCCAATGTGCCTGAAAGTTGCCAATGCGCCTAAGTGTTCCCCATGCACCTAAAAGGCCATGCGCTTGCATAGTGCCCATGCTCCTAAAGACTTAGAAATATTTTTTGATTTCTTGGGAAAAATAGAATGTAGGCTTTGACTTGGGAGGTTCCAGGGGGTAAAGTAAGTTGACTTTTTGAAGTCATAGATGATGAAATGGGTGATATATGATGTGATTTGATGATAATGTATGATTGATGCCTATGCATGATGATGTGTGAGTTATGATGTTTGATGATTATGTATGATTGTATGTTATGTTGCTTATTACGTATGATGATGTGACTTTACGTGGTGTGTTTTTTATGATGAACATAAAGTATTATCTTAACAAAGTGAAAGATTTAAGATAATGAAAGTGGAACATAGTGAACAAATGAAAAGTCTTGCAAGAAAGTGAAAGGAGGTTCACAACTCAATGAGAGTTCTTAGCTCAACTATGTGTATACAGCGTGCGATCTTGGCTAACACTTAAGGGTTCACACACAGTGCGAGTTAGTCTATGTGACTACTCCATACGTGCGATACGTGTGATATGTGCGATATGGGTTCCTCGTTGCTTAACCTTAGATGATATAGCTTAGTACTCGAGAGGGGGGTTAAGTATAGGACCTGGATAGAAGTGAAAGATAATAAATGTACGAAAAGTGCGATAAGTACGAAATGTGCAAAACGTGCGAAATGTACGAAACGAATGATGATGATGATAATAATTATTACCTTGATGTAAGTATGATGTGTGATCACGTGTGATAGTAATGAAAATGTTTTAACGAATGGAAGGTAATGTAATGTTTTTATAAAACTAGAACTCACTCAGCAACGCTGACTTTTTATGCATTTTCCAGTTGGCAGGTGAGCATTGCTGAGGATGGCGCGGGGCAGCTACTTGGCATTTTTGGATGGCATCCATTTGAAAGAAATATGACGTTTTGTGATGTAATGCAAACGATAATATTTTTTAAAAGTTAACTACATTGTATTGTTTTGCAAAAGCAGTCATTATTATATGAAATGGATTTTTATGTATTCTGCGGCAATATTTTAGCAAATAAAAATGTATGTTTTATGTGCAATTATATACCAGCTGTAAGCGCCCCGGGAAGGGGGCCTTACACATGGAGTTAGGGAGTCAGGGAATTTAGTGGATGAAAATTTAGGTCAGTAAAATAAACCCTAGTTTTTTAACTTAATAAAAAATTTTGGTGGGATTTGTTGGAGGGAGTAGTTTTTTAATAAAAATATATGCCACTAAAACTTTTTATGGAAATTTTGAGGGTGTATAATCTTGGATTGATTAGTGGCATAAAACTAAAAGCCATAAAATTATATAACCTATAAGTATGGCTTAATAAAGTGTCACTAAAACCATATATTTGAAGTATAGATGATAAATGAGACTAAATATATGGGTCAACCAAATATGGCACACACAAAGTGCCACTAAAACTATATATTAGTGGCACAAAAGTTAAATACCACAAAAAACTTGTGCCACTAAATGGCACTTTTTTTGTAGTGTAAATCTTTTGTGACCATTCTGACATATGATTTCTGAAAACATAACTTAATGTTAAAAGTAGAGTTGATCAGGTTCCTTTCTAACATACCATTAGTTTTAGAAAATCATAAAAATTATTGCAAATTTCTCAAACTAATAAAAGGGAACCCGCAAATGATCAAAAAGTTAAATTGATATGATTTCTAATAACAATCTCTAGTTAATTAGCCATGGATTTATTATGAAAATAGATTTCATGAATAAAAGTTTATCATACTTTTTTTCAACTGTGTATCACAATCACAATTACAAATCATAAAGTTGTAACTTCCTATTCAAATGTAGATTCTACCCATCAAAAGTTTTTCCAAGACCATTATAATATTAAAATAATATAATTCACACCATTAGTTCATCACAAATTAGACGAGTTTCATACAATTAGGATGATAATAAGAGTTTAGCTCATAATGAGCTTGAACATAACAACAGATGACATAGAAGATAGATATGAAATCATCAGTGAAATGGAACAATCAAACCGGGGATCCACAATGGATGATGTTTAGACAATCTCATGCTTCTTCCAAGTCTAGTATGCACCTTCCGAGCCTCCAAATGGTCTTTAAGACTCGATTTCGAAGAGAATTATGCAAAGTAATTCCGCCACCAAATCATGCAAAAATGATGAACTTAGGCCTCTATTTATAGGCTTTCTTGAGTGTTTAAGAATGGCCCCGTGCTAGTACAATGCTTACGAAAGTTGGTCGGCTCGTATGTGCTGGTTGTGTCGGGCACGGTTCCGTGCTAAATGCGGCACAATCTTGTGTTTAAGGAGGGTCATAACCCCATGCCTCATGGGGCAAGACCTCATGCTTACTTTCGAGGGATAGTACGTTTTTGTCTTTTCAAATGTCGAAACAGGGGGTGTGCCAATTGCAGCATGGGGTGTGTTTCTGGCAAGGCATGGGGTGGTGTTTAATAAGGCAAGACCCCAAGCTTGGATTTGTTTAATTTCTTGTCAATATGTTTCTTTTATCCATCTTGCCCTTTTTAACACCAGAAAAACAATTTAACAACTTTAAGTACAATATCATCTTTTTAAAGGAGATGTTAAGGAATAATTGATGCGATTTTGATAAGGTTTTTATGTATAATTTCAATAATATCAAATATCCCCAGACTTGAACTTTTCTTGTTCTCAAATAAAATCACTTAAAATGACAATTCCACCAAAATTCAAATAAATCAAATAAAAAATATGACTTTTGGGAAATAGGCAACTAAACATTATTTCATCCAAATGTAAATGTTTTAAGCAAAGTAAAATAATATCCTAGCAAGCAATATATTAGTTAGTAAAGATTATTAGCAAGCATAAATATGGAGTCATAATTAGGATTAAGTATGACTAATACGCTGAATTGTTTAGTATGAATATGTGTGAAATCATATGCTTATTAAGAGATTAAATCTCCACCTACTTAGATATTTACTTTCATAAATCGTTAGGTCTTTGATGGGTTGTAACTCAGCTCGGGCTCGGGTAAGGAATATTTGGAAAAAGTGGATAAATGCTAAAGATGACGGTCTTGGATCATATTTTTATATATAACTACAAGGAAAGAAATAAAAGTCTCCGTATATAATACTTCAAGCTAGAAGGGATATACTAACTTGAGGACTTGTTTAAAGTCAGATTGTGAAGACCATATTTTGCTTTCAAGTACTGTACTTCGTCTTTCACCCGAAGATGCACAAAACTTTCCTTTCATAAGGATCGTTCGGCTTGAAGCCTAATAACACCCAATCGGATCAGTTCTGTATATTGTATTGGGACTCGTTTGGTTCTTTTTGCATTTTCCTTTGAGGGACGAAACATTCACAGTTCGGGCATCTTTCGTATCTCTTTGCCCGTATCTTTACAATATTTTTTGAAATACTACAAAATGGCAGAAATTGTTCATTTTTTCATCATTTCTTTCTTGGATCGGACGTGAGGTTGAAAATTTGTTTGCGGATATCCAAGGGAAGTTTCAGTTTTGTGTGGTGAAGGCAACAAATCAAATTAAAATCAAAATAATGCATTCTAGTTCTTTTACGTCTATCAATAAAAGGCCAATATTTTCTTTTTCTTTTTCTTTTTTCTCTTTTGTTAACAATGAGCCAAAACGTGTCCTTAACGAAAAACGAGTTTTGTTAAAGGCTTTTTGGTTAAGTGACTTGGTGGTTTGGGTGATCGAGAAATAAAAACGTTTAAGCTTAATGGGGCTAAGCAGGGTTGACGTTTGGGTAAGGAAAATTAATAGAAAATGGTTGGGGCTTGAATGGTTAAGGTTTCCTGATGCCTAACTTATTTTTATACAATAAATACTAACTAAGGTCTTGAAATGTATTTTCAAAGCAAGTTCTAATCACTCGTATAATTGGGTAAAAGTATTTCAATTAAATCCATAATGAAAGTATAATTACAATTGCAAAAGTTGTTTAAAGCTAAAAAATAAGTCACATACGGATGGAATTGGGTAAAAGTATTTCATTTTACATGCTTAAATATTTTTACTAGATTATTGCTTTTAAGAATATCCCAAAAAACATTTTTCAATTTTTATTTGGATGTCACTCATTTTGTTCTTTATTTCCTGAAAACGTATATTAATTTGGTTTATTAAAAATTGTTAAAAGTTTTGGTTACTTGTCACAAAAATTAATGATTAAGTGATTTTTGATAAAAAAAAGTTAAATTTAGACCTTTTTAGCAAAGTTTCAAATGTATGTTAAATACTCCATCCCGCACTTAAACTTCACATTGTCCCTAATGTGATTAATAAATTAAAACAGGAAGGGTAATGTAATAACTCCCCTAAAATGATAAATGTGACACTTGTGTGTAGCCGCCTTAAGTTGAGAGAATCCTCGGGATCACCTAAAATATCATCAATATATTGAAACCATTAATATCCTAAACTTACAAAATAGAAATAAAACAACATAAATTAAAAGAAATATTGGCACAAAACAACTGTGTCTGGGCCCCAAAAGTGATATGATTTTCAAGGGATTTGTGGCGGGATATCCCCCCACTCATGATACATTTGGTTTTTGATATACCTGAGATTTTTGCTTAGGTCATCGACTCGGGACTATAGTTTTTCCACTCGATTGAAGGTTTGTTGTGCGTATTCGAATGACCGCCATGCATCATCACTGGTGGTCTGGATTGCTTGGTAAAGGTATAACATGCTTGGGAATTCTCTAATGTGTGAACTAGAAGCTCCGGCTCTTTCCTATTGTGCGAGCATGTCAAGGTCCATTACGATTTCCTTGGGATCCGCCGGTTCCTAGATTTGTCCCTTTCTATCGATAAACCTTTCCTACCCATTAGATAGGCTTGTTACCATGTACATACTCATGAAAATGCTCAGATCCAACAGTCCTGGCATCACTCATTTAGTTCCCTACGTGCTACACCCATAGCTCTCGTATAGGTTCAGAATCTAGCTCCCTCCAAACATGGGTGATCGAGTACCTACAATCGCACTTCTAACAAACAGATTACAAAACAAATACCCAATATTACATGGAAATTGATTAACCATACAATATGAAATGAATAAGTCCCTCAATTTAACAATTTCCTCGCTTTGAGCAAGAGTTGTTATCGAATGGCTAAGAAAACGATGTATGTAACATAGCAATGGGTCTCATATCCGGCTACTTTTGGTTTTAGTCGAGTTGAACACTCCTGCTTTTTTCCCAAAATGCTTTTTGCATGACACCACTTTCGTGTCTTTACTTTCCTCATCTACGTAAGTATGGTATGTTGGCATTCCTAATATTGTTTCCTCCTCCATTTCTTGTTCTGTATAGATACCAAGATAGACATCGAACATGGCGATATATGTTTTACGTCAACAACCACCAAGTCTGAATGAAACTGCATCATCATACCAAGGGTCAGATTCTTTCATGCCAAATCTCAAAGATGCTAAAAATTCAAGAGTTAATTCATAAATAGAAGGTATGTTTTGTCAAAAACAAACACTTCCACTAGATACTCAATAAATTATTATATCTTTTGAGTTGTTTGACAACCGCTAATGTTTCTTCATCTACATGCAAATATGATCTTTGACCTTTTGTAACAGTCTTTGAAGTTTGTCATGGCATCATCTCTCGTGGCTCCCCTCAAATTGCTAATAGGGATGATCCGTGATCCTGAAATTTTAAAATAAGTTAAGCTATACAATAAAAAGTTTCCGGAATAGTTTCACGACATTAGTGACAAACATGGGTTTCATGAGACATAACACCATACTTGTTCATTTCACATTCCAAAACAATTTAAAGTTTGATGTTAAAGAAAAAATGTAAAACATGGAGATGTGTCTTGTGAAACATGTGGGTGTGGTTAACATTTTGAGGTTTGAAATTTTAACTCGAGCTTGCGTGGTTTTGTTTGTAAACCTTTGATTAAGCGTGGTTTAACGTTTTCTTGCTTGAAAAGCCAAAGTTTATACATTTTTCATTTTAATCACTTGTTAATAATTCAAGATACTCAAAATATATATAGTATTTAACACCACTTGTTGAACTCTTGTAACTTGAATGTGCTTAACGATGATTTAACCACACATTATGAAGATAGTCTTGTTAACAAAAAGAAAACCATACTAAAAACTAACTAAACATGATAATTAAAAACTAATGAACTATAAAAAAACATGAACAAGAAGGCTTAAAGTATTCTACATTTCATAAGATATTTAATTTCAAGGTTTTAGATATAACTGGTAGGATTTCGGTTTTTTAGAGACCTAATCACCTAACTCATGTAAATGACCATCATTAACTGTAAGGCCCTGTTCTCGGAGACCTCATAGTTGGTCATTCATTGCACATAAAACATATAATTACATTTGCCTTACGAAAACATTGCAGTTGAAACATAAATAAAATATAACTTTTCATATCATTACAAATGTTATTGCAAGTTATTACAAGCGTTCATTTCAAAACATCATTCGTCCGCATTATAATGCAAAAACATTAACAAAAGAATGCCATCCAAAAGAGCTGAGTAGCCGCCTCGTGCCATCCTCAGCAACGTTTACCTACCAACTGAAAATGTATAAAAGGCAGCGTTGCTGAGTGAGTTCTAGTTTATAAATAAAACATACTTTTCTTTCAAATTCATACTATACTTTACATTCACTCGTGATCATACATCGTACGTACATACATATAATATCATTATTATCTTCTTCATTACGTTCTTTAACTTTGTTCATTCTACGTATTATATTATCGTTCACTTCTCTTTCTAGTTCCGGTCAGACTTTATCCTCTTCGTGGCACTCAGCCACAATTACTAAGGTCTCATGACAAGGATCCTGTTCTGTACATTAATACGAAAATTCATTAACGTTCATTCATACGTTCGTTC
This sequence comes from Flaveria trinervia, assembly GCA_025506515.1. Lineage (NCBI taxonomy): Eukaryota > Viridiplantae > Streptophyta > Magnoliopsida > Asterales > Asteraceae > Flaveria > Flaveria trinervia. The sequence continues at coordinate 97,408,337 of CM046444.1, forward strand.
TTTACATCATTATCTTCTTTAGCCTTTCATGCTTTACTTTCCTTTCCCACAACCATAAACTTTTCACTTATGTTCATGGTACTGGACCTAGGCCTATCATAGACCTTCTATAACGGTGCATCGCACCTCGTGGTCATAGTACCTGTCACACCCCCGCTAAGAGCGGAAACACGGGGTTGCGACGAGACGGGAATCGTCATAACACATGGTAAGCGATAGAGATGCAATAATAAAAATGATGACAAACGTGTCATGACGACACCCGACAACAAGGGGACTTGTGTCGTGTATAGTCAATGTTCACGACAACATAGCCATAACCATAACAGGACAAACGATTCTCATGATCACATAAAGATGAAATTGTAATGTAAATTCCCACAACCCGGGAACAAGTTTCAAAAGATTGTAATTGTTTACACAGTTCAACATTGTTCAACGTAACTGTTTGTCAAACATGTTTAGTCCAAAAATGCATCCTAGGGTCTCCACTAAGGCAGCACACCTAGAACCTCAGCTAGCTTGATCACCTAAAAAGATATGCTCAAAATGGTCAACAAATTGTTGGTGAGCTCGCAGGTTTAAGTAATAAAAATGTAAGTGATTATGTATAAAGTAAATGATATGGAATACCGTGAATACAGTTATATACACAAGTAAAATCAAATGACATGAGCTTTGCAACCAAACCTAGCAACGTACACAAAGAAATTGTCAGCGTATATTCACCCAAGACCCGTACCTGGCTATTGTTGGTACTAACTAGTATACCAACACGAGGGTGGGGGTGTCAACCCAGTAGTACTACCAATACCTAACCGTCGGTTCCCACACTGGAATTAAATAGTTGCAAAGATAGAACCACACAGCAGACCCAAGCATGTATCAGATAAGTACTTGCAACACAGTATCACGTTGATTCCTTGTATGAAAAATTGTATGTATGTTCTACAGCATAGAAAACGGGCGAGCATACTTTTCCCCCATGTTTGTAAAATAGTATAAGCATAAAAAGGGGCCACGAAACTCACATGTTAAGTGGTAAGTATGAAAGGTCGAGATTTCCAACAGTTGAATGCAATGATCGGTCAAACACCTATTGACAGTTATGGTCAAGCATTAATGGCATGTATCAAGCGTATAGTAATGTATGGTCGGTTCGGGTTGTATCGGTTCGGTCGTGGGTAGCACACACACAAGCGGACACACGCATCATCAGACACACGACGGGACCAGACGCTCGACCCACGTTCCATTCGTACGAATCAACCTTCAATCGTGCGAATTAGCTACTTTCGTGCGATTGAACCTTCATTCGTGCGATTGGACTCAGTCGCACCACACAACACACACATTCGCACGACCCAACCTCCATGCGCACGAATTAACCCTCAATCGTGCGAATTAGCTACTTTCGTGCGATTGAACCTTCATTCGTGTGATTGGACTCCAGTCGTGCAAAACACGCACAATCGCATTCACTCAGTCGGTCACCTGACTCGATCGCACACATTCATCCGCACGCATGACTCAATCGCATACGAACACCCAGTCGCACGACTCAGTCGCACGACATGCCTAGTCGCACAACTCAGTCGCACGATTGACTTAGACGCATGATTCAGTCGCACGACTCACTCAGTCGCACGGCTCAATCGCATGACAGACCCAGTCGCCTGAACTGTAGAATCGCGACTGTGGTCGGGCTGAGCAGCCCCCGAGCTGCTCTAACGCGAGTTTTATACCACGAGGAGTTCCAGAAACACCCAACAAACACACACAAACATGAAACACAAGCAGAAAAGACCTCACACGCACCCACACGACCTCATGTGCTCGGATGAACCCGAGCACCCGAAACCCTAGAAAATGCAGCACTAAAACCGAACCAAAAACGGGTTGAACAAGGTTGTCTACCTGCTAGGAACGCGTATACACGATGATAACCAAGATTTGGCAGGGAAAACGCCATAACGTGACGATTTTTGGTGCTAGATCGAGAGAGAAAATGGAGAAAAGGTTGGAGGTGAAGAAGATGAAGATGAGGATAAATGGCTGGGAATGGGGTTTATATACCCAGCCCAGGTTTGCAAAATTACAATTTTAGTCCCTGCTTTTAACCCTCGAGTTTCCCAAAAATTTGTTTCGGTTGATTACGATCTTAAAATGTTCGTTATATTATGGTTAAAAGCGTGTTTAATGGCATTTGATAGTCTCAAATGGTTTTATTAATGACAATGGTAGAAATTAAAAATGATATATTTGGTGGTAATGGTGATGAAATTTATAAAAGTTTTATGCTTAACACACGTTCTCGAAGGAAGTACAGGCACAAGGGAAAAATAAGCAGACATGAATCCATAAAGCAGGAGTTCATGAAGAAAAGGAAGATTAATTAAAATATTTCCATGTTATTTATGTCGTTCGACGGACCTTAAGGTGACGGATGTCACAGTATCCCCCAGTTGAGAGAGTTTCGTCCCGAAATTCAGCTGGAGTTAGGTCCAAGAGTGTCATCCACGAATAAGTGTGGGTATTTGAGTTTCATTTGGTCTTCCCGTTCCCATGTAAACTCTGGCCCTCGTTTCGAATTCCACCTTACGCGAACAATTGGTATTCTACTGCGCTTCAACTGTTTGACTTTACGATCCATGACCTCAATGGGCTCCTCAATAAAATGAAGCTTTTCGTTGATTTGGATATCGTCAATGGGTATGTGAAGTGATTCGTCAGCCAAACACTTCTTGAGGTTCGACACATGGAAAGTATCATGCACACCGTTGACTTCTTGTGGTAACCTTAATCGGTAAGCCACTGGACTGATTCTTTCCGTAATCTCGAATGGTCCAACGTATCTCGGGGCTAACTTCCCTTTCTTTCCAAACCGAAAAATTCCTTTCCAAGGAGAGACTTTGAGTAACACTCGGTCCCCAACGTTGAATTCTAGAGGCTTTCGGCGATTGTCGGCGTAGCTCTTTTGGCGATCTCTAGCGGCTTTCAGTCTATCTTTGATTTGGAAGATCTTGTCGGTTGTTTCCTGGATGATCTCTGGGCCTGTTAGCTGACTTTCACCAATCTCGGCCAAACAAACGGGTGATCTACATTTCCTTCCGTACAACGCTTCGAACGGAGCACACCCAATGCTGGTGTGGTAGCTGTTATTGTATGAGAGTTCAATCAATGGCAAGTGAGTATCCCAACTACCACCAAAGTCGATTACACACGCTCTCAGCATGTTTTCTAGCGTTTGTATGGTTCGTTCACTTTGGCCATCTGTTTGAGGGTGATAGGCGGTACTCATGTCTAATCGAGTGCCCATTGCTTTCTGTAGTGTTTGCCAAAATCGTGAAGTAAATCGGCCGTCACGGTCGGAGATGATCGACACCGGCACTCCGTGTCTTGTCACGACCTCCTTAATGTACAATCTCGCGAACTTGTCCATTTTGTAGTCTTCTCGGATCGGCAAGAAGTGTGCTGATTTCGTCATTCGATCCACTACGACCCATATCGAGTCATGCCCGTTGCTTGTTTTAGGGAGTTTGGTAGTGAAATCCATGGCTATATTCTCCCATTTCCACTCAGGAATTTCAGGTTGCTGTAATAATCCCGATGGTTTCTGATGTTCAGCTTTAACTTTCGAGCATGTCAAGCATCTGCTGACGTACGTGGCAATGTCTTTCTTCAGGCCTGGCCACCAGTACAGATCTTTGAGATCGTGGTACATCTTGTCTGCGCTAGGATGAATAGAATATCGTGTCTTATGTGCTTCATCCATGACCAAGGTACGTACACCTCCCCACTTGGGTACCCATATACGGTCCACGAAGTACTGTACACCATCGTCCTTGCACATCAGTTGTTTATCCAACCCTCGAAATTCATCTCCCGCGAGGTTTTCTTCTTCCAACGCTTCACTTTGTGCAATTTGAATCTAGGCTTTCAAATTTGTTTGAATGGTCAATCCCAAAGCTCGAGCACGTAGTGGTTTCACGCGTTCTTTGCGGCTTAGAGCATCAGCCACCACGTTAGCTTTCCCCGGATGATACCGGATTTCACAATCGTAGTCACTAAGAAGCTCCACCCAACGTCACTGTCGCATATTGAGTTCCTTCTGGTCCAGAATATGTTGAAGGCTTTTATGATCTGTGTATACGATGCATTTGGTTCCATACAGGTAATGCCTCCATATCTTAAGTGCGAATACTACAACGCCCAACTCAAGATCATGAGTCGTGTAGTTCTTCTCGTGCACCTTAAGTTGTCGCGAAGCGTAGGCGATCACCTTATCTTTCTGCATTAGTACACATCCCAACCCTTGATGCGAAGCATCACAGTACACCACAAAATCATCAGTTCCGTCCGGGAGGGACAATATCGGTGCATTGCACAACTTGTCTTTCAACGTTTGGAACGCCCGTTCTTGCGCATCTCCCCAATCAAACTTCTTGTCTTTCTGAGTTAGCAACGTCAATGGTTGAGCGATCTTTGAAGAGTTCGCAACGAAACGACGATAGTATCTGGCTAATCCTAAGAACTGCCGTATCTCTGAAGGTGTCTGGGGTGTATCCCATTTCTTTACCGCTTCGATCTTGCCGGGATCTACATGAATCCCGTCTTTGTTAACCACATGACCCAAAAAATTCACCTCTCTCAGCCAGAACTCACACTTCGAGAACTTGGCGAAAAGTTTCTCTCCTCTTAACAGTTCCAGTATTGCCCGAAGGTGTTCTTCATGGTCCTCCTTCAATTGAGAGTAGATAAGTATGTCGTCGATGAATACGATCACAAACTTATCCAAGTAAGGTTTGCACACCCGATTCATCAAATCCATGAACACAGCTGGTGCCTTAGTCAATCCAAACGGCATGACCAAGAACACATAGTGCCCATAACGAGTTCTAAATGCTGTCTTCGGTATGCCCTCCTCGAAAATTCTTAGCTGGTGATATCCAGACCGAAGGTCAATCTTGGAAAAATACGAAGCTCCTTGTAACTGATCAAACAGGTCGTCGATCCTGGGGAGAGGATACCGATTCTTCACAGTTAATTTATTCAACTCACGGTAGTCGATGCACATACAGAACGACCCATCCTTCTTCTTGACAAATAACACTGGTGCTCCCCAAGGCGAGTGACTCGGCCGAATAAAACCCTTCTCCAGTAGTTCCTGTAACTTGCTAGATAATTCTTGCATTTCAGACGGTGCCAACCGATACGGTGTCTTTGCTACCGGTGTAGCTCCAGGAACCAAATCAATACGAAATTCCACATGTCGTGGAGGAGGCAAACCAGAAAAGTCATCTGGGAATACATCTGGGTAATCCCGCACTATAAGGATATTCGTCAATTCTTGTTCCTCCTCTTTCTTTTCCACCACATGAGCCAGAAAAGAGTAGCACTGTTTTCGTAAACTCCGGCGTGCTTTCATGCAGGAAATAAGCTTTAAGTTTCTCCCCGGTCTTTCTCCTTGAATTCTGAGTACTCCCCCGTCTGACATAGGGATTCGCACTACCTTGTCTCGACAGACAATCTCGGCCCCGTGTTTTGACAACCAATCCATTCCACAATCACATCGAAACTTCCTAGCTCAAAGGGTATCAAGTCTATATCGAAGGTGTGGTTCTCTAACATTATCGAGCACTTTCTAATAATTTCATCAGCCTGAACAACCCTACCGTTGGCCATTTCTACAGAGTAGCTAGTTTCTAGCCTACCAGGGCTCAAATCAAGCATGCAACCGGGATAAAACCCGTCATAAACACATAAAAACCACGAATTCTTACCTTGAATTCGTTCACTTCTTCTTCTTTTTCTTCAGCCGAGAACTCCACTAATCTCTCTCTCTAGAACCAAAGAAGAGGATGATGTGAGGTGAGGGTGGGCGGCCATGCCTACCTTTACACCAACTTTTCAAAGTTTTGTCCTTTTGGACACTTTTAGTCCCTCCACTTGGACTTATTTGCCTTTCTTTCTTTTTATTCCTCATATCTTAGTTTTTAAAAATAACTGGGTGTTACATTAACATAGGAATTAGTAATGCTAACCTCTTGGACAAGCACACTTGAAAGGAAATGGAAGAAAAATAAGAAAGACAAATGGAAAAGGTGAAGGAAAATGGAGTGGATGCGAGCTCTTGCAGACATGAAGTCAATTTTTATTGATGATAGTTATGGGGAACAAGAAAAATGGCTGAAACAAGTCAGAAAACACCATTTCTTGTCGAGTACTCCCTTGTGCTGTTTGGTTTGAGTTTTTTGTTGTTCCGTTTTTCAGTTTCACAAGTTACGCAATTTACCCAATTGTGTTTTATCACCTCCAAATCACTAGAAAATATTCAAAATAGTCCTAGAGTTAATTAAAACAAGCCAAATGACAAATACATTTCCAAGGGTCCTACGGTTACATGATACGTTAAAGTCCAAGAGTCTAAAACTAACAAAATTAGACTCCTTAATGTGTATTAGTGCACCTAACACATCATGCAATGCTTCTAAAAGAAACCTCAACACAATTCATGTGGAAGGTTTGGTATGGGGTAATGTGAAGTGCGGTTGCTTAGTTACGCAACTTGATGGTTAACGGAAACGAGTTCCTCACCCATCTCTTGAACTTTTGGAATCAGTTTCACTAGACGTTGGGATGCAATGAGGTTCATCTCAGTCAACTTGAAGAAGTACTCTTAGGTCGTTGGCTCTTGCATTTCTAAACGTGGTTTCTTTGCAGGATTGCAGTTTGAAATTCCATGACTTGATTCTTTCATGTTTCAAACATCTTTCAAGCAGGAAAGGGTGTGATGAAAGATTGGAACAAGTGTGGTATTTATCTACCATTTGTGAACACTGAACATGATGGTGTGCTTGGTGAGGCACGACCCCATGCTTGTTAGAATTTGTCTTAAATTTGGCGTGCAACGTTCTAGAGTCATTAGTGGAGATCGTGGGAATTTTTTGGCAAAGGCACGGGGGCGTGCTTCATGGGGCACAACCCTGTGCTTGTGAGCTCCTAGAAAAAGTTATAATTCAATCAAAACCCTATGTACGGGTGTCGCATTTAAGTTGTGGGTCTTTGGCGCGACCCTTCGCCATACTTAGTCTTCGTTGGGGTAGGGTGTAATTCCTGCAAGAAAATCTTGGTTTATCCATCGTTACGGTTTCAAACGATGACCATTCACTTTGAAACATAAAACATTATGGTTGTCCATTTCAATGGCACCATTTGGAAAACACGTTTTTAATCATATAAGGTCCAGACTAATGTGATTTCAGCTTTTCGGGAAACGAACATAAGTGAGAGTTATACAGTAAGACACATTCTCCCACATGAAATCGTTTAGTGTTCTTTAATCAAGAGTCGTGGAACTTCCTTGTCTTTTCCTTATAAACCCAAGCATTTTTGTATGCTTCTTCTCTCAGTTCCTCTAGTTTGTGGATTTGCATGAATTAATTTTTTCCTACAATGCCTTGCTCTTGGTTTGCTGGTTTAAGTGCGCAAAAGGCGTTGTGTTCTAGTTCGACAGGTAGATGACATGACTTCCCATAAACTAGTTTGAACGGTGTTGTGACAATTGGAGTCTTATAGGTTGTTCTAAAAGCCCATAATGCATCATCTAGCTTGGTAGACTAGTCATTGTGATTCTGAACTACGGTTTATCGGGGATTCATTTGATGCCTTGGTAGTGACTTGAACTTGCCCATTCACTTGTGGATGATAAGAAGTGGTAAAGTGATGGTGCACTCCCTAATGGGCCATTGCTCTTTTGAGCTGGTTGTTATGAAATAAGTTCCTCGATCAGTAATTAAAGCTTTGGGGACCCTAAAACGAGAGAATAGTTTCTTAAGGAATCTGACAATGTTTCTAGCATCATTAGTAGGTAGGGCTTGAGCTTTGGCCCATTTTGAAACATAATCGACTGCTACCAAGATGTAACGATTGCCAAAAGAAACTATGAATGGCCCCATGAAATCAATACCCCATATATCAAATACCTCGCACACTTGAATGATTTCTGAGGCATCTCATCTTGTGTTGAGATATTGGTTGCTCTTTGACATGCATATTAGGTGTGTACCATGTTGTGAGTATCTTTGAAGATCGTGGGCTAGTAAAATCCAGAGCCAAAGACTTTCGTGGCTGATAGGGTTGCTCCATGGTGTCCTTCTATGGGTCATTCATGATAGTGTCTTAGAATCTGTTCCGTTTCACTTCAGTATACACATCTTTGGATAAGTTGGTCTGCACCAATTCTGAAAAGATACGGGTCCTCCCAATAGTAATGCTTAATTTCACTAAATAGTTTCTTATTTTGTTGATAAGTCATTCCCTTGAGAAGGATTCCACTTGCCAAGTAATTTATGAAAGTGGCGATCCAAGGATATTCATCGATTGAGCATTAGGTGTGCATAAGGAATTCGTGATGAAAATTATTGTATATTGTAACTTCCTCACTTTGTGAAGGACTTGAATCATCAAGATGTGAGAGATGATCGGCCACTAGATTTTTTGCTCCTTTCTTATAATGAATTTTAATGTTGAATTCTTGAAGCTGAAGTATCCAACGAATCAATCTTGGCTTTGTATCTTATTTTTTGAATAGATAACGAAGGCCTTCATGATCGGTGTATATTAAGGTTTTTGAAAGGATTAGATATGAGCAAAATTTATCAAAGGCGAAAACTATCGCAAAAAGCTCTTTCTCGGTGGTGGTGTAGTTTTCTTGTGCGTCGTTTAGGGTTTTGCTCGCATACTGAATTGGATGGTTCTTGTATTGCTTTGTTCTAACACGGCTCCTATCGTGAAATTGCTTGCGTCGCACATGAGTTCAAATGGTAGTGTCCAATTTGGGGAAATCATGAGTGGAGTGGTTACCAATCTCTCTTTAAGCAAATTGAATGCACTAACACATTCATCAAAAAACACGAATTGTGCGTCTTTCTCAAGAAGTTGAATCATCGGTTATGCGATTTTCAAGAAATCTTTGATGAAATGAAGGTAGAATCCTGTATGACCTGGGAAACTTCTTATATCTTTCACAGTTATGGGATGTGGAAGTTTGGAAATAGCGTTGATTTTGGCTCGATTGACTTCAAGCTCTACTGGAAAGATCTCATGTTCTAACACTATTCCTTCAGTAACCATGAAGTGGCACTTTTCCAATTCAAATCAAGGTTTAAATCTTCACATCTAACCAACATCTTTTCCCAATTTTAAATACATTACTTAAATGAGTTCCAAAGGATGGAAAATTCATCCATGAAAACTTCCATTGAGTGTTTGATTATGTCATGAAAGATTTCTACCATGCATATTTGAAATGTAGCATGAGCATTACACAATTCAAAAGACATTCATCGATAAGCAAATGTGCTATATCAAAAATAGGAAAGATCACTTTCCTCTACCTTTCATCGATAAGCATTTGGTCGATGAAAGGCAGAGGAAAGTGATCTTTCCTTGTGGCGTCATTGAGTTTGCGATAGTTAATGAAAACTCTCCATTTTCTAAGCTCATTCTTCTTGTTAGCTACAACAATCATTCTTCCTTTCTTTAGAACAACTTGGATGGGACTAACCCAAGGAGAATAAAAAATAGGGTAAGTCACACGACATCTGGTAGTTTGATTATTTCTTTGTTTACTACCTCTTGCATTCTTGGATTTAAACATCTTTGAGGTTGAATGACAAATTTGAAGTTCTCCTCCATTAGTATTTTATGAGTGCAAAGGTTGGATTGATTCCCTTAATGTACATGATTTTCCATGCAATTGCTCATTTACGTGCCTTAAGCATATTGAGCAATTTGTTCTACTCATCAATTGACAAGGCTGGTGAGAATATTAAAGGATGTTGAGATGTGTTTTCAAGAAAGGTGTATTCAAGATGAGATGGAATTTCTTTGGGTTCTAAAACCGGAGGATCTTCGGTAGAATGTTTGGTTTTAGGTTTTAGTTCTTGTTCAACGATCTCAAATGCTTCTTGATACAATGGTGTTTCATCATCTTCTAGTTCTAGAACGATTTTATTCTCACATATGGGTTCGGTGGTTTGGACCTCTATTAATTGAGTGTTGCAAGCTTCATGTTGAAGAGTTTGCTTTAAATGATAGCTTATTATCAAATCACAAACATCAATATATAGAGTGAGTCATCATGATGTGGAGGAGTTTTCATGGATTGTCCTATATTGAAAGTTACTTCCTCCTCGTCCACTCAGAGCATGAGTTTGTCAGTGCAAACATCGATGAGGGCTCAAGTAGTTTCTAAGAAATGTAGACCAAGCATAAGAGGAACATTATTATCCTCATCCATGTCAAGGATCACAAAATCAACAGGAAATACGAATTTGTCAATTTTAACTAAGAGATTTTCAACGATGCCCCTCAGATATTTGATAGAACGGTCAGCTAATCGGATGCTCATACGGGTAGGTCTAGCTTAACCTAAGTTTAACTTTTCAAAAACAGCATAAGGCATAGGGTTAATGCTAGCACTAACGTGTTCCTAACATAAAAGTTTTCTATTACGCAAGGTATAGTGAAACTTTCTGGATCAGTCATATTTTGAGGTAGTTTGTTTTGAAGAACTATAGAGCATTCCTCATTTAAAACTACATGTGATAACTCTTCCAGTTTTTTTGTTTGACAACACACCCTTTAAGAACTTAGCATAATTTTGCATTTGGGCTAAGGCTTCCACCAATGGTAGATTAATATGGAGTTGCTTGAACAACCCTAGGAATTTGCCATATTATGTCTCCATTCATTGTTGTCTCAAACAACCTGGAGATGGAGGTGGTGGAACATAAGGTTGTGGTGGTACGTATATCTTGGCTACTTCTACAACAATAACAGGTTGCTTTTACTTATCACTTGCATTACTTGGAGTTGTGATTTCTATTTCCTCAAGGATAGGTTGTAACACAGGTGCATCACCTTTCGTGGTTTTGTTACTCTTTGTGGTGATGGATTTGACTTGAGCATTAGGGTTTGTCATAATGTTGCTAGGAAAATCACCTTGGGGTCTTTCAGATCATTATTAGGCTATCTGACCTACTTGGTGTTCAATGGTTTGCAATTATGCTTTGTTGCTTTTGATTTCAGCCTCATTTCTTTAGAACCTCTCCTCATTTTGTTGATCAGATTTTTAGATGTATTCATCTATGGCATGTGTGGTTATCAATAATTCTTGCAAAGGTCTTCTATTGATGATCCTCCATGATCTTGGTTACTAGTGCTTGGACCTTGGTACGGTGGTTTGTGTTGTTGGTAAGGTGGCCTTTGGTTGAATCCAGATGATGATTGGTTGTTACTAGCTTCTCTGTAATTCACGTTGCTTGTAAGGCCCTGGGACATTTACAGCTGAACAATTATTGCACATAAAACATGTAAATACATTAACTTAAATAACACATCGCAGGAGAACATGAAAACAACATTTTCATTTCATTATAAATGCTTTTGCAAATTAATACAACATTCTTTACAAAACATCGTTTCTTTGAATTACAATGCAAAAACCTTACACAAGGGAATACCATCCAAAATAAGCCAAGTAGCCGCCCTGTGCCATCCTCAGCAACCTTACAGGCCAACTGGAAACACTTAAAAGTCAACGTTGTTGAGTGAGTTCTAGTTTTAAAATAAAACATACTTTACTTTTGTTTAAAATTGTTCTTTACTTTTGTACATGGTCACACATCATACGTACACATGGATAATATCATTATTATCTTCATCATTTGTTCGTTAACTTTCATTCATTCATCGTATGTCATTATCATTCACTTTCGTTCACTTTCATACATAACTTTCTTACTTTCATTCGTTTGTTCGTTACTTTCGACGACATGTACAATACCCCGAACAATGTGCATGAAGCTGGTTAATGGGCCTAAGGTCTTTCATAGACCTCAAAATTATGCACGAAGCTGACTCTAGTACCTAGGGCAAGTACATTCACCAGTTATCTTTTCTCTTTCATTCCGGATCAATGCCATATTATACCCCGAACATTGTGCACGAAGCTGGTCACTAGGCCTGAGGTCTTTCATAGACCTGGAACATTATGCCCGAAGCTGACTCCAGTACCTAGGGCAAGCGGCAAGGATACCATACATATGGTCAATCACAATGATTAGACCCCAGTGTGCATCCTTCTGGGGTAGCTAACCCACACACAGTTGAGCTAACACCCTTCATTGGGTGTGAACCTCCATACATTGCTTGCAAACCTTTCTTACTTTCATTCAATCGTTAATGCATGCATTCTTTCATTTCGTTCCTCTTTTCATTATCTTCTACTTCATGTTACATAATACTTTATTTCATTCATTAACGTTCAACGTAAAGCCACGGGAAAATAGTCATACATAATAAGGAACATTATCATGAACATACAAACATCACCATACAAGGCACCATCATACATACATAACATACATCCTACATACCATTATGCATAAACATCAATCATACATCATCAAACCATATCACACATTGCCCATCACATCACCTATGACTTCAAAAAGTCAACTTACATAGCCCCCGGGAACCTCCCAAGTCAAATCCTACATTACACTTTTTCCACAAAAAAATCAGAAAAATAATCTAAGTCCGTAGGCGCATGGGTATTATACAGGCACATGAGCACTATGCAGGCGCATGGTCTTTCAAGCGTATGGGGAACACTTAGGCGCATGGGAAACTATCAGGCACATCGGCACTATTGGGGCGTATGAGCAACACTTAGTCATTTCTGGGAAATTCTAGGTGCATGGGCACTATACAGGCGCATGGGAATCTTAGGCGTCTAAACACTTAGAAAATTTCAGCCTATTTCTAGGCGCATGAGTACTATTTAGGCACATGAGGTTTGGGCGCATGGGAACACTTGGGCAGTTATTCTTGTTGGGCGCATGAGCCACTGTTTAGGCGCATGAGTAGTCTAATTCACACTTAACATCATAATTTAGTTCCCAATCATCACCTATCATGTTCTAAGTTTACATCATACATTCTAAGCCTTAGAAACACATGCATAACATCATCATACACATACATAGCCCAAAATCAAACCCCACCTGCAACATACATACAAAAAGCATACGAGTGAAAAACCCATTTTTATAAAAACGCTCATTCATGCATTTCCAGCCCCAAAGTAGTTTAAAACAAGTAAAAAGGGGGTTCTAGAACTCACCTTAGCAGCCCTTGGTTTTGACTTCTTCAAAAACCCATTTGCAATTGCGTTCAACTGCCTAGAAACCCACCAAAAACATACCCGAACACACACAAACATATGTAAACATAACCGAGGCTAAGGCGAGTTAAGAACACCATAAAACTATAAATTCTTACCTTGAATTCGGACTTCTGCTCTTGTTCCTCTTCAAAACCGAAAGTTTTCATCTCTCCCTTCTTTGTCTCTCTAAAAATATCCGAATGATATGTGTGAAGAGAATGTGATGAGCGGCCACCACCTTTATTAACCAACTTTTTAAAGATTTTGTCCTTTTGACACATTAACCCCTTAGTTTGGGTTAAATTGCTTTTCTTTCTTTTTCTTCACTTTATTCTTTCTTTAATAACTTTAAAAGAATAACCGGGTGTTTCAAGTCCAACCCCCTTATATAGGTTTCGTCCCTGATACCTATTATTCTTTAAACAATCTTGGGTAATACTGTCTCATTTCCTCCTTTGTCTCCCATGTAGACTCGGATCCCTTCCTATGCTTCCATTGTACACGCACAAAAGGAACCACTTTATTCCTTAACCTCCTCTCTTTACAATCAATGATCACCACTGGTTGCTCCACATAATTTAGCCATTCATCTATCTCGATATCCTCCAGTGGTACAACCATATCCTCGTTTGCCAAACATTTTCTTAGATGAGATAAATGGAATGTCGAATGAATTCCAGTCAACTCATCTGGTAGCTCCAATCTATAGGCCACCTCTCCTACTTGAGCAATGATTCGGAAAGGCCCATTGTACCTTGGGATCAACTTGCCCTACTTTCTAAACGAATGATACATTTCCAAGGTGAGACCTTCAACATGACTCTATCACCCACCTGGAACTCAATCGGTCTACGTCTCTTATCGGCATATGACTTTTGCCTATCTTTAGGTGCTTTCATAAAGGCCTTGATCCTTTCCAGCTTCTCAGTCGTAGCCTCGACCACTTCGATGCTCCCTAACACTTTATGGCCAATATCGCCCTAACACCCGAGCGTTCTACATCTCCTACCATATAGCATCTCATAAGGGGGCATACCAATGCTGGCATGATAGCTATTAATATATGAGAAGTCAGCTAATGCTAAGTGGTCATCCCAACATCCTCCAAAATCAATGACGCATGCCCGAAGCATATCTTCCAGCGTCGTGCTTTCTGACTGACCATCTGTCTAAGGATGATAAGTCGTGCTAATATGTAATTCGTCCCCATCGAATCGTGGAATTTCTTCCAAATTTTATATGTAAACCAGGGATCGCGATCACACACAATAGACACCGGCACACCATGACGAGTTACAATCTCTTTAATAAATAGATCCGCCAACCTCTCGGATGAATATGTCTCGCGGATCGGTAGGAAGTGAGCACTCTTCATCAAACGATCAACAATCACCCATATAGCATCATATCCTCACACGGTACGCGGTAGCTTCAAAATAAAGTCCATGGTGATATACTCCCACTTCCACTCTGGTATATCCAAAGGGTTGGATCTTACCATACGGCTTCTGATGCTCCGCCTTCACCTGCAAGCAAGTAAGGCACTTACTCACGTACTCCACTACGTTACGCTTCGTACCCGACCACCAATAATCTTTCTTCGTATCTTGATACATCTTCATAGCACCGGGATGAATAGAGTACCGAGTTTTATGAGCTTCATCCATAATCTTCCCACGTAGATCCCCAAAATGTGGAATCCATATCCGTCTGAATCGAGTCCTAACACCGAGTGTGTTTTCACCCAACTCCACGACCAGACCTCTCATTTTTTCAGAGTTAAGATGATCTTCCTTCAATGCCTCATCTTGAAACTCCTTGACCTGCTTCATGACATCAGAGGTCATAATCAACTGATATGCCTTCACCCGAATCGGCTTGGATCTCACCTTTCGGCTAAGGCGTCCGCCACCACGTTAGCTTTGCCTGGATGGTAATGGATCTCACAATCATAATCTTTTATGAGCTCCAACCATCTCCATTGCCTCATGTTCAAGTCCTTATGCTCGAAGAAGTACTTTAAGCTTTTATGGTCAGTGAATAAGGTGCACTTCGTTCCGTATAGGTAGTGCCTCCATATCTTTAATGCAAAGACCACGATTGCTAGCTCCAAGTCATAAGCAGGATAATTAACCTCATGAGCTTTCAACTATCGGGTGCGTAGGCTATAACCTTTCCCCTTTACATCAACACACATTCCAACCCCAAGTAGAAAGCATCTGAATAAACTACCAAATCTTCGTTTCCATCGGGTAACGACAAGATAGGAGCTTGAGTCAACCTCGCCTTTAACTCCTCAAACACCTTCTTTTGAGCTTCACCCCATACAAACTTTACATCCTTATGGGTCAACTTAGTCAACGGGGAAGCTGTCTTAAAGAAGTCTTGAATAAACCTTCTGTAATAGCCCGACAAACCCAAGAAACTACGAATCTCGGATGGCGTCTTTGGAGACTCCCATCGCATCGCCTCCACCTTTGTTGGGTCCACCATAATCCCTTTAGTATTCACTACATGACCCAAGAACTAGACTTCACGCAACCAGAACATGCAGTTAGAGAACTTGGCATACAACTTCTCTTTTCTTAACGTCTCTAAAACCTCCCGAATGTGACAGGCATGCTCTATCTCGCTCTTTGAATAAATCCGGATATCATCAATAAACATAATCACTAATTTATCCAACATTGGCCGACGCACTCGATTCATCAGATCCATAAAAGCAGCTAGCGCATTGGTCAAACCAAAAGACATAACGAGAAACTCGTAGTGTCCATAACGCGTGCAAAAAGCTGTTTTAGGAATATCTTGCTCCTTAACCTTCAGCTAATGGTAGCCAGATCGAAGATCTATCCTTGAGAACCAACTAGCACCTTTGAGCTGATCAAATAGGTCATCAATCCTCGGCAATGGATACCGATTCTTCACCGTTAACTTGTTCCTGGGTTGTGGGAATTGCATACAATGTTATTACCTATATTTATCTTATATCATGTTTATGCTTATGGCTATGTTGTCGTGAATACTGACTAAGCACGACACAAGTCCCCTTGTTGTCGGGTGTCGTCATGACACGCATGTCATCATTATTATTATTGCATCTCTATCGCATACCATGTGTTATGACGATTCCCGTCTCGTTGCAACCCCGTGTTTCAGCTCTTAGCGGGGGTGTGACAGACTGGTATCAGATCCATTGGTTATAGAGAATTAGGCAATACACTTGACCTAGACTATAACCTAGGAACCTTCATGTAGATTGCATGCCAGGGTTGTGTGCATTTTGTATCTCATACGTGTTCCTCATTACTTGTTCGTTTATCTATCTATTTCGTGATCCTTCCACCCTATGAGAGAGCCTTGTGCTCACTCTTTTATGGGATGCTCCTATTAGATCTTCCGTTCCCTCTGTGCGCCAAGTTATCATAACCAAATTCGGGTGTTGAGACCCAAAGAGATCTTCACAGATCATATACTGTGCTTAACCTTGGATACTGAGACCGACCCGAGGAGGCTATGTCTGAGTCCTTTAAGGATGCGAGATAGGCAACCTCCACCAGACTATACGTGATTACGTGCTTGGGCTCTCAGTTGACTTGATGGATTATTATGGATATGATGTAAAGGAAAGTCGGATGTCATGTAACCGGATAGGGCATCATTCTCGGTACATCGTGGGTGTGGTGGGAACGCTGCGGGGAACCCTATATAAACATCACCGGTATACCGAGAATATGCTTGAAATGGGCTGCATGGTGATCTTGACCGACCGGAACATGAACATTGGAACTTGATAAGTGGAATACTTGTGTATCTTAAGGTGACTAAAGCTTACATGTTATCTCTTTTATGAATAGAACATGCCGCCTCGAAGATCTACTCGCAGTAATAGTAGCGGAATTGAAGCCCCAAGAGGCAGAGGCAGAGGCAGAGGCAGGGGAAGAACCCCAAGAACAAGTGATGCTCCTGCCAGTAACAATCAAGGAACAGGCTACACTGATGTGGCAGCCCTGATCGCTCAACAGTTGGCCACACTGATTCCTACTATCATGGCTCAAGTGAGCGATGCTCTTCAGAATTCTCACCCCCACGGGGACGGTGGCAATGAAAATGAGGATAACGGTAACCCGACTGGGAACGAAAGCAATCAGGAGACCAGAAATGGTGGTACAGCCGGTAACGAAACTGTAATTGTTAACGAGACCGGGGTTGTGAATACTATACGGGGATGTTCGTACAAGGAATTTGTGGCTTGTAAACCATGAGAGTTTGATGGCAAGGTGGAGCCATAGCTCTGACCAGATGGCTTGAAAAGATGGAGGTCATGATCGACATCAGCGAATGCCTCGACAGCCAAAGGATTAAGTACGCCACTTGCTCGCTACAGGGCAAGGCACTGACATGGTGGAACACTCAGATTCAGGCTAGGGGAAGAGAATCCGCGATGCAAATGTCGTGGGATGAGTTCAAGGCCCTAATCACCGAAGAGTACTGTCCTCTCAATGAGATGCAAAAACTTGAGCATGAGTTCTGGAATCATGCCATGGTGGGGGCTGGGCACGCAGCTTACACCGACAGTTTTCATGAGTTAACGAGGTTGGTTCCGCATCTGGTCACGCCGGAATAAAAGAGAATCGAGAGATACATTTGGGGACTCGCGCCTCAAATCCGGGCAATGGTAACCGCTACCGCTCCTCCTACAATTCATAGCGCGATTCTAAAGGCTGGCGCTTTGACTGATGAAATGGTGAGAACGGGGGTTTTGGGTAGAGGAACAGAAAAGAGAAAGGATTTTGGGGAAATGAGCCGGTCAAGTGCCGGAAGTTTGATAAAAGAGCCAAGACAACCAGAAACTTTGTGGTAGTGACGCAGGGCAGACGGGAGTATGTGGGTCCGCACCCCAAATGTGACAAGTGCAATTATCATCATCCCCCAGGAATGCAGTGCCGGGTGTGCGCGAACTGTAGACGCTCGGGGCATCTTGCAAGAGACTGCAGAACAGCGCCGAATATGGTTGCACCGGTCAACACGGTTAACCCCGCCGGGAATGCAAGGGCTTGTTATGAGTGTGGGAGCCTTGATCACTACCGAAACATGTGCCCCAGGCTGAATCGGGCACCGGGTCAACAAGGAAACAACCAGCAACAAGTGATGGCCATAGCTGGAAATCAAGGCCCGACCAATCAGGGGAATACAGCCCGGGGACGTGCGTTCGTCATTGGAGCCAACGATGCTCGCCAGGACCCGAATGTTGTCACGGGTACGCATTTACTCAATAATCACTTTGCATCTATACTGTTTGATACTGGAGCAGACAATAGCTTTATATCTTCTGAGTTTGTGCAATTACTTGATTTGAGCCCTAGTAGGCTAGAAACTAGCTACTCTGTAGAAATGGCCAACGGTAGGGTTGTTCAGGCTGATGAAATTATTAGAAAGTGCTCGATAATGTTAGAGAACCACACCTTCGATATAGACTTGATACCCTTTGAGCTAGGAAGTTTCGATGTGATTGTGGGAATGGATTGGTTGTCAAAACACGGGGCCGAGATTGTTTGTCGAGACAAGGTAGTGCGAATCCCTATGTCAGACGGGGAGTACTCAGAGTTCAAGGAGAAAGACCGGGGAGAAACTTAAAGCTTATTTCCTGCATGAAAGCACGCCGGAGCTTACGAAAACAATGCTACTCTTTTCTGGCTCATGTGGTGGAAAAGAAAGAGGAGGAACAGGAATTGGCAAATATCCCTATAGTGCGGGATTACCCAGATGTATTCCCAGATGACTTGTCTGGTTTGCCTCCTCCACGACAGGTGGAATTTCGTATTGATTTGGTTCTTGGAGCTACACCGGTAGCAAAGACACCGTATCGGTTGGCACCGTCTGAAATGCAAGAGTTATCTAGCCAGTTACAGGAACTACTGGAGAAGGGTTTTATTCGGCCGAGTCACTCGCCTTGGGGAGCACCAGTGTTATTTGTCAAGAAGAAGGATGGGTCGTTCCGTATGTGCATCGACTACCGTGAGTTGAACAAATTAACTGTGAAGAATCGGTATCCTCTCCCCAGGATTGACGACCTGTTTGATCAGTTACAAGGAGCTTCGTATTTTTCCAAGATCGACCTTCAGTCTGGATATCACCAACTAAGAGTTTTCGAGGAGGACATACCGAAGACAGCATTTAGAACTCGTTATGGGCACTATGAGTTCTTGGTCATGCCGTTTGGATTGACTAACGCACCAGCTGTGTTCATGGACTTGATGAATCGAGTGTGCAAACCTTACTTGGATAAGTTTGTGATTGTATTCATCGACGACATACTTATCTACTCTCGATCGAAGGAGGACCATGAAGAACATCTTCGAGCAATACTGGAACTGTTAAGAGAAGAGAGACTTTTCGCCAGTTCTCGAAGTGTGAATTCTGGCTGCGAGAGGTGAAGTTTTTGGGTCATGTGGTTAACAAAGACGGGATTCATGTAGATCCGGCAAGATCGAAGTGGTAAAGAAATGGGATACACCCCAGACACCTTCAGAGATACGGCAGTTCTTAGGATTAGCCGGATACTATCGTCGTTTCATTGCGAACTTTTCAAAGATCGCTCAACCGTTGACATTTGACAGGATCAGCGATCACACGTTTGATGTATTAGAGTTCAAGGCAGCGGAATAAGAATAGGAATTAGACAAATTGTAGCAAGAAGTCGATGCTTGTATGCATTAAGAGCACATACGGTTATAGCGAGAGAATATATTTCTGATTCAAGGAATGTTTATAGATATGGAATGTTTCTAATCAAATCATTCAAATCATTCATACATACACCTATTACAATAGGTTGACACTCCTTATATAGAGTGCAATCGCTGCTGTTATCATGGGAAGGTGACAACTGGCAGATCTAATACAAAAATAACTAACTCTTAACAAACTACTGAAATGTTCACAACTACTGAGAACATATCAGAGTGTTAAGTACAGAATATAAAACTACTGATTAGAAACTACTGAAACTACAACGACTGAAGAACAAGCTCTTCAGTCGTTTTACAAAACTACTGAAACAAAAACTACTGAAACTAGAAATATAAAACTACTGATATCACAACTACTGAAGAAGTACTCTTCAGCAGTTGTGACAAACTACTGAGGCTTCAGTACTTGATCTTCAGACTTTGACCTTCAGATGTTTCATCAGCTGATGACTTCAGTAGATATCATCAGCTGATGTCTTCAGTCTTTGTCTTCAGACTTTGTACATCAGTTGTTGATCTTCAGCACTTGTAAACTCTTCAGCTGTTGTACTTCAGTACTTGATCTTTCAGCTTCAGCACTTGTGTTCTTTAGCTGTTGTACTTCAGCACTTTAGTTCTTCAGCTGTTGAAGTCTTCAGCACTTGATCTTCAGCTGTTGAAGTCTTCAGCACTTGTCAAACTGCTGATGAGGCTTTCAGCAGTTGTTGTGATACCATGTGGGACTTAAAGGTTTTCTGATCTTGGCTCATTGGTTCTTTTGGTCCAACAAACTCCCCCTGAACCAATGCAGCCAAAACCTCTAAATTATTTATTATCCCATATTGTTGGCAAAATGTTGGTCTTTTTCCTTCTCGATCAGTAGAGAAGATGACCCATGTAAGCTCCGGCCTGGGAAGAAATCTCAGATATTTGTTTGGCAGGGTATGAATGGGAACTCTGTTTTGGGGAACTGGACACAGAGTTGTTATCCCATTCATGAGATTTACTTCCCCATAATGAGTCTGTATGACTCTCGAACATAGGCCTCAATGAGAACAACTTGTTCCTCCTGAGAGAGTTCTTCTACTCCTCCTTCAAAGAAGAACTCTGGACCATAGTACTCTGATAAGTACTTCATGGTCCTGCCATTTTTCAGCTCCACCGTAGTTACCTCCCTATATACAAATTCATCAGGATGGTTGCCTTCAAGGAGTAACTGGAGCTCATTCTTCTGGATGTCTTCAAGCTTTTTATATAACAACCCCTTCTTAATCATCTTGTTTTCTAGTAAAGCTTGAGGGGTCTTCTTTTCTTGGTGAGCTTTCTTGAATTCATCAATGATTTCCCAAGGTGAGACTACAATGGCCAACATCATGGTAGAATCTATTGTTTTTCGTACCTGGCCATTGTATCTGTGTGGAATAGTTCTTTTATGGATTCTAGAACTCACCCTGGGGTCTGGCCATACTCTCACTCTCTCCTTCTGATACTGAAAAGTGTGCCTGAGAGTGTACAGCCTTTGAGCATGCCCTTTCATGGCTTGAATAGATGATGACTGAGGAAATTCCTTGTCAACCATCTTCAACAGTTGCTCATCATGATGTTTCTACTGTTCTTCTTCTTCTATCTTGACTCTGACCATTTCCCTTTGAGAGTCAGGTGTGATCATGGGTTGACTTCGGGGTTTTGGTAGCTTTAGAACAGCAGAGAGTGGCAGACTATCATCTTCATCCTCCTCCTCTTCTTCTTCTTCTTCCATCCTCAGCACCCTTCTCCTCCTTCTAGGTGCATCACTGGATGATGGTTGGGTTGGTGAAGGAATTGGTTTTGGAGAATGAGATGTTTGGATTTTGGCTTAGAGATTGGTTGGGAGATTTGAGGGATAGCCTATGTTTGAGTGGGTGGAAGGGAAGGTTGATCCAGCATCTTTGTAGTTAGTTTCGCCTTTGTGAGTTTAGCCATCTCTAACCTTTAACCAGCCCCAGCCTCATCAAGGGCTTCCACAATAATCCCTTTGTTGAATTGCTCAGACAGACAGATTCTGGTGGCTATAGCCAGAATACTGTCCCTGGTCCACGCGCGAATCTCCACTAACGATCTTCCTAAGTATTTTGCAATAAAGCGGATCATTATTTCCAATCTCTCTTTTTCCAGAGCATCATACCCAGCCCATCGGGTCTGAATCTCTTGGACTTCCAACCTTCTGATCTCACTATCCAATGTGGCTGTATCAAACCCCTGCCTAAAGAGTTGTTCAATTATTTTATCCATGGATCGGCTGTGTGTAGTGTCAGCTTCTTTTACCAGCTCCTCCAAGGATTTGTCTTCAGTAGTATGATCATCAACACTTTTCTTTCGCTTGTAAGTGAGCAGAGGTTGCTTTTCTTTCTCCTCCTCTTGGGCTTGCTTCTCTTCCTTCTTTTCCTCTGTTCTTTTCCTCTTCTTTTCTTTCACTGCAGTACTCTCCCGCTTTTTGGATGCATTGGAGGAAGGGGTTTGTACCGCAGAAAGAGTCTTTTGTACAGCAACATCAATCAACGGTTGTAAAGTTGAGGAAAGCCTCTCATCAATGGCTTTAGTCACAATATCAGTGATTATGGGTGTGATGAGAGGGAGGGAATTTTGATGTACAGCACCTATTTGCTCAGGAGGGTTCTGTTCCTGAGAAATAGGGCCTGAAGTAGAGGCAGGTGGTTGAGTTTGGAGTGGCTCAGTGTTTGGGGAACCTTCAGGTGAAGGTGCCATCTGTGGGTTGGTAGAGGCAGATGGTCTTTCTCCTTGTGAGAGTTGGTCAAGTAGAGTTTGCAGCCTATTGACTTTCTCTTCAAGGATTGTGTCCTGGGCAAGAACATCGTAGAAAAAGCCCAGGTCATCATCAGCCGAAACTAAATCATCTGACCTCCTGCTTAGAGCAGGATTTACATGCACTGGGTGTAGACCAGTTGGTGCATGTGCCCCTTGTGCTTGGTACTGGGGACTTCCAGCCTCAGGACAATGTCCATCATCAGCTGTTGCCTCTAGTGAGGTCTTAGCAATGTTACCAGCCTCATTCTAATCATGTGCTGAGTCAGAGGAGGTGGCAGCCTCACTAGATATTCTAAGCTCCTTGTCTACACCAGGAGATAGAAGTGGTAAACCCTTGTGTTGTGGGTTCTCAAGTGCACTGTGTTCCTCCCCCTCAATTGTAGAGGTGTTCCCAGTAGTAAGTGGTTTCTGGGGAGGGGGTAAGGAGTGCAGTTGAGTCAGCACTTGTGCAACTATTAAAGTTGGGCTGTGAGGGGCGGTTGTTTGGGGTGAAGGGATAGAAGCAGTGTGCACCTGGGGAGGTTGGTGCTTTTCAATGGCAATCTCCTCAAGTGAGGAAGATCCCAGACATGTAGGTACCCCTGTGTGGTTGCTGCATGCTCCTGTTGAGAGGAAGCCTGAGCGGCTATGGCTGGAAGAGTCATTGTATCCACTAGGGGGTTTGGACTAGTGGATATATCCTGCGTTTGTGTTGCAGGGGCATCCTCAGGGGACTCAATTCCCTGAGTAGCCGTTTTGGGTTTCTTTTTGGTGGGTTTGGTGGGGACTTTTGATTTGGAGGTGGTGGCTGTGGGTTCCAGCTGCGTGGGTTTTCGCAGCTTGGCAGCCATTTTTAGTGTCTGGTCAGAGTTGTGCCGGGAGTACACTTCCGGCAGAACAGCCGTAGCAGGGACTCCCAAGCCAACAAGTCCCTCAGCATTAAGCTGGTTTGTAATGATGGCCATTATGAACCGTGGATATAGTATCCAACGGTTGGCAGTTAGTTTTTGAGCCATGTCCTTGAGCTCCGAAAATATTATTTCTGAAAAGTTTAGCGGTTGTTGCTCAAGAATAGAATACATTACCTGGAGCCAAACATACATTCACCATGTGAAAAATTAGGCACTCAGCGTCGTTAAAGTGTTTCTTCAGGATAGTGGAGGCACTGAGATTGCCTTGATATCCATGTTGGGCAAAGGATAGATCTGTGGTGCCCTTCGGATATCCAGCAGGAGAGATAGCATCATCCAGATGAAGAATTTGGCGGATAACTGCAGGAGTGATGACCACTTCTTTGTTATTGACGACCGACTGGAGAGATGGTGTGTTGTTCTCCCCAGTGGTAGTAGTAATGTTCATCCAAAATTGTTGAAGGGATTCGGCATGTAGTATGGGATTCAGAAGAAATGCCGTATTGTATTGGGACTGAACCATAAGATCGATAGCAGTATCGAACTTAGTCCAGATAGGCGATTTAGTAAGGTAGGCAACACAGTTGTGTCGCGGTTTAATTTGCATGGACGCCATTGAGAAGAGGGAAGTTTTGGAGAGGAACGTTAGGTTTGAAGAAGATGAAGCATTGAGGGATTAGGTCAGGGGTATTTATAGGGTGCGGGTAATAAAACGACTGAAGGATGTGGTGTTAGTCATCAGTAGTTTTAAACGACCGTTGACATGGTATTATCCTTTCAGACGTTGAAACAGCTGAAGTCGTGGTGTTAGGCATCAGAAGTTAGAAAACTACTGAAGACCGTGGTTTTGACTTCAGATGATGAAACAACTGAAGACATGGTGTTTGGCATCAGTAGTTATGAAACTACTGAAGACAGTGGTTTTGTCATCAGCTGTTGTAAACAACTGAAGACTTGGTATTAGTCATCAGTAGTTATAAAACTACTGAAGACATGGTTTTGCTTCAGTTGTTTAGAATGAAACAGCAGTAGTACAAACGACTGAAGAGAAATTTCTCATCAGCTGTTTTCGTCAATTCTTAGCTTTTCAGCTATTTCATACTGTCCTCAACACATTCATCAGCCTTTTTGGCGGATTTCAGTTGTTTCATGGGACATCAGTACTTATCTGTTTATACTGATTTCAGTAGTTGTAACTACATCAGTAGTTTTAACTACAACAGTAGTTTGGAACAGATAAAGTACTTCAGTACTTATGAGACATTTAGCCATCAGTAGTTATAAAACTACTGAGGGAAATGGACTCATCTGTACTTATATGTGACGGGTACCAATGATCACCAGTAATTACTACTGAAATCATCAGTAGTTGTCACTTATTCTAGCTGCAACATACCAAGCCTTAACACCAGGTTTTGGAAAGTTGAACTATCCAAGGGCTTAGTAAAAATGTCTGCAAGCTCATCAGCACTGGCACAAACTTAGGATCAATCAGACCTTTTTCAAAACAATCCCTTATAAAATGATGTCTGATCTCTATATGTTTGGTCCTAGAGTGCTGGACTGAATTTTTGACAATGCAAAGAGCTGAAGCACTATCCATTAACAATGGAGTCTTAGTCTCTGTAATACCATAATCCAAAGTTGGTTTTGAAGCCAGAGTACCTGAGATGTACAACTTGCAGCAGCAATGTACTCTGCTTCAGCAGTTGATGTAGCAACTGAGGTCTGTTTCTTGCTCTGCCAAGAAATCAAGCAGTTGCCTAGGAATTGACATCCACCAGAAGTTGATTTCCTGGTCAACTTACACCCTGCATAATCACTGTCAGAAAAAGCAACTAATTTACCAGAATGTCCAGTAGAATACCATAAACCTAGAGATGGAGTGCCTTGCAGATATCTAAAGATCCTCTTGACTGCAATCAGATGAGACTCTTTAGGTGCAGCCTGAAAACTAGCACAAACACATGTAGCAAACATAATATCTGGTCTAGAAGCTGTTAAATACATCAAGGACCCAATCATACATCTGTAAAGTGTTTCATCAACCATTTTACCTTTCTGATCTGTATCCAGTTGTGTGGTGCTGCACATGGGGGTAGAACAGGGCTTACAGTTTTGTAAATCAAACTTTTGCAAAAGATCTTTTGTGTATTTGGACTGATGAATGAAAATTCCATCAGCCTTTTGTTTGATTTGCAACCCCAGAAAGAACTGTAATTCTCCCATGGCACTCATTTCAAACTTCTGTTGCATCAACTTTGTAAAGGCATCACACAACTTTGGATCAGAGGATGCAAAAATGATATCATCTACATAAATTGAACAAGTAGATTATGTTGCCCAGCTTCTTAATGAATAAAGTCTTATCTATGGAGCCTCTAGTGAAATTATTTTCCAGAAGAAGTTTGATAATGTCTCATACCAGGCTCTAGGAGCTTGTTTTAACCCATAAAGAGCCTTATCAAGCTTATACCCAATTAGGATGTTTATTGTCCTCAAAGCCTGGAGGTTGACATACATAAACCTCTTCTTTAATTTTTCCATACAAAAATGCACTTTTGACATCCATTTGAAAAACTTTAAGGTTTTGATAAGCAGCATAAGCTAAAAACAATCGAATTGCTTCCAGTCTGGCTACAGGGGCAAAGGTTTCATCATAATCAATACCTTCTTCTTGTGCAAACCCCTGAACAACCAGTCTGGCCTTGTTCTTAACAATAAGCCCATTTTCATCAGTTTTGTTCCTAAACACCCATTTAGTGCCTATTGCACACTTACCTGGAGGTAGAGGAACCAGTTCCCACACTTGCTGTTTCTTGAACTGAAGAAGCTCAAGCTGCATGGCATCAACCCATCCATTGTCCTTTAAAGCAATGTGATAATTCTTTGGCTCTTGCTGACTGATGAAGAGAGCATAGAAGCAGAAATTTGACAATTGACTTCTTGTTGATACACCAGCAGTGATATCACCAATGATTGAGACATAGGGTGATTCTTCAGATCTTGATACACAATGAGATCTGTGCAAGTGTTTGTAGCAGCTCAGCAGTAACAGATGGTGATGGTGAATCATTTCCTTGAAACCAATCAGTGGATGGTAATTCGAAGGAAGTTGAATTCGAAGAGATCTCATCAGCATTTGTTGTGGATGGTGCTACTGGAGCTACAGGAACATCAGGTCTAGCTGAATCAGGCAGCTGATCACTAAACCTGAAGAGGTGAGTACTGCAATCATCATCATCATCAGCAGTACCACCAGGTGGTGAACTGTTGACAGGAGCAACAGCAGGAGTTGATAAGGAACATATTGCAGTATGTCCAAATCAAATAACTCCACAGGGCTTTGTGGAATCTTGTCCTTTGGGATTCATTGAACTTAACATGTAGAGTTTCTTCAACCATCTTTGTTCTGCAGTTGAAGATCTGTATGCCTTGCAAGTAGATGAATAACCAACAAAATACCCTGCATCCACCTTAGGATCAAATTTATGGAGTTGATCCTTTGTGTTGAGAATAAAACAGGGACACCCAAATGCTTTGAAAAATGAAATCAGAGGAGCGAAATGATGGAGAACTTCATATGGAGTCTTCATCAACCTCTGATTTACTAAAACTCTATTTTGCACATAGCAAGCTGTGTTGACAGCTTCAGCCCAAAAGGTCAGTGGCAACCCTGAGTCAGCCAGCATGGACCTTGCAGCTTCAATAAGGGTCCTGTTCTTTCTCTCCACTACTCCATTTTGTTCTGGAGTCCTTGGAATGCTAAACTGCCTTTTGATTCCCTTTGAAAGATAGAAGTCATCAAGTGTATGATTTCTGAATTCAGTTCCATTGTCACTCCTAATACACTTGACTGGAAGGGAATACTGCTTCTCAATATACAACACAAAGTGAATAATCCTCTGAGCAACCTCATCCTTTGAATGTAGAAAGAAAGTCCACACAAATCTGGAGTAATCATCCACAATTACCAGACAATATTTCTTCTTTGCCATGCTCATTACTCTCACAGGACCAAATAGATCCATATGCAGTAATTGCAAGCAGGCAGTGGACTTAGGCACTTCAATAGGAGGGAACGAGACTTTGTGCTGTTTTCCTTTTAAACAAGTAGTGCAGGTTTCATCACAGTGTGAAACTCCTTTATTGGTAAGCCTCTGACTAAACTATTGTGGGTAAGCTGATTCATGTTTTTGAGATTAACATGACCAAGCCTTCTGTGCCACAGTTTAGATTCTTGAGAAGAGGCTTTGGAAAATAGGCAAAGATTGCCTTTGAGATCTATTTTCTTAGAAAGATCTAAGGCATACACTCTTCCTGTCCTGTTGGCTCTCAGGAGAGTGTGATCATCCAACACCTTGTCAATCAAGTGCAAAACTTTGGATGACAGAATCCTACAGTTTTGACTGGTGAAAAGAGCAACATGGCCTTTATCACACATTTGACTGACACTCAAGAGATTGTACTTGAGATTTTCCACATGATTAACATCATCAAATTTGATTTCTCCATTGGAGACAAAGCCCTTACCAATGATGTAACCCCTAGCATCATTGCCAAAAGAAACAAATCCCTTCTTTCCTTCAGAGTAGTCATGAAGAAGAGAGTTGTTCCCAGTCATGTGCATAGATCCCCTACTGTCTACATACCATATGCTACTTTGGCATCTTGAAGAACCCTGCAATAATAAACAATCAGTTAGTTTTAGAGACCCAAACCTTTTTGGTTTTGGGCCTGGTCTCATCAATAGATGGTAAACTAACAGGTTTATCTGAAACAACAGCCTGAGAGGAAGAAGATAGTGTAGAAGAGGAGTCCTTTGGCTTGGACCTCCTTTTCTGTGGCTTCAACATAGGAGCATCTAGTTGGTTAACTCTACCCAACAGATGTTGAACCATCATAACCAGCTGTGTCTGATTTTGTGATAAAGCTTTCAGCTCATCAGACACATTGCCAGTGGAGTTTGATAAGTTCCTATGTTGCCCCTTCTTCTTCTGAGCATTCTCAGCTGTCACCTGTTTAACCCCTTCCTTTTTGGATTTCTTTGAGGACTTAAGGGTTACAGGATTTGATGTTGCTGATACAAATGTGGTCTCAAACTCAGTTTTCATTTTTACCATTTTCTCATTAATTTCTTCTTTTTGTTTGAGTTTGGAACCTCTTTTGTACCAACAATCATCTGTAAGATGATTGAACACACCACATACTTCACATGGTTTCTTTTTCATCTTTGGTTGATCATCAACTAAAGAGGGTGAAGCAACTGAAGACTTGTTCTTCAATGCTTTGGAAGCATTGTTTGCTTTCTTCACTGCCTCTTTAGTAGTCTTCAAACTCTTTCTACTGGCAGTTTTCTTCTCTTCAGTACTGACAGCAGTTGAAGTTTGAACTTCAGGTGTTAAATCCTGCTCTCTAGTCCTTTCAGGACCTTCAGAATTAACTCCTGAGTTGATCAACTCATTAATCATGTGAGTGTCAGCATTTGAACCATCAACATCAGCTGATAGGTTCAAAGAGGGCTTGATGCTGACTGCTACTTCTGATTGTGTTGTATCAGAAGGTAGATCACATGATGTGATGGATTGGTTATCACTCTCACCCTCAGATTCTACTTCTGCTCTTGGAGTAAAATCTGTAGGTGGAGCAGTGTGATTGTAACCAATGCCAAACTTCACATTGGAAGCAGATTGCTTACTAAGAAGCATTTCAAAACCTTTGCATGATTGTACCCATCTATCATACTCTACCTGGGTAACTGCAAGGGTTTCTTTGAGATCTTTGTACTTCTCTAGAAGTACCTCTTCTCTAGCCTTATCATCAATTATTTGGCAATTCAGTTTATAAATCTCATTATTTTTATCTTTAAGCACAGACTCAAACTCAGCTTTGTTTTTGGAAATTATTTGTTCTAGCTCAATGATCTTATTATTAGAGCTACATTTGCTTCTCTAATGGAAGCAAATGCTGCTATGCATGGTTCAGAACATAATTTGGCTTTTGCCTCAGAGGATACCTGTGATACCTGAGGTGTAGAGGCATTAGAAAATGAAGTATCAGCAGACTCCAAAGCCATAAGAGCTAGATTCCCAAAAGGACTGTCACCACCATGTTGACCAGCACCTGAGAACAGTTGGTCATGACCAGACATGTCATCTGGTAAACTGCTCCAGTCAACAACTCCTGGGGTGAAGAAGCTGTGTTGTTGAGGTTGAGTTTGTTGATGAGATTGGGATGGCTGAGGTTCTGGTAGTGCATGAGGTTGTGGTGCCATAGGAACTTGAACTTGATTTGACTGTGGCATGTAATAACAAGGGTACGTATATGGCATCTGACCCTGAGGAACAAAATATGCCGGAGATTGTTGTTGAGGATGATGACTAGAAGTGACAGGATGTTGCCCTCTGTGTTGTTGACTATTGCCAGGAAAAGTCACAAAGGGTGCAGTGGAGTTAGATCCAGTTGATCTACACTCTCTTGCAAAGTGTCCAATCCTTTGGCATTTGTGACACCTCAACTTGCTCTTGTCAAAACCAACTTTGGTTTTGCCAGAGAGTCCTGGGAATTTTCTTCCAGTTCTTTTATAGAACTTCTGAGATCTGATATTTATCAGGGCCATTTGGCTCAAAATATCCATCTCTTCTAAGTCGTCATCAGCAATCCCCTTGAGATCATCCATAATGAAGCATAAATTGTCATTATTACACCCAGTAAACTGACCATCAACACTCACAAATGCTGAATCAGAAGTGCTTGAAGAGAAGTTAATATGCTCATCATACTGGCATTCAGATGAAGCATATTCTGACTCATGACCCACCAAGGCAGTGTTGCCTGGTACAAAGTCTTCAGTGAGCTTTCCAGATGAAGACAGCTTTCTCTTCTGTTCTATCTCTCTCTCAAACGTGAGCAGTTTCCCATGGAGTTGGGTGAGAGATAGTTTGTCCAAACTTGCACTGGAGCGTAGGACAATAGTATATGTGTCCCATCTCTCAGGCAGTGATCTGAGAAATCTGTTATTCATCTGGATATTTGTGTACTCAAGTTTGACCATTTTTAATTCAGAGATCAACAAGAGAACCGCTCATATTGTTGAGTCAGTGTCTCACCCTTTCTATGAGAAAATGTCTCATATTGTTGGGCGAGGATTTCTCTATTATTTGCCAAGACCTCATCTGTTCCTCCAAATTGTTCTTTCAAGGCATTCCAGAGGTCATGGGCAGTTTCATGATGCATTAGCCCAGAATAGATTTCGTTTGGCAGTGCCATGGCCAGAATTCCATGGGCTTTTGCATCAATTTCAAGCAACTTCTTATCCTCATCTGAGTATTGCTCCCTCCTCTTCGGAACCATTTGATTGGTTTCCGGGTTATTCACCATAGGCTTGTGTGGACCATGTACCACTGATGTCCAACAACCTGCGCTGTTAACAGACAGGTGATGGAGCATTCGTCGTTGCCATATGTTATACTCATTCCTAACCAGCATTGGTGGCTTGGTTGAGGAACCAGTATTGTGAGGATCATTGGAAGGAGTAGTCATTTTTAGTTCAGAAACAATTTAATTCAAGCTTTTAAAAGTTTTACACAGACCACAACAAACTCAATGAAAACCAAGAAAAGATCTCAGGATGAATGACCAGAAATACAGAAAATTCAATCTCTATAACCGTTCTTGCAAAAACAAAAGCTAATTCAATCAAACTTAGATCTTGAATAGCAGTTTCAATGATCAATTATTAGATCGATCAATGATTAACCTGCTCTGATACCATTTGACAGGATCAGCGATCACACGTTTGATGTATTAGAGTTCAAGGCAGCGGAATAAGAATAGGAATTAGACAAATTGTAGCAAGAAGTTGATGCTTGTATGCATTAAGAGCACATACGGTTATAGCGAGAGAATATATTTCTGATTCAAGGAATGTTTATAGATATGGAATGTTTCTAATCAAATCATTCAAATCATTCATACATACACCTATTACAATAGGTTGACACTCCTTATATAGAGTGCAATCGCTGCTGTTATCACGGGAAAGTGACAACTGGCAGATCTGATACAAAAATAACTAACTCTTAACAAACTACTGAAATGTTCACAGCTACTGAGAACATATCAGAGTGTTAAGTACAGAATATAAAACTACTGATTAGAAACTACTGAAACTACAACGACTGAAGAACAAGCTCTTCAGTCGTTTTACAAAACTACTGAAACATAAAACTACTGAAACTAGAAATATAAAACTACTGATATCACAACTACTGAAGAAGTACTCTTCAGCAGTTGTGACAAACTACTGAGGCTTCAGTACTTGATCTTCAGACTTTGACCTTCAGATGTTTCATCAGCTGATGACTTCAGTAGATATCATCAGCTGATGTCTTCAGTCTTTGTCTTCAGACTTTGTACATCAGTTGTTGATCTTCAGCACTTGTAAACTCTTCAGCTGTTGTACTTCAGTACTTTGGTCTTTCAGCTTCAGCACTTGTGTTTTTTAGCTGTTGTACTTCAGCACTTTAGTTCTTCAGCTGTTGAAGTCTTCAGCACTTGATCTTCAGTTGTTGAAGTCTTCAGCACTTGTCAAACTGCTGATGAGTCTTTCAGCAGTTGTTGTGATACCATGTGGGACTTAGAGGTTTTCTGATCTTGGCTCATTGGTTCTTTTGGTCCAACAACACTGCTGACTCAGAAAGACAAGAAGTTTGATTGGGGTGATGCGCAAGAACGGGCGTTCCAAACGCTGAAAGACAAGCTGTGCAATGCACCGATATTGTCCCTCCCAGACGGAACTGATGATTTTGTGGTGTACTGTGCTTCGCATCAAGGGTTGGGATGTGTACTAATGCAGAAAGATAAGGTGATCGCCTACGCTTCGCGACAACTTAAGGTGCACGAGAAGAACTACACGACTCATGATCTTGAGTTGGGTGCTGTAGTATTCGCACTTAAAATATGGAGGCATTACCTGTATGGAACCAAATACATCGTATACACTGATCATAAAAGCCTTCAACATATTCTGGATCAGAAGGAACTCAATATGCGACAGCGACGTTGGGTAGAGCTTCTTAGTGACTACGATTGTGAAATTCGGTATCATCCGGGGAAAGCTAACGTGGTGGCTGATGCTCTAAGCCGCAAAGAACGCGTGAAACCACTACGTGCTCGAGCTTTGGGATTGACCATTCAAACAAATTTGAAAGCTCAGATCCAAATTGCGCAAAGTGAAGTGTTGAAAGAAGAAAACCTTGCGGGAGAAGAATTCCGAGGGTTGGATAAACAACTGATGTGCAAGGACGATGGCCTACAGTACTTCGTGGACCGTATATAGGTACCCAAGTGGGGAGGTGTACGTACCTTGGTCATGGATGAAGCACATAAGACACGATATTCTATTCATCCTGGCGCAGACAAGATGTACCACGATCTCAAAGATCTGTAATGGTGGCCAGGCCTGAAGAAAGACATTGCCACGTACGTCAGCAAATGCTTGACATGCTCGAAAGTTAAAGCTGAACATCAGAAACCATCGAGCTTATTACAGCAACCTGAAATTCCCGAGTGGAAATGGGAGAATATAGCCATGGATTTCATTACCAAACTCCCTAAAACGAGCAACTGGCATGACTCGATATGGGTCGTAGTGGATCGAATGATGAAATCAGCACACTTCTTGCCAATCCGAGAAGACTACAAAATGGACAAGTTGGCGAGATTGTACATTAAAGAGGTCGTGACAAGACATGGGGTGCCGGTGTCAATCATCTCCGACCGTGACGGCCGATTCACTTCACGATTTTGGCAAACACTACAGAAAGCAATAGGCACTCGATTAGACATGAGTACCTCCTATCACCCTCAGACAGATGGCCAAAGCGAACGAACCATACAAACGCTAGAAGACATGCTGAGGGCGTGTGTAATCGACTTTGGTGGTAGTTGGGATACTCATTTGCCATTGATTGAATTCTCATACAATACAACTACCACACCAGCATTGGGTGTGCTCCGTTCGAAGCGTTGTACGGAGGGAAGTGTAGATCACCCGTTTGTTGGGCCGAGATTGGTGAAAGTCAACTAACAGGCCCAGAGATCATCCAGGAAACAACCGAAAAGATCTTCCAACTCAAAGATAGACTGAAAGCCGCTAGAGGTCGCCAAAAGAGCTACGCTGATAATCGTCGAAAGCCTCTAGAATTCAACGTTGGGGACCGAGTGTTACTCAAAGTCTCTCCTTGGAAAGGAGTTGTTCGGTTTGGAAAGAAAGGGAAGTTAGCCCCGAGATACGTTGGACCATTCGAGATTACAGAAAGAATTGGTCCAGTGGCTTACCGATTAAGGTTACCCCAAGAACTCAACGGTGTGCATGATACTTTCCATGTGTCAAACCTCAAGAAGTGTTTGGCTGACGAATCACTTCACATACCCATTGACGATATCAAAATCGAAGAAAAGCTTCATTTTATTGAGGAACCCATTGAGGTCATGGATCGTAAAGTCAAACAGTTGAAGCGCAGTAGAATACCATTGTTCGCGTAAGGTGGAATTCGAAACGAGGGCCAGAGTTTACATGGGAACGGGAGGATCAAATGAAACTCAAATACCCACACTTATTCGTGGATGACACTCTTGGACCTAACTCCAGCTGAATTTCGGGACGAAACTCTCTCAACTGGGGGATACTGTGACATCCGTCACCTCAATGTCCGTCGAACGACATAAATAACATGAAAATATTCTAATTAATCTTCCTTTTCTTCATGAACTCCTGCTTTACGGAATCATGTCTGCTTATTTTTCCCTTGTGCCTGTACTTCCTTCGAGAACGTGTGTTAAGCATAAAACTTTTATAAATTTCATCACCATTACCACCAATATATCATTTTTAATTTCGACCATTGTCACTAATAAAACCATTTTAGGCTATCAAATGCCAATAAATACGCTTTTAACCGTAATATAACGAACATTTTAAGATCGTAATCAACCGAAACAAATTTTTGGGAAACTCGAGGGTCAAGTGCAGGGACTAAACTTGTAATTTTGCAAACCTGGGCTGGGTATATAAACCCCATTCCCAGCCATTTATCCTGATCTTCATCTTCTTCACCTTCAACCTTTTCTCCACTTTTTCCCTCGATCTAGCACCAAAAATCGTCACGTTTATCGCGTTTTCACTGCCAAATCTTGGTTATCATCGTGTGTACGCGTTCCTAGCAGGTAGACAACCTTGTTCAACCTGTTTTTGGTTCGGTTTTACTGCTGCGTTTTCTAGGGTTTTGGGTGCTCGGGTTCATCCGAGCACATGAGGTCGAGTGGGTGCGTGTGAGGTCTTTCTGCTTGTGTTTCATGTTTGTGTATGTTTGTTGAGTGTTTCTGGAAGTCCTCGTGGTATAAAACCCGCGTTAGAGCAGCTCGGGGGCTGCTCAGCCCGACCACAGTCGCGATTCTGCAGTTCAGGCGACTGGGTCTGTCATGCGATTGAGCCGTGCGACTGAGTGAGTCGTGCGACTGAATCATGCGTCTAAGTCAATCGTGCGACTGAGTTGTGCGACTAGGCATGTCGTGCGACTGAGTCGTGCGACTGGGTCTTTGTATGTGATTGAGTCATGCATATGAATGATTGTGTGCGATTGAGTCAGGTGACCGACTGAGTGTATGCGATTGTGCGTGTTTCGCACGACTGGAGTCCAATCGCACGAATGAAGGTTCAATCGCACAAAAGTAGCTAATTCGCACGATTGAGGGTTGATTCGTGCGCATGGAGGTTGGATCGTGCGAATTGTGTGTTGTGTGGTGCGACTGAGTCCAATCGCACGAATCAAGGTTCAATCGCACGAAAGTAGCTAATTCGCACGATTGAAGGTTGATTCGTACGAATGGAACGTGGTCGAGCGTCTGGTCTCGTCGTGTGTCTGATGATGCGTGTGTCCGCTTGTTTGTGTGCTACCCACGACCGAACCGATACAACCCGAACCGACCAAACATTACTATACGCTTTATACATGTCATTAATGCTTGACCAAAACTGTCAATAGGTGTTTGACCGATCATTGCATTCAACTGTTGGAAATCTCGACCTTTCATACTTACCACTTAACATGTGAGTTTCTTGGCCCCTTTTTATGCTTATACTACTTTACAAACATTTACAAACATGGGGGAAAAGTATGCTCGCCCGTTTTCTATGTTGTACAACATACATACAATTTTCATACAAGGAATCAATGTGATACTGTGTTGCAAGTACTTATCTGATACATGCTTGGGTCTGCTGTGTGGTTCTATCTTTGCAACTATTTAATTCCAGTGTGGGAACTGACGGTTAGGTATTGGTAGTACTACTGGGTTGACACCCC
Organism: Flaveria trinervia; assembly: GCA_025506515.1. Classification (NCBI taxonomy): domain Eukaryota; kingdom Viridiplantae; phylum Streptophyta; class Magnoliopsida; order Asterales; family Asteraceae; genus Flaveria; species Flaveria trinervia. Next base: position 97,444,365 of record CM046444.1, read on the forward strand.
CACCCTCGTGTTGGTATACTAGTTAGTACCAACAATAGCAGGTACGGGCCTTGGGTGAATATATGCCGACAATTTCTTTGTGTACGTCGTTAGGTTTGGTTGCAAAGCTCATGTCATGTGATTTTACTTGTGTATATAACTGTATTCACGGTATTCCATATCATTTACTTTATACAGCATCACTTACACTTTTATTACTTAAACCTGCGAGCTCACCAACAATTTGTTGACCATTTTGAGCATATCTTTTCAGGTGATCATGCTAGCTGAGGTTCTAGGTGTGCTGCCTTAGTGGAGACCCTAGGATGCATTTTTCGGGCCAAACTGTCTTTTGAAAACAATTGTTGTAACTGTTTCAAACAATATTATACTTTGTAACTTGTTCCCGGTTTGTGGGAATTGCATACAATGTTATTACCTATGTTTATCTTATATCATGTTTATGCTTATGGCTATGTTGTCGTGAATACTGACTAAGCACGACACAAGTCCCCTTGTTGTCGCGTGTCGTCATGACACGCATGTCATCATTATTATTATTGCATGTCTATCGCTTACCATGTGTTATGACGATTCCCGTCTCGTCGCAACCCCGTGTTTCTGCTCTTAGCGGGGGTGTGACAGACTGGTATCAGAGCCATTGGTTGTAGAGAATTAGGCAATACACTTGACCTAGACTATAACCTAGGAACCTCATGTAGATTGCATGCCAGGGTTGTGTGCATTTTGTATCTCATACGTGTTCCTCATTACTTGTTCGTTTATCTATCTATTTCGTGATCTTTCCACCCTATGAGAGAGCCTTGTGCTCACTCTTTTATGGGATGCTCCTATTAGATCTTCCGTTCCCTCTGTGCGCCAAGTTATCATAACCAAATTCGGGTGTTGAGACCCGAAGAGATCTTCACAGATCATATACTGCGCTTAACCTTGGATACTGAGACCGACCCGAGGAGGCTATGTCTGAGTCCTTTAAGGATGCGAGATAGGCAACCTCCACCAGACTATACGTGATTACGTGCTTGGGCTCTCAGTTGACTTGATGGATTATTATGGATATGATGTAAAGGAAAGTCGGATGTCATGTAACCGGATCGGGCATCATTCTCGGTACATCGTGGGTGTGGTGGGAACGCTGCGGGGAACCCTAGATATAAACATCATCGGTATACCGAGAATATGCTTGAAATGGGCTACATGGTGATCTTGACCGACCGGAACATGAACATTGGAACTTGATAAGTGGAATACTTGTGTATCTTAAGGTGACTAAAGCTTACATGTTATCTCTTTTATGAATAGAACATGTCGCCTCGAAGATCTACTCGCAGTAATAGTAGCGGAATTGAAGCCCCAAGAGGTAGAGGCAGAGGCAGGGAAGAACCCCAAGAACAAGTGATGCTCCTGCCAGTAACAATCAAGGAACAGGGTACACTGATGTGGCAGCCCTGATCGCTCAACAGTTGGCCGCACTGATTCCTACTATCGTGGCTCAAGTGAGCGATGCTCTTCAGAGTTCTCACCCCCACGGGGACGGTGGCAATGAAAATGAGGATAACGGTAACCCGACTGGGAACGAAAGCAATCAGGAGACCGAAATGGTGGTACAGCCGGTAACGAAACTGTAATTGTTAACGAGACCGGGGTTGTGAATACTATACGGGGATGTTCGTACAAGGAATTTGTGGCTTGTAAACCATGAGAGTTTGATGGCAAAGGTGGAGCCATAGCTCTGACCAGATGGCTTGAAAAGATGGAGGCCGTGATCGACATCAGCGAATGCCTCGACAGCCAAAGGATTAAGTACGCCACTTGCTCGCTACAGGGCAAGGCACTGACATGGTGGAACACTCAGATTCAGGCTAGGGGAAGAGAATCCACGATGCAAATGTCGTGGGATGAGTTCAAGGCCCTAATCACCGAAGAGTACTGTCCTCTCAATGAGATGCAAAAACTTGAGCATGAGTTCTGGAATCATGCCATGGTGGGGGCTGGGCACGCAGCTTACACCAACCGTTTTCATGAGTTAACGAGGTTGGTTCCGCATCTGGTCACGCCGGAATCAAAGAGAATCGAGAGATACATTTGGGGACTCGCGCCTCAAATCCGGGCAATGGTAACCGCTACCGCTCCTCCTACATTCAGAGCGCGATTCTAAAGGCTGGCGCTTTGACTGATGAAATGGTGAGAACGGGGGTTTTGGGTAGAGGAAAGAAAAGAGAAAGGATTTTGGGGAAACAAGCCGGTCAAGTGCCGGGAAGTTTGATAAAAGAGCCAAGACAACCAGAAACTTTGTGGTAGTGACGCAGGGCAGACGGGAGTATGTGGGTCCGCACCCCAAATGTGACAAGTGCAATTATCATCATCCCCCAGGAATGCAGTGCCGGGTGTGCGCGAACTGTAGACGCTCGGGGCATCTTGCAAGAGACTGCAGAACAGCGCCGAATATGGTTGCACCGGTCAACACGGTTAACCCCGCCGGGAATGCAAGGGCTTGTTATGAGTGTGGGAGCCTTGATCACTACTAAACATGTGCCCCAGGCTGAATCGGGCACCGGGTCAACAAGGAAACAACCAGCAGCAAGTGATGGCCATAGCTGGAAATCAAGGCCCGACCAATCAGGGGAATACAGCCCGGGGACGTGCGTTCGTCATTGGAGCCAACGATGCTCGCCAGGACCCGAATGTTGTCACGGGTACGCATTACTCAATAATCACTTTGCATCTATACTGTTTGATACTGGAGCAGACAATAGCTTTATATCTTCTGAGTTTGTGCAATTACTTGATTTGAGCCCTAGTAGGCTAGAAACTAGCTACTCTGTAGAAATGGCCAACGGTAGGGTTGTTCAGGCTGATGAAATTATTAGAAAGTGCTCGTTAATGTTAGAGAACCACACCTTCGATATAGACTTGATACCCTTTGAGCTAGGAAGTTTCGATGTGATTGTGGGAATGGATTGGTTGTCAAAACACGGGGCCGAGATTGTTTGTCGAGACAAGGTAGTGCGAATCCCTATGTCAGACGGGGGAGTACTCAGAGTTCAAGGAGAAAGACCGGGGAGAAACTTAAAGCTTATTTCCTGCATGAAAGCACGCCGGAGCTTACGAAAACAATGCTACTCTTTTCTGGCTCATGTGGTGGAAAAGAAGAGGAGGAACAGGAATTGGCAAATATCCCTATAGTGCGGGATTACCCAGATGTATTCCCAGATGACTTGTCTGGTTTGCCTCCTCCACGACAGGTGGAATTTCGTATTGATTTGGTTCTTGGAGCTACACCGGTAGCAAAGACACCGTATCGGTTGGCACCGTCTGAAATGCAAGAGTTATCTAGCCAGTTACAGGAACTACTGGAGAAGGGTTTTATTCGGCCGAGTCACTCGCCTTGGGGAGCACCAGTGTTATTTGTCAAGAAGAAGGATGGGTCGTTCCGTATGTGCATCGACTACCGTGAGTTGAACAAATTAACTGTGAAGAATCGGTATCCTCTCCCCAGGATTGACGAACTGTTTGATCAGTTACAAGGAGCTTCGTATTTTTCCAAGATCGACCTTCGGTCTGGATATCACCAACTAAGAGTTTTCGAGGAGGACATACCGAAGATAGCATTTAGAACTCGTTATGGGCACTATGAGTTCTTGGTCATGCCGTTTGGATTGACTAACGCACCAGCTGTGTTCATGGACTTGATGAATCGAGTGTGCAAACCTTACTTGGATAAGTTTGTGATTGTATTCATCGACGACATACTTATCTACTCTCGATCGAAGGAGGACCATGAAGAACATCTTCGAGCAATACTGGAACTGTTAAGAGAAGAGAGACTTTTCGCCAAGTTCTCGAAGTGTGAATTCTGGCTGCGAGAGGTGAAGTTTTTGGGTCATGTGGTTAACAAAGACGGGATTCATGTAGATCCCGGCAAGATCGAAGTGGTAAAGAAATGGGATACACCCCAGACACCTTCAGAGATACGGCAGTTCTTAGGATTAGCCGGATACTATCGTCGTTTCATTGCGAACTTTTCAAAGATCGCTCAACCGTTGACATTGCTGACTCAGAATGACAAGAAGTTTGATTGGGGTGATGCGCAAGAACGGGCGTTCCAAACGCTGAAAGACAAGCTGTGCAATGCACCGATATTGTCCCTCCCAGACGGAACTGATGATTTTGTGGTGTACTGTGATGCTTCGCATCAAGGGTTGGGATGTGTACTAATGCAGAAAGATAAGGTGATCGCCTACGCTTCGTGACAACTTAAGGTGCACGAGAAGAACTACACGACTCATGATCTTGAGTTGGGTGATGTAGTATTCGCACTTAAAATATGGAGGCATTACCTGTATGGAACCAAATGCATCGTATACACAGATCATAAAAGCCTTCAACATATTCTGGATCAGAAGGAACTCAATATGCGACAACGACGTTGGGTAGAACTTCTAAGTGACTACGATTGTGAAATTCGGTATCATCCGGGGAAAGCTAACGTGGTGGCTGATGCTCTAAGCCGCAAAGAACGCGTGAAACCACTACGTGCTCGAGCTTTGGGATTGACCATTCAAACAAATTTGAAAGCTCAGATCCAAATTACGCAAAGTGAAGTGTTGAAAGAAGAAAACCTTGTGGGAGAAGAATTCCGAGGGTTGGATAAACAACTGATGTGCAAGGACGATGGCGTACAGTACTTCGTGGACCGTATATGGGTACCCAAGTGGGGAGGTGTACGTACCTTGGTCATGGATGAAGCACATAAGACACGATATTCTATTCATCCTGGCGCAGACAAGATGTACCACGATCTCAAAGATCTGTACTGGTGGCCAGGCCTGAAGAAAGACATTGCCACGTACGTCAGCAGATGCTTGACATGCTCGAAAGTTAAAGCTGAACATCAGAAACCATCGGGATTATTACAGCAACCTGAAATTCCCGAGTGGAAATGGGAGAATATAGTCATGGATTTCATTACCAAACTCCCTAAAACGAGCAACGGGCATGACTCGATATGGGTCGTAGTGGATCGAATGATGAAATCAGCACACTTCTTGCCAATCCGAGAAGACTACAAAATGGACAAGTTGGCGAGATTGTACATTAAAGAGGTCGTGACAAGACACGGAGTGCCGGTGTCAATCATCTCCGACCGTGACGGCCGATATACTTCACGATTTTGGCAAACACTACAGAAAGCAATAGGCACTCGATTAGACATGAGTACCTCCTATCACCCAAAGAAGATGGCCAAAGCGAACGAACCATACAAACGCTAGAAGACATGCTGAGGGCGTGTGTAATCGACTTTGGTGGTAGTTGGGATACTCATTTACCATTGATTGAATTCTCATACAATAACAGCTACCACACCAGCATTGGGTGTGCTCCGTTCGAAGCGTTGTATGGAAGGAAGTGTAGATCACCCGTTGTTGGGCCGAGATTGGTGAAAGTCAGCTAACTGGCCAGAGATCATCCAGGAAACAACCAACAAGATCTTCCAACTCAAAGATAGACTGAAAGCCGCTAGAGATCGCCAAAAGAGCTACGCTGATAATCGTCGAAAGCCTCTAGAATTCAACGTTGGGGACCGAGTGTTACTCAAAGTGTCTCCTTGGAAAGGAGTTGTTCGTTTTGTAAAGAAAGGGAAGTTAGCCCCGAGATACGTTGGACCATTCGAGATTACAAAAAGAATTGGTCCAGTGGCTTACCGATTAAGGTTACCCCAAGAACTCAACGGTGTGCATGATACTTTCCATGTGTCAAACCTCAAGAAGTGTTTGACTGACGAATCACTTCACATACCCATTGACGATATCAAAATCAACGAAAAGCTTCATTTTATTAAGGAACCCATTGAGGTCATGGATCGTAAAGTCAAACAGTTGAAGCGCAGTAGAATACCAATTGTCCACGTAAGGTGGAATTCGAAACGACGGCTAGAGTTTACATGGGAACGGGAGGATCAAATGAAACTCAAATACCCACACTTATTCGTGGATGACACTCTTGGACCTAACTCCAGCTGAATTTCGGGACGAAACTCTCTCAACTGGGGGATACTGTGACATCCGTCACCTCAAGGTCCGTCGAACGACATAAATAACATGGAAATATTCTAATTAATCTTCTTTTCTTCATGAACTCCTGCTTTACGGAATCATGTCTGCTTATTTTTCTCTTGTGCCTGTACTTCCTTCGAGAACGTGTGTTAAGCATAAAACTTTTATAAATTTCATCACCATTACCACCAAATATATCATTTTAATTTCGACCATTGTCACTAATAAAACCATTTTAGGCTATCAAATGCCAATAAATACGCTTTTAACCGTAATATAACGAACATTTTAAGATCGTAATCAACCGAAACAAATTTTTGGGAAACTCGAGGGTCAAGTGCAGGACTAAACTTGTAATTTTGCAAACTGGGCTGGGTATATAAACCCCATTCCCAGCCATTTATCCTCATCTTCATCTTCTTCACCTTCAACCTTTCTCCACTTTTTCCTCGATCTAGCACCAAAATCGTCACGTTTGTCGCGTTTTCACTGCCAAATCTTGGTTATCATCGTGTGTACGCGTTCGTAGCAGGTAGACAACCTTGTTCAACCCGTTTTTGGTTCGGTTTTACTCCTGCGTTTTCTAGGGTTTCGGGTGCTCGGGTTATCCGAGCACATGAGGTCGAGTGGGTGCGTGTGAGGTCTTTCTGCTTGTGTTTCATGTTTGTGTATGTTTGTTGAGTGTTTCTGGAAGTCCTCGTGGTATAAAACCCGCGTTAGAGCAGCTCGGGGCTGCTCAGCCCGACCACAGTCGCGATTCTGCAGTTCAGGCGACTGGGTCTGTCATTCGATTGAGCCGTGCGACTGAGTGAGTCGTGCGACTGAATCATGCGTCTAAGTCAATCGTGCGACTGAGTTGTGCGACTAGGCATGTCGTGCGACTGAGTCGTGCGACTGGTGTTTGTGTGCGATTGAGTCATGCGTATGAATGATGTGTGCGATTGAGTCAGGTGACCGACTGAGTGTATGCGATTGTGCGTGTTTCGCACGACTGGAGTCCAATCGCACGAATGAAGGTTCAATCGCACGAAAGTAGCTAATTCGCACGATGGAGGTTGATTCGTGCGCATGGAGGTTGGATCGTGCGAATGTGTGTGTTGTGTGGTGCGACTGAGTCCAATCGCACGAATGAAGGTTCAATCGCACGAAAGTAGCTAATTCGCACGATTGAAGGTTGATTCGTACGAATGGAACGTGGGTCGAGCGTCTGGTCTCGTCGTGTGTCTGATGATGCGTGTGTCCGCTTGTGTGTGTGCTACCCACGACCGAACCGATACAACCCGAACCGACCAAACATTACTATACGCTTTATACATGTCATTAATGCTTGACCAAAACTGTCAATAGGTGTTTGACCGATCATTGCATTCAACTGTTGGAAATCTCGACCTTTCATACTTACCACTTAATGTGAGTTTCCTGGCCCCTTTTTATGCTTATACTACTTTACAAACATTTACAAACATGGGGGAAAAGTATGCTCGCCCGTTTTCTATGCTGTACAACATACATACAATTTTCATACAAGGAATCAACGTGATACTGTGTTGCAAGTACTTATCTGATAAATGCTTGGGTCTGCTGTGTGGTTCTATCTTTGCAACTATTTAATTCCATGTGGGAACCGACGGTTAGGTATTGGTAGTACTACTGGGTTGACACCCCCACCCTCGTGTTGGTATACTAGTTAGTACCAACAATAGCCAGGTACGGGCCTTGGTTGAATATATGCCGACAATTTCTTTGTGTACGTCGTTAGGTTTGGTTGCAAAGCTCATGTCATGTGATTTTACTTGTGTATATAACTGTATTTACGGTATTCCATCATTTACTTTATACAGCATCACTTACACTTTTATTACTTAAACCTACGAGCTCACCAACAATTTTGTTGACCATTTTGAGCATATCTTTTCAGGTAATCATGCTAGCTGAGGTTCTAGGTGTGCTGCCTTAGTGGAGACCCTAGGATGCATTTTTCGGGCCAACTTGTCTTTTTGAAAACAATTGTTGTAACTGTTTCAAAAATATTATACTTTGTAACTTGTTCCCGGGTTGTGGGAATTGCATACAATGTTATTACCTATGTTTATCTTATATCATGTTATGCTTATGGCTATGTTGTCGTGAATACTGACTAAACACGACACAAGTCCCCTTGTTGTCGGGTGTCGTCATGACACGCATGTCATCATTATTATTATTGCATCTCTATCGCTTACCATGTGTAATGACGTTTCCCATCTCGTCGCAACCCCGTGTTTCCGCTCTTAGCGGGGTGTGACAATATATGTGTATGATTACTTGAATGGTTTACAACACATAAAGTCACCAACGGGTCAAACAGGTCAAACGGGTCAACTAGGTCATACATGTTTGTTTTTCTGAATTTTAAGTCTTTGTTGTAGTGTACTTAGGGTTTCACATGTTCTTTGATTACCGTACTCATGTACTTATATGATCTAGGTAACCTCTGAAGGTTGTCTGTCTATTCTGTTTGACAAGTCAAACTCTGTGTATCTATACGCATATCAGGTGAGTTCATGCCCCACTCTTTATTTAATCTCTTTTGGGGGAGATAGCATACTAGTAAATCACAAACGCTTTATATATTCAAGTTGTGTATAATATTATATAGTGTTGATATCATGGAAAAGTCCTCACACTTTCGAATTGTTAATATTGAATAGCGGGGAAAAATTGGTAGTACTACTGGGTCTGACGAGCCCCACCTGTGTGACTTGAGGTCAACCGGGTGCAAGTTGTCCTAATGAACATTGTCACGACCTGTTAAGTCGTGGCAGGAGGCAACAACGCAACACAGTCAGCTTCAATTGCGAAATCACTATGAAATAATATTTATTGTTAATGGACTAGCTATCTGTTACAATGCGCTACTTGTATATCTCTATTATTAAACTGTTTATGTTTGATTATCTCTTGAACTCACCAACCATTGTGTTGACATTTTAGTATGCTATTCTCAGGTCATTAGCTTGCTTGCCATAGGAGCACTGCATGGTTCACTGCATTCTATGACACGATCTTCAAGACAATTTTATCATTTTAATGATTAATGATTACTCTTTTGGGTTGGCACATGTTTTGCCACAATTATACTTTTATTTCTTTGGGTTGTTTTCAAAATGCTTCCGCACTTTTAATTTATTTACTTTGGTTGTTTTCATTTAAATTATGGCATATAGAGTCGTTCTGAGTAACTATTGACTGTGATCCTAGTTTGTTCACATGCCTCGCGATAAAACTCCGCGAGTGGATTTTGAGGGTGTGACAGATTGGTATCAGAGCCATTGTTATAAGGAACTAGGTTGCATACACACTAGACTATAACCGCACACAGTTATATAGTTACATGTGCCTTATTCTCATCTACTGTATACTCATTGGCATACACGTCACACTCTCTGCAGCATGGCATCGTCTTCGAGAGGTCCGGGTAAACGACCTGAATCACCTACACGATCTGAATCCCCACCTCCCACACCTGTACTCGATGATGGATTCGATTGGCCCCGACTGGCTTATCCTTGAGAGGAGATTGACTGGGATCAACCATTTGCATTGATGAAGCGTGACCCTTCGCGAGACTGGCGTTCCTATCCTAGATTTGTTGATCATATTATGTTTAGGGAGCGCGTACATGTCCCGAGGCCCAGGACTAGGAACAATGCCGACCAACCCATGCCTTCACTCCCACGAACAGCATAGTCCAACGAGCAACTGATTGCTGCACTAATGGCTGCACTGGATACTGAACAACATCGAGTAAGGCGGCTCACGGGTGATGTCTGTACACTACAGAAAGAGGTGTACAACCTCAGACATCAATTGGATGAACTCGAGGAACAACACGGGAAGACCCTGAATGGTTGTCACCATATGCAAGATGGTCTTATGGCACTCCAAGGGCGCGTGACTGCTCGTGAATAGCGGGACGCCGTAGCTGATAATAGGATTGCCATTTTAGAAGCTCAACTAGCAGCACTTCAGATTGCTATAGCTCCTGCTCCTGCAGCAGACCCTGAGGATGAGGAGGATCCCGAGGAGGGACCCGGGGAGGAGGAACCAGAGGAGATGGAGGATGATAGTGATGGGTCAGATGTCGTCGATTGACTTCTTTATATGACTTAGACTACATAGTGTTTTCTTTTTTGAAACCTATGTGGGAAGGGTTGTTTCCCCACACGAACGACAAACTTAAATTTTGACATTGATAAATACATTGTGACTCAATTGCAATTTATTTACTTTGGTTATTATTTTTGTTATGAATATTGTGGTTGTGATGATTCGTTATGTCTTTTGTTTACTATTTACTATGCTTCAATGAGTTAAATATGTTTGATGTTACTCATTATTGTATTTGTGAATGTAAAGTGAAAAGAATGGACGCCCGTGGACGTGGACGTGGACGTGGTCGTGGACGCGGACGTGGTCGTGGACGCAGACGTGGACGTGGCACTGGAGAACAGGGTGGTGGTGCTATTAACATGACCCCCGCAGAATTGGTTGCTCTAATTAATGAGCATGTTCAGGCGGCAGTGGCTGCTGACCACGCGGGTCAGCCAGCAGGTAAACAATGATAGAAAGATAAACCTCATATCCTTCATAACTGTAGGGGATGTCTGATTAATGTGTGTTGTGTTAAAACAGGACCACCAGTGTGTACCTACAAGTCCTTCATGGACTGTAAACCACACACCTACAGCGGTACTGAGGGTGATGTAGGGCTTGTACGCTGGTTCAAGAAGACTGAGTCTGTTTTCTCCAAATATAATTGTCCACCAGCGGATCAAGTAAAGTATGCCACCGGGACTTTAGAGGGTGCTGCTCTGTCTTGGTGGAACACGCAAGTCCAGATGCTTGGACAAGCGATGGCGAATGGACTTCCATGGGATGAGTTCAAAGCAATGATGACCGAGGAGTACTGTCCTCGCAACGAAGTGCAGAAGTTAGAGATGGAGTTCTGGAAATTGAAAATGCAGGGCTCGGAAATCGAGGCTTACACCACCAGAACCCATGATTTAGCAACTTTGTGCCCGGGAATGGTGAATGAGGTGCATAAAAGGATAGAGCATTACATACGGGGATTGGTACCTGAAATCCAAAGTATGGTAACTGCTTCCAATCCAGCCACAATTCAGCAAGCCATCTAACTAGCTCACAGGCTAACTGACCAAGCCGTGGAGCAAGGACGTCTACCCAAACGGGGCGCTGTGCCAAGCGTGGCCGACAACAAAAGAAAGTGGGTTAATGCCAACAACACCAAAGCAGCATCATCTTCCAGTGGTCAACCTCAATCTCAGCAGCAACAACAGCCGGTTCAGCAACAACGGAAGTTTGACAATAACCATAACTCCAACCAGATGCCTGCAAATAATCAAGGACCCAGTGGTTATGGTGGGAGACATCTGAAGTGTACTCGGTGTAATTATTATCATGTGGGAAGGTGTGATAGCTTCAAGTGTCAACGTTGTGGAAAAATTGGACACGCTGCAAAGGATTGTCGTGTGGTGAACTGGTAAGGAGGCCACAACAACCTCAAGAAACTCCCAAGGGTTGTTTTGAATGTGGGAAAGAAGGGCATTACAGGCGAAACTGCCCATAACTAAGGAGGAACGGCAATGGCAACGACAACAACAACAACAATACCAACAACCACGGTAACAACAACAATGGTAATAATAACAACAACGGTGGAAATGGTACTGGTAATGGCAGCAATAAAGATGGAGCCAAGGGGAGAGCCTTCGTCATTGGCTCAGGTAAGGCTCTAAATGATCCCACAACTGTTACTGGTAGATTCTCTGTTAATGGTTGTTTTGCTACGGTATTATTTGATACTGGAGCCGATAAGAGTTTTGTGTCTTTAAAGTTCTGTAGTCTTTTAAGTGATATACCCTCTGCTTTAGAATCTAAATACATTGTGGAATTAGCCAACGGTAAACAAATCCATGTAACGCATATCCTTAAAGACTGTAAGATAGAACTTGCTGGTCATACTTTCGCTATAGATCTCATGCATGTTACGCTGGGGAGTTTTGATGTTATGATAGGCATGGATTGGGTCTCTAGCAAGCAAGCGGAAGTCATATGTCATGAGAAGATCATACGGATTCCGGTTGGTGATCAAATTCTTACCGTCAGAGGTGATAGGAATGGTGCTGTGATAGGCATCATCTCATACATGAAAGCTCAAAAGTTATTACGAAAGGGTCGTGTGGCTATTCTAGCACTTGTAACCGATAAGCAGGCAGAAGAAAGGAGAATGGAGGATATTCCCATTGTACGCGATTTTCCAGAGGTGTTCCCAGAGGATCTTCCTGGATTACCACCTCACCGCCAAGTGGAATTCCAGATTGATTTGACTCCCGGCGCAGCTCTGATTGCTAGGGCACCTTATCGATTAGCACCGAACGAACTACAGGAGTTGTCGTCACAACTTCAGGAGCTTTTGGATAAGGGCTTTATTCGACCTAGTACATCACCTTGGGGAGCTCCTGTTCTTTTTGTTAAGAAGAAGGATGGCACATTCCGGATGTGCTTCGATTATAGAGAGTTAAACAAAGTAACAGTCAAGAACCGATACCCTTTACCTCGTATCAACGACTTGTTCGATCAGCTTCAAGGATCAAGCTATTATTCGAAGATTGACTTGAGATCTGGATATCATCAACTCAGAATTTGAGAAGAAGACATTCCCAAGACTACATTTCGTACTCGTTATGGTCATTATGAGTTCTTGGTCATGCCTTTTGGGTTGACTAATGCACCTGCTTTGTTCATGGACCTCATAAACCGCGTGTGCAAACCTTATCTTGATCAGTTTGTCATTGTGTTCATCGATGATATACTGATATATTCTAGGACCAAGGAGGAGCATGAAGAGCACTTACGAATGATCTTGGAACTATTGAAAAATGAGCAGTTGTATGCTAAATTCTCAAGTGTAACTTTTGGATAAAAGAAGTACAATTCCTTGGTCATATTGTTAATGAGAAAGGGATACACGTTGATCCTGCCAAAATTGAGGCGATAAAGAATTGGACTACACCCAAAACGCCGAGCGAGATAAGACAATTTCTAGGATTAGCAGGATATTACCGCCGATTCATAGAAGGATTTTCTAAGATCGCACAACCTCTCACAGCCTTGACTCACAAAGGAACGACATACAAATGGAATGAGAGTCAAGAAACAGCTTTCCAATTATTAAAACAAAAACTCTGTACTGCCCCGATATTAGCACTACCAGAGGGAACAGATGATTTTGTGGTGTATTGCGATGCATCCATTCAAGGATTGGGTTGTGTCTTGATGCAACGAGATAAGGTGATAGCCTACACCTTGAGACAACTAAAGGTTCATGAGAAGAACTATACCACCCATGACTTAGAATTAGGTGCAGTGGTTTTTGCCTTAAAGATCTGGAGACATTACTTGTACGGTACCAAGTGCACTATTTACATCGATCACAAGAGTCTTCAACATATCTTCGAGCAAAAAGAGTTGAATATGAGGCAGCGACGTTGGGTGGAACTACTAAATGATTATGATTGCGCAATTAAGTATCATCCGGGAAAGGCGAACGTAGTTGCCGATGCCCTAAGCAGGAAGGAAACAGCTAAACCCTGACGGGTGCGAGCTTTACAGCTTACTATCAGTACCCAACTGCCCGAACAAGTTAAGGAGGCACAGATAGAAGCTTTAAAAGTAGAAAATTGGTTCTAAGTCGTTAAGGGGAATTGATAAACAGCTAGTTGTGAAAGAGGATGGAATTCGGTATTTCATGGATAGACTTGGGTGCCTGTTCATGGAAATCTGAGAGATTTAGTTATGAGCGAGGCACACAAATCTAAGTATTCTATACATCCTGGATCCGACAAGATGTATCATGACCTAAAGGCGCACTATTGGTGGCCTAACATGGAAGCGGATGTAGCTACGTATGTGAGCAAGTGTTTGACCTGCTCGAAAGTAAAAGTGGAATATCAAAAACCATCTGGACTGTTACAACAACCCGAGATTCCAATGTGGAAATGGGAACAGATCTCCATGGATTTCATTACTAAACTACCCCGGACTAGTATTGGTTGTGACACGATATGGGTTATTGTGGATCGATTGACAAAGTCTGCTCACTTCCTTGCAATTAAGGAAACTGATAAGATGGAGAAATTAACTCGACTGTACCTTAAAGAGATCGTTTTGAGACATGGTGTACCGATCTCAATTATTTCCGATCGTGACGTTCGTTTCATGTCACATTTCTAGCAATCATTGCAGAAATCTTTGGGTACACGTTTGGATATGAGTACTGCATATCATCCACAGACAGATGGCCAGAGTGAGCGTACCATACAGACGTTGGAAGATATGCTACGTGCTTGTGTGATTGACTTCAGGAATAACTGGGAAATTCACCTACCATTGGTGGAGTTTTCTTATAACAACAGTTATCATACTAGTATACAGGCAGCACCTTTCGAGGCGCTGTATGGGAGGAAATGTCGATCACCAGTTTGCTGAGCAGAAATTGGTGATAGTCAGATAACAGGTCCTGAGTTAATTCATGAGACAACTGAGAAGATTGTACAGATACGGAACCGTATGGCTGCAGCGCGAGACAGACAAAAGAGTTATGCTAACAGAGACGGAAACCTTTAGAGTTTCAGGTTGGTGACAAGGTTTTGTTGAAAGTCTCACCATGGAAAGGTGTAGTTCGGTTTGGCAAACGAGGGAAACTAAATCCGAGGTATGTTGGACCATTTGAAATAGTGGAAAGAATAGGTCCAGTAGCCTATCGACTAGCCCTACCTGATTCACTAAGTGGAATCCATGATGTATTTCACGTGTCAAACCTGAAGAAGTGCATAACTGATGAAACGATGGTCGTAGCACTAGAAGAATTCAAGTGGATGAACAACTGCATTTTATTGAAGAACCAGTTGAGGTGATGGACCGTGAGGTGAAAACACTTAAGCAAAGCAAGATACCCATTGTCAAAATACGTTGGAATTCGCGACGTGGACCGGAATTCACATGGGAACGAGAAGATCAAATGAAGCTTAAGTACCCTCAACTATTCGAAAGGACGATGCCAGTAGATGAAGGTATTGATTTAAATTTTCGGGACGAAAATTCTTTCAACATGGGGATGATGTGACAATTCATTCAAAACTCACTCGATTTCGATTTCTGTGTGCCAATGCAGTAGACCAGTGATGGAACACTCTCACCATGTAACGCAATTTTTGGGACAAAAATTCTTTCAACATGGGGATAATGTGACATCCGGTAAATTCCGTTACCAAACTCCGTTAGTTCCGTTAAGTCTTGTATACACGTGTCGTGAACACACACTAGTTGTCGTTTAATGTTGGTGACCTAATAATAATGGATAATGTTAATTTAATGTGAATCAAATTGATTATGTGATTATTGTGTTAGGTTTATGTGTTTACACGTTTTTAAAAGGTTAATTAGAAAGTTAATCGCGTAACGCGGAACGTGCCTATTTATTCGTATGTCTTGTGTTTTTATAAAGATAAGATATATAATGATTTTCATAAGTTTATATCTTTATATTATGAAGTTAAAAACACTTTACAATGAGTTTAAAACCTAGTTTTTATAATATATAAATTACAAGGGCTAAAAGAGTAAATATGTAAATTAAAATTAAATAAAACAATTCCAAACCCTAGCCCACCCCCCCCCCCTTCGGCCGCGATCTCACCATCACACCTCTCTCCCTTGCGAATTCGACCAAGAACAACCTAGTACCTGCGATTTTGGTTCGATACAAGGGAAAGAACTTGTGGGAATCATCAATTGCAAGCTATAACACATTGAAATGTTAGATTTTTCAAGTTTTTGTGTGTTGTTCATGATGGCGGAACCCTATTGTTTGATGATGTTAGTATGTTAGCTGGATTGATTACATGTTGTTTAACGTTGATTATGCATGAATTCTATGTTTTTAGTGGATTGATCATGAACTTGATTATGAAGCAAACCCTAGTTTGAAAATGGCATGATTATGCATGATGGATGATTGTTTGATGAATGTATGATGATTAGTAGGTTGTATGAATGTTAAGATACATTGATTTTGCAAGAAATTGGTGAATTGAAGTTGATGTTCATAGGTTACTAATAGTAGTAACTTTATTTTGAATGTAATGATGATCTAGTGATGGATTGATGTTATGGATGTGTTCATGATGATGATTAGATGTTATATTGTTGTTATGAATGCTAGAAATCTTTGAATGGATGTTGTTGTTCATAGCTTGCCAAAAGTATAAACTTTTGTTTATGAATATTGTTAGATTATGGTGATTAGGTATTGTTGATCAGGTCTAAACATTGTTATGAGCTTGAGATGGTATAATTATGATGAATTCATGAATACATTGAGTGGTTGATGGATTTTGGAATGTGCTTTCCCAAAAGGAAACTTTATTTATACAAAATGTGAAAGATGATAGTTTGAACATGGTTGGGATGTTAGGAGCATGTTAGTATGATCATGGATGAATTCTAAGGTGATGAAACATGTTAAAATAGTTGTAAGGGATGTTTTGGATAATCATGAATGATATTTGGACATTTATGATCATGTATGATTTGGATGTTGATTAGTAGTAGGATATCATGTTTGGGATTGGTAATTGATTGTTGTGATGTTGTAGAATGCAATGCATATGGTTAATAAATATGGTTATGATCATCATACACGCGTGCGAATCTGAGGCCCCTACTTAGTAGGATTGGTAGGGTTTAGGATGGGAAGTCGTGAGTGGCTTCACATGGCATGTGGTGAGTGGTTTGATCTTTGTGTGACATGTTAGTTGTGTTATAACTAGTGAATATGTTAATGTTCTAGATTCGCATGACTTGTATGGTACTTGGTTGTATGATGATCTAAGTGATACACCTGGTTAATATAGCATACATATGATCTATTTGAATGTTAACTATGTATGATATATGTGTATGATTACTTGAATGGTTTACAACACATAAAGTCACCAACGGGTCAAACGGGTCAACTAGGTCATACATGTTTGTTTTTCTGAAATCTTAAGTCTTTGGTTGTAGTGTACTTAGGGTTTCACATGTTCTTTGATTACACGTACTCATGTACTTATATGATCTAGGTAACCTCTGAAGGTTGTCTGTCTATTCTGTTTGACAAGTCAAACTCTGTGTATCTATACGCATATCAGGTGAGTTCATGCCCCACTCTTTATTTAATCTCTTTTGGGGGAGATAGCATACTAGTAAATCACAAACGCTTTATATATTCAAGTTGTGTATAATATTATATAGTGTTGATATCATGGAAAAGTCCTCACACTTTCGAATTGTTAATATTGAATAGCGGGGAAATTTGGGTAGAACTATTGGGTCTGACGAGCCCCATCTGTGTGACTCGAGGTCAACCGGGTGCAAGTTGTCCTAATGAACATTGTCACGACCTGTTAAGTCGTGGCAGGAGGCAACAACGCAACACAGTCAGCTTCAATTGCGAAATCACTATGAAATAATATTTATTGTTAATGGACTAGCTATCTGTTACAATGTGCTACTTGTATATCTCTGTTATTAAACTGTTTATGTTTGATTATCTCTTGAACTCACCAACCATTGTGTTGACATTTTAGTATGCTATTCTCAGGTCATTAGCTTGCTTGCCATAGGAGCACTGCATGGTTCACTGCATTCTATGACATGGTCTTCAAGACAATTTTATCATTTTAATGATTAATGATTACTCTTTTGGGTTGGCACATGTTTTGCCACAAGTATACTTTTATTTCTTTGAGTTGTTTTCAAAACGCTTCTGCACTGTTTAATTTATTTACTTTGGTTGTTTTCATTTAAATTATGGCATATAGAGTCGTTCTAAGTAACTATTGACTGTCATCCTGGTTTGTTCACACGCCTCACGGTAAAACTCCGCAAGTGGATTTTGAGGGTGTGACAGACTACGTCAAATCCTCATAAGGTCATCACAAATGGTCTAACAGGGAACTTGCTACCTTCTAATTCTACATCACAACCCTCTATCATCTCAGAAATCTTGGTAGACTTACCTATGGCAGTTTCTACATCAAAGGGCATATCTATATTCTTACTACTAATAGGCGATTTAGCATAGAAGGCAGCAGAAATCAAAACTCTTACTTGCACCAGAATCAAATAACACAGAGGCTAAAGTTTGGTTTACTAGAAACATACCTCACACCACATCAGAGTCCGTCCTAGGCTCCTCCTTCCTCATCGTGAACGCTCTGGCACTCGCCCTCTGCCCTTCTCCTCCAGCCTTCTTCACTCCCGACCCTTCAGCCCTTGGCTTCTTACAGTCCCTACTCATGTGGCCCTCCCCGCCACAGTTAAAACACCTCCCTGCCTTGCATTCCCTCGTTATATGACCTGCCTTCCCACACATGAAGTATAGGTTCAAACCCCATCTACACTCTCCGGTGTGTTCCTTTCCACATTTACCACACCTTCTCAGCCCCGTACCAGATGTGACCACACGTCGGTCATCCACCCGCTCACCTTTGTTACTTGGAGTGGCCCCACCATGTCCAACCCGCTTCCCATTCCAATTACGATCACCTCCACCTTTCTTGCGAACTTCGGCCAGCACCAAGGTCTTTTCATCATACAACCTCCCCGCCAAGTCGACTGCCTACCTAAACGTGCTTGGTCGGGAAGTGATCATGTGCCTATAGATATCTGCTGGCATCCCTTGGATGTATATCTTGGTCTTTTGTGACAAGGGTGACACTTGATCCGGCAGCAGCCGCGCCATCTCATTGAACTTGGTGGTGTATTGCTGATATGTCATGGTTTCCGCCTCTAGCTGCAGGAACTCCCTATCCACCTTATCTACTTTCCTTTGAGGTCAGAACTCCTTGATCACTAACTTCTTCAGCTCGGCTTCTAATAGCCCGGCTACCCTCAGCTTGAACAATATTGTCCCACCAGCACAAAGCTAAGTCCATAAATGAGTGGGTAGCGAACTTCACCTTCTGATCTTCTCAACACTCTCTAGTGTCTAGTACTGCCTCCATCTCTCTTACCCATCGGTGAGCAGCAGCAGCTGTACCATTACAATCAAAGGTAGGGTGCTTGCACCTTTGAAATGCCCTATAGTTACAGCCTTGTGTCGTCTCCTGCACAGGCTCTTCCCCTCCTCCTCATAATCGAAGAGAACCGTCTCAGTCTATGGTTGCTCGCGTCCTCCGGAGGACCTATTCCTCTCCCTTCTTTCCCCTTCCCGTACAGCCTTAATCACTTCAGTCACCATAGATGGTAGGATCGTCTGCATGACCTCATGCACCTCCTTAATAATGGCCTCCTTCACTGAGGCTCTTAAGTTAGCACTCTCGTCTCTAGCCTCCAGACGAGGGGTCTCAGGTTCTTAATGAACCACCTCTTTGGCCCAAGGCCTTCCTCTTATAGCCCGTGGTTCAGCACCACGTCCACCACGACCTCCACCATGTGAAGCTTTCGAAGAGCTACGACCGGCCATCCTCTAAACACACTATAAGATTAAAAAACTAACACGGTCATTCAAGGGAATAGCTCAGTTTATGTCAAGTATAGTAAGTCCCTAGTTACAGTGGCCAGTTGTGATTAGCCACTTACTTTACTCTTCATACCCTAAGCATTTCCTATCCTTACTACATCAGTATCTAAATCTACTAAAGACACACAGAACAAATCACATAACATGCACATATAATGCTGGTTAACATTAAGAAAATATTTGATGGCACGCAGCTACTCGGACTGGCATCCCTTCCCTTTCCGTCCCATTCTCAGTTTAAGTTTAGGTTTCTTTTGAAAATTTACCCGTTTCACTTAAACTTTGTCTATGATACCAACTAGTAAGGTCCTGTTTCTAAGATGCTTATAGCTGGACAATCATCGCACATAAAACATATAAATACATTAACTTAAATAAAACATCACAGCGGAACATCCAAACAAACAATTTTATTTCAATATAAATGCTTTTGCAAATTAATACAACATTCGTTACAAAACATTGTTTGTTCACATTACAATGAAAAAACATTATACAAGGGAATGCCATCCCAAATAAGCCATGTAGCCGGCCTGTGCCATCCTCAGCAACCTTACTTGCCAACTGGAAAACACATAAAATTCAGTGTTGCTGAGTGAGTTGTAGTTTCAAAATAAAACATACTTTACTTTCGTTTAAAACTGTTTTTTACATTCATACATGATCACACATCATACGTACACATAGATAATATCATTATTATCTTCATCATTTGTTTGTTAACTTTCATTCATTCATCGTACGTCATTATCATTCATTTTCGTTCACTTTCGTTCACTTTCATACATAACTTTCTTACTTTCATTCGTTTGTTCGTTACTTTTGATGACATGTACAATACCTCGAACATTGTGCATGAAGCTAGTTACTGGGCCAGAGGTCTTTCATAGACCTCAAAATTATGCACAAAGTTGACTCTAGTACCTAGGGCAAGTACATTCACCACTTATCTTTTCTCTTTCATTCCGGATCAATGCCATATTATACCCCGAACATTGTGCACGAAGCTGGTCATTATGCCTGAGGTCTTTCATAGACCTCGAACATTATGCACGAAGCTGACTCCAGTACCTAGGGCAAGCGGCAAGGATCCCATACATATGGTCAATCACAAGGATTAGACCCTAGTGTGCATCCTTCTGGGGTAGCTAACCCGCACACAGTTGAGCTAACATGGGTGTGAACCTCCATACATTGCTTGCAAACCTTTCTTACTTTCATTCATTCGTTAATGCATGCATTCTTTCATTTCTTTCCTCTTTTCATTATCTTCTACTTCATGTTACATAATACTTTTCATTTCATTCATTAACGTTCAACGTAAAGCCACGGGAAAATAATCATACATAATAAGGAACATCATCATGAACATACAAACATCACCATACAAGGCACCATCATACATACATAACATACATCCTACATACTAGTATGCATAAACATCAATCACACATCATCAAATCATATCACACATCACCTATCACATCACCTATGACTTCAAAAAGTCAACTTACATAGCCTCCAGGAACCTCCCAAGTCAAAGCCTACATTACACTTTTTCCACAAAAAAATCAGAAAAATAATCTAAGTCCTTAGGCACATGGATACTATGCAGGCGCATGAGCACTATGCAGGCGCATGGTCTTTCAAGCGCATGGGGAACACTTAGGCGCATGGGTAACTTTCAGGCGCATCGGCACTATTGGGGTGCATGAGTAACACTTAGTCATTTCTGGGAAGCATGGGCACTATGCAGGCGCATGAGTGCCTAGGCGCATAGGAATCCTAGGCGTCTGAACACTTCGAAAATTTCAGCCTATTTCTAGGTGCATGAGTACTATTTGGGCGCATGAGGTTTGGGTGCATGGGAACACTTGGGCAGTTATTCCTGTTAGGCGCATGAGCTACTGTATAGGCGCATGAACAATCTAATTCACATTTAACATCATAATTCAGTTTCCAATCATCACCTATCTTGTTCTAAGCTTAAGTCATACATCCTAAGCTTTAGAAACACACCCATAACATCATCATACACATACATAACCCAAAATCAAACCCCACCTGCAACATACACACATAAAGCATGCGGGTGAAAACCAATTTTTATAAAAACACTCATACATGCATTTCCAGCCCCAAAGCATTTTAAAACAAGTAAAAAGAGGGTTCTAGAACTCACCTTCGCAACCCTTGGTTATGACTTTTTCAAAACCCTATTTGCAATTGAGTTCAACCACCTAGAAACCCACTAAAACATACTCGGACACAAAGAAACATACATAAGCATATAACTGAGGCTAAGGCCAGTTAAGAACACCATAAAACTATGAGTTCTGACCTTGAATTCGAACTTCTACTCTTGTTCCTCTTCAAAACCGAGAGTTTTCAGCTCTCCTTTCTTTCTCTATCTAAAAATATCTGAATGATATGTGTGAAGAGAGAGTGCTAGGCGGCCATCACCTTTATTCACCAACTTTTTAAAGATTTTATCCTTTTGACACATTTAACCCCATAGTTTAGGTTAAATTGCTTTTCTTTCTTTTTCTTCACTTTATTCTTTCTTTAATAACGTTAAAAGAATAATTGGGTGTTACATTGCTCCTCCAATTTGAGTTGTTGTTATATGAGTTGTTTAGGCCTTCTACATAATCAATATATTCGACCATCATAATGCCTTGTGGGCATTTGTTGGTCTTGTGTGAATTTCCGCATGTGTTTCATCGTGTTAAGAATTTGCTTTAGCTCGGCTTGCAAATGTTCGAATCATTTGGTTGGAGCTTATAATCGGGCTGCAATTAGGGTTCTAGAGTCTACTTGATGAATGCCTTTAGAACTGGGTTTGTTTTTAAGGGATTATAAGCGAAGCTTTTCTTAGCTGCTCTTTCTAGGGCTTGGTATGCCTCTATTAGCGTGACACTTCCAAAATCTCCTCCCGCACTTCGGTTGATACCTTGTTTGTGAGCTCCGTTGATTACATCATAAAAGGTTTGAAACTGCAGCCAAAGATCAAGTCCATGATTGGGGTAACTTGAAGGAGACCTTTGTATCTCTCCCATGTTGTGTGTAATTCATCATCGTCTTAGTGAAAGCTTGTGATGTTTCTCAGTTTAGTAGTGTGATTGGGTGGAAAGTATTTCAAAAGGAAATTATTAGCCATTTCCACCCATGTGGTGATGGAACCAAGCGGAAATGAGAAGCCAATCAATGGTTGGCCTCAAAGTGAAAATGGAAAAAGTCTTTGTTTAATGACATCGTCTGAACAATTATTGATTTTGAAAGTCGCACAGATACGAAGGAATCGTAAGATGTGAGTGTTAGGATCTTCGTCTTGCAATCTATGAAACTAAACATGGTTTTCTATGAGTTGGATAATACTAGACTTCATATTGAATTGTTGGCCACTATTGTTGGTTGGACAAGGCGAGGTTTGTAACCATCAATTGACGGTGTGGCATTGTATGTCATCTGCATTTCCTCGTTTTGGTTAGCCATGTCTTCTTCAGATGGTGTACCTTCCAAAACAACTTCTTCAACAATTGTAATTGTATGTCGTGGTCTTTCGCGTAACCTTTGATGGAAAAGTCTTTTGGTTTCCGAAAGGGACGAAACAAGTTTAGGACTAGACAAGTCGGACAAACACTAACTTAAGGAAGCATAAACTAACTAAGGCTAAGAATGAATCAGGCAGATATAACTAAACTTACTAAGGAAAACTATCTAACAAAATAAAATAAATTTGAACAAAAATATATTAATCGGATATACACAAGATAATCAAAAATTTAGACTGTCGTTTAAAATTGTCGTGTGTCCCCAACAACGACACCAAAAACTTGATGTGGTATGAAATGTATATATTTTAATAAATATTTTTTGCACAAATTAAGTTTTAATTGGTTATTACTAATATTAAACCAAACGCAAAAATGGAAAATGTATCTATCGTGTGCTAGTATAGTGATTGTAAGAACCGAGTATCAATCCTTGGACACACCTAGCCTACCCAACAACTTTCATAATTAACTACCAGATGTGGTTTTTGTTTGAGAAAATGATAAGTTTCATTGATAAGATTTTTAGAGTTTAAAAAACAATATTTAAAATAATGTATAATAAGATTGAAGCGTTTGGATTTAAAACCAAGGAATAAAGGCTATCATCCTAATTAGATTACACTTATGTAACTATGGTGAATTGGTGGTGTGATTAAAAATATTAGTTAATGTAATTACGTTAATGTTTACAAAGGTGAGCTGACATGATTTCTTTTCTACCCACTCCTTAGTGACTACTATCACGTCAGGTTGAATTTTACTACTTAGATCAAAGCCCTAGTAATGTAGGTAAATTTTTTGTGACCTTTTTGACATATAATTTCTGAAAATATAACTTCATATTTAAAAGATAGTTGATCAGGTTTCTTTCTAACATATTAATAATTTTAGAAAACCATAACAATTACTATATATTTATAAGACTAACAAAATTGAACCTACAGTTGATCACAAAGTTCAAGTGATATGATTTCTAACAGCCAGTCATGGATTTATTATAAAGACCGGTTTCACAAACAAAATTTGATCTTAAGTTTTTCAAATGTGTATGACAATCACAATTACAAATCATAAAATTATAACTTCCCGTTCAAATGTAGATGCTACCCATCAAAAGTTTTCCCAACACCACCATAACACTAACATAATATAATTCACACCATTAGTTCATCACAAATTACATAAGTTTCATCGAATTAGTTGATAATGATAGTTTAGTTCAAAATGAGCTTGAACATAAAAATAGATAACATAAAAGATAGATATGAAATCATCGATGAAATGGAACAGTCAAACCGGTGATTGACAATGAATCATTTTTAGACAATCCCAAGCTTTTTCCAAGTGTTGTATGCACCTCCCGAGCCTTCAAATGGTGTTTAAGACTTTATTTCCGAGAGAATTATACAGAGTAACTCCCCCACCAAAGCTTGCAAAAATTATGAACTTATGCTTCTATCTATAAGCTTTCTAGAGTGTTTAAGCATGACCACGTGCCTAAAAGACATGACCCCATGCTAGTACAATGCTTACGAAAGTTGGTATGCTCGTACTTACAGGTTGTGTCGTGTACTGCCCCATGCTAAATGGGGCACGATCCTGTGTTTGAGGTGTGGCACAGCCCCGTGCCTCATGGGGCATGACCCGTGCTTAGTTTCAAGGGATGGTACATTTTGTCTTGTTAGATATCCAAACACGGGGTTTTGCCAATTTGAGCATAGGGGTGTGTTTCAAGAAAGGCATGGGGGCATGCTTAATGAGGCACAACCCCATCTCGAATTCCAAAGCTCGGATTTCTTTAATTTTTGTTAAACATGTTTCTTTTGTCAATCTTGTCCTTTTTAACGCCTAAAAACATAATTTAACAATTTTAAGTATAATATGATCATTTTATGGGAGATATTAAGGAATAATTTATGTGTTTTTGATAAAATATATGTATAATTTGGAGCACATCAATACATATATATACATACAAAAGTCAAAATTGTTAATTGCGCTCTCGTTGGACCCCGAAAGGATCATGAATGCTAATTCCATATTTTGTTAGATACTATGTGGATTGTTTTTGCTGAGTGTTGAAGAATTAATGCAGTTGAATAAAGAAGACAAGTATAGAAGAAATATGGATGTTTAGAAGAAATTGACTAAGTATTTATCATCTACATTATTCTAATTCAATAGAACAACAAATGCGAACAAGGCATTTGTCATCCGCATAGACAAATGCGAATGAAAAACATACAAATACTAATCAAGAATAAGAAATGTGGCTGAAGAAATAGAAATACGGCCAAGTGTTTTTGTCATTCGTCTTAACAAATGAAGATAAACAAAAACAAATACGGGTGTAGATGAAGAAATGTTGACTTTGTTTTTGTACTATTTGACTTATTTAATGTACTATATTTAGTCAATTTATATTACTTAGTTGTACTAGCCATATGTTACGCCTATAATAGAAAATTAGCTTTCACTTTTTATAACCTTGAATCCTAAATTCGATCCTTTGTATTTTGTGATCAAAAGCATATCAATGTACAAAAGAGCTATCAGGATTATATTGTGATTCATTATGTTTGATTATTTATGATTGTATTTCTTCTACAGTTAATCATTTGAATCAATAAATATATTCGATCCTGATCACAAAAAATAGTCGGTCAACTCAGTTTATTTTAACAAAATACTTTATTAAAACTTTAATTTTAGGTGTCTTTTAATTCTTTTTCATACTTTATCGAAACTTTAACTTTCTTCATACTTTATCAACTATATGTACTTTATACTATATTATACATTATATATAGGGTTATGTTTATGTAAGACATCTTTACCTTTTACTATGCTTAATTTTTAAGTTCACATTAGTCATTTTATTCTCTTTAATTTAACTTCAGTTTATCATAGGTGTGTACTTCATATAAGATTCCTTTAGCCTTCACTTGTATGAAACACATGACTTTTACTTCACTTGCTATTATACAAGGCTCATGTTGCTTGCCATTAGCCAAGAACTTTAGCGATCCGAGATCTATACTATCAAGTTGAAACTATAACCGCATACAAGGCTGAGTAATATAGCACATTACTAGATTCAAGAACTTTTAATCACCGAGTTCTCCTAACAACTGAAAACAATAACTTGCAACTTTTACTCATTGAGTTCTCCTATCAATTGTTATATTGAAAATTTATAAAAATTCAACTGTTACATAATAAATTATATACACTAACATAATACTATCATATTATCAAGCATACATACTAGGCTAAAAAACAATGTAAGCTAATGTAAATTAGAGATCTAAGACTAACCTTTTGTGTAGAAATCGTAGGAATACTTAACCCGTAAGGAAATATATCGAGATCTAGACATAAACATTAAAGTTGGCAACTTAATCAACCCAATCTATGCATAATCATAACTTCATACATTTAGCTAATTTTCTTCACTTTCTCTCTCTATAGCCACCTCTCTCTCTCTAGACTTTCCTTTTTAGGATACGTTGTTTAGCAAGCAATGGCATGGGAGAGGCTCGTTACTGTAAATAGTGGAAATTTTGTCGTTTAACTTGCTTCATGGCAATTGTAGCACGTTTTCACTATATATGTTTTCCTTAAATTTTCAACGGTTTTGTATATTTGGAGTTAATTGTAGCCTAAAATCGGCGTAAGAGGAAGGATGAATCAGAGTGATGTAAATTGTCTTAACCTAAAATTATATAAGGAAGAATTGATAGAACAAAAACTCTAATGGAAAGTATGCCAAAAGATGGTTTAAGTCTTCTATTTGAGGCATTTTTAAGTGGTTAAAGAGAGTATCTGCGAACAAAACTAGAATTGAGAAGAATTCAGTCGCTTTTGAAAATGTTCCAATGTTCCATTAATTTACCTTGGCTGCCCGGTCCATTTTATGTATTTAATTTTCCTAATTTGTTATATTTGTTGTGGATTCTGTTTATAGTTTGAGATCTACGGTGGTGCAATTGAGTAGGGCGATGGTCGTGCCGGTGGAAGTTGATGGTGGTGGTGTGCGTTTACTTTGCGGGGATGATGGTAGTGGTTTTGAAGATTTTAGATGATGACTGGGATTCTTGTGGCAGCGTAGTTAATTAGGGTAATGGTGGTTGAGGTGATTGTTGATGGTGATATTGTGAGGTTAAGCGATGATGATGGTGGTGGCTTTCCAACACCGGAAGCGGGTAGTAGATTAATCATTTTGTAGTTATTGCATAATAATTTTTTGAAGTGGTTGTATATTAGTTTAAAAATTCATTTTATGAAGTGATTTTTTTTAAATTACGTAGCAATATGGAGAGGGTCAAAACCACTCCTAAAAACCTTTTTTCATTTTAAACGCTTTTGTACTAGGGTCATTATGCATACGAGACATTTGATTGAAACCATTTGGCATTATGCTTATCGTGTTTTTTGACATATGAGGCATTTTATTTGACATACTACTTAGTATTTATGAAAAGTATTTTCGCCAAAGCAAATTAAAATTCATTGGTCCATTGAAGAACCAACATGAGTTACACTCCTTAACATTTGGAAGAACTGTTATATCTTCAAGTTTCTAAGATTATGTAAGAAACAAAATAGTGAATTAAGTTTAAAGGGACATATATTGATCCATTCCAATAGACTATCATTCAAAGGTTTTATGAACTTTAGGTTATCAATAAAATAACCTAATCCAAACTACGATTTACCATCCTTTAAGTTAGAAATATAGTCATTCATGGTTCATTAATGAAATGATGTTAATTCTACTATGCTCCCATTAGATATTTTGAAATATCATCACTAATTATTACATTTAAGAAACTACAACAAGGTTGATAGTAAAAGGGACAATGTGTTAGACTCTTTTAACAACATTAAATATTTTTCATTATTTGTTGTGTGATCTTCTAGCATCAACCTTATTAATAATATTGTCAGCTACATATAATAATATATATACGTACATACATACGGGAGGTTCAAGAAGGAACTAATGAACCATTTTCAGCAACATATATTTAGATATTAACTAGCTAGTGGTATTTTAGATTTAGTTTTTTTTATATAGATTTTAGAGTTAGGATTTTTGGTTAGTGTTTTCGGTATGGCCTTAGGGTTAGGTTTTTTTGAATTTTTAGCATTAGTTTTTTTTTTCTTTTTTATTTTTTCGATAAAAGGGGCTTATCCTTTGTAAACATTATTAATCTCAAAATGTTTAGCTTTTAGAATTTAGATATCAGGGTTAGGTTTTTTAGTTAGATTTTTAGGTTTAACTTATAGGGTTAAGCTTTTAGGGTTAGTGTTTTTGGTTCTAGTTATGTTTAGTTTAACTTTAGGGTTAGGCTTTTAGCTTAGCTTCTTTGGGTCTAGTTTTTTAAAATTAGGCATTTCGGTTAAGTTTTCTTGATTCAATGTTTAGATTCTATCATTTATCATTAAGGTCTGGCTTTAACATTAACTGTTTGCCTTTTAACTTG
Source organism: Flaveria trinervia (assembly GCA_025506515.1). Classification (NCBI taxonomy): domain Eukaryota; kingdom Viridiplantae; phylum Streptophyta; class Magnoliopsida; order Asterales; family Asteraceae; genus Flaveria; species Flaveria trinervia. The sequence goes on from CM046444.1 coordinate 97,473,097, forward strand.
TTTTTTCATAGTTTGAAATGTGTTGCTTGAAATCGTTTTCTAGTTTCTTCTTTTTGTGTTTTCTATTGAACTCTACCATGCATACATACATAATATAGATACATATACACATATTTACACACACACACACACACACATATATATATATATATATATATACACACACACACACATATATATATATGTATATATATATATATACATATTTATACATATATAGATATATACACACACACATCGAGAAAGATTTAAAAGCCTAAAAAGGAGTTTATAACACTCATACCTCCCAAGCGAACCCTATTATAACTAATTCTGACAACGTAGGAACCGGCTTGCCAAACCCACCCTCCCACAAAAAGCTAACCTCCCACACTCGCCTGAAAAAAAATAATAAATATATAATAAATAATGAATAATAAATAAGTAAAACCCCTAAAGAAAAATTCATTTGTGCATTTGACACTAGACACTCAAAAGGTGTGCGAGAACGTTCTCTCCAACCCTTGATGGCCATCGCTCACTTGCCTTGACCCATATATGTTTATTTTTTCTTATGATTTCATTGTCTAACTAGTATCATTGGTGATCCACACTACCTTCCTACGATGCAATCAAAGATTTTAGGATGCTTTTGACGCATGGTGGGTTGTTGTTAGTTGGTTTACACTGGACATGATCTTTAATGTAATTTCCATCAATTTAGTCATTCTAGGGTTGATCCTCCATTGGATTCGGGGATGACTGTTTCTCCTAGAGGGCTTACTAGATTAATTGATATATAAAAGTGTCATCTATTGGGTTGAGCAACGAACTATGGTGAATCACGATTTTATAATTTCACTTGGTGTGTATCCCATGGTGCTATCCTTCCCCGTTCGAGATACAATGGTTCATGATCTATATACATGGTGATTCATGCTATCCGAATTAATCCGACCTATGTCTACATGGGATGTCAATCGGTTACGTGATTACTATTAATTGGTGCAAGATAAATAGCAACTTCATGTGGTTGTAACCTTTCTTAGATGTACTCATGTTATGTTCATCAATCCTAGTTCATTAACTGTAAACAATACTAGACAACTGAAAATTATTTGTTCTTTAATTGGCCTAGAGGAATTGGTTAATCTTTTGTCTTGGGATTTGGTGGTTGCTCTCTAGCTTTATAGTTCTCTTTTTTATCATCGATATCACCCCTTAGGGATTGGACTATCTCTAGAATGAAGATTATGGGTCGGGTTTAATAATGGTGATGCTATCGGACAGGGTCCGCTCAAGCCCAAAGCTAGTAAGCTAGGGCTTTAGGCCCTCTAATTTTTAAAGGCCTTCGTATTGATTGTTCTATAAAGCGGTAATTTGGAACATAGATTTACAAGTGTTCCTTGAATCTAGCTCTCATGTCAAATTCTTTTTACGTTTCTTGGTCTAACTCTTTAGTTAGTGTTAAAATTTTAAATTGAAACTCATATAATATATGATCATTTGTTTAGTGATTTGTTTGCAACTCATTTGTTAATGTATATATTATAATGTTGCTTGTTTAGTAAAAATTTGTATTTAATTTTCATGTATAAGTGTAACGTCGACTAGAAAGCATGAAAGAAATAATATAAGTACGAAAAAGAACATAAAACAAGAAGTGAACATTGAACTACAAAAGGGATTTTGTTCAAATTACAAAAAAAACAAAACTAAATAAATAATAATACGTATGCCAAGTATATTAATTTTAATTTATTATACTCGGTTCGCATCCTAGATAAAGAAAGATGATTTATTATTTAAACTTTGAAAAAGGCCTAGTTTCTTAGTTCGCTTAGGGCCTCTAGAATCGTTACGACAACCTTGTTAACGGAATCTAGCGTGGTGGAGTTGGAGAGTGGTCACGTACAACTCAATCGTTTGGTTGAGTAATCGAGAAACATGATTATAAAGCCACTACAATAGTGGCTTGATTCCTTTATTTGATTATTGATAGTTGGACAGAGGATGATACCTTAAATCTTCAGGTATCAGCTAGTTTTATGGTGCTAGCTACCTAGCTTCTGTGTTGAAGTTCTCACCATTAGGACAAATCCATAGAATATGGGGTGATTTACTCATTTGCTTGGTTACACAAAAGCTATCGCACATTTTGATTAATAAGTAAGTTCTATGTTGGGTGACGTGCAACATTACATTCTGATGAGTTTGATCATCCAAGTATATAGTCAAAAATTCAATATTGATTATTTCGTGTATAAAGCCGAAATATTATGGTAGCAGCTGGCCTTTTGGTTGGAATTTTTTATAGTTCTTGTAACTTGATTTACCATCATGTAAAAAATATTTTGTTTGTTTAATCTGTGTAATACATGAGTTATTCTATTGGTATTCGAATATAGTTATTGGAACGGGCCTGCCATATATGTTTGAATATCAATTGGGCCTTATCTTCTCATGTAGAGTGCATGGTAAATGCATGAAATTGGGCTCTATCATATATGATATGGACTTAACGATGAAGATGTTAAAGGGTCAAGCTACCTTTAGTATGGGGCTTCGTTGTATAGACATATAAGCGGGCTGAAAGCTATTCATGGATGATGGGTTTTTGCATTTTTGAACAATTGCATATGCATATGCTGAGGAATTGTATCGACGCATACAATGGGCAAGGCATCTATGGGCTTGGAAGTTTGGCTACAAGTTTGTGTGTGGATTAGAGTAATACATGATTACTTGTAGAGATGGGCAAACCGGGTTTTGGGTCGGACCCGGAACCGGGTTCAAACCGGATTCGGTCCGGCCGGTTTTTTTTGGAACCGGGTATCGGTGAAACTGGGTTCAGGTACGGGTCGGGTTGGGCAAACTTAAAACCCTACCCGGCCTACCCGGTTAGGGTCGGGTCCGGACCAGGTCGGGTCCGTACCAGGTCGGGTCCGGACCAGGTCGGGTACAGAACCGGGTACAACCGGGGTTTTTTTTTTTTTAATTGCTATTAATATTAATATTATTAGTAGTATTATTATTATTATGATTGCTATTACTATTATATTATTATTACAATTATTATTATATTATTATTATTATTATTATATTATTATAACAACATTAAAAAAACATCTATAACTCATTAATTTATTATTTATTTATTAAAATAACTTAAAAAATACATTAACGAATCAATAACTAATCGACTAATTTCTTCGAGAGGCTTCATCAAATGCTAATTATTCGTCGGATATACCAAAAGATACTCCTTCTTCTACCTCTTCATCGTGTACTTTACATTCGATTGCAATTTCATTTTCAAGATTTGTTTTGTCTTGTATACGATCCATCGCGTCTAATTGGTCTTTTAAACAAATGCACATCTCCACCGCTTCCGGAGTTAATCTTGTTCTCCGTAATGATAATACCCTGCCACTAAGAGAAAACGCAGACTTCGAAACTACCGTAGAAGCTTGGACGCTTAGTAAATCACGGGCCATAGCGGAAAGAATTGGAAATTGAGATTCCTTTCCACCAAGCCAAAATATCAAATGCATGATAATCTTGAATACTCATAGTTGAAATAAAATTCGTCGTACTATATATACCAAGTTCGCTTGTTGGGGCGTTACCCCTTTGACGTTTAGCCGTCACATCCCGAACAACATTCAACATAGTCATAACGGGGTCTTTAAACGAGGTACTAGCAATTGAGGTTGTTTCTCTTTGCGTAGTTATATTTACGTTAGGTCCATATTTATTTAAAAAAAATTATAAATAATTTTCAAAATTTTATTAAAAACTTCTTTTGCCTCGGTTGAAAAATTAGGTTTTCGTCATGTATATCCAAATTGTCATTTATCTCGTCTATTAAACATTCTACCCCCGCAACATTTAAAAAAGGATTTAAAGCAGCGGCACAAGTAAAAACGGGTGGTAACTCAAGAAAATATTTTTTAAACTTGTCTTTCATTGGTTCTATCATTTCTCTAAACATACTATTTTATTTTGAAAATTTTTAAAATTCAAAGCCATGAAATATAATTCTTGAAGCACCAAATAACTAGTGGGATAATAAACTCCCGATAATTTTGTAGTTGAGTTTTTAAACACCTCAAGAAATTCGGATAAATGTTCAATATTTTTCCAACCCAAATCCGGAAACAGGTCGGCTTCGCAATTATCCGAAAGACTATTATGAAAAGCTTTTAAAGTGCCTTTTTGTTTTAAAGCACAATCAAACATATGACAAGTCGAATTCCACCTAGTAGGTACATCCCAATTAGGCCTTAAAAATCTAGATTTTGTATCTTTACAAAGTTGTTTATAATCTTGATATCTTTTTCTACTTTATTTAAAAACGTCGTGTAACATAAATCGAAAAGCTTTTATAAAGCTATCAACAAATGGTATGGATAGACCATCTTGTACTACTAAATTAATAATATGTGCAACACAACGAGTATGAATAAAATCACCGTTTGCAATCGGAAGATATTTTAGTTTTAATTTTTCAACCGCGATTGTGTTGTTGGAAGCGTTATCAAATGTCATTGAAAATATTTTATTTTGTAAATTAAAAGTAGTTATTACATTATCCAAAAAGTAAAATAAATACTCTCCGGTGTGTGGATACGGAAATAGATCACATGCAATCGTACGTTTCATCATTTGCCATGAACTGGGATCTACCCAATGAGCGGTGACGCAAAGGTACGATTCGGGCAAACCGTGTGGCGCCGACCAAACGTCACTAGTTAAGTTTACACCGGTATTTAAATTTTCATATAATACAATTAAATCATTTTTTGCTTGCTTCCATAATTTTAAACAATAACGTCTAAGTGTAGTACGACTTACGTGAGTGTAACGAGGTTGAAGCGTCTCTCGAATTAAGTTGGTTAACCAAGGGTTGTCGAAGTGATTGAAAGGCAAAGCTTCTTGAATCACGAACTTTGCCATTCGATCTCGAACCCCATTAACGTTGTAATTAAAGATTCCATCGTCTCCACTCAATTTGTTGTGAATCCGGATTACTTTTCAACGACTTACAAAACTTCTTGGTAATGTGTTTGTTTAAAGTCGTGTTAGAATCTTTAGCAAGTAAAGCTCCATAAAACTTGCAACGAGCCTTTACAGATCCGTCACTCAACTCAACCATATCCCAATTGCACCAAACATTCATGTTACGATTGTGTGGAAGAACACGAACGACGGTTGGAGAGTTCGATGAACCTTGACCAACGGAAGATTGAGAGTGAGCCATATTGAGATTTGAGAATAAACGAGAGTAAACGCGAGTATTGTTTGCGTTTTTTGCATATGTTTTTTTGTGTTTGAAGCTTGGGTACCTTACCATATCAACCCACACCTATTTATACTTGTTTTAGAGGCAAAAACAACCAAAAAAACGGTCACATTTCGTCCCCAACGGCTAGAAAAAAAAAACGGTCGAAACCGGGTTCAACTGGTTCGGGTCCGGTTCCGGGTCGGATCCGGTTCCTATGATTTCCAAACACCCAAAACCGGTTTGAACCCGCCGGTTTTTTCCGGGTACGAACCGGGTACATCCGGTATCGGGTTGTACCCGGACCCGGGTCGGGTCCGTACCTGGTTTTTATGTGCAACTCTAATTACTTGACTGTGGCGTTACTTGTTTTATGTGTATGGCTTTTGGACTTTATTATTCTGTTACATTAGGTCTTTTGGTTCCCCTCTCCTTTGTAATATGACAAGGAGGGGTGATGCAGTTTGTTTATAACATTGTGCTTTAGATTAATAAATTTGTCAGGGCAAAGTCATTATTTAAAAAAAATAATAGAAAAAGCTGAATTCTAAGGTCAAAATCAAAACCCTAAAATCTTAAGCTTCAAAGCTAAACCCTAAAACCTATGAATGTAGAGTTCGATAAACCGGTTCTAACATCACTGCAACGAGTTAATTGAAGTTCGTTTCGGCCCGTTATGATCATTTTTAGGTTATTTTAGTTTTTTTCCTTTTAGCATAACTCTAGACTATACACACCTATACATATATATAGACGTATATACAAATACATATATACACACATACATATACACATGCAATTGATATTCATTAATATTGCTATATAAAATAATAATAAATATTTATGTGTTTAAACTAATATGATTATGAATAGACACACAATTCTATTGCGTAAGTAAAAGGTGAGAGGTTTTACAAGATGAACAAAATATATATTGTGCAATTAAACAAGCAAATAAATACTCATAAAACCATGTATTAATCATAATTCGTGTTTTTTATTAATAAAATAAGTATATTATTGCTATATAAAATAATAATAATATTTATGTGTTTAAGCTAATATGATTTCTTCACATCATTGTGTATTTAATATAATTCATTTGTCTTTTTATTAGTTATTGTGTTTTTTTAATTTTATTATGCTTTTTCTAAAATAATAAATTCTGGAAATATAATAATAGAATAACATTATCGTGTATCTCTAATATGTTAAACATAATAATAAATTGAAAAATAAATAATACAATATATGATCTACATTATACTATCTTAAATGTTGAAATTTTTAAAAAAATACAATAGTAAAATAAAAAAAAGACATAATAAATTAAAAAAATACATTAGTAAAATAGCATCTTTATGTAATTATAATTTTAAAATATAATAATAGATAACATATTTTGTTATCTTCAACACTATAAGCTAGTTTGAAAAATACACTAGTGACAATATATATATATAATGTATAATATTTATATTGATTAATATCACATTTACTTAAATTAAAAACCCATCGCCTAATTAAAAAAACCATACACCTAAATCCTAATTCACCATAAGTCCCCCTGCTTCTGTCTCCACTCTCCACTCACCAGTTCTCCACAACCAGTCCATAAGCCCAAGTTCAAAAATCCATTCTCCTACCACACCCTCACATAAATCGTCGGCATACCTTCGACCCCTCTCCCTTGCGCGGGTACGGCTTGCGCCATCCACGACCCCACTGGGTACTAACAACACCACAACGAGTCACGAGTCACGAGTCCTTGCTTCCCCATAACCCCATCGGTCAGTGACCATCGTCCTACAACTATGGTCCCTCACAACAACCCTGTCGGCCGTCTTTCAAGATATGAAGGTTGTAAGGTTAGTTTTTTAAGTTTGTATTTTAGTTTATTTGTATATATTAGATTCAAACCCTAGCTTCTTTTAATGATTTTGTTTTAGTGATTTCTAAGTTTTAAGTATAAGTTTGGATTGCTGAAAGCTTATGTATCTGATTTTAAGTTTTTTGATTCCCTGCATTTTGTTATGCTAAATTTGTTATAAAATCATGCGAAACTGAGTTGCTCGGTTAAATTTGATCTGAGCACAAGCATGACTTTTCCGCTCGCTTTTATAAATTCGATCCGATCCGATCCAAGTGGATCGATTTTAAATCCAAGCGATACGAGCATACCTTCGCTCGGATCAGCTTGGCACATGAATAACCCTACCGGTGACCATCAAACCCTCAAAATTTTATCGATTTTAAAATCCTAATATGCTAATCGACTTGGAGGACATCTCAGACTCTAACCCATGACTTAATTGGACTTTAAAACTTGGTATTAAAGAGAATCAAACTGAAATAAACACCTCAATCGACTCTTAACCGTTCAACATACAAATCTTGATGATTAATTAAATTAATCGAACAGAAACGTTCGGCTAATCATTGCCAAGCTTATTGCGTAGTTTAATTCGAGTTAAACAATCAATTAATCAACCAATTGTAACCGAAAATTAGAACAGAAGCCAAAACTCATTCGGCACCTTAACGTACAAATCGAAGCTATATATCAGTGGGAAAATGTCCCATTCGATCCCTTTCAACTCTCTGTAACCCCAATTTCTTGAAAACTCCACACGAAACATCGATTCCAAACACCTTGTTCTTTGCAAGTGGACCGAGACTAAACCGAGCTTAATCACTTCAATCTGTTCATAATCAAGTAAGTAAAATATATCTACAAACTTGATTACACTTACGGATTAAAAGCCATGCGTTTAATCCGGTTAAAACACTCAAATTGATGTTCATTTGATTCGATTTCATTCTAGGTTTAATGAGAAATTAGGGATTCTTTACCCCTGTGTTCTCATATTTTAAGAACCGTGATATACCACAGTCATGACCCTGGTTCACTGGTTACCCACGCACATTCTATACCCGAGGTCTTGGGTTCAAACCCGACAACCTCCATTATTTTTTAATGTTTTTCAGCCTTCAAAAAATTATATAAAAATTTCTAAAAACTATACAAAACAGTGCTATAAACTTTGTTTATTTTTAAAGTCACTTAATTATTTTCTTAAATTTATTACTTAAAATACTTTAATATTTTATTAAATATTTTAAAAATGTTATAATTGGTTTATTTTTATAAAAAATTAGACTTTAAACAATAGTAATGATAATCACTAATAATAATAATAATGTCAATAATAATAATAATAATAATAATAATAATATAATAATAATAATAATAATAATAATAATAATAATTGACTGGGTTTGAGTAAGAGTGATATTCTTACTGAGAATCGAATATGATAATCAAGTCAATGATTGAGTGGCGGAAACAAACAATCAAAGAACAGTCAAGCAAGAAAATCACTCATAAATGCTGTTTGTATTGATATATGAAAGTTGATAAGTTACAGAGAATAACTACAACAAAAATTCTCTATTTATCAGTCGTCCCCTTAGTACGAGGTAAACTATTCTATTTATAGACAAGACAAGATGCCTTTACAAAATGACTAAACTAACCCTGACCTATTACATCAGAAACTAGTCTAAGTCTTGATCCGCATCTCTGCTTGTTCATCCACATTGACAAATGCGGATGAGATAATCTTGATCAATATTTCCACTTGATCATCAGCATTAGTAAGTTGGACATCCGCATTGGTTAATGCGGATGAACAAATACTTGTGCGCATTTGGTTGGTCATCCGTATTTGTCAATGCGGTTAATCAAAGTCTTGTCCGCATCTTCTTTTGTTCTTCCGCATTAGTCAATGCGGAAGAGTAACTTGTTCTTCAGCATAAGTATTATGTCTTCCGCATTAGTTAATGCGGAAGAGTAAACACTTGTCCGCATCAGATTTTTGTCTTCCGCATTGACTAATGCGGAAGATAACACTTGTTATTTTTCTTGCAGATCTTCATCCGCATTGCATCTTGGACTTGTGGGATTCCAGCTGAACAATCATCAATTCACCCATTGAGTTAGCATGTATGATCCTTTCAAGGTGCAACAATACTCCCCCTAAAGATTATAAAGCCTAGTTTTCCTCAATGTTTAGGAGGTGATTGATGTTATGAAGATTCAGCTGGGTCTTCAGGAGGTAGTATGAATGCTGCTTTGGTGGGATCCAGATTGGCCTTCATCATGTTTACAAAATCAGTTGCTTCTGACATCCTGTCTCTACTCAGCACATGTATTTTCATTTTGCTCATGTTGTAGATGGCTTCTATTGGGAACCTTTTCAGAGAAATCGGTTCCCATATGGAGATTGTTGAAAGACCATCTCTATGAATCAATAAAATCCCTCCCACATCCATTTCAAGCTTAACATTATTTCCAAGTTGCAGTGGTGTTTTCTTTTTCTTTCTTTTATCTCTTTTAATCTTTATTCTATCATAGGCCAGTTTCAACAACTTGATGCATTTCAGAATGAAGTGCATGTCTTGTTCACCCAATTTGTTGTTTAATTCCCTGAAGTGCCTGCTATAAATGTAGTGGATGTATGATTCATCAAGTAATCTTACTTCATATCCACTGAAAAGTCTGATGTCAGCTCCTTCTTTTCCTCCCTACTTCCTTTCTATCACCAGCTCATAGGTTTTCTCATCATAGTACACATTTGAGATGGGAGTGGAAGAATGAGTACCTTACACTACTTTCCTCTTCAATGACTCAGTTGGCTTTACCTTCAACTTAGGGAATACAATTTCTTCTGCTTCCACCTTTTTCTTCTTATCCAGGGGATTGACAAAAGTTTTATCTTTTCTTAAGCAAATTGTCTTTAATGAATTGAAGTTGTTTGTCCTTCTGAACATGTTAAGTATATTCTCAAATTCATATCCCCTAAACATAGCTGCATGATTGATCAGTTCAAGTTGAGCTAGCTCCTTCAAATCATGAATCTCAAGGGCATTTACTAGAGCTGAGTACTCTGTGAAGAATTGTACTAGCCCTGAGATTCTCTTCACCATGAACATGTTCCATGTGCTATCATACTTTCATGCTATTATCTTCTGATCTATCTTTCCCTTGGGAGTAGACACTCCTCTGATAAGTTCAGCAGTGGTCAGTCCTTCTTGCAGCTTCAACTGAGATGGTTCTGCAAACCATTCAGGGTATTTGTGGAGCACTGGGGCAAGTAGTTCTTGGTCTTTTATGTTCAACAACATGTCTTCAGCTGACATTCTGTTTCTGGGTTTGGTCTTTGTCAATTCTTCTTACAGTTTCTTGAGTTTATCTTTCTTTTCATTGATAAATTAAAATGTTGCAGCCCTTAATGAATTTGTCTTCATGTTGGCAATCTTTCCTTTTGTGAATCCCTGACTTGAGAGATATTCCTTCATTTCCTTATCAAAAATGTTATAAGGATTAGGAAATAATGATTCATGGGATGAGGTTGATTTCTTCATTTGTGAAAGCTTTTGTAGAGGACCCCTTCTTGGTAGTGGAATTTCATACCTTGTGGGTTTCTTCAAGGATGAGTCTTTGTGTTTTGGAGTGTCTGTTATCATTGTCTTCTCATATTCAGTGTCTATTATTGGTAGTGGAATTTCATACCTTGGTAGCAACAATTTCACTTTCTCTTCCTCCTCTTTCATTTTCTCATAAGTCATTGCAAACACTTCATCAGGATCATAGCCTTGATTGATAAAAAAATGGCTTTAATCATCAAGTCATCAGTTTGAGCTTTGGTTACCATATCTTCTACTAACTGTTCTTCTTTAATAGGACTGTCCATGAGAACATCCTTTTTAAATTCATTTTCATCAGCAATTTCTCGTTCTTCTAAATCAATTGCTCTGGCCAACTGTTTCAACTAAGCTTCTGCCTGCTCATGTTCTTCAAAAAATTCAGCAATTGCTGCTAAACTTCTTGGGTCATCTTTTTGTTTCTTTGATCGTTCTTCTTCAGTTATTGGTCTCTTGCCTTTAGCTTTTTCAGCCAGATACTTCCTCTTTCATGAGTAAGTTTGAAGTTGAGGGCTAGAGGTTTCAGTTTGATCTTCTAGTTCAGGGACCTTTTCAGGTATACTTGGCTCTTGATCCTTCATTTCACTTTGTTCAAGTACAGTTTTTCTTTCCTTTCTTGTTCATATCTTTCTTTTAGTTCCTATTTTTGTTCTTCAGTTAATGATATGGCAGAGACAATTTGTAGAGTTAATTCCTTTTCCAATGGTACTGGTGATTTGGGAATAAATACAATAGGCTTCGTCTAAGTTCTTTGATTGTTTATGAATTCCCAAAAATCATCATCAATGTTGAATTGTTCAGAAGCAAAACTATCCAAAGCACTGAAGAGTTCTTCAAATTCACCCTTTTCTGAGTCTGAATAACCACTGCTTCCAGAATACACTACCATGTCTAGGCTCTGGTCTTTGATCTCAGTTTGACTTTCATCATCCACTTGTTCTTCATTCTCATCATCATTCTTCACATCAGTTCTTTTGATCATCATTTCACGCTCGGATATTCTTTTGTTCTTGCTCTCAATTTCCTTTTCCAGTTTTTAGATGATATCAGCTTGTTCTTCTATGATGTTTTCTTGTTCCTCCATTGCAATAGTTTGTATTTCAAGAGTGTCTATATGTCCACTCACTTCTTCTCTTGAGTGTTTCAGTGCAGCTTTTAAATTTTCAATCTCTTTGGCTTGTTCCATTCTTTCAACTGCATATTTTTCTTTAAGATCTTTCAATTCACCTTCTTTCTCATCCAGTTCCAGGATTCTGTTATTTATGATTCCTGCTCTCCTGTTTAAAGTTCTTTCCATCCTTTCTACTTTGAGTAACAACTCAGTTATTAATTCATCTTTTTCATCAGGCCTATTGATGTTTGATTCAGCATAGCTCTCTGAAGGAGCAACCTCAGAAGGTTCTTTCACAGCTTTGGTTTGATCATGATGATCCTCCTCATCAGAAGATGATTTTGATGATTTGGATGCACTTGTTGATCCTTCTGGTTCAGCAGGGTGATCAAGTGATGATGGTAAAGGTTGGTAAGGAGGAATAGGTGATTGGTGTGATGATATTGGAGATTGATGATGTGGTGATATAGGTTGAGTGGTCATTGGTGGTGTTTGTTGTGGTGATGGAAGTGATGATGATTGAGGTAATGTTTGAAGAGATGGTTGTGTAGAAGGTTATGGTATTTGTTGTGGAGATGGCATTTGTGATGGTATTGGGGATGGTATTGGTGATGGTATTGGTGATGGTATTGGTGATGGTATTGGTGATGGTATTGGTGATGGTATTGGTGATGGTATTGGTGATGGTATTGGTGATGTATTGGTGATGGTATTGGTGATGGTTGAGCTATTGGTTGTGGAGGTGGTTGTGCTATTGGTTGTGGAGGTGGTTGTGCTTCACCTTCTTGGTGTATTTGTTGAATCATCCAAGGAAGAAGGGGTGAAGGGGCACCATTGTAGAAGTTCCTTGGGTCCTTCTTCTTGATGTACTTATAGGACCTTGCATCATAATGAGGAATGTTAAGTATTGGTCCTTCATTAACAATGTCATGAAATGATTCATTGATTAGACATTGAATGAATCTGGGGTACATTAGAAACTTGTATCTCAACCCTTCTTGAATGTTGGAGATTAGGCCATTGAATACATATGCAAACATGTTAAACCGTTTGTTGGTGCAGAGAGCACAGATTGCAGAAGATGTGAGGACTGGAATGTCATTCCATCCTGTTTTCCTTTTAGACAGACAATGTTGGAACATATGAATTAGGAATCTCCAAGGCAGATCCACTAATCCTTTGACTATCTGTTTGGCTTCATAACTCCCTTCATAACCAATTTCAGAGAAAAATGTGGTTATCTCCTCATCATCCAATTCCAGAGGATCATCTGCATTATAATTGAATTGCATACATCTTCTAACTGATTCTTCTGTGATCCTCAGAGTGAGTTCAGTGTTGATCTTTCCAGTTAGAGTTTTCACTCCATTTTCTTCAACCACTTCAGCTGATTCCCAGAAAGACCTGATGGGATTCTCCTTGATTGTTGGTCTTACTGTTATGGCATATGCTACCCTTGTGGTAGATAGGAATCTTATCATATCTCTGAGACCTTCTGCTTCAGGCACATCAGGGTTTAGATAACCACTGACGTTATGGAGCTTGCTCCATGTAAGGTTTGCCATGTAATCTGCACAAGAGACATGTGTGTTAGTTCACAATTTTGACTTTAATTTTTCTTTGATTTGTTAATGTGACTTTGATTTGTTTCACAATTTTCCTTTTCACATTGCTCTATTTTTCGCAGTAAACATGGTTATCATGGTTTTCAATATTAGTTGAATTCCTATTAATTTACATGTTTATTGACATTGAAAATGTGTATTACATCACATTAATTAGTTTGATTTTGGCGTTCTTCAATAATTTTTCTGGTTCATCGTTCGATTTAGGGTAACAGTTCAAGACTTAGGTTTTGGTTTCAAAATCTGTTGAACTTATACCTTATCTTCAAAATGACTACAGTTCATAATCAATGACAAGAATGTTTAAAGATGAAACACAATAAATCTTTGAATGTTTGTGATGATGATGATGATTGATGGTGGTGTACTGTAGCTTTGCGCTCGTCTCATTATAAGTTCTCTCAAATTTGAAATTATTAAATGACCTGTCCAAATTCATTTAAATAGTCAAATAATACAATTTGAAAAATTTTATAAGTTTACAAGCAGATACAGTGAACACTGTAGCAAATGCTGAAGGTTAATTTGTTTAATTTTGATCATCCGCATTTGTTGGCTGTAGCAAATGCGGAAGACAAACTTTTGACATGGACAGTCCGCATTTGACTTCTTTTGGTCATCCGCATTTGTGACTGTAGCTAATACGGAAGACAAACTTTTGACTGACTGTCCGCATTACTCTACTGTTACTAATGCGGAAGTTTTGTTTCTTAATGTTTTATTCTATCCGCATTTGTGTACTGTTGTAAATGCGGAAGTTTAAACTTGAAATTTTGGCTGTCCGCATTTGTGTACTGTTGCAAATGCGGAAGGTAAACTTGAAATTTTGGCTGTCCACATTATTTTTTATTTTATTTTTTTTACTGTTGCAAATGCGGAAGTTAAACTTGAAATTTTGCTATCCACATTTGAGTTATAGTAAATGCGGAAAAACATTGTAACAAATGCGGTTGAATTGCTTGTTTTACCATATTCGAATATGTACAGTAACACATGCAATAGAACAAATTCCATGTGTACAACTACAAATGCGGTTGACAAGTCAACACCACTGTATCAAATGCGATAGAGACTTGTTCATACGCATTTGTTAGCTGTATCAAATGCGGTAGAGTAAAATTCACATTCACTTCACACACTAATGCGGTAGAGTAAAATCATTATCCACATTAGTTGCACTTCAAAATTTATTGTTACGTGCATTAGTTACATGTATGGGTTACCTTCACCCGCATTAACTAATGCACTTACCTGCATTACCTTTTGAACTTAATCAAAGTTAATGTGATTGAATTGATTATTCATCTTATGAAGAGGTGTCCTTGATTGATTTTTCTTATGAAGTTGGCGTTGAAGTTGTCAATTTTTGCTTGGATTGACTTGTATGTTACAACTGATACAAGTTTCCCAATTTTAATAGATCCTGGGCTTATCATGCTTCTAAGAATCTGCATAAGCTAAGATATAATGGTATGACTTATTGCAACAACACCAACTAAAATTCCTTTTGTTTTGTTTTTCAAAGTTGAGTTAATAAATTAAATTTGAACTTACTCAAAAATTTTAAATTACTCCCCGTAAAGTTTATGTCCACATTTGGAGAGAAACTTTAAAGATTTTAAAAGTTTTGAATATCATTTTGATAATATTACTAATGAAGAGAAAAATCTCTTTGTAGGGATCATATCAATCTTTCATTACACATGTGCATCCTTTATGATTAAATGGACATGATTATGAACTTGAAGATTGAAGGTATGTTTGTCCTCTTAAGCTCATACATGGTTGATATTTTGATGCAAATGACTTTTATCATGTTTTGGTTGATTTATTATTCAATGTGTACCTCACACACATAAGCATGAAATGATCAACCCTCCTTATACAATGCATGGTAGACCTTTTTCACAAATTTTCTTACCAGGTTACTTAAGTCATGAAATCTCATTTTCACTAATCCTCATTGGGATTCTTTTAATTTGATCCTTTTTCATGTTGATCCATATTAGGATTCTTTTCACTTCATTTTGGAAGGTGATCCATGATAGGATTCTTTTGTTCATTCACTTGGAATGTATTACTTTGTTGATTCATCCAATTTTTTTTGGATGTGTTCCACATTAGGAATCTTTTGGATCATGACATCTGCACTATGTGCAAGTTTCATCAGGTCTTTGCTCAACAAAACAAAGATGAAACATGATGTGGTGAAAGAGATTCATAAAGTATCATTACTTGGTGTGTTTAGGCTACTACACACACATGCATTCAGATAAGCCAATACAGACCTGTACTTTGTGATGAGTGTTTCACAATTGAATATATCTTTAATTCATCACTGCATGTATCTTTTCTCCCAAGTTGAGCCTACCAACATATCTGGTAAGTCATTTCAGTCTTTTACATTTTGAAATTAAGCACAGTGAATGATATAACGACAGTGATTATATCATTTCCCTATATTCTTTTCTTCATAAGACTTGATTTCTTTTTGTGGTTTTTCTGATGTTTTAAAATATTTTTGATGTTTTTCATATTTTTTTACTCAAGGTTAATCATGCCAATTGACTGAACCAGAAATTCAAACCTACTAGGTTTAAATGCCTTGGTAAACAAATCAGCTAATTGATTTCTATTGGTACTTGAATCAATTTGATTAAACCCTTTTCAGCACAGTCTCTCAAAAAATGATATCTAATTTCAATATGTTTTATTTTTGAGTGCTGAACTGGATTATTAGTTGTAAAGACAGCAGTTGTGTTGTCAATAGAAATTGGTGTATGCAAAAATTTAAAACCATAATCAAGCATCTGGTTTTGAATCCAGAGAACTTGAGAGCAACATGCTGAAGCAACAATATACTCAGCTTCGGCTGTGGACACAGACACATTTGTCTGCTTCTTGCATTGCCAGGATACTAGTCTGGGACCAAGAAATTGACAACCGGTAGAAGTGGATTTTCTGTTGAAGTTGCATCTTCCATAATCACTGTCTGTGTAGGCATAGAGATTAAATTCTCCTTCTTTTGGATACCATAATCCGAGAGCTGGTTTGCCCTTCAGATATCTGAATATCCTCTTGACTATGTTCACATGTGATTCTTTTGGATCAGCTTGATATCTAGCACACACACAAACACCAAACATAATGTCAGGTCTACCGGCTGTTAGATACACAAGTGAACCTATCATTGATCGATAGTGAGTTTGATCCACTGATTTGCCTCAGGGTCAGGTCCAATATTAACTTTAGTATCTATAGGAGTTCTCATACACTAACAGTGAGCAAAGTGGAATTTCTTCAGCATGGTTTCTACATATTTTGATTGATTGATGAAGATTCCATCTGCTGTTTGCTGGACTTGCACCCCCAGAAAAAATGTGACTTCCCCTATAGCACTCATTTGAAACTTTGAATGCATAAGATCTTCAAATTCTTTGCAGAGTTGTTTCTTTGTCGAGCCAAATATAATATCATCCACGTAGATCTGGACTAACAGCATGTCTTTTCCTCTTATTCTTCTGAAGAGAGTCTGATCAATATTTCCTCTTTCATACCCATGTTCAAGAAGAATGGATGATAGAGTCTCATACCACTTTCTTGGATCTTGATGAAGACCATACAGAGCTTTGTCAAGCTTGTACACTCTGTGAGGGAAATCAGGATCTTCAAAGCCAGGTGGTTGACTTACATAGACTTCTTCAGCAATCTTTCCATACAAGAAGGCACACTTTACATCCATTTGATAAATAGTAAATTTCATGACGCAGAATATGCGAGAAAGATTCTGATTGCTTCTAGTCTGGCAACAGGATCAAACACCTCGTCGTAGTCAATTCCTTCTTCCTGAGTGTATCCCTGTACCACTAGTCTTGCTTTATTTCTGATGACTATCCCTCTATCATCAGTCTTGTTCCTGTACAGCCATCTGGTGCCGATAGGGTATTATCCATCGGGAAGATCTACCAGCTGTCATTCTTCTTGTTTCTTGAATTGGAGCAATTCTTCCTACATTGCTTCAATCCAACTATTGTCTTGAAGCACCTCTTTGATGTTTTTGGGTACTGTTTGACATAGAAAGCATGAGAACAAACAGATGCTTGCAATACTTGACTTGCTTCTTGTCACCCTCTCATTAAGATCACCAATAATGGTTTCAACTAGATGGTTCTTGTGTATTCTTGTGGTGGGAATGATGTCACCAGCAATAGTTACATCAAGATTGGAGACATTCAGTTCATTATGGTCAGAGGCACAATCATCTTGTATTGTTGTTGAATTATGAAGATTGTCAATTTCTATTTCAGTAACTGCTACATCTTTAGCAACACTGAGGTTGCTTGCATCATTTGAAGTACCTTGAGTTTCTTCTAGATGGGAAGCCTGTTTTTGACTTCTGCTCTCATGTGACAAGTCATCTGAGTGAGATGGTACCAGGCTAGGACCTTCTTCAGAAGAAACACTAAGGTTTTGTGACAAGTGTTTGATGGGATCAGCTTGAAGAGGAACATCTTCATTCATATGTTCATCACATGTAGGTGGAATCAATGGATAATTTTCTCTTCTTTCTAAAGTTGATGAAGTATCACCTAAATGTATATTTCCTGCATCAGACAAGTGAATTGGTCAAATGATTTAGTAAAAGTGTCAATATCAAACAACCAATCAGGACCATTTGTAGATTTAGGAAATGAATGTTCCTTGAATTGAACATTTGTGGATTCATTAATAATGTTCAGTCTAGGATTGAACACTCTATAAGCCTTTGAGACGGAAGAATAACCTACAAAAATCCGTCATCAGACTTAGATGAAAATTTTCCCAATGATCACGGGTGTTTAATATTGAGACTGGACAACCAAATGATTTGAGGAATCCAATAAATGGTTTCCTATGAAATATCAGTTCATAAGGTGTCATGTTACTTTCTTTAACAATCAGAGTTTGATTTTGCACAAAGCATGATGTGTTAACTGCTTCTGCCCAGAAGGTGATTGGCAGTTTAGCATCGGCTAGCATAGTTCTTGCTGCTTCAATCAGTGTTCTATTTCACCTTTCAGCTACCCATTTTGTTGAGGAGTTCTAGCTGCACTGAATTGATGAGCAATGCCTTTGGTTGCACAAAAGGAACTCATATTTTCATTTTTGAACTCTGTACCATTATCACTTCTTTTTATTTTGACTTTGAGATCAAGTTGATTTTCAATTTTAGTGATAAATTCTTGAATGATTTGGGATGCTTCATTTTTATGAAGTAAGGAACACCCATGTGAATCGAGAAAGTCATCAATGATCACTAAACAATATTTTTTCTTTCCCATACTCATTACATGAGTTGGTCCAAACAGATCCATGAAGTAACTTCAATGGAGTATTGTTAGTGTTCACCAGCTTGGTTTTGTGAGACGATTTATGTTGTTTTCCTTTGAGGCACGCTGAGCATTGATCAATAAAATTGAATTCCTTTTGAGGAAGACCAATTACATGGTTTCCTTTGACTAACTGTTCATATTTTTAAAGTTAGTGCCCCAAACGTCTATGCCAAAGCTGTGACTCATCAAATGATGCTTTAGACAAAAGCATATTTCTTCCTTAGGTGACGCAGAACACAGGTTTAACATATGTATTATTCTTCCTTGGAGTCTTTAAGACAACCCATTCTTCAGGAATCTGAAATCCAGGTTTCAGAATGTAGCAGTGAGTGTCTGTAAAGTGAGTGGAATATCTTTTGTCACAGATCTGAGATACGCTTAGCAGATTGAAATTCAGTTGTTCACAGTAATTCACTCTATCAAAGCTCAGCATCCCATTTGTCACAGATCCTTCTCCTGTAATCCTGCCACCTTTTGAATCTCCACCGAATGCCATAGTAGTTCCTTGTATGTACTTGAAATCATGAAGGAGGAACGATCTCCAGTCATGTGTCGGGAGCATCCACTGTCTACATACCATAGGCTATTAGACCTGTGTGGATGAACCTACAAACAAAAAGAACTAATTAGAATAAGGAACCCAAGCCATGATGGTCTTGGGTTTCCCGTTCCTATTCATGATAGTCACCTCCTGGTATTTCCCTCTGAATGGTGATTTAGATGAAGGTGATTTGGGAGATTTTTGGTAATGAATTGGTCGAGTCATCTCATCTACATCTACTGAGGATTTAGATGAATAGTGAAATCGTTGGTCTCTATTTCTTTGTAAAAATTTAGCCTGAGTTTCATTATCAAAAGTTGGTTTTTGCTTAGGAAGGTCAAGTTTGTGTTTCATTGTGAGATGATTTCTTTGACCCTTCCTTAAATCCTTCGAGTTATTGTGTCATTTGTTGATCTAGGAGTCCTAGAATGTGTATTATGAAGATGAGGTTTGACAGAATGCATCACAGTAGATGTTTTTAAGATGGGCTTGTGTTGTGGAATTCTCAACCCCTTCTGATTGAAGTAACAATCAGATGTATTGTGATTGTTCATGTCACAGATTGAACAATACTTGTTGAAATAGCAATTTTTGGTGGAGTGATTGTTCATATCACAGATAGAACAATATTGGTTGAAGAAGCATTTATCTTTCTTGTGATTGAACATGTCACAATATCACAATACATTGTATTTGTTTCTCGAATCAGATTTTTCTTTGAGTGACTCAACTGATACTTTCTTTGATGAGTCACTTTCTTTTCTTTAGGTGATGAATCAGAATCAGCCCTTTTTGTAGATTGTTTCACAATACTACTCTTGTTCAGTTTTCTGGGTTGTTTTTGTTTCTTCAACCTACTTCTCACCTCTTTCTCAAACTGGTCAACATGTTCTTTGTTATAGATATCAAACCAACTCTTGCCTTAATTTTGATGACTAAGGGTCAGATGAAGTTTTATGTGTTGAACTCAGTTTTACAGTTGGTTTCTTTTTCAGTGAAACCTTTTCTGATTTGCTTGAATTTTGTGAAGATACAATCTCATTATCAGAACTACTCTCAGTAGTGGGTTCACTGTTTTGACATATTTCTTTTTCCCTTGTAAAACAGATGGTATGAATTTTATAAAAGGTACAATTGTTTTTACAGGGCTTGATGGTTTTTTGACAATTACTGTCTTGTCAGAACACTCTTTGATTTTGATTGGGTGTCCTAACTTGATTTTGTCCTCATTGGTTTCAAAATAAACATCAGGTTTGTTTTGAGGATTTGTCACTTGTTTCACTACTGATTTAGCTTCCACAATTTTAGGTTCAATTGATTCAAAGAGTGATACAGAGTCAGGCATGACAATGTAATTGTCATTGTATGATGGAGGACATGAGTTGTACCCAATCCCTGACATGTCCTTTGGATCCTTTTGTGAATCCAGCATTTCTTGTAGCTTGACTAAGGACATTTGAAACTTTTCAAGTTTACTTCAGTCATAGATTGTTGAGCTTTAGCTTGAGCTAACTTTTCAGTAAGTAGCGCATTTTCAGCTGCAAGATTGTATTTCTCACCATGCAATTTTTCTATGTCAGAAATGAGAGATTTGATTTTGATTTCAAAACTTTTTAGTTCTCTCTTCATCATCTGACTTCACCTTTTCTTCTTTAATTTTATCTGCCAGTTATGATTGTGTTCTCTATACTCTTGTAATTCATTTATGCATTTCTCACTACAAATGTTAGTTTTTACCTCAGTAGGCATTGCAAATGTTCCATCATTGATATGAGCCATGAGAGCATGATTCTAGAATTGAGGCTTGACTTCTTCAGCATACACACTCCAGTCACATATCCATCTTGTTTGATCACAAGGGCACTGGCAGAAGGCTGACTGCTTGCATGGGCTGATTTGTCAGCTGTGGTTGATTCTGGTATGTTTGTTGATGATGAGAATGATGGTATTGCTGTTGTTGATTGTTTGAGTGATAGCTTGAATTGGGCTGTGAGGATGATTGACCAGGAGAGTTCCTTGAATGGTTGGTTCTTTTAGGAGCATTGCACTCTCTTGAGAAATGGCCAGTCATGCCACAGTTGAAGCATTTTACCTTGGATTTGTCATATCCAAGCTTTGTGTTCTCATTCAGGCTCAGCTTTCTTCCTTTTCTGAAGAATTTCTTTGCTCTCATGGTAATCATTGCCATTTGCCACTGTACATCCATCTCCTCAACATCATTAGGATCTAATTCTTCTAAATCTTCCTAATTAAATGGGTAGAAGTGAGTCTTCCCCAAGATATGCTTCAAAACTTGCAACAAAGGCATTGTAGGTTGCCTTTTGCTCTTCTGATTTTAAGTCTTCTGGAGAGATTGGAGGTGTAGTGGAGACTTTTGGTGCTTGTGCTGAAGTTGAATGATGATTGAATAATGGAGATGCAATGAACCCAATATTGTTCATTTGATCTCTTGATGAGATGAAGTCATCTTCCTCTGTGATGAAAGCATTTTCAACAGAATGTGATTCTGAAGGGAATTTGTAGGCTTCAATCAGTCTTGGCCCACTCAGATTTCTGCTTCGTTCATCAAGTTCCAAAGCTTCATCTTTGCTATCATAATGTCTAGAGTGGTACTCTCAAGATCAAGAGTATTTTTCAACATTGTGACATTTTGCTTCCAGCTTTCAGGCAGACTGTGAAGCATTTTCTTGTTGACTTCTTTAATGTGTATGAAACACCCATAATTTCCAAGTCATTGACCAACTGTACAAATCTGTGTAGTGTTTGATATGGATTACCTTTGGTGTGATGGAAGGTTTCATACTGATTGACCAGCTTGTCTTTGTTAATTTCAGCAACTTCACTGCTACCTTCACACATAATTTTGAGAGCATCCCAAACAGCTTTAGCAGTTCCATATTTTTCCTCTTTTCAGCACATCCATTTTGAGTGCTTGAGTCAAAATAGAGTATGCTTTAAGATCAATTTTGATTTTCTTATAGTCATCTTCATCCAGAGTTAAGTCTTCAATTGGTATTCTAGCAGTCTTGTATAGTGCAGCTTGAGCTGTTGATAGAGTAACAGGAATATGTGGACCCTTACATATTAAGATCCAAAAGTCAGGATCTACACCTGTGATATAATTTCTAAACCGTATTCTCCATTGTTTAAACTCAGATTTGTGTTTAAGCATGGGAGGTTTAGGTGTATGACCTAATTAAGAGTAACTGTTAGAATCCATGTTGATTTGTGTAAGTATAGATTTAGTTGATTTTAAGATTGATTGTGTTAGATGAGTCCGACTTGTTCAAGCAGTTCTGTTGACATTCAGAATGAGTGTTCTTGCTGTTTGACAGGAGTATTTTTGCTCTTTGCTAAGTAGAGATGATAATATCTACTAGTAGCAACTTGATTATCAGATCAATCGAGTTCTATTCAGTCTGTGCGTAGATCTGAAAGAGAATCGAGAGCTAAAGCTCTCATACCAATTGACTGGGTTTGAGTAAGAGTGATATTCTTACTGAGAATCGAATATGATAATCAAGTCAATGATTGAGCGACGGAAACAAAGATCAAAGAACATTCAAGCAAGAAAATTACTCATAAATGCTGTTTGTATTGATATATGAAAGTTGATAAGTTACAGAGAATAATTACAACAAAAATTCTCTATCTATCAACCGTCCCCTTAGTATGAGGTAAACTATTCTATTTATAGGCAAGACAAGATGCCTTTACAAAATGACTAAACTACCCCTGACCTATTACATGAGAAACTAGTCTAAGTCTTGATCCGCATCTCTGCTTGTTCATCCGCATTGACAAATGCGGATGAGATATTACTGATTAGCATTTCCATTTAATCATTAGCATTAGTATGTTGGTCATCCGCATTGGTTAATGCGGAGGAACAAATACTTGTGCGCATTTGGTTGGTCATATGCATTTGTCAATGCGGATGATCAAAGTCTTGTCCGCATCTTCTTTTGTTCTTCCGCATTAGTCAATGCGGAAGAGTAACTTATTCTTCAGCATAAGTATTATGTCTTCCGCATTAGTTAATGTGGAAGAGTAAACACTTGTCCGTATCAGATTTTTGTCTTCCGCATTGACTAATGCGGAAGATAACACTTGTTATTTTTCTTGCAGATCTTCATCCGCATTGCATCTTGGACTAGTGGGATTCCGGCTGAACAATCATCAATTCACCCATTGAGTTGGCATGTATGATCCTTTCAGGGTGCAACAATAATAATAATAATAATTTATAAAAGTTATTAAACTTAAAAATATTTAAAACTTCAAATTAAATAAGTTCAAGGGTTTGTTTTATCATTTTATAAACTTTAAATGAAAGTTTTATGCATAAAATAATAAGAAATCAAAGTTAAGGGACTATTTTGTAAATTGTAAACCCAACCCCCTTTTTTCCCTTTTTCTCTCCCCGAAAACCCGGTCACCGACCGGCCAATCTCGGCTGAGCTCCGATGACCATCAACCCTAAAAAATTTATTGATTTAAAAATCCTAATATGCTAACCGACTCGGATGGACATCTCGGACTCGAACCCCGTGATTTAATTGGACTTTAAAACTCGGTATTAAAGAGAACTGAACTAAAACAAACACCTCAATCAACTCTTAACTGTTCAACATACTAATTGTGATGATTAATCAAATTAATTGAACCAAATGTTTGGATAATCATTGCCAAGCTTAATGCATAGTTTAACTCGAGTTAAACAATCAATTAAACACCCAATTATAACCGAAATAATCGAACAAAAACCGAAACTTGCTCGGGACCTTAGCGTACAAATCGAAACTATATATGAGAAGGCAAATGTCCCTTTCGATCCCTTTCAACTCTCGGTAAACACAATTTATTCAAAACTCCACATGAACATCGATTCCAGACACCTTTTTCTTCGCAAGTGGACCGAGACTAAACCGAGCGTAATCACTTCAGTCTGTTTATAATCAAGTAAGTAAAATATACCTACATACTCCATTACACATAGGGATTAAAAGCCCTAAGTTTAATTCGGTTAAAACACTCGAATTGATGTTCAATTTGATTCTATTTGATTCTAGGGTGGTTCATGCAAAATTGGGGATTCTTTACCACTATGTTCTTATATTTTAATAACCATGATATACCACAACCACAACCCTGGTTCACTGGTTACCCACACGTATTCTATACCCGAGGTCCTGGTTTAAACCCGGCAACCTCAATTAATTTTTTAAAGCTTTTTCAGCCTTCAAAAAATATATAAAAATTTCTAAAAACTATAAAAAACAGTGTTATAAACTTTGTTTATTTTTAAAGCCGTTTAATTATTTTCTATAAATTTATTACTTAAAATACTTTATTATTTTTATTAAATATTTTAAACAAATGTTATAATTA
Organism: Flaveria trinervia; assembly: GCA_025506515.1. Taxonomy (NCBI): domain Eukaryota; kingdom Viridiplantae; phylum Streptophyta; class Magnoliopsida; order Asterales; family Asteraceae; genus Flaveria; species Flaveria trinervia. The sequence continues at coordinate 97,497,887 of CM046444.1, forward strand.
GTTTTATTTTATAAAAAATAGACTTTAAACAATAGTTTATACCATTAAATTATTATTGGTTCAGACGTTACCTTTAAATTATTGTTTAAATCATGATTATTTCAAATAGTTATAAAATTTTCTTTAAACTTTATATTTAAAATTTACAAATTATTACAAATGTTTTCCTTTTCATTTCTTTATATAAATATTCAAATAGTATACTTTTTTTAATTTATTTCAAGAAAATATAAGTGATTTCATTTGTTAATGCCCCAAACTCCACTTAAAATCCTAGTTCTCGTTAAATCGTTAATCTTATTATTAAACTTAAATTTTGTAAATATATACGTTTAGGTAACTTGTAAAGGAAGTCGTTGAAACATCGTCTATTATTCTTATTATCATCTTATACACATATACGTAATGTGAGTTTTCATGCCTCTTTTCTTATTTTTCACACCTTTTCGCGGTGGAACATGTTAACTTATCAATAAACATTTGTAAACATTTTGATTCTTGTAATGCACATGCAGTTCATTTTTATTTTTGTAATGGTTATTTGTATTATTGTAAGTTTTATATAAGATACATTATATGTTGACAATCATTTACTATTGCTAGCCTGACAACGTTATAAATCTATGGGCCTAACAGGGCTACTTGGTTCTAAAGCTGATGTTATTTCCGGCTCCTGATGACGTATGTTTGTTCATCATGGGAACCAAGTACACTTAGCTAATCGTTATATACTTGTAAACTTATTCTTGATCGATGTTTGATTGTATCTATATGTGTTCTATAAACTTGCGTAATTTATAACCATTGACATGAATTGCTACTTGTAAATCTTTATATATATAATATATATATATATTATATATATATATATATTATATTATATATATATTATATATATGTATATATATGTATATATATATGTGTGTATATATATGTATATATATATGTATATATATATGTTATATATATACATACATATATATATATGTATGTATGTATGTATGCTTAACCTATGGAAACTCACCAACTTTTATAGTTAACATTTTATTTTTAATATTTTCCGCAAATACTCAAGTTGATGATCTCTTATGTTATGTTTTATTCTTGATTGAGAATTATGGATGTAATTTGCATTTTAAAACTTATGATAATAATATTTTTAATTAATGATAATGTTATGTGGCTGTGAATAATCTTAACCCTCACATCTCGACGATTCCACCGTTAAGGTTGGGGTGTGACAATTATCTACATGTTTTTTCATCCGTTAGTTCACTAAAATACCCTCTTAACCAAAGGCTTGGCAAGCTGCCGATATGATGACCATGAACTCTGCTTCACATGATAATAATGCCATGGTAGGTTGATTTTGTGTGGACCATGTGATTATACCAAAATAAAAGATATGCCCGATTGTACTCAGGCTATTATCTTCATCCATATTGTGACTGCTATCACAATATCCAACTATTTATCGTTTACCCTTTGGTTGATAAATTATGCCCTTATTCAAGGTACTTTTGATATGTCTCATTACATGTTTTAATGCAACTGAATGGGATTCCTTTGGTTCTTAAGTAACAGAGATCCGGTCTAGAATGTAGTATCTCAAGCAACCCACTTGTCTTTAGTAAATCGTTGGGTGTACTAGTTTACCTTCTTGATCTTTTGAAAGTTAAACTTTAGGTTCAGTTGGACATTGAGTAGGACTACAATCAAGTAAACCGTTTTCTTTAATGATTCTTATCGCATAGCTTTTCTTGCTTTACAATTATTCCACTTTTAATTGTAGTTTCTTTCACTTTTGATCCGGTAATAATTAGATCATCTACATATACTCCAACCAAGAGAGTAGAACCATTGGTTAATCTTTGGTAAATGGCTTGATCTTGTGCACAATTTCGATAGTTTAATGTTTTGAGAGTCTTGTCTAACTTGGTGTTTCAAGCTCTCATGTTTTGTTTCAGACCTTAAAATTCCTTTGAGAGTTTGTACACCTTGGTCTCCTCTCCATGTTTGATGAATCCTTTCGGTTGAGTTACATACAAAACTTCTTTCAAGTCCCCATGTAAGAATTCCGACTTAACATCAAGGTGATGAATTTCCCACCTTTCATGAGCGACTAGAGCAATACGAAGTCGAATTGTTTTGATTCGGGCAACGAGAGCATACACCTCATCGTAGTCTACTCCATACTACTTAATGTACCCTTTTGAAACAAGTCAGGCCTTCTACATGGAAATCAGGCCATTCGGATTTCATTTGACTTTGAAGAGCCACTTGAGTCCTATAGCTGCCTTTTCAAAACAAGGAAGTGTAGTTAATTTCCACGTTTTGTTCCTTTCAATTGAGTCAGTTTCTACTTGCATGGCATGAACCCATTCTTTATGATCTTTAGCTTCTTCTTATGAGGTTGGCTCTTCTTCTTCTACCAATAGCATATCACCATGTACAATATTGTCGATTGACTTTTGAGGACGCACAGAAGTTCTGGATGATCATCTGGGCATAAAAGTGTCTTCTGTTGGGTTTGCTATATAGTTTTCTAGGCCTGCATATTTTACAAAAGGTTCAGTTTTTTGACCAGCTGGGCTCGGGTTCATGCTAGGTCTGGTATCGGTGACATTTGATGGGCCTTGAGGAGCATCTCAGTTCTCGGGTTGCTGGTAGTATTGGATCGGCCAGTTACTATCTGTATGTTTAGTGTCTGGGGAAACACTTAGTCAATTTACCCGTTGGGCTCATGTGCCACTATTTTGGCACATGGATAACCAACATCTACAATTCAACTTAATTTAATCCCCAAATCAACATTTATCATGTTTTATGCCTGGAACCTACATTCTAAGCCACAGAAATATATTCATCACATGATCATAATAATAAGATCATACAAATCAAACCCACCTGCAAACACATACACACATAGATACGGGTAAAAACATTCATACATATATTTCCAGCCTTAAATTAGTTAAAACATATAAAGAGGGGGTTCTAGAAATCAACTTGGATAAATTTCGAGTATGACTTCTTCAAGAGCCGAATGCAGTTGAGTTCGACCACCTAGAAACCCACCAAAGTACACACCCGAACACAAACAAACACATATAAGCATGTAACCGAGGCTAGAATTAGCCAAGAACAACTTAAAAACACCAATTCTTACCTTGATTCGATCCTTTTCTTCTTCTTCCTTCAAGATCCGAGAATTCTAGTTTTTCTCTCATTATAACCGGTTTCAAAAGGTGAAAGTAACATGGTAAGGACGGCCATTTTGCTTTATGCACCAACTTTTATTCTTTTTTCCTTTTTAACACATTTAGCCCTCAACTTGGGTTAAATTGTGTTTCTTCCTTGTTCAGCACTTTTATTCTTTCTTTCTCGTCTTTTAAAATTTCCATGTGTTACAAGTCCATCCCATTAAATAGGTTTCATCCCCGAAACATGTTATTCCTCAAACAGGTGTGGGTAATGCTACCTCATTTCTTCTGCAGTCTCCCACGTGGACTCGGATCCCTTCGTGTGCTTCCACTATAAACGCACTAGAGGAACCACTTTATTCCTTAACTTCTTTTCCTTGCGATCAATGATCGCCATTGGTTGCTCCACATAATTGAGTTGTTCGTCTACTTCGATATCCTCTAGTGGTACAACCATGACTTCATCGGCTATACACTTCCGCAGATGATATACATGGAATGTCGAGTGAATTCCACTTAACTCATTGGGTAACTCTAGCCTATAGGCCACATCTACTACTCGAGAAATGATTCGGAAAGGCCCTTTGTACCTTGGGCTAACCTTGCCCCGCTTCCTAAACTGAATGATCCCTTTCCAAGGTGAGACTTTTAGCATAACTCTATCTCCCACCTTAAACTCAATCGGTCTACGTCTCTTGGTGGTGTACGACTTATGTCTATCTTTAGTTGCCTTCATAAAGGCTTTACTCTTCTTAAGCTTCTTAGTCGTAGCCTCAATTACCTCGATACTTCCCAACTCCTTCTGTCCAATATCACCCTAAAAAACGGGTGTTCTACATCTTCGACCGTATAGCATCTTATAAGGAGGCATACTAATGCTGGCATGATAACTATTGTTATATGAAAACTCAGTTAATGGTAAGAGGTCATCCTAACTTCCTCCAAAATTGATGACGCATGCCTGAAGCATATCTTCTAGCGTCTGAATTGTTCTTTTGGAGTGGCTATCAATCTGTGGATGATAAGCCGTGCTAATGTGTAACCTCGCCCCCATTGCATCATGAAATCTCTTCTAAAACTTAGATGTAAACTGAGTGTCACGATCAGAAACAATAGACACCGGTACACATGATGAGTTACAATCTCCTTGGTGAATAGATCCACTAATCTTTTAGAGGAGTACATCTCACGGATTGGTAGGAAGTGAGCACTCTTCATTAGACGGTCTACTATCACCCAAATAACATCATACCCTGTCGCGGTACGTGATAGCTTCGTAAGGAAGTTCATGGTGATATGCGTCCACTTCCACTCGGGTATATCCCAAGGTTGGATCTTCTTGTACGGCTTCTGATGCTCGGCCTTCACTTGCAAGCAAGTAACGCACTTACTGACATACTTTGCTACATCACGCTTCATACCAGGCCACTGATAATCTTTCTTCATATCGTGATACATCTTTGTAGCACGGGGATGGATAAAGTATCGAGTTTGATGAGCTTCTTCCATAATCTTCCCATGTAGATCCCAATAACATGGAATTATTCGAATCGGGTTCTAACACGAAGTGTGTTTTCACCTAACTCCGCAACTATGCCTCTCATCCTTTCGAAGTTAAGACGATCTTCTTTCAACGCCTCGTCTTGAAACTCCTTGACCTGCTTCAACACGTTTGAGGTTATTACTAACTGATAAGCTGTTGGACCAAAGAACCCATGAGCCTGATCAGAAAAACCTCTAAGTCCCACAGACATCACAACAACTGCCGAAGACTTGATCAGCTGTTTGACAAAGTCTGAAGACTTCAACAGCTGAAGACTAAAGTACTAAAGACTTCAACAGCTGAAGACCAAAGTCTGAAGATCAACAGCTGAAGAACAAAGTACTGAAGATCAACGGCTGAAGTACAAAGACTGAAGACATCAATTGATCACAACAGCTAAAGTTCAAGTACAAGTACTGAAGGCTTCGGAGTTTGTTACAACAGCTGAAGAAGCATTCTTCAGTTGTTGTGATCGTTTCCTTTCAGTAGTTTCTTTTTGTTTCAGTATTTGTAAAACGACTGAAGAGCATGTTCTTCAGTTGTTGTAGTTTCAGTAGTTTTCTTTTTAGTAGTTGTAGTGACAGTTAACACTTAGTATTTTTGTAAGAAGATGTCAGCTGTTTTGACATCTTCAGTAGTTGTGTTAACTTTCAGTAGTCTGAATAATTCTGTTAGATGTCACTATCAAATGACATCAGCAGATGTCATATCTCCTATATAAGGAATGTTCCACCACGACATTCTTATATAAGGGATGATTGACCTGATTGTATGTGTGACATTTTGCCACCACGAAAGCGCGTATTGAATGAAATCTTTGATTTGCAGAATTCTTTCTATAATCGTTTGTTCTTACTTTGAATATCAACTGTATTCTTGTGAATTGTCTAATTCATTGTTTGATTTCCGCTGCAATACTCTCTAATCAATCAAACGTAGATCTCTGATCCTAACAATTGGTATCAGAGCAGGTTAATCATTGATCAATCTAACAATTGACCATTGAAACTGCTAATCGATATCTGCATTTGATTGAATTGGCATATTTGCAAGAATTGGATATAGTTAAATTGAATTTCTGCTACTTTCGTTTTATTGCTTTCTATTTTCTCTTGGTTGAATTTGGTTGTTGTGTTCTGTTCTAAATCTGTTAAAACTTAATTGATTTTGGTTGAATCTGAGAATGACTACTCCTTCTAATGACCCTCACAATACCGGTTCTTCAACCAAGCCTACGATGCTGGTTAGGACTGAGTATAACATATGGCAACGAAGAATGCTTCATCACCTGTCTGTTAATAGTTCAGGTTGTTGGACATCAGTGGTACATGGTCCACATAAGCCTATGGTGAACAATCTGGAAACCAATCAAATGGTTTCGAAGAAGAAGGACAATACTCAGATGATGATTGGAAACTGTTTGAGATTGATGCTAAAGCCTATGGAATTCTGGCCATGGCACTGCCGAATGAAATCTATTCAGGGCTTATGCATCATGAAACTGCTCATGACCTCTGGAAGGCACTGAAGGAAAAATTCGGTGGAACTGATGAGGTCTTAGCAAACAACAGAGAAATCCTTGCCCAACAATATGAAACATTCTCTCATAGGAAGGGTGAGGCACTGACTCAACAGTTTGAGCGTTTTTCCAGTTTGATCTCTGAGCTAAAAATGGTCAAACATGAATATACCAATAGCCATGAACAACAAATTCCTTAGATCACTGCCTGAGAGATGGGACACATACACTATTGTCCTACGCTCTAGTGCAAATCTGGATAAACTATCTCTCACCCAACTTCATGGGAAACTACTTACATTTGAGAGAAGATAGAGCAGAAAAGGAAACTGGCATCATCAGGAAAGCTCACTGATGACTTTGTACCAGGGAACATTGCCTTGGTTGGTCATGAGTCAGAATATGCTGCATCTGAAAGTAATTATGATGAGCATATAGATTTCTCTTCAAATAGTTCAGATCATGCATTCGTTGGTGTTGATAGTCACTCAGGCTGTAATAGTGACAATTTATGTTTTATCATGGATGATTTGAAAGGAATAGCTGATGATGATCTAGAAGAGATGGATATTCTGAGCCAAATGGCCTTGATTAATATCAGATCTCAGAAGTTCTACAAGAGGACTGGCAGGAAATTTCCAGGACTCTCTGGCAAAACCAAAGTTGGTTTTGACAAGAGTAAGTTGAGGTGTCACAAATGCCAAAGGCTTGGACACTTCGCAAGAGAGTGTAGATCATTTGGATCTAACTCCTCTGCACCCTTGTGACATTTCCAAGCACTAGTCCACAAAACAGGGGGCAACATCCTGCTAGTTCTGGTCATCATTCACAACCTGTTTCGCCTGCATATTTTGTCCCTCAGGGTCCAATGTCATATCCGTATCCCTGCTATTACATGCCTCAGCCAAATCCAGTTCAAGTTCCTACTGCACAACAACCACAAGCATTACCTGAGCCTCTACCATCTCAATCACAACCTCATCATAGCTTTTTCACCCCTGGTAATGTTGATTGGAGCAGTTTACCAGATGATCTCTCTGGTACTGAGCAATTATTTACTGGTGATGGTCAACATGGTGGTGAACATCCTTTTGGGAATCTAGCTCTCGGGGCTCTGGAATCTACTGAGGGTTCATGCTCCAATGCATCTTCTTCACAGGTAACCAGGTATCTTCTGAGGCTAAGGCCAAGCTTTGTTCTGAATCTTGCATAGATCATTTGTCTCTATTAGAGAAGCAAATGTAGCTGTAATTAATCAATATGTAGAGCTTGAGCAAACTATTTCCAAAAGAAAAGCTGAATACGAGTCTGTCCTTAAGGACAAAGATGATGAGATTTATATGCTTAAATGCCAATTAAATGATGAAAAGGCTAAGCTAGAGGTCATTCTTGAGAACCATAAGGAACTCAAAGAAAAACTTGCAGTTACCCAAGTGAGTGTGACCGTTGGGTGTCATCCTGCAAGGGATTTGAAATGCTGCTTAGTAAGCAATCTGCTTCGAATGTGAAGTTTGGAATTGGTTACAACCATATTGCACCTCCAACAGATTTTACTCCAAAGTCAATAGTAAAATCTGAAAGTGAAAGCAATCTCCAAACCACTTATCATGTGCATCATCCATAAGTGATCTCCCAAAATCACAAGATGAAATAAGGGTGATACCTCAGCAAGTAAATTGGCTGATGGGTTAACTACTGATAAGCACATGAAGCTGAGTATTTCAGATGTTGTCCCTCAAAGTAACTTAAGTACTGAAGGGCAAGTTACAACAACTGAAAAGCATTTCAAATCAGCTGAAATAAATGGATAACAACTGCTGACAATGAACAGCTGAAGAACAACTCTTCAACTGTTACAGATTCTTCAGTACTGAACAAAATTACTGAAAGAGGAAAGATCTGAAGAGCACACCTTCAGTAGTTTCCTCATCAGCAGTTGATCAATCCAAGATGAAGAATAAGCCATGTGAAATATGTGGTAAATTCAATCATCTTTCTGATGAATGTTGGTACAGAAAGGGTTCCAAACTCAACAGAGATAAGCTCATTAAAATCCAGATGGATGAAATGAAAACTGAGTTTGAGACTAAGTTTGTACCACAATCATTCCATTGTGATAAACCAAGCCTTCAACCAAATTCAAAAAGAAGGATAAGGTTAATCACAAAACAGTTGATGGTGCTCCTCATGATAAAATCAGACTAAGTCTGTTAATTTTAAGGAGGAAATGGTGGATCACAGGAACTCATCAAACACAAGTACTGATATGTCACAAGAGCTGAAAGCTTTGGCTACAAATCAGACAGAACTTGTTATGATGGTTCAGCATTTGTTGGGGAGAGTTAACCAACTAGATGCACCTGTGATGAAATCACTAAAAAGGCATTCCAAGCCCAAATCCAAGGAATCCATCTCAGCACCATCTCCTTCTTCAACTGTTAATCATAAGAAACAAGTTATGGTTGCATCTGTTGATGAAAACAGACCCAAAACCAAAAAGGTTTGGGTCTCAAAATCTAACTAGTTCTCTTTTACGTAGGGTTCTTCAACATGCCAAAGGAGCATCTAGTATGTGGACAGTGGAGGATCTATGCATATGACTGGGAGCAGTTCTCTTCTTAATGACTACTCTCAAGGAAAGAGGGATTTGTTTCATTTGGAAATGATGCTAGAGGTTACATCATTGGGAAGGGATAGTGACTAATGGACAAATCCGGTTTGATGATGTCAACCATGTAGAGAATCTCAAGTATAATCTACTGAGTCTCAGTCAGATGTGGGATAAAGGGCATGTTGCACTTTTCACAAGCCAGAACTGCAGGATTCTGTCTTCCCAAGTTCTGAGGCTGATTGACAAGGTAATGGATGAACATACTCTCCTGAAGGCCAATAGGATCGGAAGAGTGTATGCCTTGGATTTGTCAAAGAAGATTGATTTGAAGGGTCATCCATGCCTGTTCTCCAAAGCCTCTCTTCAGGAATCTAAACTATGGCATAGAAGGCTGGGTCATGTCAATCTCAGAAACATGAATCAGCTGATTCACAATCGTTTAGTGAGAGGTTATCAATAAAGGAGTTCCACTGTGATGAAGCCTGCACTGCTTGTTTGAAAGGAAAACAACACAAAGTCTCATTCCCTCCCATTGAAGAACCTAAGTCCACTGCCTGCTTGTAGTTACTGCATATGGATCTATTTGGTCCTGTGAGAGTGACGAGCATGGAAAGAAGAAATACTGTCTGGTAATTGTGGATGATTACTCCAGATTCGTATGGACTTTCTTTCTACATTCAAAGGATGAGTTGCTCAGAAGATTACAAACTTTGTGTTGTATGTTGAGAAGCAGTATTCCCTATCAGTCAAGTGTATAAGGAGTGACAATGGTACTGAATTCAGAAACCATACACTTGATGATTTTTATCTTTCAAAAGGAATCAAAAGGTAGTTTAGCATCCTAAGGACTCCAGAACAAAATGGAGTAGTGGAGAGAAAGAATAGAACTTTAATTGAAGATGCAAGGTCCATGTTGGCTGACTCTGGTTTGCCTTGACCTTTTGGCTGAAGCTGTTAACAAGCTTGCTATGTGCAAAATAGAGTGTTAGTAAATTAGAGGTTGATGACACTCCATATGAAGCTCTACATCATTTGGCTCCTGATTTCATTCTTCAGAGCCTTTGGATGTCCTTGTTTCATTCTCAATACAAAGGTCAACTCACAAATTTGATCCTAAGGTGGATGCAGGGTATTTTGTAGGTTATTCATCCACTTGCAAGGCTTATAGAGTCTTCAACTGCAGAACAAAGATAGTTGAAGAAACCTTGCATGTGAAATTCAATAAATCTCCTAAGGATAAAATTCCACAAAACCCTGTGGAGTTGTTTGATCTAGACATACTACAATATGCTCCTTATCAAACTCCACCTGTTGCACATCATGTGGATAAATCATCTTCTGCAGCAACTCTTCCACCTGGTGGTACTGAAGATGATGATGATATCAGTACTCACCTTTTCAAGTTCAGTGACCAACTGCCTGAGTCTGCTAAACTTGATGTTCCTGTACCTTCAGCAGCTCCATCCTACAAATGCTGATGAGATTTCTGATTCCTCTACATCGTTTGATTTGCCATATAATACTTGGTTTCAAGAATCTGAATCAACATCTGCCGATGCTGAACCGACTACAAACACTTGCACTGATCTTATTGTGCACCAAGAGCTGAAGAATCACCCCATGTCTCAAATCATTGGTGGTATCAATGCTGGCGTCCCAACCAGAAGTCAATTGTCTAACTTGTGCTTCTATGCTCTTTTCATCAGTCAACAAGAGCCAAAGAACTATCATGTTGCTTTGAGAGACAATGGATGGGTGGAAGACATGCAACTTGAGCTACTCAGTTCAAGAAACAGCAAGTGTGGGAACTGGTTCCTCTACCCCCAGGTAAGTGTGCAATAGGCACTAAATGGGTGTTTAGGAACAAAACAGATGAAAATGGGCTTATTGTTAAGAACAAGGCCAGACTGGTTGTCTAGGGGTTTTCACAGAAGAAGGTATTGATTATGATGAGACCTTTGCCCCTGTAGCCAGACTGGAGGCAATTAGATTGTTTTTAGCCTATGCTGAATTTCACAATTTTAAAGTTTTTCAAATGGATGTTAAAAGTGCATTTTTATATGGTAAAATAAAAGAAGAAGTTTATGTATGTCAACCACCAGGTTTTAAGGATATAAACATCTAGATTGGGTATACAAGCTTGATAAGGCTCTTTATGGGTTGAAACAAGCTCCTAGAGCCTGGTATGAGACATTATTAAATTTTCTTCTTCAAATATTTCACTAGAGGCTCCATAGATAAAACTTTATTCATTAAGAAGGTGGATCAGCATAAGCTACTTGTTCAAATTTATGTTGATGATATTATTTTTGCATCCTCTGATCCCCAGTTGTGTGATGACTTTACCAATTTAATGCATAAGAAGTTTGAAATGAGTGCAATGGGAGAATTACAGTTCTTTCTAGGATTGCAAATCAAAGAAAACGCTGATGGGACTTTCATTCATCAGTCTAAATATACAAAAGATCTTTTGAATAAGTTTGATTTACATAATTGTAAGCCCTGTTCTACTCCCATGTGCAACACCACACAACTCGATGCAGATCAGAAAGGTAAAGTTGTTGATGAAGCACTTTACAGATGTATGATTGGGTCCTTGATGTACTTAACAGCTTCTAGACCAGATATTATGTTTGCAACGTGTGTTTGTGCTAGATTTCAGACTGCTCCTAAAGAGTCTCACTTGATTGTAGTCAAAAGGATCTTTAGATATCTGCAAGGCACACAATCTCTAGGTTTATGGTATTCCACTGGACACTCTTGCAAATTGGTTGCTTTTTCTGATAGTGACTATGCAGGGTGTAAGTTAACCAGAAAGTCAACTTCTAGTGGATGTCAATTCCTAGGCAACTGTTTGATTTCTTGGTAGAGTAAGAAACAAACATCTGTTGCTAATCCACTGCTGAAGCAGAGTACATTGCTGCTGCAAGCTATACTTCTCAGGTACTCTGGCTTCAGAACCAACTTTTGGATTATGGCATTACAGAGACTAAGACTCCATTATTAATGGATAGTGCTTCAGCTCTTTGCATTGTCAAGAATCCTGTCCAGCACTCTAGGACCAAACATATAGAGAACAGACATCATTTTATTAGAGACTGTTTTGAAAAAGGTCTGATTGATCAAAAGTTTGTGCCTAGTGCTGATGAGCTTGCAGACATTTTTACTAAGCTTTTGGATAGTTCGACTTTCCAAAACCTAGTATTAAGGCTTGGTATGCTGCAGCTAGAATAAGTGATAACTACTGATGATCTCAGTAAATAAGTACTGATGATCATTTGTAACCATATAACAAATAAGTACTGATTCTGTTACAAGATCTGATACAGTCATAACTACTGATATAAGTAAAAACAGATAAGTACTGACGTCCTATGAAACAACTGAAAAACAACCAAAAAGACTGATGAGTAAGTGTTGAGGATAGTATGAAACAGCTGAAAAGCTATGAATTGACGAAAACTACTCATGAGAATTTTCTCTTCAGTTGTTTCTAAAACGGCTGCTTCATCTTAAACAACTGATGACAAAACCACGTCTTTAGTAGTTTCACAACTACTGATGACTAATACCACGTCGTCAGCTGTTTACAGCAACTGATGACAAAACCATGTCTTCAGTAGTTTCACTACTACTCATGACTAACACCACGTGGTCATTGTTTCCAACATCTGAAGCTAAAACCATGGTCTTCAGTAGTTTTATAACTACTGATGCTACAACCAAGACTTCAGTTGTTTCAACCTCTGAAGGTTAATACCACGTCATCAGTCGCTTAAAACTACTGATGACTCATACCAAACCTTTCAGTTGCTTTATAACCCATACTTATAAATACCTTGTCTTACAGAGCTTCATCATCTCAAACCTAACGTTCAAAAACTCAGAACCTTCTCTCACACATCAGTGGCGAACATGAAGCTTAAACCACGACACAACTGTGTTGCTTACCTTACCAAATCACCCTTCTGGACAAAGTTGATAATGCCATTGATCTAATGATCAACTCTCCATACAAAACGGCTTTCCTTCTAAATCATACCATTCATGCCGAATCTCTCCATCAGTTCTGGACGAACGTCACCCTCATCACTGGGGAGAATGACACCGACTCACTCCAGTCGTTCGTCAACAATCATGAGGTGGTCATCACTCTAGAAATCCTTCGCCAAACCCTACAACTGGATGATGCCACTTTCCCTACTGGGTATCCAAAGGGCACCACTGATCTATCATTTGCCCAACATGGATACCAGGGTAACCTTAGTGCCTCTACCATCCTGAAGAAACATTTCCATGATGCGGAACGACTAATTTTTCATATGGTGAATGTATGCTTAGCTCCTAAGACTTCTTCTTGGGATCAAATGTCGACGAGGTGGCAACAGTATTATTCTCTATCCTTGACCAACAACACTTAAATTTTTCTGAAATATTATTTCTTGAACTCAAGGATATGGCCTCCAAGCCTATAGCTAACTGATGGATATTATATCCTCGGTTCCTAATGGCCATTATAGTAAACCAGCTGAAAGCTGAGGGACTTGTTGGCCTTGGAGTCCCTGCCACGGTTGTATTGCCTGAAGTATACTCCAGGCACAACTCAGACCAGTCACTCAAACTGGCTGCCAAACTACGAAAACCCACGCACCTGGAACCCACAGCCACCACCTGCAAATCCATTGTCCCCACCAAACCCAAACCCAAGAAAGCCAAAAAGGCTACTTAGGGAAATGAGTCCCCTGAGGGTGCCCCTGCAACACAAACGCAGGTTATATCTACTGGTCATAACCCCCCAGTAGATACACGGACTCACTCACCCTCAACCGCTCAGGTTTCCTCTCAACAGGAGCCTGTAGCAACCATCTCTGGGGCACCTATACATCTGGAACCTTCCTCACTTGAGGAGGTTGCCATTGAAATGCACCACTCTCCCCGGGTGCATACTGCCTTCACACCCTCTCCTACTGAAACCGCCCCCCAAAGTCCTACCATAATAATTGCCAAAGTACTGACTCAGTTGCATTCCTCACCTCCTTCCCAGATACCAATCAAAACTGGGATGGCCTCAACCATTGAGGGGGAGGACCAAAGTGCTTCTGACACCCCACAGCACAGGGTTTACCATATTCAATCTCCAGGTGTAGAAACGGAGATTCGAATTTCTGGTGAGGCTGCCACTTCTCCTGCTTCAGCATATGATCAGGCTGAAGTTGGTAACATTCATAAGACCTCACCAGAGGCAACTGCTGATGAAGGACATGGTCTTGAGGCAGGAAGTCCCTAGTACCATGACCAAGGGGCACGTGCTACTACTGATCTACACACAGAGCATGTTCACCCTGATTCTATCAGGAGGTCAGGTGATTCAGTAAACACTGATGATGACCTGGGCTTCTTTTATGATGTTTTAGCCCAAAACACCATCCTCGAGGATGAGATGAGCAGACTCAAAGAGCTGCTTGCCAAAATTTCTCAGGATCAAAGACCATCTACCCCTCAAAACCCACAGATGGCACCTTCCTCTGAAGGTCTCCCATACACTGAGCCACTCCAACACACTCAGCCACCTGCCTCTGCTTCTGGCATTATTTCACAGGGACAGAACCCCCCTGAGCAAATTGCTGCTATCTTTCAACATTCCTTACCTCTCATCACATCAACTATCACTGATATGGTGCTTAAAACCCTTGATAAGAGGCTTCCCTCAGTTTTACAACCCTTGATAGAGGATGCTGTGAGTAAAAGGCTTTCTGACAATCAACCCCTTGCAACCAATGCAACCAAAAACGGGGAGATTCAGTCAGTGAAAGCAAAAAGAAAGAGGATTGCAGATAGGAAAGAAACTAAGAAGGAGAAGGTGAAGGATGCTGACATGGAGAAGGTGACTGAAAGTACTAAAGACTTTCATGTCACATACAAGAAAAGGAAGAATGAGAAGGAGACTGACTTGGAAACAATGGTGAAGAAGGCTGATGCCGAACAGAACCGATCAATGGATAACATCATTGATCAGTTGTTTAGGCAAGGTCACGACACTGAAAAACTTGACTCAGAAATCAGAAGACTAGAGATTCAAGAAATCCAAGCTAGATGGGCAAGTTATGATGTGTTGGAAAGGGAAAGGCTAGAAATCATGATCAGGTTCATAGCGAAATATCTGGGTAGATCATTGATTGAGATCAAGGCGTGGTCCAGGGATAGCATCTTGGCAATAACCACCAAGATCTGTTCGTTTGAAGTATACACCAAAGGATTGGTTATTGAAGCCTTAAATGAAGCTGGTGCTGGGAGCAAGACTGAACTAGTCAAGCAATCTAAAGCCGACCTCACATCAAGAATGCTAGAATAGCCTGTCAACATTCCCACACCAAAACCACCACAACAACAACCCACTAAACCAATTCCCTTACCTACAAAACCAGTAGCCGATGATGTACCCTAGAAGAGGAAGAGAAGGGTACTGAGGCTAGAAGAAGAAAGGAAGATAATGATGAAGATGAAGATAGGCTGCCAATCTCAGCTATTATACAATTGCCTAAGGCCACAAGTCACCTCCCAACAATTACTTCGAAACTCAAAGACAAATTGTGAAAGTGAAGCTAGAAGAAGAAGAGCTTCATAAACAACATGATGAGGAATTGTTGAGGAGGGTTGACAAAGCATATGCTGCCACATCTTCAATCATCAACATGAAGAAGCATGCTCTCAGATTATACACTCTTAAACATACATTTCAATATCAAAAGGAGAGAGTGAGGATTTGGCCTGATCCCAGGGTGTCTCATAGGATTCACAAGAAAAACATTCCACAGATATACATTGGCCAAGTGAAGAAGATTGTAGATGAAGTGATCTCACTGGTCTTTGTAGTGTCACCCTGGGAAATCCTAGATGACTTCAAGAAAGCCTATAAATCTAAACTGACCCCACAAAAGATGCTGGAAAATAAAATGGTGAAAAAGGGGTTAGTATATAAGAGGCTTGAGGAAGTTAGAAAGAATGAGCTCCAGTTGTTCTTAGAGGGTAATCACCCAGATGAATTTGCTTATGGAGTAATAACAACTGTGGAACTCAAAAATAGGAAACAGGTCAAATACCTATCTGAATATTATGGGCCAGAATCACTTTTTAAGGAGGAGCTGAAGAGCTTACCATGGAGGAACAGATAACCTTCCTTGAAGCCTATACAAGGGAGTCATACAGACTCATTGTTTGGAAGTAGATCTCATGGATGGGGTAACAGCTCTGTGTCCAATTCCCCAAGACAGAGTTCCCATTCATCCTTTGCCAAACAGATCATTGAGACTTCTTCCCAGGCCTGTGCTTACATGGGTCACTTCTGAGCTAATCTAGAAAACAAAAAGACCAAATCTTTCTGCCATAATAAGTGGGTCATCTTCAATAAATTTAGAGGTTTTGGCTGCATTGGTTCAGGGGGAGTTTGTTGGACCAAAAGAACCAATGAGCCTGATCAGAAAAACCTCTAAGTCCCATAGACATCACAACAACTGCTGAAGACTTGATAAGCTGTTTGACAAAGTCTGAAGACTTCAACAGCTGAAGACTAAAGAACTGAAGACTTCAACAGCTGAAGACCAAAGTTTGAAGATCAACAGCAGAAGAACAATGTACTGAAGATCAACAGCTGAAGTACAAAGACTGAAGACATCAGCTGATGACAATAGCTGAAGTTCAAGTACAAGTACAAGTACTGAAGGCTTTGAAGTTTGTTACAACAGCTGAAGAAGCATTCCTCAGTTGTTGTGATGGTTTCCTTTCAGTAGTTTTCTTTTTGTTTCAGTATTTGTAAAACGACTGAAGAGCATGTTCTTCAGTCATTGTAGTTTCAGTAGTTTATTTTCAGTAGTTGTAGTGACAGTTAACACTTAGTATTTTTGTAAGAAGATGTCAGCTGTTTTGACATCTTCAGTAGTTGTGTTAACTTTCAGTAGTCTGAATAATTCTGTTAGATGTCACTATCAAATGACATCAGCAGACGTCACATCTCCTATATAAGGAATGTTCCACCACGACATTCTTATATAAGGGATGATTGACCTGATTGTATGTGTGACATTTTGCCACCACGAAAGCGCGTATTGAATGAAATCTTTGATTTGCAGAATTCTTTCTATAATCGTTTGTTCTTACTTGAATATCAACTGTATTCTTGTGAACTGTCTAATTCATTGTTTGATTTCCGCTGCAATACTCTCTAATCAATCAAACGTAGATCTCTGATCCTAACACAAGCCTTTAACCGAATCAATTTAGGCCTCTCCTTTCGGCTAAGGGCATCCACCATCACATTGGCCTTGCCCGGATGGTAATGGATCTTGAAATCATAATCCTTTATGAGCTCCAACCATCTCCTCTACCTCATATTCAAATCTTTTTGCTCGATAAAGTTCTTCAAGCTCTTGTGGCCTATGAAGATGGTGCACTTCGTCCCATATAAGTAGTGCCTCTAAATCTTTAACCGAAGACCACAACTGCTAGCTCCAAGTCATGAGTAAGGTTATTAACCACATGAACCTTCAACTGTCAGGATACGTAGGCTATAACCCTCCCTCGCTGCATTAACACGCAACCCAAGCTCAAGTAGGAAGCGTCTGAATACACCACCAAATCCTCGCTTCCTTCGGCTAATGACAAAACAAGAGCTTGAGTCAACCTCATCTTTAACTCTTCAAAATCTTTCACTTGCTCTTGACCCCATACAAACTTCATGTCCTTACCAACCCTAAGAAACTACGAATCTCAAATGGCATCTTTGGACACTTCCATTGCATCATAACTTCCACCCTTGCCGGGTCTATCATAATCCCTTCCAGATTCACCACGTGACCCAAGAATTGAACCTCACAAACCAGTACGTGTACTTAGAGAACTTAGAAACTTCTCCTTCCTCAATGTTTTTAACCCTTCCCGGATGTGACCGGCGTGCTCCTCCTCACTCTTCGAATAAATCAGGATATCGTCAATGAACACAATCACTGATTTATCCAACATCGGCCTACACACTCAATTCATCAAATCCATAAAAGTAGCTAGCGGTTAGTTAACTCACGGAAGTCGATGCAAATCCTCATACTACAGTCCTTTTTCTTAACAAATAATACCGGAGAACCCCAAGGAGAGATACTCGATTTAATAAATCCCTTGTCAAGCAACTCCTGCAGTTGCTCCATCAATTCCTTCATCTCGGTCGGAGTCAATCGATATGGTGCCCTAGCAACAGGTTGGGCATTGAGTATCAAATCAATTTGAAACTTGATCTCGTGATCCGATGGCATACTTGATAAATCTTCTAGAAATACACATTGGAACTCACACACAACCGATACATCCGACAAATGTTGTGTTGGCATATCTACTTCATTCACGTAGGCTAGGTAGGCACTACATCCATGACTCGTGCACTTTCCTACCACCGCCATCGAAATCACCTTCAGAATCGTCATAATTTGATCACCATAGATCATCACCAAACTCCCGCTAGGCGCTGTCAGTCTAATCATCTTCTTGCGCCATACAATATTCGCCTATAGTCTGCTAACCATTCCATTCTTATGACTACATCAACCCACCTAAGGTCATCACAAACAGTCTAACAGGAAACTTATGACCTTATAGTTCTTGCGACAACCTTGTATCATCTCAGAAATCCTGGTAGACTTACGTATGGTTGTTTCTACATCGAAGGGCTCATCAATACTTCTACTACTAATAGGCAACTTAGAACAGGAAGCATCAAAAATAAAACTTTTACTAGCACAAGAATCGAATAACACAGAAGCAAGAGTTTGGTTTAC
Source organism: Flaveria trinervia (assembly GCA_025506515.1). Taxonomy (NCBI): domain Eukaryota; kingdom Viridiplantae; phylum Streptophyta; class Magnoliopsida; order Asterales; family Asteraceae; genus Flaveria; species Flaveria trinervia. Next base: position 97,516,581 of record CM046444.1, read on the forward strand.
TAGAAACGGAACAAACATAATATTGGGGTTCGTCTTAGCCTCCTCCCTGGTCATTGTGAAAGCTCTAGCGCTCGACCTCTATCCTTCGTTTTCGGTCTTCTTCCCTGCTCCGGAATTCTCAACCCTCGGCTTCTTGCAGTCCCTATTCATATGGCGTATTTCACCATAGTTAAAACACCTTATCACCCTATAATTCTTGGCCACATGACCCGTCTTCCCACAGTTGAAGCATATGTTCAATCCCCACTTACACTCTCCAGTATGCTCCTTCCCATACATTCCACACCTCTTTGACCTTGCATCAGATGTGATCACACATCGGTCATCCACCCGTGCACTCTTGTTTTTTGCCGAAGCACCACCCTATCCAGACCTCTTCCTATTACAGTTCCAGTCCGACACCAACCATTGATCATATTCTAGCAGATATCCGCTGGAAAGCCCTACATGTATCTCTTGATCTTTCATGACTGAGGCGTCACCTGATCTGGCAGGCCGTGACATCTCGTTGATCTTGGTAGTGTATTGTTGATGTGTCATAGTTATTATTTCCAACTACAAGAACTCCCTCTCAACCTTGTAAAGCTCTTGATGAATAAAACTTTGCGATCACCAATTTCTTCAACTCTGCCCACCTTATTCTTCTAATTGCTACTACCATCGGCTTGGACGATATTGTCCCATCAGCACAAAGCCAAGTCCATAAATAGATGAGTGGCAAACTTCACCTTCTGATCCTCTCGGTACTTGCTGATATCAAGAACAACTTCCATCTCTATCGCCCACCGGTGAGCAGCAGCAGTAGTGCCATTGCCATCAAAAGTCAAGGGCTTGCATCTTTGAAATGCCCCGTAGTTACAGCCTTTTGCTACCTCATGCACAGGCTTTTCTTCCTCCTCCTCGTCCGTAGAGACAAACGTCTTAGTCTCTGGTTGCCCACTCTTTCCCAAGGACCTATTCGTATCTTTCCTCTCGCCTTTTCGCACCGCTTTAATTAATTCGGTCACCACAGATGGTAGGATCGTAAACATGACCTGGTGAACCTCTTCCACCACCGCCTCCTTTATTAAGTCCCTTAAGTTAGCACTCTCATCACCACCCTCCGGATGAGGGGTCTCGGGCTCCTCATGAACCATCTCCTCGTCTCTAGCCCTTCTTCTCGTGACCCGTGGTCCAACACCACATCCACCACAGCCTCCACCACGAGAAGCCTTATAAGATCTACCGCCAGCCCTCCTCTAAACACACTATAAGATCCAAACACCAACATGGTCATTCAATGTAATAGCTCAGTTTATGTAAATTATAGTAAGTCCCTAATTATAGTACCTAGTTGTGATTAGCCACTTACTTTACTCTTCATACCTTGAGCATTTCCTATCCTGACTACATCAGTATCTAAATCTACTAAGAAGCATATACATTACATAACATGCGCACATAATTCCAGTTAGCGTTAAAGAAAAAATACATGATGACACGTAGCTACTTGGACTGACATCCCTTCCTTTTGTCCCATTTTAGTTAAGTTTAGGTTTATTTTGAAAATACTTACCCAATACACTTAAACTTTTGCTCTGATACCAACTTGTAAGCCCCCGTTCCCAAGACACTTACAACTAGTCAATCATTGCACGTAAAACATATAATATACATTTAGATTTGTTAAAACATTGCAGCTGAATAACTTAAAACCTTTTCGTATATAAATAATTGCTTTTGCAAAATAATACAACATTGTTAATAATTACAAAATATCATTTGTTCGCATTACAATGCAAAAAACATCATCATTATACAAAATTGATGCCATCCTAAAGAAGCCAAGTAGCTGCCCCGTGCCATCCTAAACAACATTTACCTGCCAGTTGGACTCACATTAAAGTTAGCATTGCTGAGTGAATTCTATTTTATAAATAAATTAATTTTCCTTCGCTTAAAATATTTCTTTATGTTCATACATGATCATACATCATATGTACAAATAGATAAAATTAATTATTATCTTTCATCATTGTTCGTTAACTTTCATTCATTTACATCATACATCATTGTTATAATTTGCTTGGACAACTTTCGAGTATGACTTCTTCAAGAGCCGAATGAAAATTGAGTTCGACCACGTAGAAACCCACCAAAGCACACACCCGAACACAAACAAACACATATAAGCATGTAACCGAGGCTATAACTAGCCAAGAACAACTTAAAAACACGAAATCTTACCTTGAATTCAATCCTTTTCTTCTTCTTCCTTCAAGATCTATAAATTCTGCTCTTTCTCTCACTAGAACCGGTTTCAAAAGGTGAAAGTAATATGGTAAGGGCAATCATGTTGCTTTATGCACCAACTTTTATTCTTTTGTCCTTTTTAACACATTTAGCCCCTCAGCTCAGGTTAAATTGTGTTTCTTCCTTGTTCTTCACTTTTATTCTTTCTTTCTCGTCTTTTAAAATTTCCTAGTGTTACATCTTATTGCATTGCTTCTATATAGTTGTTATCTCTTAAAGCCTCATCAACTTTCCTTGGCTCTAGTTGAGAAAGAAAGCATGGGAAGAAACAAATGTTATGTCCATTCACTCTACTTCTTGTCTTGACACCCGTGTTTACATTGCTAGTGACATTCTCAAATAGATGCTTATTATGAATTCTTAGTCTTGGGATTACTTGGAGTAGTTAAGAAAGATCCAAATTTTAGAAATTTGTTTAAGGTAGTTTGATAAATGGGTTTACTTTTCATTTTCCAAATTGCCTATATCTTAGCACTTGTCATACTTGAATAATTTTCAGTAGATTATCTAGTACCACAATTATCATGAGACTGTTCATATAAGAAGTCATTATAAGAATATGATTGATAACCCATATTGGGTTTACTTAATTAAGTGTCACGACAACATCCAAAGGTCACCCTTGGATTCTTAGGGGGTAAGGAAGAGGTTGTTCATTATACCTACCCCCTTTTTGAAGAACTTTATTTCAATCTCAACAAAGAAATGAAAGATTAACTCTTTGCTTGTTGTCCTCTTACTTAGTTGAACATAGTTCAACTCATTTTCAACGAAATGAGTTGATAAACGAATCCCTTTTCCCTTTTTACGACTTTACGATCTCAGAGCACGGTAAGGCAAAAATCTTTGTGTTTTTTTCAAGAGCAGAGAAAGCGAACTTCTTTTGAATCAAATCAAAGCACACAGTTCCCCAGGTATGGTCCGAGACAACCTATTGTAAGACAGATCAAAAACTCCATGATGTTAAGCCGTATCGTCATGGAGCAACAGCCGCGTCCGGATGTGATGAATCTGCTCGGCATTTGTAGTTGGTGGGCAAGGTTTCCTACCCACTTGGAGAGCTAGGAGAAATAAGTAGGAAGGGATATTCGACAAAGGATTCATCTTTCAACAGCATGTCCGAAAGGACATTCATTCAATGGCATTAGCCAGTTCCGCATGCGCTTCGTGCGCCATTGGCTGGAAAAATAGCTATTGCTATCGATACCATATTAAACCGAAAGAAAGAACTCAAGGAGTACCTCCATCAAGCCTGTTAGGATCAACGATCTACGTTTGATTGATTAGAGAGTATAGCGGCGAAAATCAAACAATGAATTAGCTAATTCACAAGAACACAAAAGATATTCAAGGTAAGAACAAACGGTTATAGATAGGAAGAATTCTGCAAATATATTTCATTCAATATTCGCTTTCGTGGTAACAGAATGTCACACATACAATTAGGTCAACATCTCTTATATAGGAGATGTGACGTCTGCTGATGTCACTTGATAGTGACATCTAACATAATTTATTCAAACTACTAATAGTTAACACAACTACTGAAGATGTCAACAACTGACATCTTCTTACAAAAATGCTAATTGTTAACTATTATTACAACTACTAAAAAGAAACTACTGAAACTACAACGATTGAAGAACATGCTCTTCAGTCGTTTTACAAATACTGAAACAAAAAGAAAACTACTGAAAGGAAACCATCACAACAACTGAAGAATGCTTCTTCTGCGGTTGTAACAAACTCTGAAGGCTTCAGTACTTGTACTTGAACTTCAGCTGTTGTCATCAGCTAATGTCTTCAGTCTTTGTACTTCAGCTGTTGATCTTCAGTACTTTGTTCTTCAACTGTTGATCTTCAGACTTTGGTCTTCAGCTGTTGAAGTCTTCAGTACTTTAGTCTTCAGCTGTTGAAGTCTTCAGTACTTTAGTCTTCAGCTGTTGATCTTCAGTCTTTGGTCTTCAGCTTTTGAAGTCTTCAGTACTTTAGTTCTTCAGCTGTTTAAATCTTCAGACTTTGTCAAATAGCTGATCAAGTCTTCAGCAGTTGTTATGATGTCTGTGGGACTTAGAGTTTTTTTGATCAGGCTCATTGGTTCTTTTGGTCCAACAAAGCCAATTCTCGAATGCATGCAACAGTCTTTAGCTTTTCATTCTCATGACTACTAGCATTGACCTCTACTGAGTATGGTTGGTTTGTGTCAGCAGATGACCTTATATGACTTGGTCTTTATGGTATATCTACCCTGTGATTTTCATGACTTGGGGCTTATATACCTACTGATCTGTTAAGAGACATTCTCAATCAAATGCTTAAATGCTTTGTGACTCTATTTAGATCAAACATCCAACTTGGAGTGTTTCCAACACAATTTGATGAATTTTCATTAAATATGACATTTTCAAATTCCTTAATAGTATGCTCAACTTTCTTATATCCTCTGTAAGTATTAGCTTGTGATGAGTATTTAACAAAGAATTCATACACTTATTTCTTAGAAAATTTAGATAGTTGATCTTTGGTATTAAGTAGGGTGCATTGACGCCTAAAAGGTTAGAGGAATCCTATGAATGGGCTTCTCCTATGTCATAATTCGCAAGAGGTTTTTCCATATATCTTGACTGTAAACACTCTATTATGAACATAACATGTAGTGTTAACTGCTTCAGCCTAGAAAGTTATAGGATGTTTGGAGTCAGACAACATGGTTCTTGCAGCTTCAATAATTGTCTTGTTCCTTCTCTCAGCAACTTCCTTTTACTAAGGAGTTATAGGAGCACTATATTGCCTAGCAATACCCTTGGGTTCATAAAAAGACTCAAATATTTCATTCTTTCAATACGGTTCCTTGATCACATCTAATTATTTTGATGTTTTGATCAATTTGATTTTCATCTTTGATAATAAATGATTTTAAAATCTCAACAGTTTCATCTTTAGTTTCTAAAAATAAAACCCAAATGAATCTTGTAAAATCATCTGTTATTACCAAGCAATATGATTTTCTACCCAAACTCTTTAGACCTTTTGGTCAAAACAAGTCCATATGAAGAATGTGTAAAGGAGTTGTGTCTGAATTCATTTTATTGGACTTGTGAGAAAATTTATGTTGCTTTTCCTTTGGACAAGCAACACAGTGGTCAGTACATGTAAACTCCTTGTTTGGTAGTCAAGTGACTAACCCATTCCAAACTAGTTTGTTCATGTATTTGAGATTCACATGTGCCAAAAAGAGGATTCATTCAAGAAAGCTCTATAAATAAAATGATACATTTCCTGAAGGTGTTGCAGTTAGCATGTTGAGTATGTACATATTGTGTTTTCTTGGAGCTCTTGAAAGTATTTTACCATTTGGAATTTCAAAACCGTAGGATAAGACAATACATTCATGCTCTATTAAAAGAGAGTTATGCTTTTTGTCACACAATTGGGACATGCTCAGTAGATTATAATTTAACTCTTTCACATAGTTCAACTTATCAAAGCTTAACTTGCTATTGATGATTGTCCCCTATGTGTAATGTATCCCCTTTTGTATCATTTCCAATAGCAATAGATCCACCATCACATGGTTCTAGATACAGCAGGCATGATCTGTTGTGTGTCATGTGTTAGGAGAATCCATTATCAACAATCCACAACTTAGTTTTGCCATGTGGATGATCATACACCTCAACACTTTGGTTAGTGGTGAATGGAGACCCCAGCTTGTTTGGTCTTAGGTCTTCTAGTTTTCAGTAGCTTTAACTTAATAGGAACTCCTGAGGGGTGTGAATTGGTTTTTGGTCAACTAAGGTTTTGGCAAATGTCTTCAGTTCCCAAGCCTGTTGTCTGGCTTTGCCTAATTCTTGGACATCATCCTTTTTTGTGTAACCCTTTGAAGATTTTGGAGATGACGAAGGGTTCTCTTGATTCTTTCTTTTGTTTTTATCTACAACTACTGACTTATTCGATAGATCACTCATAGGTACTGAAATTTTCTTAATTTTGGCACTTGAGTGATTTTTCTATTGAATATTGTGTTTTGATATTCGTTTGGCAACTAAAGACTTCTTAGAGGGTTTTGAATGTTTGAAGGAATGGGCTATAGGATTTTATTTATAATCTTTTGTAAAGTAACTGTCTTCCCCACATATTAGGCATGTGATTTTTATCTTCTTCTTTGCTGACTTTAGCATCTTCCTGATCTCTTGTAACTCCTTATTCATCTTCTTAGTTTTCCCTCCCTGGTTCCACTTATCTTCTTGCTTTTCTTTTGATTAGCATGAGTGGAAAAGTGTCTTTTCTTCTTTGGAAACCTATTGTTATTAATTTCAATTACTTTAGAAATGGATTTTTGAATGTATTGTTGTGGTTTCATTTCTGGAGAGTCTGTGGTTCTACCACAAGAACTTCGGGTGTGGTTCTCCTTGTTACGACCATGCTTTGATTTCAGCTTTGTTTCGGTAGAAGAATCTGACTTGACAGATAGCTTATGTGATTCAGAAAATGACTTTTTTTACAAATTTCATCTTCTTAATCACATTATGCTTTGATTTTGCCTCAAGATCTTTATTTCTTCTATCATTCTGCTTTTTCCCCCTCTTCCTTCTTCTCTTTATTCTCCTCATCTTTATCTATATCTTCAATTTTCCCTCTTTCTCTCATTCTCTATTATCTAATCCCTTTTAGTAGATGTCTTTGTATAGATGGGTTTTGCAGATAATTGTTTCTTTGCCTCAAATTTGCACATAGGGATATATGTGGGAGTGATATCGTTGAAGGTTCAAGGAGTTATAACATAAAGTTGTCTTTGTTTGATACAACTTTTAGATGTTTTCAATTATGAAAATAATTGTTCAAACTTTTTAGTTTGAACATTATTTTAATTAGAATAGGTTTTAGCTATGGCTAAATCATCTTGTGCTGAATTTAGTCTGCTTAAGAGATCATCAATTTGGACCTCTAAGTTGGTTTGTTTGTGTTTTAGTTGTGAGACAATCTTTTCAAACTTTATTAGTTTATCTATTTGAGCTAGGTTAGTTTCCTGAAAATCATTTTTAAGAGGATTGATTGATTCTACATCTTTCATGAGATCCAAATTGTGATTATTATACAAGTTAACCTTAGCTATACATTTAGGGGTACAACAGGGTTCAGATGTGACCTGAGGTAAGGAGGTTAAACTTTTGATGATCAATGCATTGTTGATGGGTATGATATTTTCCACTTGGAAGCTCCAATAAATCATCTCTTCTCTAAAAGCAACTATTGTTGTACTTCTCTAACCATGTGAAGAGGGAGAACCTTGATAAGTAGAGTGTTTATGATGGTTTGATGAGCTTGGAAGAGATGGGTTAGACTTTGGTGATTTTCATTCCTTGGTAAAGTGTCCTAGTTGTTTGTTGTTGAAACACTTCAACTTGCTTTTGTCAAACCCAAATCCTGATCTTCTTTGAATCAGGAATTTTCTTCTAGTTCTCTGCTAAAACTGCTTGGTCGTGAAGGATATCATTGCACTCTGTAAGTTAATATCTATTTCTTTAAGGTCATGTGGATGAATACACTCTAGACCTTCTTTAGAAAGTTGAATGAAGTTATCTTGGTCAATGATCAAAGCAGAATTTATGGGATATGATTGTGAAAAGAATGGTGAGGTTGGCTGATTACATATGCTAAATGATGGTGATGATTGAGATTTAACAGTTGGAGATTTAGGATAGTTGATAATAGGTTCTTGATGATTCACCATGGGAGTTTGATAGATTTGGGAGTGGGAGTGATAATGAATTGGCTCATGTATAGGGCCATGAGAGCTGATGACTTTAAGGTGTTTGAAGATACGCCTAGGATTCTTAATCTGCATCTATCTATACTTGATAAGCACTAAGGATGCCAAATAACTCATTAAGACTCATTATCTTCAGGTTCTAAGTTCTTCTGATGGACACCGTGTGGACTATCCATGTCTTTGGTAAATATCTCAAGATCTTTCTAAGAATATCATTATTCTCCATCTTTACTCCAACTTCAATTAGAGAGTACAGAAGTTAAACATAACTAAGATATGTAGCAGTCATGGTTTCTCCCTTTATGCTATAAAAGTTTTTGAACTTTTGTGTGAAGACATCTTTTTTATTTCCCATCATGTCTTTTGTTCCTTCATATATGACTTTCAAAGCTTCCCATAACCTTTGAGCAGTTGTGAATTTCTTCAAGCCATTCATGATGTTATTGGGTATACTCACTTTGACCAGCCATAGAGACTTTGAATCCACATCTATTTTCTTTAGATCTTCATCCAAGTACTTTGTAGGATCTTTGGCAATCATGGCTCCACCTTCACCATCATCTTGGACTATGGAAACATATGGTCTATTCAGAATGGAGAGCCACAATATTATATCTTGGTTTCTTATGAAATCCTCCATTTGGATTTCTCATAGTCATTTGGAGTAAACATGGAAGGTTTGGTCTAAGTCCCATTACCCAAATTATGTTTACTAGAAATGGCTATAGTAGTCATATTGTAAGGGTAGGGAGATATGAGGAGTGGTGGTGTGAGATAATATGATCAAAAGATGAAACAAGTGATTTGATGAAAGATGATTTCAAGCAAATCTAGAGCCAAATTTCTAATACCACTTGTTGGATTGGGTCGGTTTACACAAACAATAACTTCTTCTAAGATTAGTAACTAACGAATGCGAAAGCTAAGTTAGTTACTTATTATTACAACAAAATACTTTGAGTAAAGACAAATCTACAATAACTTCAATCAAAGTATTCATTTGATTAATCTGATTTTGTACAAACATTACAATGGGCCAGTAGACTCAACTCCTCATACTCCCATTATTGTTCTACTACCCATGATGAGGATGTTCAAACTTCCATTTAGCATGACCCACTTTCTTCACTTCCTATACATTACAAACAGTGGAGACTGATATGTATGTTCAGACATTTGACCCATGTCCTCTGCGTGAAGAGATTGACCCTAGGAGACAAAGAGTTAATGCTAAAGATATTGTCTTTACTACTAATCCATCAATTGATCAGTAAGAAAGAGGAAACATAATTGACCTTAACCATAGTAACATACCTTGAGATGTCTCTTTGGAGCCAATCCTTAAAGTGAGGAATTCAAGATGATAAAAAACCACATCTGGTGGTGAGGTTGCAAAGGCTTGGCCTAGGACATCATCTAGTCCCAAGGATTCCACAACTATGAAAGATGGAAGAATGCAACAAATACAGGAACTAAAGCCACATAACCTTGAGCTTGCACAAAGTCTGAATGTCTTATAAGAAGAGGATGCAAAACATTAAGGTTTTGCTGGAAGAGCCACAATTCATGAGTTTGAGAACTCTCTATTACAGGCTTCGAAAGATAGAGTCCTTGAGGTGGAAACTCAACTCAGGACTCTCCAAGACCAGGCTGCAATAGTTAATTCTTTGGAATCTCTGCTAACAACTATTTAGCAATAAACAACTAAGGAAATGGACCTTGAACTTAAAGTTAAATCCATTCAAGAAACCATTGGTTTCAAAAATCCATCATTCTTAGTCTCTAAGTCGCTTCAACACCACAAAAACATTTGGATGTGCCTTCCTCTACTCTCTTAGTGTCATCTAGAATTTCAAATGATGGTATCAAAAAGTTGGACGATTAGCCTAAAGAAGCTTAAGACATTCTTCTAGGTTGAGTTGATCAAGTTGCCAAACTCTCATAGCCAATTTCATTTTCTTTAAGATGAAATGAAGAATATGACCCTCTATCTGAAGCTGAAGCCAAACTAAATGATCTTCTACATAGGTATGGCTATAACAACTTAGAAGAGAAGGAAATGCAAGCTAGAAGAATAATAAAGAGGATGAACAACAGTTTTAACTTAGTAAGAAAAGGATGGCTACACTAAGAATAATTGGCACTTCTCTCTCTCAAAAGGATAAGAATTAATTAATCATTAATGAAAGAACTAGTGCTACGACTAAAAGCTAGTCCCAAGGCATCTGCTGCAAAAGAAGCTCCACTACTAAGAGTGCTATTGGAAGTTCAAGAAAATCTAAAGAAATCAGCTGTGGATGCAACTGCCAAAACAACTAGACAAGAGGCTTCTTCAGCAGAAGAGCAACCCAGACAATGAAATATAATATAGAGAGTCATGGTGACTCTTGAAGAAGAAACAAGCCAACTTCATAAAGTTCACTAGGACATACATGGGTCTGAACTCAAGAAATTAGATGAGGTGATATTTGGTTAACTGGATGTTGACACTAAAACCCTAGTTCGCTCTAAGGTGAATATGAAAACATATGGCCAAGAAGTTGCCTAGGATGATTAGAGAGTTTAGACATCTTCTGATGATCTCAAGTCAACTAGAGAGGCATCAGGCGTACCCACTAGACCTTGAGCACTTAGTCATACTACAAAATCTATCTCATATAAAGGTAAGAAACCGATAACTACTTAAGAGGTTAAGAAAATGTCAACCCTATTGGGGAAACTAGCAAATCCAAACCAACAAATCCATCTAAACCAAGGCTATGGTTTTCAAGGAAGTGTCATTTAAATCATCTTGACAAATTCACAAAAGCACACAAAAGCAACCACTAAGCAAGCTCTTATGTCCCTAACCACCGAATCCATAAAAATGATCTCCACTAAGAATAAGATAACGAAAGATCAAGAAAGATGTCTCCCGTAGCTCAACTTAAGTTAAAAGGATCCAACTTGGATAAGGTCATGGAATGGAGCCGTGCAAAGATGAAATCATAGTGGATGGTCATAACTCATGCTAAGATCAAGAAACCAGTAAAATTGGCTATAAGTAAGAGAGTCGAATAAAGAGGAAACAAGCGTAGAAAGTCTAACTGGGTAGTGAGATTGAGATTCTTACTGGGATCGAATATAGTGACTGAGTCAAAGATTGTAAGTCGGAATCAAAAAACCATTTTTCTATCAACAGTCGCCTCATGTACGAGGTTTTTTATTCTATTTATAGGATGATAAGATGCCTTTTTACAAAATGACTAAACTACCCCTGACATATACATCAGAACTAGTCTAAGTCTTCATTAGCATTTCTTCTGTTCATCCGCATTGGCAAATGCGGATGAGTTGAACTTGATCAACATTACTTCTCTTGTAATCCGCATTAGTATTTGTTCATCCGCATTAAATAATGCGGATGAATAAATACTTATACACATTTGTTGTCTGGTCCTCCGCGTTTGAAAATGCGGATGAACAAAACTTGTACGCATATCTTTTGACTATCCGTATTTGTTAATGCAGAAGAACAAACACTTGTCAGCATTTGTTCTAAGTCTTCCGCATTTACAAATGTGGTTAGTCATCACTTGTTCTTCTCACCAGATTCTACATCCGTATTAGTTCTTGGACTTATAGGAATTCTAGCAGACTAACCATCAACTCACCAATTGAATTTGGCATGCATGATCCTTTCAGGGTCCAACAGAGTCAGACAGTAGACTAGATATAAGCAACAGTAAAGATATTTTTAATGTTATATGGCTTCTGTGGCAAAAACAAGTAGGACCAATGAGTATGTCTATTCTGATCTAAACATCAGAGAAATCAAGAAAAGGGTTGCAGCGGGTGACCTCCCAAAGTATGAAGTAGCTAGAAAGTAATTAGAAAGATAACAAACAAGAACCAAGAAAACTATTTCAAGGTCTTTCCATCTGCCAATGAGCCCCCAACATCTACTAATTCTGACTTCACTGCTTTCATTAGTCATTGGCAAGAAGAAAGTTATGTCAAGAAGAATAGTGAATGTAAAGGGGTAAATGAAGAGATCATGTATATGATGATGAAAATAAAATACTTGCTTCTATCCTTAACATTATAAAGAGCAAATTTCAAAGTACCTCAACATCTTCGGATGTAGAAATAAGAAATCCAATAAGAAGAGTAGCTTACTCAAGAAATCAACTTATCTCTTTCAACAGATTTGAGATAGCTGACCTAACCAAATTAAGACTAAGGAGTATCAACAATGACTCTAAGGCAAAAGGAAGTAGAGAAGATGTTGATAAAAATTTACAAGTCTCATTTGGAAAAGTCAAAGCAAGCTTCAGAATAAAGAAGAAAGATGGAAGAGTCTAAAGCTACTTAAGTTATCACATATGCCGATCCTACACCCAACATTCAAACACAATCATCTTCTCCCACCATGCAAACTACTCAAAATTCTGGGCATGTATCTCCAACAGTCCAACTAGCTCCTAAAGCAGTAGAATCTCCAACTCAAATTTGTCTGATTAATCAAGAGATGAAGTGGTTATCACTACAGCTACCGAAATAATAAGAAGTGTTTTGGAAAATGCTAAACAAGATGTTGAATGACCTTGATAAGCTTAGAACAAACAAGATCAAGAGATGTATTATGCATGTTTGATGATGTTCCTTATGTGTTATTATGTTGTTCATGCTTAGAATGACCTTGGTAAGCTTAGAACAAATAGGCTTGATGTTTGGGTTCGAAAATATCTTAGAAACATGTTGAGCAGAAGGTTCATGCACCTAAATAAAGCTCATGCGCCTGGAAATGCCTTAGGAATGCTTAAGTGTAACTCATGCCCCTGAACAGTACCTTCATGCACCTAGAATATTAGTCGGATGACTATGTGTAGGGTCATACGCCCCAATAGTATCCATGCGACCGAATGGCCCATGCGCCTAAGTGTTCATGCGCCCCAATAATATCCATACGTCTGAATAGTTCATGCGCCTGAATAGTTCATGCGCCTAAGTGTTAAAATGGTGAAGTGTTAGCTGATGCACCTGCATAGTGATGAAACACCCAAACAGGGCTCATGTGGCCAAATAGTGCTGGTATGCCTAAACACTTAGAATTTGTTACGAAATTTTTGGGAGTCTGTGCTAATAGGGTTTTAACCAAGGTTTGACTAGGCTTATTAATGATAAGTTTCATGCATGATTATGATTGTTTTATTATTGTTCCATATTATTATTATTTCTATTAGTGTATGACTTTACGTGGTGTGTTTATTATTGAAACGTAAAGTATTAGTAATAATAATAAAGTGAAAGTGCAATGAAGAAGAGAAGTGGTACTTAAATAAAATGTTAACAAGTCTTGCAAGCTTATAGGAGGTTCACGACCATGTTTTCGTTAGCTCAACTATGATGCGGGCTAGCTACCCTATGATGCACATGGGGGCAGTCAATTGAGATTGGCAGACCTTTGCAGCATACGCTAGGTGACTGGGCCGGCCTTGTATACAGTAATCAGAGCCCATTGAGGGACTAGAGGGCCTAACACTAGTTTCCCCCATGCATATAGTTTAGGTATTGCTCATTGGTCCATATAGACAGTGAAAGATAAAGATAAAAGAGTACAGAATAAACAAGGCATACAGTAAAGAGAAGAAGCATTATCTGGTTGTATAGCTAATGCGTGCGCACGTATAAAGAGATGAAATTTCACAGAAGAGTATTTTCATATGTATACCTTACAGAAAGCATTTTATTACTTTTAAAACTAGAACTCACTCAGCAACGCTGACTTTTATACATTTTTAGTTGGCAGGTAAACATTGCTGAGGATGGCACGAGGTGAAGCTACTCGGCAGGGAAAAACTGACATCCATTCATACTTGTTATTGCTGTTGTTTTGTAATGCATTTAAACAATTCTTTTATATTCAGTTAAACAATAGTGTATTGCTCAACAACAGTGTTTTTAATGAATGATGGCTTTTGCTAAAATAATTCCGCTGCTAAGCTTGTAAATTTATAATGTTTAATGTATTTAATGGTGTGAATGACCAACTGTGAGGTCTCCGGGAACGGGGCCTTATAAGTTGGTATCAGAACCAAAGTTTAAGAGAATTGGGTTAAATAAATATTTTTAAAACCTAAACTGAAAATGGGACAACTGGAGGGATGTCAGCCCGAGTAGGTACGTGCCATCAGGTATGTATTTTCTTGATAATTAACCGGTGTTATGTGCGCATGCTATTTGATTTATGTGCTCTTAGTAGATTTAGATACTCATTAAGTCAAGATAGTAAATGCTTGGGGTATGAAAGAGTAAAGTATGTGGCTAATCACAACTGGCCACTATAATTAGGGACTTACCATACTTGAGATAAACTAGGTTATTACCTTGAATGACCGTGTCGGTGTTTGAATCTTATAGTGTCTTAGAGGATGGCTGGAAATAATCTTTCAAGACTCCTAGAGGCAGAGGCCGTCCACGTGTGACTAGGAGTAGTGCCAAGGCTCCTGAGACGACCCATGAGAACCCTAAGGTTCTTGGCCGGAGCGAAGAGAATAAGAATGCTAGCTTGAATGCCTAAGCTAGGGAGGTGATTGCTGATGAAGTACACTGGGTCATGCAGATAGTCTTATCGTCTGTGGTGACTGAAGTCATCAGGGCTGTGAGAAGCGAAAAGAGGAAGGAGAAGGACACTAGAAAGGGATCAACGAGCAAGGGAAGCAAAGGGGAGAAGGAACAACCGGAGCCTGAAACTGTGTTGTCCGATAAGGAGGAGGATGATGTAGTGGGGGTAGCGACCGAGGGTGCAGTTATGGGGCATTCCAAAGGTGTAAGCCCCCGACTTTCGATGGTAATGGCAATGCTGCTGCCGCTCACCGCTGGGTGAAGGAGATAGAGGCAGTCTTGGAGATCAGTGAGTGCCGCGATGACCAGAAGGTGAAGTTTGCAGTTCACTCTTTCGTTGATTCAACGTTGTGTTGGTAGGACAATATTGTCCAAGCTGAGGGTGCCAGAGCCATCAGGAAGATGCAATGGAAGGAGTTTAAGCAGTTGGTGATTGAGGAATTCTGTCCTCATAGGGAACTCGATAAAATCGAGAGGGAGTTCTTGCAACTTGAAGCGGGAACCATGACCCACCCGTAGTACACCACTAAATTCAACAAGATGGCGAGGCTGGTGCCGGATCAGGTGACGCTGGTATCAAGGAAGATCAAGAGGTACATCCAGGGACTGCCGGCTGACATTTGCAGGCACCTGATTGCTGCTCAGCCAGGTACCTTTCGATCGGTGGTGGATTTGGCGGGTAGATTGTATGATGAGTGAGAGGAGACTGTGGTGGAGGTGAAGAGGACGAGTGGGAACGGTAAGAACTGGAATGGGAAGAGGTTTGGACGTGGTGGTTTCACTCCAAACAACAAGAAGATGAAAGTGGACGATCGTGGGGTGTCGTCAAGATCAGGGCTGAAAAAGTGTGGCAGATGTGGAAGGGAGCATACCGGTGAGTGCTGGATGGGAATGGATGTATGATTCAAGTGTGGCAAGCCTGGCCACATCGCTAGAGACTGTAGGGCGCTGAAGTGAAATAACTGTGGTGGGGAGGGCCACACGACCAAAGACTGTAAGAAGCCGAGGACGGAGAGCTATGGAGCAAAGAAGAAGCCGGAGGAAGGAGGGCAGAGGGCAAGTGCTAGAGCTTACACCATGACCTGGGAGGAAGCCAGAGCTGATCCCGATGTCGTGTAAGGTATGTTTCTAGTAAACCATACTTGTGGCTCTGTATTGTTTGATTCCGGTGCTAGTAGGAGTTTTATTTCCATTACTTTCTATGCTAAGTTTCCTATTAGTAGTAGAAATTTTAGTGAACCATTCGATGTAGAAACCGCTATTGGTAAGTCCACTAGAATTACTGATGTAATAGAGGACTGTGCTATAGAACTAGAAAGTCATAGGTTTGCTGCTAGGTTACACGTGATGCCCCTAGGTGGATTTGATGTAGTATTAGGGATGGACTGGTTAGCAACCTATGAAGCAAACATCGTATGTCGCAAGAAGATAATTCGTTTAGTTACGCCTAATGGGAGTTTGGTTACGATTTATGGAGATTGCGTTACTACGATTCCAAAGGTGATTTCGATGGCGGTGGCAGGGAAGTGCATGAAACGTGGATGTAGTGCCTACTTGGCATACGTAAAAGATGTGGATGCGTCGGTACCACAATTATCTGAGGTACTAGTAGTGTGCGACTTTCCGGACGTATTCCCGAAAGACTTACCGGCGTGCCACCGGATCGCGAGATTGAGTTCCAAATGATTTGATAGCCGGTGCTCAACCCGTTGCCAAAGCACCATATCGATTAGCTCCGACTGAGATGAAGGAACTCATAAGCCAATTGCAGGAGTTAATGGATAAGGTATTCATTTGACCGAGTATCTCTCCATGGGGTGCTCCAGTATTGTTTGTAAAGAAAAAGGACAGAAGTATGCGAATGTGCATTGACTATCGACAGCTAAACAAGTTGACGGAGAAGAATCGGTACTCGTTACCAAGGATTGATGACTTGTTCGACCAGCTCCAAGGTGCCAATTGGTTCTCGAGGATAGATCTATGATCTGGCTACCATCAATAGAAGGTGAGGAACAAGACATTCCTAAGACAGCTCTCTGTACGCGTTATAGACACTACGAGTTCCCCTTTATGTCTTTTTGTCTAACTAACGCGCCAGCTGGCTTTATGGATTTGATGAATCGAGTGTGCCGGCCTATGTTGGATTGATCAGTGATTGTGTTCATTGATGATATCCTGATCTACATGAAGAGCAAAGAAGAGCATGCCGTCACATTCGGGAGGTGTTAGAGACATTAAGAAGGGAGAAGTTGTATGCCAAATTCTCCAAATGCACGTTCTGGTTACTCAAAGTTCAATTCTTGGTTCATGTGGTGAAACTTGACGAAATCATGGTGGACCGGACAAAGGTGGAGGCGGTTATGCAATGGAAGTCACTGAAGATGCCATCCGAGATTCATAGTTTCTTGGGTTTTGGTGGGCTACTACAGAAGATTCATCCAAGACTTTTCCATGATCGCTTCTCCACTAACCAAGTTGACCCGAAAGGATGTAAAGTTTATATGGGGTCAAGCTCAAGAGAAGGTGAGGTTGACTCAAGATCTTGTTCTGTCATTACCTGATGGAAGTGAGGATTTGGTGGTCAATTTGGATGCTTCGTACTCGGGGTTGGGTTGCACGTTGATGCAGAAAGGTAAGATGATAGCCTATGCATCCTGGCAGTTGAAGGTTCATAAGGTCAATTATCCTACTCATGACTTGGAGCTAGCAATCGTGGTCTTTGCGTTAAATATTTGGAGGAACTATCTCTACGGGACGAAGTGCACCATATTCACGGACCACAAAAGCTTGAAGTACTTCTTTGAGTAGAAGGACCTGAACATGAGGCAGACAGGATGGTTGGAGCTCATAAAAGACTACGATTTCGACATCCACTGTCATCCGGGCACGGCCAACGTGGTGGCTGATGCCCTTAGCCGAAAAGAGAGGCCCGAGCCGATTCGGGTGAAAGCATATCAGCTGATCATAACCTCTGATGTAATGAAGCAAGTCCAAGAGTTTCAAGATGAGGCACTGAAAGAAGATCATCTTAACTCTGAAGGATGAGAGGTTTGGTTGGGGAATTGGGTGAAAACACTGAGAAGCTCTGATACCATTGCAGGATCGGTGTTTGTCACTTAAACACAAATATTTTCTCTCAAACTCACCTAGAGTCACACTCGGGTAAGAATCAATAAGAGTTGATCACAATATGAAAAGTAACTAAGAACACAGAAAGATAATTTTCAAGATACTTTTATATATTGATTCTCAACTCAAGATACAAAGACTCTTACAAGCAGATGATAATCTTGCCTCTATGAGTTACAAGGAGAACCTATATATAATACTATCTATAGCCGGATATACTTTGATACCAGATGGGATCCTTTAGCTAAAGCCTATACTACAAGACTATAGTTAAGGTATGTTAGATAAAGTCTTATATGAGATTTGGTAGTCAGCACATGTCCCTAACTTACCTTTTGTCACCAACTAAAGTTGGCAACTATACTATTATGAAAAGGTAAATAGTGGAATAAAGTATGGTCAACAACATGGTTCTTTAGGAAGAAGCCATGCTATATCAGAAGTCTGTAGCGGAGTGTCAGAGACCATACTTGTGTCCACTGGCTATAACAATGTCTTCCGCAGGTTAAATGGCTTCGGAAGAGTAAGTACTTCCGAAGCCACTTTATACTTCGGAAAAGGCTGCTTCTTCCAAGGCTTGAAGACTTCTTCATTTCATCATACTTCAGAAGTGGTCTTTACTTTATTCTTCTAAGTCTTGAACTTCGGAAGTATGCATTTGTTTTCGGAAGTAGAGTTCTGTATTCGGAAGTTGGACTTTCCCTTTGTCTTCGGAAGAACTCTACAACCTTCGGAAGTTCCATGATAAGCTTCAGAAGCCTTTGCATGCAGCACCAAAATAACTTAAGTGATCTAGTTTTGGTTGCATTAGCCTTCTTCTTCATCCACAAACTCCCCCTAGGCTGATGCTACCAAAACTTCACTTATCTTGACTTCTCAAAACTTTCAGCACAAAGGAGAGCAAATATTTGTCTGCCTCTTTGTTCTTCCTGATGTGGTGCTGAGAAGTTTGTACAGATCCTTGGTAGACAGGAAATCCAGTCTGTCACCTTGGATAACATGTACCCTTTGTTTTTGCCCTCTGAAAAGAGTTAGTTGATGGGAACTGAAATCATATTCCCATCAAACTATAGGTTCCAATTCAGGACCTTCCACTATCTGTAGAAAGGCAGCGCCTTTGGTGGGAGATCTTTCCTTGTCTTCCTATCTTCTCAACTTCAACTCTTCTTCAATCTTTGCTTTTGCAGTTAGCTCAGCTAAATGAAGACTGCTGAGATGATTTCTGACGAGTGCAGGAGTTTTAGTGTTGGAGGGGTTGGAGAATGGCTTCTCTGCTAGCTCAGCAATGTCGAATCTGCTGGAGTGTAACAGAGAGCTTGCATTGAGTCTGTTGACTTCACCATTCTCTCTTTCCACAAAAAAGTTGTGAGCAGGTTCATCGAACCTCCACTGGATTATCTTCCTTCTAGGCACAAGAGACTGACTAGGAATCTTTTCCTCTTTTCTTGTATCCAACAGAGTCACCAATTTCCTTCTGAGCTTCTTTTCTTCCTCGTTTAAAAAGTCTGAATTAAGTCCCAAAAGTCTTGCAGCCTGGTCCAAAGTTCCTCTAGGAAAATCAAGGAATCTGTCTCTTGTGAGGGAACTTGAAGATCCGTCTACATAGGTAATGTTAACAGAGTCTTCTACTCAGGAGACTTTGCTCAAAGTAGTGCAATTAGTGAGCTTCATCTTGATAGCCTTAAACTCCTCAGGGAGAGATGTTGAGAAGGCTGAAGGGATGGTTTGGATGGTAATTGGGTAGGTTTAGGTTCAGAGGTTCTGGCTAGTGTTTTGGGTTGGACAATGGGAAGTTTAGGTGGTCGAGGTGAGGGAGTAGTAGAGGGTAGTGATGTGGGTTCAGGGGTGAAAGGTTCAGTTTAATGGTGAATGGTGAGGGTGAAGGTTCAGTTGTGGTTGGGTAGAGGCAGTGAAGGTCATCCCTTTTACCCTTCTATACATCTCTTTCCTTTTCCCCATCCGGCTGTCAGCATTAATTTCACTGACAATCTGT
Source organism: Flaveria trinervia (assembly GCA_025506515.1). NCBI lineage: Eukaryota > Viridiplantae > Streptophyta > Magnoliopsida > Asterales > Asteraceae > Flaveria > Flaveria trinervia. Next base: position 97,536,374 of record CM046444.1, read on the forward strand.
TGGAGCGTCCTTTCAGACATAGGACCCACCTGCTTACCAGAGAAGCCATGAGCCCGAAGATAGTCCTCCATCCAGGCTTTCTCAGTAAGCTTCTTCGAGGTAGTGACCCTAGCCTCTTCTTCTTTCTTCTTCTTCTCTTTGGCCTTTTCTTTTGCATCCTTCTTCCTTTCTTTCTCCATTTGATCCTGCTCTTTGTTGTAAAGCTAGAGGATCGTAGCATCGTTGTGTGGAGAGAGTTCTTGAAGATCAAAGCCTCTGGAGAGTAGGAAATTTATCCTGTCTCTCCTCAGCTACAATTCAGCCTCCTTCTGTTTCTTTTCCTTTACCTCTAAGGCCAACCTAGCTTCTTTTTCAAGTCTTAGCCTGGTTGCCTTCTCCAGATCCACCAACACCTCTAATGGTAGCAGGAGTCTTTCTTCATTGGCAGTTCCCATTTCAATGAGCTGGTCAATGATTTGCTCTCTTCTTTTATTGATGACAACCTCCTGATTAGGAGCAGTTGCTCTTGTGCTGGCAGCTAGCAGCTTCTCAGTCTAAAGTCTTCCTTTCTTCTTAAGTTTCTCAATCTTCTCCTCTTCCTGAAGCTCTTCCGTAGTCATCTTCCTTTTTCTTTATCCTTTGAAGATCCTGACTGTGGTGGTTCTTGGAGAGAGGTTTCTGATTGTGAGAGAGTCAGAGATGGTGTCTGAGATGGAGGTGCAATAGGAAAGTCCTCACTACTCATTTCAGATGCCATTTCCAGGATAGCATCTATGATGATCAGTTCCTCGGACATTTTGAACAGTCCTTCCACAACTTCCATTTCAGCTTCGGAAGATTCAGCTTGTTCTTCTGAGGCTTTAACTTTAGCTTCGGAAGTTAAAGGAGATGCAGATTCTATCCCAACTGTTTCAGTTGCTGGGCCATCAGTTCCCATTTCCCTTTCGAATTTAATCTTAGGTTCCATGAGGACCTTAGGTTGACCAACTTCTTCCATAGTGGTAGAAGGTGCAGCAGCCTTTGAAGCTCTTCTGATCCAAAGTAGATCATGGCAGCATCATGGCTTGGCTGCTCAAAGGAAGATCTTAACAGAAACTTGGTAAAGAGTCTGTAGAGATTATTGAGCATCCTTGGATCAATCTCAAGAGTGACTTGAGATGTTTCAGGCGCGGAGATGATGGGAAAGGAAGATGTTGAAGTGGAAGGCCAGCTCTATGGTTCCTTGTGTGTTTGTCTTTGAACATTCTCCCCCTTTTTGGTAGCATCATCTTGAGAGCTAGATGAGCTGGAAGAGGAAGTCAGGGAGACCTGAATAGGTACATGCCTAACAGACTCTCTGTCTGTTTCTCAGCTAGTTGAGCCTTGAGATTATCAATCTCAAGTTGCTGAATGGTAGATCGTGCCTCTAAAGTCCTAACCTGAGATTCCAGGTTTGAAACTTTAGAAAGAGATCTTGAATGAGGAGTTTCATGCTTCTCTCATCTTCTTTCTTAGAATCACGGGGAGATGAGGTAACATACCTAGTATGCTCAGCCTCACCACCAGATGTGGTTTCTTGGCACCCTGGTTTCCCATGCTCAATTGATGTCTCTTTCAGAGTCATCAAAGGGCTTGGTTGCCGTAGATTCAGTCTAAGAAATGTTACCACTGTCCACAAGGTCCATTGAGGCACCTTCTGTAGTGGCAGCTGAATCTACATGAGTCCCCTCCACATCAGTGGGACTCACCTCAGTAGTTGGTTGCTGATAGGGGCTAGAGATAAGGGATTTCTCCGGGCTCTATTGAGTGTTGTAGATCAACTTCATTGCCATGGATAGATGTTATCTCTTCATCATTTTTAAACGGAAGGTCAGTGAAAGATAGGATGGGTAAACCTACTGACCTGAGACTTTGGTCAATGTCACAGGCATTGAGCCTCTGGTGGGGCTGTCCCTTGTTGGTTGCTCAGGGGAGTATAGAGACTCACCCTGATGGCTTTCAGCTTGGGTTGTGGGCTCATGGGTCTAAGACTAAGGAGACTCAAGACCCAAATTGAGGTCAAAAGAGAAGGATGGAAAGACCTCTGACTGAGTGGGAGCCCATGTTTCCACTCTAGTTTTTTTGGTTTGAACAGGAGGGGCTTGTTCAATCAGAGTAGATTGAACAAGGTTTCGTTTGGGGCGTCTCTGATAAGTGATGGTGATGGGTGGAGAAGGTAGTGTTGGCATTATGGGGGTAGTTGCTGGTGTGGGTTCATCACCTGTGGGGTTAACATGGATGTCACCAGGAGCCGTTGGCTCAATCATACCTGGAAGAAATGCAGTATCTCTTCCTGTGAAGTTGGTGGACACTCTCTTCAAAGTCTTGAAGATGGTCGGCCTCATTTGAGGAGCAGATAGAGCAGCTGCACAGACAAGCTTGCTCTGGTCCAGCTCGCATTGATTATGTGCTGGAGAAACCTGGGATACATGAAGAATGTCTCCTTCTGAAGGTTCCCATGAGTTTAGTCGGCACAAATCTTGAATAGTTGAAGCAGAGGCATTTCACCAACCCATGAACAAGGCACCCAAGTTCATATGGGATTTGATCCCATCCCCTAGATTTATTCGACAAGCAGTGAAGGATTACATGTAGCAGGAACCTCCATTTGTATGAGAAGTTAAATTTGTAGATAGTTGACCTACTAGTGTCTCCACCATATCCCATTTGGAGATAAGAATTGTCTAAATCTACTTTGGGGAATTCCGTTGGAGCACCCTCATGATGAAGCTCTAGATGCTCCTGATGATCTGTTCAGAAATGACCAACTCCTGGCCACAGATGCTCGATCGAATGACATGAACCCCGTGTAGGGTTTCAATCTGACCATTCACCCAAAATTCAGACATATAGTTTGAGTAAATTGTGGGGTTTACAGTCAGAGCGGTATAATAAGAAGATTGGGTTAGAAAGGAGATGATATCTGAGAAGTCAGCATCTCGTGATGAATCAAGAAGTGCAACTTGGTTGTGCTGAGGGTTGAAGGCCATTTGGGAAGTTGAATAGGGATGATTTGAGCTGGGTAAAGTTGAGTAGGAGAAATTTTAGGGCTGTAAAATTTGCAAGTAAGAGGGTTAAATTGAATAGTCGAGATTATTTAAAAGATTATGGAATGGCGGTAATTGGGGTTCGGATAAGGTGATGTGATAGTTTAGTGTGTGAAATGACAGAGGCGGTAAGGTTAAAAATCAGTTAAATAATCCGACATCATTAACAAAATCTTTGCTTTTTACAGTGTGGGGCCCAAGAAATTTTACGTTACACAGTGAAATTTCTCTTCCGAGTGTAAAACATTCCAAAGGTAACTTGTCTTCCGAAGGCAATTCTTACTTCCGAAGCCAAATCTTTGCTTCCGAAGGTTAGAGTTCCTTCCGAATAGAGAATCTGTAAGTTTCGGAAGTAGATCTGATATACAATCAATCGCTTCTTCCGAGGCCAAAAATTCTTCCGAGAAGAAAGTTATCCTTTGAGAAATTATGCTTTGGATGATATGAGAATGTCTTCCGAAGGTTAATTTCTCTTCGGAAGGAATTTACACTAAGAAAATTCAGAGAGAATTTCTTGTAAGAGGGCTTAAATTGTATTGACACAAGACTTACATATTAAAAAGGTTTTCAAAAGAGATCAGATTAATCAATGTTTATCATCCCAATAGCTATTATGAGATACTTAAACCTTTGTTCATCAAAAGTTTAGTAAACAGATCAACATATTGTTCATTTGAATCAACTTTGATTAACTTGATTAGATTTCTCTCATGAATGTCTCTAGTGAAATGATACCTGATGTCGATATGCTTAGTCTTGGAGTGCTTCAAATGATTTTTAGTAATGGAGATAGCACTGTTGTTGTCAATATAGATAGGAGTACTCATAAAGTTGAGTCCATAGTCTAACATCTGATTTTGAATCCATAGCAGTTGAGCACAACAGCTAGCAGCAGCAATGTATTCAGCTTAAGCAGTTGATGTAGAGACACCGGATTGTTTCTTGCATTGCCATGAGATGATCCTTCCACCAAGAAATTGACATCCTCCTGATGTTGATTTCTTGTCAATATTGCAGCCTCCATAGTCACTGTCAGAGTATCCATAAAGATTGAAATCCTTGTTTCTGGGATACCAGAGACCTAGTTTAGGTGCTCCTTTGAGGTATATGAGGATTCTCTTAACAGCAGCCAGGTGAGACACCTTAGGAGCAGCCTGATATCTTGCACAAATGCAAGTAGCAAACGTGATATCAGGTCTACTGGCTGTAAGATACATCAAAGAACCAATAATTGCCCTATACTGATGTTGATCAGTATCCTCCCCCTCGAGATCAGGACATAGATTATGGTTTCTGGGTATGGGTGTCTTGGCAGGCTTGCAATCATCTCAAATCTTTCTAAGATGTCAGAGACATATTTAGATTGATTAATGAAGAACCCTTCCTTAAGTTTCTTTACTTGAATTCCAAGGAAAAAGTCCATTTTTCCGATGGAGCTCATCTCAAACTTCTTCTTCATAATGCTCTCAAAGTCCTTGCACATTTGTTCATTTGAGGAACCAAATATAATGTCATCAACATAGACTTGTACGAGCAAAATGTCCTTTCCAGACTTTCTGATGAAGAGAGTCTTGTCAATGGTACCTCTAGTATAGCCATTCTTCAGAAGAAATTGAGACAGAGTCTCATACCACAACCTAGGTGCTTGGTGCAACCCATATAGAGCTTTATCCAATTTGCACACATAGTTGGGGTGCTGTGGATCTTCAAATCCTGGAGGTTGGCATACATAGACTTCCCTGTCTATATCCCCATATAGAAAAGCACACTTGACATCAAGTTGGTATACTGTGAAGTCCTTGGATGCAGCATAAGCAAGGAAGATCCTAACTGCCTCAAGTCTTGCAACTGGTGCAAAGACATCAGTACAATCGATTCCTTCTCTTGAGTGTATCCTTGAACCACAAGTCTTGCCTTATTCTTGATGATCAAGCCTCTATCATCTCTTGTGTTTCTGGAAACCCATTTGGTGCCTATAGGTACTGACCAGATGGTAGCGGACATAGGTTCCATACCTTCTGTCTTTTGAATTGAAGCAGCTCCTCTTGCATTGATTCAATCCAACTACTATCTTTCAAGGCATCTTCTACCTTCTTAGGTTCCATCTGAGATAGAAAGCATGAGTACAAGCAGACATTCCCTTGATGAGTCTGTCCTCTTGTTCTCACACCCTCGGAGACATTCCCTATGATGTTCTCAATTGGATGAGTGTTGTGAATCCTAAGACGTGGAATCACTTCCAGTTGCAGAGATAGATCCAGGTTGGACATATTCTGCTTAGCAACTAGAACACTTTGTCCAGCTGCTGTTTCAAAGTCATTCAATGAGGACTGATTGAATGAATGAGAAACATCATCAATAGTTAGCTGTAAAGTAGTATTAACAATTTCATGTTCCTTCAAAATACTACCTCCTTCTACCTGGTGTTGTAGTGGATCACCTGATGAGTTTTGAGGCTCAGTAGATGACTCACTTGTTGAAGCTTCACTATTCCATGATATAGTTAAACTGTCGGATCTATGAATAGTGGAAGCTTGATGTATAGCAGCACTTGGAGAATTTGGTCTAGGCTTGGGAAGCTCAAACAGTTGATCATTAGTAGCAGCATCAGCATCATTTTGAGCACCTATTCCAACTGAAACATTCTCACAAGAGGGTTTAGAATAGTTTGGAAACAATTCTAAATCAAAGATGTGATCAGGTCCATTCCCCCTAACACAAGGAGTTTGCTCATTAACAACTATATTGGATGACTCCTGAAATTGTTGATTCTTAATGTTGCATACTCTATAAGCTTTGGAGCTAGAAGAGTATCCAACAAAGATAGCATCATCCGACTTTTCATCAAATTTTGCTAAATTGTCCTTTGTGTTAAGTATGGTACACCTGCTGCCAAAGGACCTTAGAAAGCAATGAATGGTGGCCTCTTGTTCCATAGATCATAAGGGGTTTTTCCATGGGGCTTCACTACAAGAACTCTGTTCTACACATAGCATGAAGTGCTGACTGCCTCTGCCCAGAATGTTAGAGGTAGCTTTGAATCAGCTAACATATTCGAGCAGCTCAATATGTGTCTTCTTCCTCCTCTCAGCAACACCGTTATGTTGAGGAGTTCTGGGAGCACTATATTGTCTGGCAATCTCTTTTGATTTACAGAATGAGTCAAGAATGAAGTTCTTAAACTCAGTCCCTTGATCACCTAATTATTTTAACCTTGTGATCAATTTGATTTTCTATTTTAAGAATAAAATATTTTAATGTTTCAACAGTTTCATCTTTAGTTCTAAAAAGAATACCCATGTGAATCTTGTAAAATCATCAACTATCACAAGGCAATATGATTTCCTTCAATGCTCATTATACTTGTAGGACCAAAAAGATCCATGTGCAATAAGTGCAATGGAGTAGTGATAGAGTTAACACATTTGGATTTATGAGATGTCCTGTGTTGTTTCCCTTTCAGGCATGCAACACAGTTGTCTTTGCATAAAAATCCTTTTTAGGCAAACCATGTACGAAGTTATTTTTAGCCAATTTATTGATTGTCTAAAAATTACATGACACGTACGTTTATGCCATAGTGTTGACTCATCACTATCAGCTTTGGAAAGAAAGCATGATACTTCACCCATTGGGGAAGCATTGTTCATATCAAGCTTGTACATATCCCCTTTCCTGGGAGATCTAAGAAGCACCAATTCGGAGGAATTGTCATCCCTGGTTTGAGGATAATACACTCATGTTCTGTGAAAAGCATTTGGTGCTTTTGATCACAGAATTGAGAAACACATAACAGTTATGTTCAAGCTGCTTGACAAAGTTAACTTTGTCAACGGTTAACTTACCATTGGATATACTCCATCTGCCAGAAATATATCCTCCGGCCTCACCTCCAAACTGGACATGACCTCCATCATAAGGTTAAAATTGTTGAAGGAGAGATCTATTCCCTGTCATGTGCCTGGAGCATCCACTATCTACAATCCATACATTGTTGTTCTTGTCAAATGGATGTTCCTGCACATAAGATGAGATTTCAGTTTTGTTTGGAAACCCAAGCTTTATTGGTCTTGGGTTCTTCCAAAGATAATGAAATGAGTGAACCAAATGATATGCATGGGGGTTTAACAGAGGTCTTTGAAGGAGAGGTTTAGGCTGCAGCATCTTCATTGATCTTCCAGTCCACCTTTGGCTGATCTTGGAGGATGAGCTTGTTGAAGCTTTTGCAGCATGGTCTTCTTCCGAAGCTTCTTTCTTTTCGGAAGAAGTCCTCACCACCTTTTCTTCCGAAGCAGTCTTCTTCTGGGATGGTTTCAAGGGAGCTTTCTTGTTCTTCCGAACCTTCGTAGCATTTGCTTCCGAAGCCATTTTCCCTTCGGAAGAAGGAGTTTCTTCGAAAGCAACTTGGCTTTCGAAACTAGGTTTCCCTTCTTCAACTCTTGAACCGTATGGAAGGGTCCAAATGTGAAACCTTCCCTGACTCCTTCTTTTCTAACATTATTTGCATAATGTGTGCTTGCAGGATTGTAGTAACTATCTTTTGCGATATGATTTTGCAGGCCACACATGATGCATGCAATGTTAGTCTTTTGGGAAAGTGAGGGTTGCTATTTCTTGGTTTTCTTTTCTTCATCAGCAACTTTTCCCTTTAACTTCTGATCCTTTGGTAGGACAGGAATGCTGGTATTACATTCCTTTCCTGAATCAGAAGTACCTATCACTTGGAATCCAGCTGAGACAAAGACACCCTTCTTTTTGGGGTCAATCTTCAGTTTGGATTCAGCCACTTTCTTAGCAGTTCTCCTAGCAGCTTTAGCTCTGCTTCTTCTGGCTTTAGTGGTTAGGATTTCATCATCACAGGAGGCGATGGGTATATCTACCAGTTCCTTCCCTGTGGTGGCCATATTGGTGCCTCATCCTTTAACTCTGGAAAGAAAGGGTTAGCAGTTGGAAACTCTTGCTCTTCAGTACCACATCTAGGCTGTTTGATAGACTCATAGGAATGTGGTGGAGCAATTTCATTGGTTCCCAACCCTTCTTTGTTATGATAACAGAGTTTGGAATGGGAGGATGATGCAAGAATAGCTTGGAAGTTTTGCTCAGAGATAGCATGCTTCCTGGCCTGAGCCTCAGCAGTGACAAGCTAGGCTTGAGTCTCAGACAATTTGGATGTCAGATCCTTGATTTGAGTCTTGTAGTTTGTGTGTTCATGTTTCAAAACAGATACAGTTTTCTCCAATTCATCATTTTCTTTTGATAGTCAAATTCAGCTCTTTTAAAATCAGATTTTAGAATATTTAAAGACTCAATGTTAGATCTGATTCCATATTGTAATCCTGATAGATTTTAACTTTAACTATACAGGCTGGAGTGCAGAGATGTTCATATACCTGGGCATCATCTGTTCTGGCCATGAGAGCTTGAGCAGGAGTCACATCCTGTACCATGAAGCTCTAGTCAACTTCTTTAGCCATTGCGGCTGTTTCAGTCGACTTCTAAGTGGGCTTTGAGGTTGAGGGATGTGTGGAGGCCTATGGGGTTCCCGGATTGGTCTTGGAAGCCTTGCATCCCTTGCAAAATGACCTAGTTGGGTACAGTTGTAACACTTTGCCCTGGTCTTGTCAAACCCGAACTTGCTGGTAGTTGGGTTTTGAGGGAAATGCCTTCTAGTTCTCTTAAAGAACTTCTTTGCTCTGTAGGTAAGAGAGCCATCTGCTGGACAATGTCCATGTATTCTACGTCATCTGGGCTAAAAAACTCAAGATCATCAAAGGAGTATTGAAAATCTCCTGAGTGTCCACCTCCTGAAACAAAGACACAACTTTCCTGGAAGGGATTGTGTTGAGCCTGTTGAGACCTTGGAGTCTCAGGATAAGTGATGTAGGGACCAAAAGAGCAGGATGGCTACTGATAAGTCAGGAAATGCTGAGGTTGAGGGGTTTATGAGCCTTCAGCAACTATTAAAGTGTTGCTAGCAGGAAGACTCATGGGTCTACTTGTATTGGACCAAAAGAACCAATGAGCCAAGATTAGAAAACCTCTAAGTCCCACATGATATCACAACAACTGCTGAAAGCTTCATCAGCAGTTCGAAAAGTGCTGAAGACTTCAACAGCTGAAGATCAAGTACTGAAGACTTCAACAACTGAAGAACTAAAGTGCTGAAGCTCAACAGCTGAAGAACACAAGTGCTGAAGCTCAACAGCTGAAGAACACAAGTGCTGAAGCTGAAGACCAAAGTACTGAAGTACAACAGCTGAAGAGTCCACAAGTGCTGAAGATCAACAACTGATGAAACGTCTGAAGTTCAAGTCTGAAGACCAAGTACTGAAGTTTCAGTAGTTTGTCACAATAGCTGAAGAGTACTTCTTCAGTAGTTGTGATATCAGTAGTTTTATGTTTTTACTTTCAGTAGTTTTGTAAAACGACTGAAGAGCTTGTTCTTCAGTCGTTGTAGTTTTAGTAGTTTCTTTTCAGTAGTTGTAGTAACTGATAACACTTAGTATTTTTGTAAGAAGATGTCAGTTGTTTTGACATCTTCAGTTGTTGTGTTTCAGTTGTTTAAATAATTCTGTTAGATGTCATTATCAAGTGACATCAGTAGACGTCACATCTCCTATATAAGGAATGTTCCAGCACGACATTCCTATATAAGGGATGATTGACCTGATTGTATGTGTGACATTTTGCCACCACGAAAGCGTGTGATTGAATGAAATATTCTTTTTGCAGAAACTTTCTCTCTCTATAACTAATTCTGTTCATTGCAATATCTTTGGTATTCTTGCTGGAATTGTGCTAGTTGGTACTCTATTCCGCTGCCGAAATCATTCGAATCGATCAAACTAGATGCTGAGATCCTATCAAATGGTATCAGAGCAGGTTAATCATTGATCGATCTAACAATTGATCATTGAAACTGCTTATTTGCTCTAAGTTTGATCGAACTAGCAAATTCGCACGAATTTGTTATAGAGATTGAAGTTCTGTCGCTTTTGGCTATTTCAATTGAGGTTTTTAGTGGTTTTGAACTAAATTTGTTTTGCTTATCTTGAATTTGTCTGAATTTTTTAAAAATGACTACTCCTTCAATGATCCTCACAATACTGGTTCCTCAACCAAGCCTCCATGCTAGTTAGGAATGAGTATAACATATGGCAACGACGAATGCTCCATCACCTGTCTATTAACAGCTCAGGTTGTTGGACAAACTATCTCTCACCCAACTCCATGGGAAGTTGCTCACATTTGAGAGAGAGATAGAACAGAAACGAAAACTGTCATCATCTGGAAAGCTCACTGATGACTTTGTTCCAGGAAACACTGCCTTGGTTGGTCATGAGTTAGAATATGCTTCATCTGAATGCCAGTTTGATGAGCATATTGATTTCTCTTCAAACACTTCTGATTCTGCATTTGTGAGTGTTGATAGTCAGTTTACTAGGTGAAATAATGACAATCTATGCTTCATCATGGATGATCTCAAGGGGATTGCTGATGATGACTTAGAAGAGATGGATATTTTGAGCCAAATGGTCTTGATAAATATCAGATCTCAGAAGTTCTACAAAAGAACTGGAAGAACGTTCCCAGGACTCTCTGGCAAAACCAAAGTTGGTTTTGACAAGAGTAAGTTGAGGTGTCACAAATGCCATAGGATTGGACACTTTGCTAGAGAATGTAGATCATCTGAATCTAATTCTTCTGCACCCTTTGTGACTTTCCCTGGCAATAGTCAACAACACAGAGGGCAACATTCTATCAATTCCAGTCATCATTCTCAACCACAATCTCTTGCATATTTTGTTCCTCAGGGTCCAATGCCATATCCTTACCCTTGTTATTACATTCCACAAACCAGTCAGGTTCAAGAACCCATTGCTCAACAACCACATGCTCTTCCTAAGCCTCAACCATCTCAATCTCATCAACCTCCTCAACCTCAACAACACAGCTTCTTCACCCCTGGAGTTGTTGACTGGAGCAGTTTACCAGATGACATGTCTGGTCATGAACAACTACTCACAGGTGCTGGTCAACATGGTGGTGACAGTCCTTTTGGGAATCTGGCACTTATGGCTCTGGAGTCTGCAGATGGATCATCCTCAAATGCCTCTTCATCACAGGTATCACAGGTATCCTCTGAGGCTAAGGCCAAATTATGTTCTGAAACATGCATAGCAGCATTTGCCTCTATTAGAGAAGCAAATGTAGCTTTAATTAATAAGAACATAGAGCTAAAAAGATCATTTCCAAAAGAAAATCTGAGTTTGAGTCTATGCTTAAAGAGAAAAATGATGAGATTTATAAACTTAAATGCCAAATCACTGATGATAAGGCTAGGGAAGAGGTACTTTTATAAAAGTACAAAGACCTCAAAGAAACCCTTGCAGTCACCCAAGTAGAGTGTGATCGATGGGTACAATCATGCAAAGGTTTTGAAATGCTTCTTAGTAAGCAATCAGCTTCCAATGTGAAGTTTGGCATTGGTTATAATCACACTGCTCCTCCTACAGATTTTGCTTCAAGAGCAGAAGTGAAATCTAATGGAGAAAGCAATAACCAATCCACCTCATCATGTGATTCACTTCTGATAGAGCACCATCAGAAGTTAAAGTTAGTATTATTCCCTCATTGAACCTATCAGCTGATCTTGATGGTTCAAACTGACACTCACATGATCAAAGAGTTGATCAACTTAGGAGTTATTTCTAGAAGTCCTGAAAGGACTGGAGAGCAAGATTTAACATCTGAAGTTCAAACTCCAACACTGTCAGCACTGAAGAGAAGAAAACTGTCAGTAGAAAGGGTTTGAAGACTACTAAAGAGGAAGTCAAGAAAGCAATAGTGCTTCCAAAGTGCTGAAGAACAAGTCTTCAGTAGTTTCATTCTCTTTAGTTGATGATCAACATAAGATAAGAAGAAGAAACCATGTGAAATATGTGGTTTGTTCAATCATCTTACAGATGATTGTTGGTACAAAAGACGATCCAAACTCAAACATAAAGAGGAAATTAAAGAGAAAATGGTTAAAATGAAAACTGAGTTTGAAGCCACATTTGTACCAGCAACATCAAATCCTGTAACCCTTAAGTCCAAAAAGAAATCCAAAAAGGAAGGGGTTAAACAGGTAACAGCTGAGGTTGCTCAAAAGAAGAAGGTGCAACATAGGAACTTATCAAACTCCAATGCCAATGTGTCTGGAGAGCTGAAAGCTTTATCACAAAATCAGACACAGCTGGTTATGATGGTTCAACATCTATTGGGAAGAGTTAACCAATTAGATGTTCCTATGTTGAAACCACAGAAAAGGAGGTCCAAGCCAAAGGATTCCTCTTCTTCACCATCTTCTTCCTCTCAGGCTGTTGTTTCCAACAAACCTGTTAGTTTACCATCTGTTGATGAGAACAGGCCCAAAACCAAAAAGTTTGGGTCTCAAAATCTAACTAATTTGTTGTGTTTTGCAGGGTTCTTCAACATGCCACAGAGGCATCTGGTATGTAGACAGTGGAGGATCCATGCATATGACAGGAAACAGATCACTTCTTAATGACTACTCTCAAGGAAGGAAGGGGTTTGTGTCATTTGGCAATGATGCAAAGGGTTACATCATCGGCAAAGGCTTTGTTTCCAATGGGGAAATAAAGTTTGATGATGTTAACCATGTGGAAAATCTCAAGTACAACCTCTTGAGTGTCAGTCAAATGTGTGACAAAGGCCATGTTGCTCTTTTCACAAGTCAGAACTGTCGGATTCTGTCATCCAAAGTTCTAAGTTTGATTGATAAGGTGTTGGATGAATACACTCTCCTGAAGGCCAACAGGACAGGAAGAGTATATGCCTTAGATCTTTCCAAGAAGATAAATCTCAAAGGCCATCCTTGCCTATTTTCCAAGGCTTCCCCTCAAGAATCTACTCTATGGCATAGAAGGCTGGGTCATGTTAATCTCAAAAACATAAATCAGCTGACAAACCATGGTTTAGTAAGGGGACTGCCTATGAAGGAGTACAAATGTGAAGATAACTGCCCTGCTTGTTTAAAAGGAAAACATCACAAAGCTTCATTTCCCTCCATAGAAGAACCTAAGTCCACTGCCTGCTTACAGCTTCTTCACATGGATCTCTTTGGTTCTGTGAGAGTGATGAGTATGGCTAAGAAGAAATACTATCTGGTAATTGTGGATGATTACTCCAGATTTGTATGGACTTTCTTCTTGCATTCAAAGGATGAGGCAGCTCAGAAGATTATCAACTTTGTGTTGTATGTTGAGAAGCAGCATTCCCTCTCAATCAAGTGTATTAGAAGTGATAATGGAACAGAATTCAGAAACAATACACTTGATGAGTTCTACCTCTCAAAAGGAATCAAGAGGCAGTTTAGCATTCCAAGAACTCCTCAACAAAATGGAGTAGTGGAGAGAACATGACCCTTATTGAAGCTGCAAGGTCCATGTTGGCTGATTCTGGACTGCCAATGACTTTTTGGGCTAAAGCTGTCAATACAGCTTGCTATGTACAGAATAGAGTTCTAGTAAATCAGAGGTTGATGAAGACTCCATATGAAGTTCTTCATTATTTGGCCCCTCTAATTTCATTCTTCAAAGCTTTTCGGTGTCCTGTTTCATTCTCAACACACGAGATCAACTCCAAAAATTTGATCCTAAGGTGGATGCAGGGTACTTTGTTGGTTATTCATCAACTTGCAAAGCATACAGAGTCTTAACTGTAGAACAAAGTTGGTTGAAGAGACTCTACATGTTAATTTAATGAATCTCCAAAGGACAAGTTTCCACAAAGCCCTGTGGAGCTATTTGATTTGGACATACTGCAATATGTTCCTTATCAAACTCGTACTGTTGCTCCTGTCAACAGTTCACCACCTAGTGGTACTGCTGGTGCTGATGATGATGATGATAGCAGTACTCACCTCTTCAGGTTTAGTGACCAACTGCATGTGTCCTCAAAACCTGATGCTCCTGTAGCTTCAGTAGCTTCATCCACAACAAGTGCTGATGAGATTTCTACATCTTCAACTTCATTTGAGTTGCCACCATCTACATGGTTTCAAGAGTCTACATCAACATCTGTTGCTGCTGAAGGTTCTACAAACACTTGCACTGATCTCACTGTTTATCAAGAGCTGAAGAATCACCCAATGTCTCAAATCATTAGTGATATTAATGCTGGAGTTTCAACCAGAAATAAATTGTCCAATTTCTGCTTCTATGCTCTCTTCATCAGTCAGCTAGAGCCAAAGAATTATCATTTTGCACTTAGAGACAATGGCTGGGTTGAAGCAATGCAGCTTGAGCTTCTTCAGTTCAAAAAGCAGCAAGTGTGGGAGCTTGTTCCTCTCCCCCAGGTAAGTGTGCAATAGGCACTAAATGGGTGTTTAGGAATAAAACAGATGAAAATGGCTTATTGTTAAGAACAAGGCCAGACTGGTTGTTCAGGGGTTTGCACAAGAAGAAGGTATTAATTATGATGAAACCTTTGCCCCTGTAGCCAGACTGGAGGCAATTAGATTGTTCTTAGCCTATGCTGCACTCCACAATCTTAAAGTTTTTCAAATGGATGTTAAAAGTGCATTTTTATATGGTAAAATAAAAGAAGAAGTTTATGTGTGTCAACCACCAGGTTTTGAGGATAATAAACACCCAGAATGGGTATACAAGCTTGATAAGGCCTTTATGGGTTGAAACAAGCTCCTAGAGCCTGGTATGAGACATTATCTAACTTTCTTCTACAAAATAATTTCACTAGAGGCTCCATAGATAAAACTTATTTATTAAGAAGGTGGATCAGCATAAGCTACTTGTTCAAATTTATGTTGATGATATTATATTTGCATCCTCTGATCCCCAGTTGTGTGATGATTTTACAAAATTAATGCAAATGAAGTTTGAAATGAGTGCAATGGGAGAATTACAGTTCTTTCTAGGCTTGCAAATCAAACAAAAAGCTAATGGAATTTTCATTCATCAGTCTAAATATACAAAAGATATTTTAAATAAGTTTGATTTACAAAACTGTAAGCCCTGTTCTACTCCCATGTGCAACACCACAATTGGATATTGATCAGAAAGGTAAAGCTGTTGATGAAACGCTTTACAGATGTATGATTGGGTCCTTGATGTATTTAACAGCTTCTAGACCAGATATTATGTTTGCTACATGTGTTTGTGCTAGATTTCAGGCTGCACCTAAAGAGTCTCATCTGATTGCAGTCAAGAGGATCTTTAGATATTTGCAAGGTACACACTCTCTAGGTTTATGGTATTCCACTGGGCACTCTTGCAAATTAGTTGCTTTCTCTGATAGTGACTATGCAGGGTGTAAGTTGACCAGGAAAACAACTTCTGGTGGATGTCAATTCCTAGGCAACTGTTTGATTTCTTGGCAGAGTAAGAAACAAACATCTGTTGCTACATCTACTGCTGAAGCCGAGTACATTGCTGCTGCAAGTTGTACATCCCAAGTACTCTGGCTTCAGAATCAAATCTTGGATTATGGCATTACAGAGACTAAGACTCCATTATTAATGGATAGTGCTTCATCTCTTTGCATTGTCAAAAATCCAGTCCAACACTCTAGGACCAAAAATATAGAAATTAGACATCATTTTATAAGAGATTGTTTTGAAAAGGGTCTAATTAATCCTTTTTGTGCCTAGTGCTGATGAGCTTGCAAACATTTTTACTAAGCCTTTGGATAGTTCAACTTTCCACAACCTAGTGTTAAGGCTTGGTATGCTGCAGCTAGAATAAGTGACAACTACTGCTGATCTCAGTAATAAGTACTGATGATCATTGGTAACCATGTCACATATAAGTACTGATGAGTTCTTTTACCCTCAGTAGTTTTTATAACTACTGAAGGCTAAATGCCTCACAAGTACTGAAGTACTTTATCTGTTCTAAACTACTGATGTAGTTACAACTACTGATGTAGTTACAACTACTGAAATAAGTAAAAACAGATAAGTACTGACGTCCTATGAAACACCTGAAAAGCAGATGAAAAGTCTGATGAGTAAGTGTTGAGGACAGTATGAAATAGCTGAAAAGCTAAGAATTGACGAAAACAGTTGATGAGTAATTTCTCTTCAGTTGTTTCTACAACTGCTGTTTCTAAATAACTGAAGCAAGACCACAGTCTTCAGTAGTTTCACAACTACTGATAACTAATACCAAGTCTTCAGTTGTTTACAACAACTGATGACAAAACCACTGTCTTCAGTAGTTTCACAACTACTGATGACAAAAACCAAGTCCTCAGTTGTTTACATCATATGAAGTCAAAACCACTACCTTCAGTAGTTTCATAACTACTGATGGTTAACACCAAGACTTCAGCTGTTTCAACGTCTGATGGTCAAAACCAGGTCTTCAGTTGTTTTATAACAACTGATGACCACACCACCACTGTCAGTCGTTTTAAACCTCTGAAGGTTAATCACGTCATCAGTAGTTTCAAATAGCTGATGACCACACCAAAACCTTCAGTAGTTTTCTTTCAGCCTTTTCCTCTCCCAACCCTATAAATACCCGTCTTCTTCTCAACGGTCCATTAGCCGTTCTTTTGACCTTCATACTTTCAAAAATGGCAACCATGAGTCTAAAACCCCAACATAACTGCGTCGCCTACCTCACGAAATCGGCCTTCTGAACAAAGTTTGATCACGCCATAGACCTAATGGCTGATTCTCAATATAATACAGCTCTGCTCTTAAACCCGACATCTACTCAGAGTCACTCATCAGTTTTGGTCCAATGCCTACGTTCACACTGATGTGCCTACCGGCCAAATCTCTGTTAGGTCATTGGTTAACCAAAAACAAGTAGAGGTTACTCCTGAAAGCATTCGTAGAGTGCTAAATTTACAGATGCTGCTTGTGTGACTGAGTACCCGAAGGGCACAACTGATATGTCCTTCATCAACAATGGTAAGACGGAAATCTTCGAGCTGCTACCATACTAAAGAAGAACTTCCCTGATGCTGAACGCCTGATATTTCATATGGTGAATGTTTGCTTAGCCTCGAAGACATCCTCATGGGATCAAATGTCTTCCCGGTGGCAACAGGTATTATATTCCATTCTAGAACACCAACCTTTAAATTTTTCACATATTGTGTTTCTAGAAATCAAAGATCTGGCACAGAAACCTGTGGGAAAAAGATGGCTATTATATCCCAGGTTTCTGATGGCCATAATTTTAAATGAATTACAAACTGATGGCCTTGTTGGCCTTGGAGTCCCTGCACCAGCTGTTCTAGCTGAGGTATACTCCAAGCACAACTCTGACCAATCCCTCAAAGAAGCTGCCCGTTTGCTAAAACCCAAGCAAAGGGAACCCACAGCTTCAATTGCTAGATCCAAAGTCCCCACCAAGCCAAAATCCAAACCCACACAAGCTAATCAGGGAGATGAGTCCCCTGATGATGCTCCTGTACCACCCAAACGGATAAACCTACTGGTTCAAACCCCCCAGTAGTGTTAACGACTCAACCAGCCACAGCCGCACAGGTATCCTCTCAAAAGGATCCTGTTGCAACCATTTCAGGAAACCACATTGCTGAGACCTCTCTCACTTGAGGAGGTTATCATTGAAGAGCATCCCTCTCCCCGGATGCAATCAGCTTCTATCCCCTCTCCCCATGCAAATGCCCCTCAAAGCCCAACCATTATAATTGCCAATGTGCTGACTCAGCTGCATGCCTCTCCTCCTCCCCTACAACCACCAACAAGGGGAGAACAACATCAATTAAGGAAGAGGATACATATGCTTCTTACAACCCACAGCACCGGGGTTTAAATGTTCTATCTCCTGGTGTGGATATGGAGACCAGAACATCTGGTGAGGCTGCCACCTCCTTTGAATCAGCATATGATCAGACTGAGGCTGGTAACATAACTAAGACCTCACCAGAGGCAACAGCTGATGAAGGACAAAGTCCTGAGGCTAGAAGTCCCCAGTTCCAAGACAAAGGGGCACATGCTACATCTGGTCTACACCCAGTGCATGTACATCCTGCTACAAGCAGGAGGTCAGGTGATTCAGCATCTGCTGATGATGACCTGGGCTTTTTCTATGATGTTCTTGCCCAGAACACAATCCTAGAGGAGGAAGTCAGGAGGCTGCAAAAACTACTTGACCAACTCTCTCAGGAGAAAGACCATCTGCCACCACATCAGCCCAACAGATGGCACCTTCCTCTGAAGGTCCCTTAAACATACAACCACTACAAAATTCTCAGCCACCTGCTCTGTTTCTGGCACCATTTCTCAGGACCAAAACCCCCCTGAGCAAATGCATGCTATCCCTCAAAATCCCCTATCTCTCATCACACCACAGCTAACCGAATTTGTTATTAAAACTATTGATGAGAGACTTTATTCTGTCTTACAACCCCTGGTGGAGGATGTACTGAGCCAACAACTTTCTGCTACTCAATCCCTTGCAACCAATGCACCCAAAAAAGGGGAGAGTTCAACAGTGAAAGCTAAAAGAAAGAGGATGGAGAAAGAGAGAGAGAAAGAGAAGGATAAAGAGGTGGTAAAAGAGAAGGATTGTGTGTATGAGCCGAAAAAGAGAAGGAGAATATGATTGAGAAGGGAGCTGAAATTGAGAAAGTACATGAAAGTCAAAAAGATTTTCATGTCACATACAAGAAAAAGAAGAGTGCTGAGAAAGAGAAGAACTTGAATGAAATGGTTAAAGAGGCTGATGCTGAACACAGCAGATCAATGGACAATATCATTGATCAGCTGTTTAGGCAAGGTTTCAACACTGAAAAGCTGGATTCTGAAATAAGAAGATTAGAGATTGAAGAGATCCAACAAAGATGGGCCAGCTACAGCACTATGGATAAGAGAGACTTGAGATCATGATCAGATTTATCAGCAAATACCTTGGGAGATCATTGATTGAAGTAAAATCATGGACCAGGGACAACATCTTGGCCATAACCTCCAAGATCTGTTCGTCTGAAGCATACACTAAGGGTTTAGTAGTCGAAGCTTAGAATGAAGCAGGAGCAGGGAGCAGGACTGAGCTAGCCAAACACTCAAAAGCCACACTCACCTCCAAAATGCTAACTCAGCCTGTCAGCATTCCCTCTCCAAAACAAACACAACCACAACCCACAAAACCAACTCCCTTACCCTCAAAACCAACTACCGATGATGCACCTAAGCAGAAGAAGAGAAGGGTGTTGAGGCTTGTGGAAGAAGAAGAAAATGATGATGAAGAAGATAGGCTGCCGATTTAAGCTGTTCTGTAGTTGCCTAAGGCCAAAGATCTCTCTTGCAAGAACTCCTGAGCAACAAAGAGATGCAATCAAAGTGAAATTAGAAGAAGAACAACAACACAGATTGCATGATGAAGAGTTATTGAGGAGAGTAGATAAAGCTTATGCAACCACTTCCTCCATCATCAATATGAAAAAACAAGCTCAGGGGATTTATACTCTTAGACATACTTTTCAGTATGTGAAAGAAAGAGTAAGAATTTGGCCTGATCCTAGGGTGGCTCACAGAATACAAAAGAAAAACAACCCTCAGAGATACAGTGGTCAAGTCAAAAAGATTGTAGATGAAGTGATCTCCTTGGCCATTGTAGTTTCACCCTGTGAAATCCTGAAGATTTCAAAAAGGCCTACACCTCAAACATGCCTCCACCAAAGATGCTAGAGAACAGAATGATCAAAAAGGGGCTGGTGTATAAGAGGATGAATGAGATCAGAAAGGATGAGTTACCACTGCTGTTAGAAAGGTCATCATCTTGATGAATTTGCTTACAGACAGATTACAACAGTGGTACTCAAAAATGGAAAACAGGTCAAATTCATGTCTGAGTACTATGGGCCTGAAGGATTCATCGATGGTGAGGCAGAGGTGCTCACCATGGAGGAACAAATCGTATTTTTGGAGGCCTACACTGGGGAATCCTACAAGCTCATAGTTGGGAAGTGAGTCTCATGGATGGGGGAACAACTCAGTGTCCAATTCCCCAATACAGAGCTCCCATCCATACATTGCCAACCAAATCATCTGAGACTCATTCCCAGGCCAGTGCTTATATGGGTCATCTTCTCAACTGATCAAGAAGGAAAAAGACCAACCAATCTGCCAACAATAAGTGGGAAAATAAATCAATTAGAGGTTTTGGCTGCATTGGTTCAGGGGGAGTTTGTTGGACCAAAAGAACCAATGAGCCAAGATCAGAAAACCTCTAAGTCCCACATGATATCACAACAACTGCTAAAGGCTTCATCAGTAGTTCGACAAGTGCTGAAGACTTCAACACTGAAGATCAAGTACTGAAGACTTCAATAGCTGAAGAACTAAAGTGTTGAAGCTCAACAGCTGAAGAACACAAGTGCTGAAGCTCAACAGCTGAAGAACACAAGTGCTGAAGCTGAAGACCAAAGTACTGAAGTACAATAGCTGAAGAGTCCACAAGTGCTGAAGATCAACAACTGATGAAACGTCTGAAGTTCAAGTCTGAAGACTAAGTACTGAAGTTTCAGTAGTTTGTCACAACAGCTGAAGAGTACTTCTTCAGTAGTTGTGATATGAGTAGTTTTATGTTTTTACTTTCAGTAGTTTTGTAAAACGACTGAAGAGCTTGTTCTTCAGTCGTTGTAGTTTCAATAGTTTATTTTCAGTAGTTGTAGTAACTGATAACACTTAGTATTTTTGTAAGAAGATGTCAGCTGTTTTGACATCTTCAGTTGTTGTGTTTCAGTTGTTTAAATAATTCTGTTAGATGTCATTATCAAGTGACATTAGCAGACGTCACATCTCCTATATAAGAATGTTCCAGCACGGCATTCCTATATAAGGGATGATTGACCTGATTGTATTTGTGACATTTTGCCACCACGAAAGCGTGTGATTGAATGAAATATTCTTTTTGCAGAAACTTTCTCTCTCTATAACTAATTCTGTTCATTGCAATATCTTTGTATTCTTGCTCGAATTGTGCTAGTTGGTACTCTATTCCGCTGCCAAAATCATTCGAATCGATCAAACTAGATGCTGAGATCCTATCAGCTTGTTGGTGGCCCTTCTTACTCTCCATCTCTAGACGATATCCATCAAGGATGCCATAGAGCTCAGTCATGGAAAGAGTGTTCAAGTTTTCTGTTCTCTTGATAGAGACACAGTAGAATGTCCACTTATTTGGAAGAGCATTCATGAACTTTCTGATGAGATCTCTAAGTTCAGGAGTGATCTTCACAGACTGAAGGGAAGAGATAAGATCCATGTACCTGAAGTACTGTTGGCTGTGGGTCTCTCCAGCAATATGAGTGAAGTTCTCAAATTGCTTCAGTGAGTCCTTCTTTGAGTTTTTGGAGCAAGAATACATCTGAGCAAATGCATCAAACAATTCTTTGGCAGTCTTGCAATGCTCAAACCCCACCATAATAGAGTTCGATATTGCAGTCATGAGAATAGTCATAGCATTGCTATCGATGTCCATTTTCTTTCTATCTTCATCAGAATAGTCCTCCACAGCTTTTTCTATCATGGCACCGTTTCCACCAGGTGAAGCCACCTTTGGCTTGTACGGTCCATTGACAATGGAGTTCAAATTTTGCTATCTTGGTATTTGATGAAGCCTTCCGTTCTTCTACTCCAAGACCAAAAGTTTTCAGGGGTGATGATGGGTGCTTTGGTCATCGTCCCCATCTCTACTTCAGATTTGTTGAGGGCCATTGAGTGAGTGGGTACTAGGGAGGAGTGAAAACAAGTTGATCTGGATGGTTAGATCATGCAATCAAGAGCTTGAGAAGCTCTGATACCAATTGCAGGATCGGTGTTTGTCACTTAAACACAAATATTTTCTCTCAAACTCACCTAGAATCACACTCGGGTAAGAATCAATAAGAGTTGATCACAATATGAAAAGTAACTAAGAACACAGATAGATAATTTTCAAGATACTTTTATATATTGATTCTCAACTCAAGATACAAAGACTCTTACAAGCAGATGATAATCTTGCCTCTATGAGTTACAAGGAGAACCTATATATAATACTATCTACAGCCAGATATACTTTGATACCAGCTGGGATCTTTTAGCTAAACCCTATACTACACAACTATAGTTAAGGTATCTCAGATAAAGTCTTATCTGAGATTTGGTAGTCAGGACATGTCCCTGACTTACCTTTTGTCACCAACTAAAGTTGGCGACTGTACTATTATGAAAAGCTAAACAGTGGAATAAAGTATGGTCAACAACATGGTTCTTTAGGAAGAAGCCATAAGACTTGGTACTCTATTCATCCGATGCTACAAAGATGTACCAAGACATGAAGAAAGACTATTGGTGGCCGGGTATGAAGCGTGATATGGTGGAGTATGTGAGTAAGTGCCTTACTTGTTTACAAGTGAAGGCCGAGCACCAAAAGCTGTATGGGAAGATTCAACCTTTGGATATACAGGAATGGAAGGGGGAGCAGATCACCATGGATTTCATTACGAAGCTGTTGCGTACTCCGAAAGGGTACGATGCCATATGGTGATTGTTGACCGTCTGACGAAGAGTGCTCACATTCCACCAATCCGCGAGACATATTCATCTGAGAGGTTGGCTGACCTATTCATTAGGGAAATTGTAACTTGTCATGGTGTTCCGGTGTCTATTGTGTCTGATCGTGACACCTAGTTTACATCTAAATTTTGGAAGAAATTCCACGATGCCATAGGGACGAGGTTACATATTAGCACGACTTATCATCCCCAAAATGATGATCAGTGAGAAAAGACCATTCAGACATTGGATGACATGCTTCAGGCATGTGTGATTGATTCTGGGGGAAGTTAGGATGACCACCTACCATTAGCCAAATTCTCCTACAACAACACCTATCTTGCCAACTTTGGTATGCCACCCTATGAAATGCTATACTGTAGGAGATGCAGAACACCCATTTGTTGGGGTGATATTGGTCAGAAGGAGTTGGGGTGCGCCGAGGTAATCGAGGCTATGACTGAGAAGGTTGAAAAGATTAAAGCCTTCATAAAGGTAGCCAAAGATAGACAGAAGCCTTATGCTGATAAATGACGCAGACCGATTGAGTTCCAGGTGGGTGACCAGGTTATGTTGAAGGTCTCACCTTGGAAGGGTATTATCCAATTCAGGAAACGGGGCAAGTTGAGCCCAAGATATATAGGCCCTTTCTGAATCATTTCCAAGTAGGAGAGGTGGCCTATAGATTTGAGTTACCAGATGAGTTAAGTGGAATTCACCCGACATTCCATGTATCTCATCTGATAAAATGCTTAGCTGATGAGGACATTGTTGTACCACTAGAAGACATCGAAGTAGACGAATGGCTCAATTATGTAGAGCAACCAGTGGCAATCATGATCGTAAAGAGACAAGGTTGAGGAAGAAAGTGGTTCCCCTTGTGCGTGTGCAGTGGAAGCACAGAAAGGGATCCGAATCTACATGGGAGACTGAGGAGGAGATGAGGCAGCATTACCCTCATCTGTTTGAGGAATAACAGGTTTCAGGAACGAAACCTAAATAAGGGGGGTGGACTTGTGACATCCGGTTATTCTTTTAAAAGAAAGATAAGAAATGAAGAATAAAAGTAGGAAATGCAATTTAACCTAAGTTGAGGGGTTAAATGTGTCAAAAGGACAAAAAGAATAAAAGTTGGTACAAAAGCAACATGGCCGCCCACACCATGTTACTTTTCACCTTTTGCAATCGGTTTAGAGAGAGAGGGAGCAGAGAACTTTCGGGTTGAAGAAGAAGGTTGAATTCAAGGTAAGAATTCGAAGTTTTGAAGTGTTCATGATGGGTTTTCTCTCAGTTATATGCTTATGTGTTTGTGTGTGTGTTTGTGTGTGTGTTGGTGGGTTTTCTAGGTGTTTGAACTCATTTGCATACGGGTTAGAAGGAAGATACACCCAAAGTTGCACCAGGTGAGTTTCTAGACCCCGGTTTTACTTGTTTTAAACTCTTCTTGGGGCTGAAAATGTATTAAAATGATTTTACAATGTTTATGTATGTATACCCGTATGCATTATGCATGTTTGATGATGTTCCTTAGGTGTTATTATGTTGTTCATGTTTAGAATGACCTTGGTAAGCTTAGAACAAATAGGCTTGATGCTTGTGTTTGAAAATATCCTACAATCATGATGACCCGAAGGTTCATGCGCCTATATAAGGCACATGCACCTAGGAATGCCTTAGGAATGCTTAAGTGTAACTCATGCGCCTGAATAGTACCCTCATGCGCCTAGAATATTAGTCGGACGACTAAGTGTAGGGTCATGCGGCCAATAGTATCCATGCGACGAAATGGCCCATGCGCCTAAGTGTTCTTGCGCCCCAATAGTATCCATACGTCTGAATAATTCATGCGCCTAAGTGTTAAAACGGTTAAGTGTTGACTAATGCGCCTGCATAGTGATGAAATGCCCAAATAGGGCTCATGCGCCCAAATAGTGCTGATGTTCCTAAACACTTAGAATTTGTTACGAAAATTTTGGGACTCTGTGCTATTAGGGTTTTGACAAAGGTTTGACTAGGGGTTATTAATGATTAGTTTCATGCATGATATGATTGTTTTATGATTGTTCCATATTATTGTTATTTCTATTAGTGTATGACTTTACGTGGTGTGTTTATTATCGTAACATAATTATTACTAATAATATAAAGCAAAGAGTAATGAAGAAGAGAAGTGGTACTTAAATAAAATGTTAACAAGTCTTGCAAGCTTATAGGAGGTTCACGACCATGTTGTTGTTAGCTCCACTGTGATGCGGGTTAGCTACCCTATGATGCACACGAGGCCAATCAGTTGAGATTCGCGGACCTTTGCAGGATACCCTAGGTGACTGGGCCGACCTTGTATACAGTAATCAGAGCCCATCGAGGGACCAAAGGGCCCATCACCAGTTTCCCCCGCACATATAGTATAGGGTATTGCTCATTTGTCCATATAGACAGTGAAAGATAAAGATAAAAGAGTACAAAATAAACAAGGCATACAGTAAAGAGAAGAAGCATTATGTGGTTGTATAGCTAATGCATGCTCACGTATAAAGAGATGAAATTTCACAGAAAGAGTATTTTCATATGTATACCTTACAGAAAGCATTTTATTACTTTTAAAACTAGAACTCAAGCTGCAACGCTGACTTTTATACATTTTCAGCAGGTAAACATTGCTGAGGATGACACGAGGGTGAAGCTACTCGGCAGGGAAAGACTGACATCAATTCATACTTGTTATTGCTGTTGTTTTGTAATGCATTTAAAACAATTCTTTTGTATTCAGTTAAACAATAGTGTATTGCTCAACAGTAGTGTTTTTAGTGTAATGAATGGCTTTTGCTATCCGCTGCTAAAGCTTGTAAATTTATAATGCTTAATGTATTTAATGTTGTGAATGACGAACTGTGAGGTCTCCGGGAACGGGGCCTTACATAAGCATTGCACTTACAGTCCTAAGAGTACTATCCACATCAACAAGAAGAAGACTTTTGAGAGGAAGAAGAAAATAACTTCGGAAGAATAATCACTTTTCTTCGGAAGCTCGAAGTTGAACAAAAAGAAGTTAAGTGGAAAAGTATCTTTGGAAGCAATTTGGTCTTAGAAGAAAGGAATGCTTCTGAAGCACTGAAGTTTGCTAAAGTAGATAATAAATCTTCCTATGTTTTAGTCTCCAAAACATTCAAAGTCATCAAAAGTTTTGAAGTTTGAACACCAAATCTAATCTTTCAAAGATGGTGTGGAAGATGATGGAAGGCCATATGACTGAAGTTTTTTTATCCATAACAACTAATGATACTCAATGACTGTATATAAGATCAATAACTATTGAACTATCTTTAGTTCATCTTGATGAGCCCAAGACCAGCATGGCTTGGGTTATCAAATTTAACTAATCATCTTTTTCATGTTTAGGAACAACTGAAGACCAAAGACATGTACTGATCATTGATAGTGGTTGTTCAATGCATATGAAAGGCAATGGCTCTTTGCTTAAGAACTTTGAGAAAATTTATGGAGGGCCAGTTGCTTTTGTAGGAGAATCTGGTGGTTAAATCAGTAGAATAGGTGGGTCACAAAAGGTAAGCTCAACATTGAGAAGATAAACTTTTGTTAAAGAGATTGGGTACAGACTCTTGAGTGTATCTCAATTTTATGACAAGAGACATAACATGCTCTTCACTAAGTATGAGTGTATTGTTCTCAAGCCCGGGGTGGTCATTACTTAAGAGCATATGCAAGGAAAAGAACATGCATAAGATATGATCCAGGAACCAAATCCTTAATACATTTTATGATAAAAAATACTACAAGACAATATAGTGCTCCTAGAATTTGTTAACAAAATGGTGTTGCTGAAGGAGAAATATGACATTTATTGAAGTTACAAACACCATGCTCTCTGACTCTAAACTGTCCATCACCTTTTTGGCAAAGGCATTCAATACTACTTTCTATATGCATAATAGAGTTATAGTAATCAAAACTCATGGTAAGACTTCTTATGAACTGTGGCACAAAAGGAGACCTTTCATTGGTTTCCTCAAATCATTTGGATGTCAATGCACCATCTTAAATGCCAAAAATCATATAGCCAAATTTATTAAGAAACTAGATGATGGAAATTTTATTGGATTCTCTTCCCAAGCTAAGGCTTAAAGAGATACAATCTCAGAACAAGAGCAGTTGAGGAGTCAGCCAATGTGACCTTTAATGAGCACACTCCTAGTGTGAAAGGTTGATATTGATTTAGTTACCAACTTTTTAACAACACTCGTGAAAATAGTTGAGGAACAACATGTAATGCATCTGTAGGAGATCCTAATCCAAGACATGAGCTGAGAAGACCAAATGATAGAATTCCTTCAGCTCTAGTGGTAACAAACCTTGAAAGTGGAAATCCTATCAGCAAAACCATAACGAACTCTTTGGTTGATACATCTAAGGAGCAACCAATTCTAGCACTAAGGCATAAAACATAAATGAATGGATTTCCAATGTAGGACGAGATGGAGATGGTGAAACTGATCAAGAATTTCATAAATGTTGGCAACCACTCCACTAAAGAAAATATCAATGATGTCATATACTCTCTGAATTAAGTTAAACTTGATAATTATGGTGATGTAGTGAGTTATACTCAGTCACCAGATCTGAAGTTTAAAATTTTAGATCTCTCAAATCAACTGGCTGCGATTTCTTAACTGAGAACCACAAGTCCCATCCCACCATACACATCATTGGAGATGTTAAGACCTAGGTGAGAATAAGATGACAAACCTATAATTAAAATGTTTGTCTCATATCCAACCAAAGAAAGTTGAGGAGGCTTTGAAAGATGGAAGTTCGGTTACAGCAATGTAGGAGGAGTTGTTTCAATTCAAAAGACAAAAGGTTTGGAACCTATGTCCTCTTCCTCAAGAGAATATGCCAATAGGTACTACGTGGGTTTTTAGAAGCCAGAAGGATGATAGAGGACTTTTCATGAAAAATAAGGTAAGACTACTTGCTCAAGGTACACTTAAAAAGAAGGGATTTACTACAGATGCTTTTGCTTTTGTAGCAAGTCTTGAAGCTAGTAGGATATTCTTTGCTTTTGCTGCATCCAAGGACATCAAGGTCTACCAACTTGATGTTTAGTGTGCGTTATTATATGGAGTAATAGATAAGGAAGCTTATGTCAAGCAACCATCTAGCTTTGTATACCCTGATCATCCTGATTATGTCTACAATCTTGACAAGCTCTCTATGGGATGCGTTAAGCTCCAAGTATGTGGTATGAGACAATGTCATAATAACTAGTCCAACATAGTTACAAGAGAGGTACTATTGATAACACACTCTTAATCAAAGGAAGATGGAATGACATGATGTTGGTTCAAGTTTATATAGATGATATCATCTTTGGGTCAACTAATCTAGAGCTCTACAAAGAGTTTGAGAAGCTGATGAAGAAATGAGTGCCATGGAGGAACTCAATTTCATTCTAGGAATTCAAGTGAAGGATGTTGACAATGGCATCTTCATAAACTAGTCAATGTATGTGCAAGACATACTAACCCGAATCCAACTAAGTGCAAGGTTGCTAAGGCTCCCATAGCTTGAAACCACTCCCTAGGACCTGATCTTAAGAGTAAGTGTATTGATGAACATCATTATAGGGCTATGATTGGGTATCTTATGTACCTCACAACCAGTAGGCCAAATATCATGTTTGCAACATGCATATGTGCAAGATATCAAGCCAAACCGAAAATGTCATGTGGGATCGGTTAAGGGGTAATGCAATAGTTTTAGAGAGATCAAACATTTAATAGATCAAATAGGGGACAATCGAATGAAACAAAGAACAAGAGTAAAGAACACAAGCATAACACAAGTAATTAGTTTTCAAGAACGACGTATATTGCTCTAAACTATTTTACAATCGTTACAAAATTTAGTCCTAAGGACTGGTAGATGGGTTACTTTATAATTCATCTTACAGTTGGTTATATTTTGAAAGCTAGCTAGAACACTAATATTGAGAACAAGATCAATGTAAATTCAAAAGGTAGATTGTCTTTTGACCAGTGATTATGGCATGCCATAACTCATATTCTTATCTATTATAAAATTGATAAAATTACAAAGTAGAAAGTTACAAACTTTAAGACCTTAATCTACACTTGAAAAAAAGTAAGGAGGTATCACCAACTTGTATAAGGTGGTGAATCTTTAAAGATGGCAGCACAAAGCGGTTCAACTTTTGTCAAAAGCATGTCAGATAAAGCATGTATTCTTTGTCTTCGGAAGACATCAGTCTCTCGGCTTTCGAATACTTTGTCTTAAAGCTTCGGAAGACTTTATTTTTTCTTCGTATGAAATAATCTTTGGCTTCGGAATATTTGACACTTAGAGAACTTCTTAGTATTTTTGTCAAATATTATGAAGTAACTTCCTTATACTTTTTAAATCTTGTCGAGAGCTCTTTGGTTTCCACCAGCCTCTAAGGTAACTCCTACATGTCACACCTGGTTGCTATCAACTGTATTGTAAGATACCTCAAAAGATCTCCCAAACTTTGACAATGATGGCTGCAACATGACTCGAAAGTCTACATTGAGGGGCTGTTAATTCTATGGTGGATGAATAGTCTCATGGCAATGTAAGAAACAATCATATGAGTTTGCATCAACTTCTAAAGCTGAATACATTGTTTCTACGCGCTGTTGTGCTCAAGTGGTTGGGATTTAAAATCAGATGCTAGACTATGGATTCAACGTCAAGGACACTCCTATCCATATAGACAATAATAGTTTTATCTCTATCAAAGAAAATATTATGCAACACTCAAAGACAAAGCACATGAACATCAGGTATCATTTGATAAAAGATAATTATTAAAAGGATTGATAAAACTTGTCAAAGACAACCCAAATTAATAATATGTTGATCTGTTAACAAAAGCTTTTAATGAACCACTATTTAAATATCTTGTATTAGCTATTGGGATGATTAACTTTAGCTAGATTTTCTTAAATTAATTTCTAAATTTTTTTCAAATATGTGTCTTCAAAGTTGTTTAAGTTATATCTCATATAAGCATTGGTTACCTTTATACTAGTTTGACTTTGGAATAAACTAATGTCCTCAAAACTAATAATAACTTACTATCAAATTTAACTTCAGAAGAAATTCTGATATATCCTTCGACAGTTAAATATGCTTCTAAGTACTTATATGTTTTGAATGACAATCTTCATCCGAAACCAATAGTCTTGGATGCATTATTCATCCTTTAAATAAAACTTCCAAAGTTTAATATCTTCCAAACCAAATATATCTTAGAAGCAAAATTACTCCAAGTATTTTTCTTCCGAAGCAATTCTTTTCATACTAAGAAATATCTTCCAAACTAAAATTGGCTTTGGAATTTTTCTCAAAACCTCCGAAGACAAATTACTTCGAAAGATTTTCTACTTCAAATAAAACTACCTTTTCAGGTACTATTTTAGATGTGGGACCGATATCTTGATTTCAAAGTTTATCTTCTGCAATAACTTTGTCTCAAATCCAAGCATATAAATATGGGTTTGCCTCTCAATTCTTCCTCTTCATATTCTAGCCCTGAATCACCTATAAACCCTTGTTGTTCTTCACTTCCATCTTGGTAAAGTTTTATAAATAGCCAATCTTGAATTCCAAAACCAGCCAAATTTGTCCATGCATCTATACATGTAACACAACCAGCTTGCTCTATTGTCATCTTAAAAAGATCCTCATTTCTTAGACGTTTGCCAATTTCTCTCTTAATCATCATACCTCACCGCATTTAAAATAGACCCTCCATTCTATGAAGATCAAGTGTTGGAGTTTTAGAGGACCAGGCAAGAGGTTATCTTGGACATTGACAGGATCAGTGATCTCAAGTTTGATGGATTAGAGTGTAACGCAGCGGAATAAGAACAAGAATTAGACAAATTATAGCAAGAATTTGATATTCGTATGCTATAAGAACAAATACGGTTGTAACGAGAGAATATATTTCTATGAAAAGGAATGTTTCAATAATATCAAATGTTTCTGCTCAATCATTCACCGATTACAATTAGGTTGACACTCCTTATATAGAGTGCAATCACTGCTGATATCACGGGATAGTGACATCTGGCAGATTTATTACAAAAATAACTAAAACTTAACAAACTACTGAAATGTTCACAAGTACTAAGAACATATCAGAGTGCTAAGTACAAAACATAAAACTACTGATACGAAACTACTGAAACTACGACTGAAGAACAAGCTCTTCAGTCGTTTTACAAAACTACTGAAAAGAAAAACATAAAACTACTGAAAGAAAACCGTCACAACTACTGAAGAAGACCTCTTCAGCTATTGTGACAACGTCTGATACTTGGTCTTCAGTACTTGTCTTCAGCACTTGTCTTCAGACTGTCTTCAGTACTTGTCTTCAGACTTTGTCTTCAGCACTTGTGTCTTCAGAATTTGTCTTCAGCACTTGTCTTCAGACTTTGTCTTCAGCACTTGTGTCTTCAGATTTTGTCTTCAGCACTTGTGTCTTCAGACTTTGTCTTCAGCACTTGTCTTCAGACTTTGTCTTCAGCACTTGTGTCTTCAGACTTTGTCTTCAGCACTTGTGTCTTTAGACTTTGTCTTCAGCACTTGTGTCTTCAGCTGTTGTGGACTTCAGCAGTTGTTGTGACGTCTGTGGGACTTAAGGTTTTTTTGATCCGGCTCATTGGTTCTTTTGGTCCAACAGACATTGAGAAGGCACTGTCTTCATTGGTGTAGGAGAAGACTGTTTTCATCATATCAACAACCATCACACAATCATCTAAGGCTAGATGATGAAGAAGACAAACTTTCCTTCCTTAAAGAAGTTGTCAACAAATCATTCCATATGAGGGCTGTGAAGGGGACTACTTTGTAAGGACCTTCAAGGAGGATAAGGTTTCTTTCCAATGGAAATATCTCCTCTATGTTATAATCAACTCTTTATCAAACAAACATGGTGGATGGGATCAAATTCCAGAAGACCTATCCTATATTGTCCATGGGATGGTCCAAGGGTTTAAGTTCAAGTACTATTAGTTTGTTTACACAAACTTGCTTGCTAACTTGGACTCCTTAAAATATTAATTTTCCATAGATACGTTCAACACATTCTAAACTAAGAATTGGGATCATAGTTGAGGGCATATATATCATTTTTTAAATTGGGACAGATGAAGCCTGGTATCTTCAAAATAATATTGAAAACCACTGCTGGTTTTTTTAGAGGTAGAAAAAGTCCTTATCCTAAAATTGTTAGAGCTCCCTACTTAAAGTGACAACTTGGCAGTACCAGCTAATGTTAAAGCCACAGCTTCTTCATCTGCACCACCCTCACAGTCACAAATAACTATCACCTACCAAAGAAAATCCAAGTGAACCCTTACTTAGTCTAATCACATTGATCAGGACCCCATATATTCACCTATGTAGGAGGAAGTGGAAACAAGTGCTCCCTCTTCCCTTGGGGAATAGACCACTCCCATCATTTCAAGGATCAGTGCCGAGTTTCATCATGCTCAACTTGATGAGCTCATACCCAAGTTGTAATCCTTGACTTGATGTTTTAAAACTCAGGTGAACAACCTTCAAAGGACTGTTACCATCACCAGCCTTTAGACATAAACTAACCAATCCCTAACCTACAATTTCATGATAGTTAAGATATAGAATTTAATGAGTACCATGAGTCTCTCTTTTCCTCTCCTACTCAAGGAGAGATGAGTGCTCCTAATACAACCATATCTAACCAACATCATCCAACCCTAACTGAGATGGGCCTCTTTGAACATGTTCTAAAGGTCCATACAGAAAAGTCTCTCACTTTTGGTAGTGATTTTATCTATAAAACCTTAAACATGGCAACCCAGCCCCTTGGCACTTCTTATGAAGTTGTCATGGAGTAGAGGAAATCCATTCCTAAGAACCAATATTTGGTGGTAAGAGAGATGACTTTTGTTATGTTCTCTTATCCCCTCATGATTCTTATGATGAAGATAAGGGGAGTCTACTACAAAGGGTACAAAAATTGTCATAAACATCTACCTACTTGGTCTCTAAGATTAATCACCAGGAATCCTAGGTGGTTACCTTGCAAAGGTAGGTCCTTAATTTGAGACATTGATCTCAAGGGTAATTTAGCTGAGAGGCCTGGTAGGTGTTTTCAATAGGTCCACAAGAACATATGTATGACACTGATAAAACAACCCTGGTACTCTCGAAATATCAGGGCAATAAGAAGTTTTTAATTTTCAGACCCTGAAATTCTATGAGAGTTTTCCTCCGGTTGATCTATCATTTGACAACCAAAGTCATAACAAGCAAGTTGATAGGTTAGCTGAGAGGATCCAACTAAGGGTGTTTGAAAACTATTGACAGGGAAAAATATTAGTCAAATAGATATTGAGGTAGACCATAAGGTTAGCTTTGAAAGGGAAATCTCAGTTGAAGGCCTAGTAGTAAAACTTGTGAACCTTGAGACTAAAACTGCTTCAGCACCTAGTACCCTCACTATGACACCAGCTGATGAAGGTGTCTCATAACCTCTCCCTTGCTACAGCTTTATTGTAGCACCAAGTTAAAAATGCCAAAGCTCTCTCCACCCTGAGTCACATAGGGTAGTGATTGACAAAAGGAAGAGGAATCTAACATTTGAGGAGATTAAGGATTATAAAAGGGAGAAAAAGAGCAAGGCAAGAGAAGAGAGGAGGAAAAAGACCCCCAGCTTCATGCTAGTTACAATTAGGGCTGCTAAAGGATATAGTTTTATCACTCAACATAAATATTATCTCTCAACCTCACAAAGTCATACTTAGTTTGATTATGCAGAATCCTTTAAGAATTGATAATAAAATACTAATTAAGCAAACATAACATGATAGGTTTTCAAGATTCTTGAATATATTACTTCTCAACTCAAAGTATTACAAGATTCTTACAAGCACGTTAACGGAGTTACCATGAGAAACTATATATACTACTATATACAACTGGTTATACTTCCATACTAGCTGGAAACTTACAACTAAAGAAATTACTACATTACTAAAGTTAAGGTATCTAAGATAAATTACTATCTAATATTTGGTAGTCATGACATGTCTGTGACTTACCCTTTTATCACGAACTAAAGTTGGTAAATATACTAATTGATAAGGGTTGAATGATAGAATAAAGTATGATCAACTACATTGGCCTGGGAAAGCACCATGAAGTAACTCAGAGGTTGCGATGACTTGTCAAACGAAACATACTTATGTACACTAGTTTGTAGAAGGTTTTTAGAATGTTAACTAGCTTTTGAAGAACAAGTTCTTCTGAAGCCACTTATACTTCAGAAGTGTCTACTTATTTTGAGGCTTGTGATGATCTTCGTACTTCAGAGGTCATTGTCTTGGAATCTTCTAAGTGTTGAACTTTTAAAGAATGAAGACTTTGTCTTCGAAAGTTGGAGTTTCTCTTTGGAAGCACTTTCAGACTTGACCTTTGGAAGTTCAACTCTTTCCTTTAGAAGGTCTTCATAAGTTGCACCAAAAAATGTTCTAAGTGTTGGTTTTGGTTGCACCAGCATTACTTGATCCAACAAACTCCCCTAGATAAAAGGAAAAAAGATGCTTATCTGTCTCTTTGTTATTTCCAGATGTAGTACTGAGAAGTTTGAACAAATATTTCATAGATAGCAGATCAAGTTTGTCACTCTGAATGATGTGTACCCTTTGTTGTGACAATCTAAAGAAAGTTAGTTGTCGGGAGTTATACTCATACTCCCATCTATGCCTTTGTTGACTGATCCTTCCTTTTCATCCTTCTCTCTCAGCTTCAACTCTTCTATAATATTGGCCCTTGTACACAGATGATTTTTGATATGAGCTGCCATCTCAGAGTTGGAGGGATTGGATAATGGTTTATCTGCTAGCTTGATTATATCAAATATGCTTGAGTGTAGTAGAGAAGAGGCATTTAGCCGGTTGATCTCACCATTCTCTTTCAACAATAAAGTTAGGAAAAAAGTCTTTGAACCTTCACTGGACTATTTTCTTTCAAGGAACAAGAGGTTGAGATGGTAGCTTTTCTTCCTTCCTAGTGTCTAATAAAGTCACTAGCTTTCTTTTTAGCTTCTTCTCTTCTTATTCAATAGAATCAGAATTAGTTTTCAAGAGCTTGAGAGCCTGGTGCAATGTTCCTCTTGGCAAATCAAGGAATTGTTCTCTTGCGAGGGAACATGAGGAGCCATCAATAAATTTTATTTTGATGTACCCCTCCTCATAAGAGATGTCACTTAGAGTAGTACATTTAATTAGCTTCCTATTGATATCTTTGACTCTTTTATGGTTAGAGGTTTAGATGGTTAAAAGGATGACTTAGGCTGGGTGGATGATTATTAGGTTCTGGGAGTGTTTTGGGTATGAGGATAGGTAGTGGTGGAGGTTGTTTTGATGGAATAGGTGAGGTAAAGGGCATGGATGATGGAGTCGGCTCAAGAGTGGAAGGCTTAGTGGTTGGTTTGGTTTTAATAGGGAAAGGGAAAGGTGTTAGTTCGGGTTGAGGTTCTGGTTATGGTTGTAATTGAGGTGCGGATTCAGAAGTGATCCCTTGTATTCTTCTATACATTTCCTTCCTTTTTCCTGAGTGAATGTTAGCTTTGATGTCACTGATATGGGGCCAGCTTGCCTACCAGAGAAGTCATGGACACTAAGATAATCCTTTATGTTGATACATGTATGTCCCTAGATCATGATATGAAATGTAATAGATCTTGTTTATCTGATTCTGGTGTAATTTGATATGATGAATGAAATGATATTGGGTGTTTGTGGTTTGTAATAATTAATATTTCATTAATAAGTTGATATTAAATTAATTAATTAGGTTGGTGATTGGTTGAATGTTTACATATAATGTTTACTAATTAATACATTCAAACTTAAAATAATGAAGTTATCATGCGAATGGCCCATGCGAATAGACCATAAGCATGAACACCTTCATACGAATGATTCAGTCGCACGACTGAACCAGGAGACTGGATCAGTCGTATGATTGTAACATAAGATTGGCTCAGTCGCACGACTGAACACTCAGTCGTGCGAATGAATCAACCGCATGGTTCAATCGCACGACTGAACCATACTAATGGTTCAGTCGCACGATTGAATAATACCAACCTATAAATACAACTCAATTCGTGAAAAATAAAAGCTTTCTCGATCAATTACGATTCCAGACGCACCCTAGCTGTCCAGAAGCCTCCCAACTCGTTCTCCAAGTTCACAGAACACATTAGATCGATTCTCAATCGATTTCTAACGTTAGTTTCAATTCCTGATTGATTCTTCGTGTGTTCTCACTGATTGGATCGCCAATAAAATAGGATTCCGCACTATTTGATCTGGTATACACGCTAATCTCCAGGTATTTCGTTCAAATACCAGGTCCTAACAAGTGGTATCAGAGCCACTACATCAACTCAGGATTAAATATGCTGGGGACATCAACTCAGGTGTGCTCAACAAGAGCAACCTGTGTCCCCAGTATAAATACTTGGCGCATGTGATCCTAAAGTGTATTGCTTCTCGAAGGGGTGGGTTTGATGACCTGTCACACCAGATTCAGAATGCCTATGTGGCACTGGTGCTGAACCACCCCTTCAGCTTCTCGAGCATGATCTTCTCGTATCTGGTGGAGAATCTGGAGGCCAAGGGGAAGGAGGGTTTTTGTATGTATCCCAGATTTCTGCAGCTGATCTTTAACGCGAAGCTGCCATTACTTCCCAAGGAGAAACATGATGCGGTTTCCCTAGAGGTTATGGATGACATGACTTTGAGTCGCATGAGAGTGTATCGGGGCAAGCAGGTAAAGCCCCAGGTAAAAAGGTTGATCGGCCATCTGGAAAATGAACGATATGTGGCACCAGGTAGACGCAAATGGCGTCATGATGACAACGATTCAGATGATGAGAGGTTGTTGCTCCAAGAGCATGATTCAGACGATAATGATAGTGGGGATGTTGGGGATGATATGCCTGCTCCAACAAGGGGCACAGCTTCAGATATTATAACCCCAGTGTCTGCCCCAACAGGCGACATAGCTGAGTCTGCAGGCTTCCACCAGGACTTCATACCTGGTGAGGAGGAAGAAGAGTCAGATGAGGAGCCCTTGACGAGGACCGTGGGAATCAAGGTTGTTCCCACTGAGTATGGACTCCGGGCGGTTGGTGAACGCCCCAGGGATTCGGGAGAGACGACTGTAGATCCTAGCTATGCTCCTAAGTCTACTAGCCGTGTTCTAGGGGGAGCATCCACCTCGACTGGATCGAGGAAGAAACGGATGGCTCAGCCCCACGACCAGAAGAAGAAGAGAAGAAGACTCACCTTCGTACCCACCACAGCCACTACATCTACCACCATCCCTACCACTTCTACAGCCACACCATCCACCACCATAGCCACCACAGCCACCACTACCACTACCACACCTCCCACCACTGTAAATATGCCAACCACCACCATATCTTTCACTCCTACATCACCTCCAATATCTCACAGACCCAACCCTATCTTTACCATAACCACCACCACCACTAGCCACCAATCAGGACCCTCATCTGATCCCCACGTATATATGGATCTCATCTACCTCAATTTGGGGTAGAGGACTGGCTGTCAGCGCTAAACCGTATGGTGATGCAACTGTTAGCTGCTAATGAAGAGAAGACTGCACAGATCCGACAGCTTGCAGATCTCACTGTTGTGCAGTCACATCATATCTCGAAGTA
Organism: Flaveria trinervia; assembly: GCA_025506515.1. Classification (NCBI taxonomy): domain Eukaryota; kingdom Viridiplantae; phylum Streptophyta; class Magnoliopsida; order Asterales; family Asteraceae; genus Flaveria; species Flaveria trinervia. The sequence continues at coordinate 97,573,779 of CM046444.1, forward strand.
GGATCGGCTAATCAAGGAGCAGGCCCAGCAAATGGCTGCTTAGAGCCTCGAGATCGCCCAACTCCAAGAGCATAGAGTCACTTCTGCTAAGAAAATCGAAGAGTTGGAGAATGCTAAGAAGACCATCATGCTCAAACTTAAAGGATCTAAAGATGAGCCTCTGAAGATTAAAGAGGGAGATGGTGATGATAGTGATGATGATGATGTGGATGAAGATGAAGAGAGTGACGATGATGAAGAAGCAGAAGGAGGGGATGCACCTGCATCGGCCACTGCTACAGGTCAAGAGAACAGGACTAAGAACAGACAGGATCAATCAGCCTCTACCTCTGCCCCTACAAGTGATGAAACCTTGATACAAGAAAAAAGTAAAGATTAGATGATTATGTATTTATCTTCTTTTGTATTTGAATCATGTAATTGAACACAATGTACTTAATGTTTATATTATTTTAATGCCTTTCTGTTTGATGAATTACTAATGATTTATGTGTGAAATGTTTAAATCAAACAGATCAAAATTACCAAAGAGATGAGTTTCACATTGCTCCCCTTCAGCAGGTCAAGTCTCAGCTAACAATGATTCTTGATCTGCAAGGGATAGTCAGGAGTTCAGTGAATTATACCCCTGAAGAAAGGGAAATAATTCATGACTTATCAAATGAGCAACTCGCAGAGCTTTTCGAGCTAAATCCAGATGAAATAGTAAAAGATGCTCCGACATGCGATTCGACTAGTGACGAAGAGTTCAACGATGTTAATGATGTAGAGATCAAAGATGTCACTACCGAGGAGTACCCTCAATACGCTGACAATGAGGGTAATGTGGTCCCCAATCTGGGTGAATCCCTTGTTAGCGATACTATTGAGGTGTTAAACAATATGGAGCAAGAAACAGAGAAAGCAAAAGACACAGCCCAAGCCTCAAATGATGATGTTGACATTCGAAAGGCTAAGTGGGCTACATGTTTTGAAGAAGTTAGAGCCCAACGTACTACATCAAAGAAGGATTCCTACACCAAACTCTATAGAGTCAAGAAACATCATAAGGTGTCAGGTAGGATTATAGCATGGGTATATTTTGATGACCTTAACGTCTATGCAGTTAAGAGGGAGAAGGGCATAGAGTATTTTAGGTTTCCACCTGATCTAAAGACTTTACAAAGTTTTGAGCTCAACCAGCTGGCCAAACTAAAGCTTTTGTATGCTGACTCGAGGAAGATGTCAGGCTGGTTTGAGGCTGCCCTAAAGAAGGAGTACCACACTAGATGGGTTAACTTCAGACCTCAACAACCTACTAGGTATATCAAAAGGTCTGAGGTTGATGCCATTACTCGCAAGCCAAAGATAGTGTTGAAGTGGAATCCTCCGCGCACAATGTCAAGAATCCCACTCAGGGAAATGCCACAGGATTTTACTCCACACTTTAAGTGGTGGTACTATGATTGGAGAACAGCTGAAGCAGTCATAGTCTTAAGCAAAGAGGGACAAATGGATACTATCAGGGTATTCGACCCGATGCGGCTTACAAACTTGTCAGAAAGTGATGTATATACGCTATTCAAGTGGCCACTGTTCTATGATACGCAAGATATTGTACAAGCTCTTCAGTTCCAGAACGTTATACGACTCTGCTTCACGTTTGAGATTCACACGGGAGTCACAAAAGAGGAGAAGTACAAGAAATACAAAGAGGTTATGCAGAAAATAGAAGATTAGAGAGATCTAGGTCCAAGGGGGAGTTTGTTGATACATGTATGTCCCTAGATCATGATATGAAATGTAATAGATCTTGTTTATCTGATTCTGGTGTAATTTGATATGATGAATGAAATGATATTAGGTGTTTGTGGTTTGTAATGATTAATATTTCATTAATAAGTTGATATTAAATTAATTAATTAGGTTGGTGATTGGTTGAATGTTTACATATAATGTTTACTAATTAATACATTCAAACTTAAAATAATGAAGTTATCATGCGAATGGCCCATGCGAATGGACCATAAGCATGAACACCTTCATACGAATGACTCAGTCGCACGACTGAACCAGGAGACTGGATCAGTCTTATGATTGTAACATAAGATTGGCTCAGTCGCACGACTGAACACTCAGTCGTGCGAATGAATCAACCGCATGGTTCAATCACACGATTGAACCATACTAATGGTTCAGTCGCACGATTGAATAATACCACCTATAAATACAACTCAATTCGTGAAAAATAAAAACTCTCTCGATCAATTATGATTCCAGACGTACCCTAGCCGTCCAGAAGCCTCCCAACTCGTTCTCCAAGTTCACAGAACACATTAGATCGATTCTCAATCGATTTCTAATGTTAGTTTCAATTCCTGATTGATTCTTCGTGTGTTCTCACTGATTGGATGGCCAATCAAATAGGTTTCTGCATTATTTGATCTGGTATACACGCTAATCTCCAGGTATTTCGTTCAAATACCAGGTCCTAACACTTTATCCAGGAATTATCTCCCATCTTCTTGACAGCTACATGTTGAGCTTCCACTTTCTTCTTCTTCTCCTTCAGCTTTTCCTTGGAAGCCTTCTTTCTGTCTTTGTTCATTTGGTCTTGTTCTTTGTTCAAAAGCCACAAGAACGTAACATTATCATAAGGAGCAAGTTCCTTAAGAGAGAATCCCCTAAAGCTTAGAAAAGCAATCCTATCATTCTTTAGTTGTTGCTCAACTTCCTCCTTCTATCTTTATTCTTCCTCTTCTAAGGCTAACCATGTTTTCTCTTCTTGTTCTTTCTGTAGCAGGGTTGCCTTCTATAACTCAACTAACTCCTTAAGTGGTAGGAGGAGGACATCTTCACTAGCTGCACCCAGATTGACGAGTCTGTTAATAATCTCAACCCTTTTTTGATTATTGATAGCCGCCTGATTGACTACAAGTACTTTGTTACTTGCAACTAATAGCTTCTCAAAGGGAAATCTACCTTTGAAAACGAAGATTTGAAGTGGTCTATAATTTACTGAGTACTCGGTATAACTCACGCATTCGTGTACAAACCAGTGCACCTTCTAAGTTTGTCCAATCTTTCTTCCTCTAGTAGTTCTTTTGCAATCAACTATCTTTTACACTTGATGTCTTGAAGCTTATGACTTTGGAGGATCTTGTGTAGAGCATTCAGGTTGATGGGTGGTGTTTTGAGCTTGTGAAGATGATGGTGTTTGAGTGAGGAAGGTTTAAGAAATTGCTCATTGTTTATCTTAGATTCCAGTTCAAGTATTGCATATGTGATAATTTGATCATTAGACCAAGAGTATAACCCTTCCGCATCTTAGATCTCAGCTTCGGAAGCTTGGAATGATTCATCCACAGTTTTGACTTCAGCTTCGAAAGTTAGAGGATTTTCATTATATGCCCTAAATGTTTTAGTTGCTCGGCCATCAGTCCCCATATCCCCTTCGAATTCTATCTCGGGTTCAATGTGGGCCTTAATAGTGGTAGATGGTGTATTCCACCTTTGAAGCTATTCAGTTCCAAACTATGCCAAAATAACATCTGTACTTGGTTGTTCAAGTGACGAGCTGATCAGAAATTTGGTTAAGAATCTATTCAAGTCAATGAGCATCCTTGGGTCCACTTGAAGGATGTTGGGTGGAGGCTCGGGGAAAGTAGTTGATTGTTAAGCACAATATCTTGAAGCTAGTGTAGAAAGGGCCAAGCTTGACTGCTCCATATGAGTTTCTCTTTGAAAATTCTCCCTTTTTTGGTAGCATCATCTTGAGAGCTTGATGAACTGGAGGAGGAAGTTAGAGAGCCTTTAATTGGTACATGCATAAGAGATCTCTCAATATGTTTCTCAGCTAGTTGAGCCTTGAGATTTTCAATCTTAAGTTGCTTAGTGGCAGACCTATCCACTAAAGTCTTAACCCTAGATTCTAGGTTTAAGACTTTAGAAAGTAGGTCTTTTATGGTGAGTTGCATACTCCACTCATCTTCTATAGAAGAATCATGGGGAGATGAGGTAACATACCTAGTATGTTCATACACACCACCGGTTAGGTTTTTTGGCGCCCTGGTTTCCCTTGTTTAATAATGTCTCTTACAGAGTCATCAAAAGGCAGGTTGCTATAGATTCAGCCTTAGAGATGTTACCACTATCTAGAGGACCCATTGAGGCACTCTTAGTAGTAGCAACTAAATTTACATGAGTCCCCTCCACATCAGTGGGAATCGACTTAGGTTAGGTTTGCTTATAGGATCTAGAAAGCAAAGATCTATCTAGGCTCAGTTGATCTTTAGATAGGTGTTATGGATTAACATCATGGCCTCGAAGAGACATAATTTCTTCATTAGTACTTACGAGAAGGTAAGTAAGGATGTGGAAGTTATGCCTTGTGACATGGCACATTGATCAATGTCTAGTGTCATTGACCCTTTGAGTGGGTTGTCCCTTTTTGGCTTCTCAAGGGAGTATAATGACTCTCCCTGCGGGATGGTAGGACCTTAGACTGAGTGGGAGCCAATGTTTTCACTCTAGCCTCTTTGGATTAAACATGGGGACCTTGTTAAATTAGAGGATATTAAACAAGGATTCGCTTGGAGTGTCTCTGATATGTGTATTTGATGGGATGGGAAGGAAGATTTGGCATTGTGGTGGTTATTGCTGGTGTGGGTTCATCCCGGTGGGGTTAATAAGGATGTCACCAGGAGCCATTGGCTCAATCATACTTGGAAAGAGCTCAATATGTCTTCCAGTGAAGTTGGTGGACACCGTTTTTAACACTTTGAAGATGGACGACCTCAGGTGAGGGATAGGTAGAGCAGCTACATAGACAAGCTTACCCTGATCCTGCTCACTATTGATTATTTGTTGAATCGGGGATACATGTAAATTGTTTCCCTTTGAAGGTTTCCTATGAGATTGGTTAGCACAAACCTTGACTAGTTGAACATAAGGCCTTCTACCAACCTATGAACTTGGCATGCTAGTTCATAGGGAATTTGATCGCCGCCTCCAGACTTATTTGACAAGCAGTGAAGGACAATGTGGAGTAGGAACTTCTGCTTGTAGGAGAAATTAAACTTTTATATAGTTGACCTATTCACATCACCACCATATCCCATCTGGGCATATGTCTCATCTAGGTCCGTTTGGGGAATTCCATTCAAGAGCCCTCATCATGGAGCTTTAGGTGCTCCCTGATAGTTTGTTCGGATATGATCAATTCCTAGACACAAATTCTCAACCTAATAACCCAAACTATGTTCAAGGTTTTAATATATCCATTCCCCCAAACTCTGCCATTTGGTTTGAGTAAACAGTTAGGTTAATAGTTAGGCTAGTGTAGTAGGTGGATTGAGTAAGGAAGTGGATGATTTTAGAGAAGTTAACATCCTTGGAAGAGTCAAGGAGTGTGACTTGGTTGTGCTAAGGGTTTAGTGCCACTGTTGAGAAAGTTACAGAGGATATTGGTCCAAATGATCGAATTACAGTGCAATTGATTGATAGAATCGTTCAATACCAAAACTAAACACAAACTAGAAATAATTGATGATGAAGAATAGACCAAAAAGTATTCAAAAGTAAACCATCAAATCCAATACACACAAATAGAATAATGCTCAATGATATTTTAGTGAAATTCTAGCAAACAGAATACACTTGCAATAATAATAAGACAAATTAGAGTTTCACAAGGTTGATTACAATGAATGAAAGAAAATCTATGTTTAGAATTGATAGTTTCACTAACAGTTTTGATGTCAGTGAAACTGTCATTCCCAAGCTCTATTTCACCCGACTGTGAAACACAGTTTCACCGGGTGAAATTAACAGCTGCCTATGAGCGAAACTATAGTTTCGCTGGCAGCAAAACTCCAATACTAAAATACTTACAAAAATAATTTACATTTAACATATTACAACTAAACATAAACAAAATCTAATCTAAGGTGAGTCCAACCTATTCTTGATCTTCAATACTCCCCCTAGGTTGGACCTCACCGGCTGGATCATCTTCATTCGTACACTGCCTCCAGTTACACGAACAACCATAGATCTGTCTTAAGCCCCAGCTCCTGCAGTAGCATCATGTTCACAAGCTTTAGCCAATGATTCTTGTTGGTTAGTTCCTGCTGTAGTAGCTTCCTCGGCACGTGCGTTTGCTTGCTCAAACTGTCTCGTCAAATCCCGCACGTGCATCCTTACCTCATCTTCCTCATGAATTTTCTAGGCCAGCTCTCTCACTTCTGCCCTGACCCCTCGCACCTTGTTGGCAACTATCATAAACAGACTTGCCTTTTTTGGCATTTCAGCTCTTGCCCTAGCTTTTATATGGTTTTCACACAACATAAGCAAATCCTCATCACAAAAACCAAATATCTCCATTAGATCAAAAAGTCTGTATTCAGTTCCATCCGTTAAGCTAATCACCTCGTCCCCCATGTTGTTATCGTAGAACAACTTCTGGAAACTCTAAAGCTTTTGGGGAAGGCGATCTTGCAACCTCACCCGACTCATTGTTTTAGGGGGCTTCACCCTCAGCACAATCTGACCCTTTCCGGTCTCCCAGTCGGTATCCTCCTTTGATCTTCTCCTCTCGACCCTCAACACATTCCTTTTATGCAAGTATGTAATATTTCTCCCTGTCCTTTTTATCATGAACATTTTCAGTCCAGAATTATATTTCCAGCTAATTATTTACTTGTTGACCTCTTTCTTGCTCGGCTCCTGTATGTTATGCAATAACGAAGTTATCTCTTCTGCCTCTCTTTACCTGACGAACCATTCCTCCTTTGCAAGCTCAAATATCACCCTCAGCAGAGCCCTTCTCGGCCACATAAGCCAATGGTCGCTCATCAACCGCATAATACTTCGGGTCAGAGTCATAATCTACCAACTTTTCATCTTTCTCCTCCACATCAATCAATTCTTCTCAGTCGGCTCTCTCAAAACCTGCTCACCTCCCAAATCTATGTCAATATTGATTCCGAAAACTATAAATCCCGCTTCTATGACCTTTTCCACATTCTCTTCATCGTCCTTCCTTACAGCCTCGTTCTCAGTTTCCTCGTCATTCCTTACCCCTGATCCTCCTGCAGTCTCATCTGTTACTCCACTTGTGCCCTCTCCTGCCTTAGTATAGGTACCCATATTCGAAAATGGGTACCTTGACATATCAGTGAGATCATCTAACTTAGATTGAGTTAGCTGATTAGGTAGGCCGACAACAACCTTAAGCCTATTAACCTCAGTCAACAATCTCATAATCAGATTTGGCTGATCCACCAGCATCTTTGACATCCCCTCTAATATCTCATCCTTCCTTTTCTCCCTCAACTCCTGATTTGTCAGTTTTGTTTTTAACATGCTCATCACATTAGCCGTGAAGAGTTGAGGTACATGAGAATATCCTCATACAAGCTTCCTATCTAATCTATCCTTTGGGTCTTAGTGAATGACTGATGCTTTGATTTGTTCACCTCTTAGTCTCCCCCTGATTAGCTTTTTTCTTGGATTGTCTTTCCTTTTCAGCCCTCAACACCTGCTCTTTCTCATGTATATCCTCCTCAAAGTCGTAGTCTTTCTCTTTGGCCTATCTCTATCACCCTCCTAATATAGTTCCACCGTTCTGTTGGATACATGTTTTCCCATAGATGTGTGATCTTCCCACTAAAGTCGTGCCTTATATTAGAGCACTAAGTGAATATCCTCATGTTCATCTCAACCAGTATTTTTATCTCTTCGTGTTTAGGCATGTTTGGTATCAATCGTCTATCAGCATCTAAAGAAATCTTGGATAGAATAACCACTTATCCTTCTTTAGGGCCATAACATTGTTGGCCATGCTGTCAAAAATAAGTTTGGCTATGTTAGCCTTCTGCCCTTTAAAAAAAAAAATCATGGCTTTGGGCCAGTCCAGTTTAGCCTATCTCATACACCCTTTCGGTGATCTAAACACATGATAAAAACATGAGCAATGTATCTCCACTCCTTGGACAAGAAAGACTTCATGGTCTCTTTCTTTGTCCCGAAAGGAGGGCTCTCATATCCTATGCTCGTGAAGGGGATGAACACCTCGTTATCAGTCATCTCCACCTCATCCCCATAATATTTTTGTAGCCTTAGCACCGGCACAATGTTCTCCACAGTAATTATGATGTTATTCTCTAGCACTCTAGCAACAATCTTCTAAGGATTGACTCTCATGTCGTACTTGGCTTTTCTACAGAAGTCTATGATATAGAGAGCATAAATAGTAGGAGAGTGAGAGACTGCATAAGCAATAGGTGAACGTTGGAGCCAACGTATGTAGTCACGAAATCCTGCGACTTTTGGGCTTGTATCATCAAGAATAGCCATGATGTTGTTCCGTTCGTCAAATTTAAGACTAAACAATTATACGAAAATAAGAAGATAAAACAAATTAGAAAGATATACCAAAATAAATAAAAATGATAACAATTAAAATAATAAATTAAAGGAAAATCAAATTAAATACGTTGGACGAAACTATAGTTTCACCGGCCAAAACAGTAGTTTCGGCAAGCGAAAATGTAGTTTCGACAGAGAAACAGTTGTAGTTTCTACTGACCAAAGAAGTAGATTTGGCAAGACGAAACTATTATTTTAGCCATGCGAAACTGAATTTTGTCGAGCGAAACTATCAAGTTCACTCGGATAGCATAACTTCACAGTTTAACTGTAAACCTATGGACTTTCGTTCAGTTTCACTGAAGCATCAGTACTTTCGTAGTATGAACTGGTAAGGTACCGACGAGTCAAAGTCCAATCTGTTGGGTTCAACAATTGAATAAACTGAAGCTTACCGAATCATAATTACATCCACTGAAGATCTCATTGTACAAGTTCAGAGACCAAGTTGATTACAACAAAACAAGACAATTCAACGTGACAAAGTCAACATCAAGACAATTAGAAAGTCAAAATTAGGTCATGTTGTAATATTAGTATAAATAGACCCACTAGTGCATTTATGCAGGTGTGGCTTTTGTATGTGTGTTTCTCATGGTGTAAATCACCATCAATGGAGAAATCCTCTCCTTTGGGTGGGTTTGATTTCACCAGCCATCAATGATTCTCATTGTAACTTGTTTATCAACATCAATGAAATCATAACATTATTATTATCGATCTCTTTGTTCTATGATTCACACACGTCCACCCATCTTAATTTTGATTTCTAGATCTGAACATGATGAATCCTAAGATCCAAACTCAATGAATCTGAAATATTGATTTAGCAAAATGGTATCAGAGCTGTTGGTTGCTGGATTTTTCTAGTTTTCAAATCTGATTTCATCTTTAATGATGTCAAGAACAATGAAGAAAAGAAGAAAATTGAAAAACAAAGTCTCCGTTCATCAAAAACCCACCTGTTCATACCCAAAATCAGAAGAAAAACCGACAAATCTGTTCAACTATGGTATGATTTGAAGAACCTTGAACATGCTCATGATTATTCCTTTAAACTTCGATGCAACTGAACAAGATTAAAATCAAAAAAAGAAGAAAACACATTTGTTCATCTCAAAAATCAAGAAGAAAAATCATAGATCTGTTCTAATATGGTATGATTTGAAGAAATATAATCATTCACTAGATTATTCCTTCAAAATTCGATGCAATTGAACACGATCATCATTAAAACAAAGAAAAGATGAAGAAATGGAAGCTACTGCTGATTTCCCGACCTGCACTGCAGTGTGAAATCGTTTTTGTTCAAGTCTGAAAAGAAATGCGGATGAACAAATACAAATGCGGATGAACAAAAACAAATGCGGATGAAGCTTCATCAAATGCGGATGTTATTCACAAATGCGGATGAGTTGTCACCAAATGCGGATGACTTGGCAACAAATGCAGATGACTTGTCACAAATGCGGATGACTTGTCACAATGCGGATGACTTGTAACAAATGCGGGTGACTTGTCACAAATGCGGATGACTTGTCACCAATGCGGATGACTTGTTACCAAATGCGGATGCCTTGACACCAAATGCGGATGACTTATAAAACAAATGCGGGTACTCTAAGCACAAATGCGGATGCTTTGAAGTTAAATGCGGATGCATTGAAATCAATGCGGATGCTTTGCAAACAAATGCGAATTGGCAAAGAAATGCGGATGTGTTGCAAGAAATGCTTATGAACAGTTGATGAACAGGACTTCAAAAGAATAGAAAAACATGAACATGGATGATTGCAACCAACACTCACGTCCATTGTGATCATGAAAGCAAAAAAAAAGTATAGAAATCAACTTTGGTCACTTTTTCACAATTCAACCAGGCACTTGAACAACTATTAGATGCCCTTTGTGAAGTACTTGGGCTCACAATTTTTCTGATGATGTTTTGCACCCGGTCTGACTACTGAGCAGACAGTTAGCCAGACTTTAATCAAGGGAGTACTCATTATCAGAAGAATGTCATTTATCAAGTTATTTCAAAAGAGTGGAAGTTTTTCAACATTAATTCAAGTTCCTCATGCAGTTTGTTGAAGTTCAAAGCCTCACCATATGCCTAATACATACTAATCCTTGAGTTGTGATATGAACTCTAATTCAAAAGTGATACAACCCATATCCAATACCAAGAAGTATTCTCAAGTGATTCTAACCTTTGTCAAAAATATATTAGGAGGAGCTTAATCTGAGGGGGAGAACATCAATGAATTGTGCTAGAACTTCAGTTGATCAAGAAGACATGTGATAGAGAAGATCTTCAAATTCAAGGTTTGGCAAGCATCAGTTTAGGGGGAGTATTGTTGGGTTCAACAATTGAATAAACTAAAGCTTACCAAATCATAAATACATCCAACTGAAGATCTCATTGTACAAGTTCAGAGACCAAGTTGATTACAACAAAACAAGACAATTCAACGTGACAAACTCAACATCAAGACAATTAGAAAGTCAAAATTAGGTCATGTTGTAATATTAGTATAAATAGACCCACTAGTGCATTTATGCAGGTGTGGCTTTTGTATGTGTGTTTCTCATGGTGTAAATCACCATCAAAGGAGAAATCCTCTCCTTTGGGTGGGTTTGATTTCACCAGCCATCAATGATTCTCATTGTAACTTGTTTATCAACATCAATGAAATCATAACATTATTATTATCCATCCCTTTGTTCTATGATTCACACACGTCCACCTATCTTAATTTTGATTTCTAGATCTGAACATGATGAATCCTAAGATCCAAGCTCAATGAATCTGAAATATTGATTTAGCAAAATTTTTTATTTTTTTTTGAATAATTTTTACATTGTTTTTGATGTTTTGATGGATTTTATTCAAGGTTAATCATACCAATTGATTGAACTAAGAATTCGAATCTACTCGGTTCAAATGCCTTAGTAAACAAATCAGCCATTGATTTTCAGTTGCTATTTGAATCAATTTGATTAATCCCTTTTCAGCACAGTCTCTCAAAAAGTGATATCTAATTTCAATATGTTTCGTTTTTGAGTGCTGAACTGGATTATTTGTAATAAAGACAGCTGCAGTATTGTCAATATAAATTGGGGTATGCAAGAAGTTATAACCATAATCAAGCATCTGGTTTTGAATCCATAGTACTTGAGAGCAACAAGCAGATGCTGCGATATACTCAGCTTCTGCTCTTGACACAGATACATTTGTTTGCTTGTTGCATTGCCATGAGACCAATCTGGGACCAAGAAATTGACAACCGCCAGACGTGGATTTTCTGTTGAAGTTGCATCCACCATAGTCACTGTCTGTGTAGGAATAGATATTGAAGTCTCCTTCCTTTGGATACCATAATCCAAGAGCTGGTTTGCCCTTCAGACATCTGAATATTCGTTTCACAGCATTGACATGTGATTCCTTAGGATCAGCTTGATATCTGGCACACACACAAACTCCAAACATAATGTTGGGTCTACTAGCTGTAAGATACATGAGTGAGCCTATCATGGATCGATAGAGTGTCTGATCTACTAATTTTCCATCTGGATCGGGACCTATCTTCACTTTAGGATCTACAGGAGTTCTGATAGACTGACAATCAGCAAGGTGGAATTTCTTCAGTATTGTTTCTACGTATTTTGATTAATTGATAAAAGTTCCATCTGCTGTTTGTAGAACTTGCACCCCTAAAAAGAAAGTGAGTTCTCCCATAGCACTCATCTGAAATTTTTAATGCATGAGATCTTCAAATTCTTTACAGAGTTGCCTGTTTGTAGAGCCAAATATGATGTTGTCCACATATATCTGTACTAGCAACATGTCTTTTCCTTTTCTCTTTCTGAAGAGAGTCTGATCAATTCTACCTCTTTCATATCGTTGTTAAGTAGAAATGATGATAGAGTCTCGTACCACTTCCTGGGAGCTTGATGAAGACCATACAGAGCTTTGTCAAGCTTGTAAACTCTGTAGGAAAATCAGGATCTTCAAATCCAGGAGGTTGACTCACATAGACCTCTTCAGTAATCTTTCCATACAGAAATGCACATTTCACATCCATTTGGTAAATAGTAAACTTCATGGATGCAGAATATGCTAGAAAGATTCTAATGGCTTCTAGCCGAGCTACAGGGGCAAATACTTCATCATAATCTATTCCTTCTTCTTGAGTGTACCCCTGAGCTACCAATCTTGCTTTATTTCTAATGACGATTCCCCTGTCATCAGTTTTATTTCTGTATAGCCATCTGGTACCAATAGGATATTGTCCTTCAGGAAGATCTACCAGTTGCCATACTTCTTGTTTCTTGAATTGTAGCAACTCTTCCTACATTGCTTCAATCCAGCTGTTGTCTTGAAGTGCCTCTTTGATGTTTTTGGGTACTGTTTGACAAAGAAAGCATGAGAACAAACAGATGTTTGCAGTGCTTGACTTGCTTCTTGTCACTCTTTCATGAAGATCACCAATAATGGTTTCAACTGGATGATTCTTGTGTATTCTGGTGGGTGGAATTGAGTCACCAGTAATTGTTACATCAAGATTGGAGACATTCAGTTCATTATGGTCAGAGGCATCATCACTTTAAACTGTTGGAGAATTATGAAGGTTGTCAGACCCTGTCTCAGTGTCTGCTTCAGCATTAGCAGCACTTTCATTGTATCTATCATTTGATCTTCTTTCCACTTCAGCTGAAGGCAACGCTTGTTTTTCATTTCTAATTGCTATAGATTGATCTTCTGAATTAGATGGTAACAAGCTGGGTCCTCCTGCATTTGAAATGATTTGATTTGTGGTTGATTATCTGATGGGGTCAGCTTGCAGAGGTACATCTTCATTTGGTTCTCCAGTGTGAGTAGGAGGAACTAATGGAAAGTCAATTCTCCTTTCTATGATTGAAGATGAACTAGCTGAAAGTAGGTTACCTGCATCAGACAAATAAAATTGATCAAAAGATTTTGTAAAAGAATCAATATCAAATAACCAATCGGGACCATTTGTAGAATTGGGAAATGAATGTTCCTTAAATTGAACATTAGTTGATTCATCAAAAATGTTTAATCGAGGATTAAACACTCTGTAAGCCTTTGACACAGAAGAATAACCTACAAAGAATCCTTCATCAGACTTAGCTGAAAATTTTCCCAAATGGTCACGGGTATTTAATATTGAGACTGGACTACCAATTGACTTAAGAAATCCAATAAATGGTTTTTTTTGAAACAGCAGTTCATATGGAGTCATGTTTCTTTCTTTGACAATCATAGTTCGATTTTGTACAAAGCATGATGTGTTAACTGCCTCTGCCCAAAAGGTTATTGGCAATTTAGCATCAGCTAGCATAGTTCTTGCTGCTTCAAATTAGTGTTCTATTTCTCCTTTCAGCTACCCCATTTTGTTGAGGAGTTCTAGCCGCACTAAATTGATGAGCTATGCCTTTAATTGTGCAAAATGAGCTCATGTCTTCATTTTTAATTATGCCCCATTATCACTTCTTATGCTTTTGACCTTATAGTCAAGTTGGTTCTCAATTTTAGTGATAAACTCTTTGATTATTGAGGATGCTTCATTTTTATGAAGTAGGAAGAAAACCCATGTGCATCGCGAAAAGTCATCAATGATAACCAAACAATACTGTTTCTTTCCCATACTCATGACATGTGTTGGGCCAAAGAGATCCATATGAAGTAGTTTCAATGGAGTATTGTTTGAGTTCACAAGTTTTAGTTTATGTGAAGATTTATGTTGTGTTCCTTTGAGGCATGCTGAACAATGATCAATAAAATGAAATTCTTTTTGAGGCAATCCAATGACATGGTTTCCTTTTACTAATCTGTTCATGTTTTTGAAATTTGTGTGCCCCAAACATCGGTGCCAAAGCTGTGATTCATCAAATGATGCTTTTGACAAGAGACATGTTTCTTCTGTTAGTGCAGTAGAATTAAGGTTTAAGACATAAGTATTATTCTTTCTCAGAGTCTTTAATACAACCTATTCTTCAGGGATATGAAATCCTGACTTTAGAATATAACAGTGGGTGTCGGTAAAGTGAGTCGAATATCTCTTGTCGCAGATCTGAGACACGCTTAGAAGATTGAAATTGAGCTGTTCATAATAATTCACTTTATCAATGCTGAGCATCCCATTTGTCACAGATCCTTCTCCTGTAATCCTACCACCTTGTGAATCTCCTCCAAATGCCACAGGTGTTCCTTTAATTTGCTTGAAATCATGAAGGAGGGAACGATCTCCAGTCATGTGTCGGGAGCATCCACTGTCCACATACCATAGGCTATTAGACCTATATGGATGACCCTGCAAGCACAAAAGAATTAGTTAGAATATGGAACCCAAGCCACCACGGTCTTGGGTATCCTGTTTCTATGCATAATGGTGACCTCTTGAAGTTTTCCTCTAACCTGTGACCTAATTAGAGGTGGTCTTTGAGATTTTCTGTGAGAATATGAATGAGCTATTTCATCACCATCATTTGTAAAATCAGAACAATTATGAAATCATTTTTTATATTTGTTTCTTTGATTTTTACCTGAGTCTTTCATATTTTCATCCTTTGTTGGTTTATATGTCCTTGATTTGTTATTATAAATGTGACTCTTAACAGTTGTTTTGTCAGATGATGTTGGTGAGATAGGCTTGTTTTGAGGAATTCTCACTCTCGATTGCTTATAATAACAGTCATTTGTATTGTGATTGTTTAAGTCACATACTGAACAATATTTGTTGAAATAACATGTTTTTGTTGAATGATTGTTCATGTCACAGATGGAGCAATATTGATTGAAAAAGCACTCCTCTGTTTTGTGGTTAAACATATCACATATGTCACAATACATATGCTTGTAATTTTCTCAGATTTTACTGGTCTTGACTCAGTTGATTTTCCC
Source organism: Flaveria trinervia (assembly GCA_025506515.1). Classification (NCBI taxonomy): domain Eukaryota; kingdom Viridiplantae; phylum Streptophyta; class Magnoliopsida; order Asterales; family Asteraceae; genus Flaveria; species Flaveria trinervia. The sequence continues at coordinate 97,589,116 of CM046444.1, forward strand.
TTTTTCAACTTAGTATCATTCGTTTTGCTGGAAGAAGAATCAAATTCAGCCTTTTGTGCAGTTTGCTTTACTGCACTGAATTTGATTGTCTTTTGAGGCTGTTTTCGTTTCCTCATCCTTTTCTGTAGCTCTTTCTCAAACTGTTCAACATGATCTTTATTGCATATGTCAAATCCTACTCCATTTCTTGATTTTGATGTTTGAGGATCAGTTGACTGTGTGATTTTGAACTCAGAGATTTTTTGTTATTTCCTTTTAATGAATATTCATCTGATATGCTTGAATTTTGATGAGTATTGATCTCATTATCAGAACTGCTTTCAGCAGAGGGTTTAATCTTTTGCACAAACTTCTTTTTCCCATTAGCTATAGCAGGTATGAATTTTATGAATGGAACAATAGCTTTAATAGGGCTGACTGGTTTGACAACACTTACTGTCTTGTCTGAACACTCTTTTATTTTTATTGGGTGACCTAACTTGATTTTATCCTCACTAGTTTCAATGTAAACACTTGGTTCATTTTGAGGATTTGTGATTTGTTTTTCTATCGTGTGGGTTTTAATAGTGTTAGGTTCACTTTGAGTTTTGAGTGTGACAGATTCAGGCATGACAGTATAGTTGTCATTGTATGGTGGAGAATATGAATTATACCCAATCCCTGACATGTCCTTTGGATCCTTTTGAGAATCCAGCATCTCTTGCAGCTTTACTGAAGATTGTTGAAACTTTTCAAGTTTCATTTCAGTAAGGGCTTGGTCAGCTTTAGATTGAGCTAATTTTTCAAATAATAGCTCATTCTCTGCTGCAAGAGAATACTTCTCACCATGAAGTTTTTCTATGTCAGAGATGAGAGATTTAATTTTAATTTCAAAACTTTTTATTTCTCTCTTCATCATCTCTGACTTTACTTTCTCCTCTTTTATTTTCTCAGCCAATTTGTGGTTATGCTCTCTATAACCTTGAAGTTCATTTATGCACTTATCAGAACAAAGATTGGATTTTACCTCAGATGGGATGGGGGATGGTCCATCATTAATGTGTGCCATCAGTGCATGGTTCTGGAATTGTGGCTTGACTTTCTTAGCATACATGCTCCAGTCACACACTCCGTCTTGTCTGATCACAAGTGCATTTGCTGAAGGTTGGTTGCTCCCAAAAGCTTGATTGGCCAGTTGAGGTTGAGCTTGAGAAGATTGTTGTTGTTGATGATGATATTGTTGCTGATGATTGAGGGTGTCGTGGAGTATTGTTGTTTCTTCTTGGAGCATTAAATTCTCTAGAGAAGTGCCCGACTATTCCACAATTGAAGCATTTGACTTTGGATTTGTCGTATCCGAGCTTAGTATTTTCATTCAGGCTGAGTTTTTTGCCTTTCCTGAAAAACTTTTTAGCTCTCATGGCAATCATAGCCATTTGCCATTATAAATCCATCTCTTCTACATCATCTGGATCCATTTCCTCCAGATCTTCTTGGATTAGATGTGCAGAAGTCAGTCTTCCTCCCAAATATGCCTCAAAACTTGCTACAAAGGCATTATATGTAGCCTTCTGTTCTTTTGTTTTTTGATCATCAGTATGGTTGGTAGAGACAGAAGAGAATCCTGTTATTGATTGGTTGATGTTGATGCTGATGCTGATGGTCTGTTAATTGAGTGTGCTGCAAAGAATCCAGTGGTTTTGTGTTGATCTCCAGATGACAAAAAGTCATCCTCTTCAGTGATGAAGGCATTCTCAACAGAATGAGTTTCAGATGGAAACTTATAAGCTTCAACAACTTTTGGTCCTCCAAGATTCCTACTTCTTTCATCAAGTTCCAGTGCTTCAATTTTTACAATCATTATGTCAAGAGTGGTACTCTCCACATCAAGAGTATTTTTCAGCATTGTTACGTTTTGTTTCCAATGCTCTGGAAGACTATGTAACATTTTCTGGTTGAGGTCTTTTGATTTGTAAGTCACTCCCATTATCACCAAATCATTTACTAACTGCACGAATCTGTGCAATTGTTTAGAATTGATTCCCCTTTGAAATGATGGAAGGTTTCATACTGATTTATCAGTTTGTCTCGGTTGATTTCAGCAACCTCACTACTTCCTTCACACATAATTTGCAAAGCATCCCAAACTGCTTTTGCAGTTCCATACTTCTCCAGCCTTTTAAGCACATCCATCTTAAGTGCTTGAGTGAGGATGGAATATGCTTTAAGGTCAATCTTGATCTTCTTATAATCATCATCATCTAGAGTAAGATCTTCAATGGGAATCCTAGTTGTTCTGTAGAGAGTTGCTTGATCAGCTGATAGTGTTATTGGGATGTGGGGACCTTTACATATCGAAATCTAGTAGTCAGGATCTACACGTGTAATATAATTCATAAATCTTATTTTCCATTGTTTGAACTCAGATTTATGTTTCAGCATTGGTGGTTTTGGGGTGTGCCCAAGTTCTGAATAACTGTGAGAATCCATTTTATCAGTTGATTTTTAGTATGGATTAGTGAGTTTTTAAGTCTATTCAGTGGGTTTAGTTCAAATAATCATTAAAAACGTCTAGTAGATTCAGATCTGATGACTATGATGTCTGTAATCAGGAGTGTCTTTGTATTGTTGTAGGTTGTCGGACTTGTAGTCTGTAAGATGTTCTGTGTTCGACTGATTGGTTGAATGAGGGGCTGTTGATGAGTATTTCAGGTAGTATTCGGTGTGTAAACTGATTAGAGATGTATAAATACTCTGTTCAGCTACTCAATCACCAGATCTATCGGTTCAAACCAGATCTGTGCAGATCTGAGTAAGAACTGAGAGCCGTGGCTCCGATACCAATTGACTAGAAAGGATTTGAGAAAGATAATCTCAGTTGATGTGAATCAATAAGGACCGAATATAGTGATTGAGTCAAAGATTGAGAGGCGGAATCAGACAATCAATGAACATTGAATACACATGATACTCATAAATATGTTTGTATATATGAATACTTTGATTGATTGATTACAAGAACATTCAATGCAAACAGAACATTCTAGGAACCAAGAATCAAATCAAAATTTTTGCTACATCAATATTTCAGATTCATTGTGCTTGGATCTTAGGATTCATCATGTTCAGATCTAGAAATCAAAATTAAGATAGGTGGACGTGTGTGAATCATAGAACAAAGAGATGGATAATAATAATGTTAAAATTTCATTGATGTTGATAACAAGTTACAATGAGAATCATTGATGGCTGGGGAAATCAAACCCACCCAAAGGAGAGGATTTCTCCTTTGATGGGATTTACACCATGAGAAACACACATACAAAAGCCACACCTGCATAAATGCACTAGTGGGTCTATTTATACTAATATTACAACATGACCTAATTTTGACTTTCTAATTGTCTTGATGTTGACTTTGTCACATTGAATTGTCTTGTTTTGTTGTAATCAACTTGGTCTCTGAACTTGTACAATGAGATCTTCAGTTGGATGTAATTATGATTCAGTAAGCTTCAGTTTATTCAATTGTTGAACCCAACACAATCGATCCTTATAATGATGATTTCAGCTAGATTAAAAAACAATCGAGGGTTCAAAACACACACCTAATGATTAAATAATCATCAGTCACTCAGAAAACAAACTAAAACTTGAAATTGTAGGGGAGAAACACTATCAGGGCACCGAGACTAATACTCGTCGATGGTGCGAAAATGAGCTCTCAATTTCCCATTGTGTAGTACATGGCACTTAGTTTCACTGGCAGTGAAACTATAGTTTCGCCCGGTACATGTTTTGAAAAGATATGGCTCAGAAGTGAGCAAAAGTGTCCACAAGTCTATAGTTTCGTGCTGCGAAACTACCATCGAAAGTATAGTTTTGCTCAAACTAAAAAACTTAAAAAATTTATATTTTCCTTTTAATATATGATAATTTAGAAAAGAATTAAGAAATAGACAAAAATAAAAGAATTAAAAAGATAATGCCCCACAAGACCTAACAACATTTTACAAAATTTAGAGAAAAATAAAGAGACGAACATAAAGTAAAATAAAAGGATATAGAAAGATGATAAGCTAAGAGATTTTCTAGAGAATTAGAGATTGGTGGGATTATTGATATACTTGTACTTTTAAACCAATGCCTTCTTTTCAATGAGTAAACTATAGCTTTTGTTATCATGTTTTGGTTCATTTAAAGAAGACTTAAATGACTCAATCCCCATATTCATTTGGTGAAGAAACTTATCATGTCCTGATGATATTTTGAACAAATTGCACACTTTGCTTGATTATACCATTAAGAGCAACATATATCTTTTTTAAATGAAGCATAGTCCTTATAGATGTCAAATGATAAGAGCTCTAGGTCTATTACTCACGTATAACAAAGGACTTGATCAATTGAGTTTGACATATGAGAGCTTCAGGTCTACACTCATGTATAACAAAGTAGATCATCATATCATGCTCATGAGAGCTCTAGGTCTATACTTATGTATAATAGGGGAGATCATCACTCAAGGTCAATGTTCACACATAGAAGAGGAGATAAGCGCGTAGTATATAGCAAGGAGCTTCTTTGATACAAAAGAAGCATACAAGTAGCACTCTTTGATAAAATGACTAAATGGGTAGAGAATTTGTCAAAATGACCCATTGAAGAAGAGATATCACGTTCTAAACCCTTTTTGGACAAAGACTTGAAACTTTGTGAAGGACAAGAATATCAAGGGAATAATCCGAGTCAATATGTTTCTTATACTCTTAGTTTATCCACAAGGTCGCTATCTACTTCGCGTTCTGCATGAGCCTATCATGCATATCCCAACATAATACTGTTGACATCCTTCAGATCTTTCATGCAGTAAACAATATTATTAATATCTCCCCCGAAATTTCTACAAATCTACAAGATTGAAGAAATTTCTAAGTAAAAGAAGAAGAAATTTTTATTATATAATTTTATTTCTTTAATAATTATTATTTTTATTTAATTTTTATTTTTTAGTGTAAATGCTGAAAGGGTATGGAGCTTAAAGAAAGAGAACAAAAAGGAAGTATGTACAAAATAAAGACATGAGACAATAAAGAAAACGAGTTTTAAAAAGATATTAATCCTAACATGGAGATCAATTCATTAAAACGAGGTTTATCAAACATTATAGTGAAAAGGTCAACTTTTTGATTTTATTATCAATAAGAATAATATCAATAATACCCTGCTCTTGAGCATAACGGATTGCATGAATCCTTGTCTCGATGTGCTTGGTACGAGAATGGTGAATTGGATTCTTTGTGATTCCAATAGCAGCTTCATTGTCATAGAATAATGGTGTATGGAGAGAGTTGATTCCATAGTAAATCATCTAATGTTGTATTCACAGCACTTGTGAGCAACAACTTGAAGCAGCAATATACTCTGCCACCCCATGGAAAAGACACAATAGTCTGTTTCTTGCTCTGCCATGATACAAGACAATTTCCTAGGTATTGACAGCCTTCGGTGAAAAATTTTCTATTTAACCGACAACCATTAGAATCACTATTTGAATAAGCGTATAAATTAAAATTTTCCACCATAAGGATACCAAAGACGTAAAAGAGAGGAGCCTTTAAGATAATGAAATATTTGTTTAACGGCATTCTCATGAGACTCCTTTGCGAAAGATTGATATCGAGCATAGTATCCTACAACGAATGTGATGTTAGGAAGGCTTGTTGTAAGATACATTATGGAACTGATCATGGATATGTATAGGTGAGGATCAACATGTTTCCCATTCTCATTTGGAGTGTGGCATGTTTGAGCAGCGAATGGAGGCAATTCAGGAGACATGTCATCCATCTTGAATTTCTTCAAAACCTCTTTGATATACTTCTCCTCGTGAATGAGAATTCCTTCTAGCTTTTGTTTGATTTTCAAACGAAGGAAAAAGCATATCTCCCCTATTATGCTCATTTCAAAACAACTACGTATAACCTCCTCAAATTCCCTACACAACTTTGGAATGGTGGAGCAAAAGATAATGTCATCGATGTAGACTTGAACAATTAACATCTCACCATCCACCTCTTTCTTGAATAAAGTCACATCAATGGTGCCATGAGAAAATTCATTGGTCAGAAAATACTGTGTTAGTGTCTCGTACCAGATGTGAGGAGCTTGATGAAGACCATATAGAGATTTATCAAGCTTGTAAACTTTGTTAGCAAAGTTTGGATCCTCAAACCCTGATGGTTGACACACACATATATCTCTTCATCAATGTTGCCGTAGAGAAATGCACATTTGGCATCGATCTGATAGACTTTGAATTGCTTGTTTGCAGCATGAGCCAGAAAAAGCCGTATTGCTTTAAAACAGGTTATAGGAGCAAAGACTTCCATGTAATCAATCCCCCCTTCTTGAGCAAAGCCTTGAACCACCAACCTTGCCTTGTTCCTAACCACATTACCATGATAATTGGGTTTGTTCTTGAATACCCATTTTGTGATTATTGGCATTTGTTTGGTGGTAGATCAACCAACATCCACACCTTGAGTTTCCTAAATTATTATAGCTCCAAATGCATCGACTCACGCCAACATGGATCCTGAAGAGCTGCATGAATGTTATTTGAATGATTTGGGATATAAAACCAAAGAACAAACACATGTTTATCAAACCAGATTGACTCCACATCCTAACACCGTCAGTGATTGATCCAATGATGTTATCATGAGGGTGAGCTTTCAGTGTTTTAAAGTAGTGGGTAAGGATAATGGATTAGATTGAGGTGGGGTAATGGATTGAGCTTATAATGAAGACAATGGAGAAGAAGATGGTTGAATAGGTTCAATAACTGAGGACGATGGAAAAGTTTTAGATGAAGTAGAAGTTGGTGTCGAGGGAATGGATACTAAATTGGGAGAGGCTTGAGGAACATGAGGGACATAAGGTAATGGATCTGTGTTCATTTGAACATTGGAGAAGGACACATCATCATCAAAAACTTGAAGATTAAAAGAGTTGAAAATCATATTTGATTCAAAGAACCATGCGGGGTTCTGATCGAACATCTAAGGAATTAGATTCCTACCAATCAATATAGAATGACTTCTGCACAATGCGTGTTCTCTTGTTTTACACCCAATATACTTTTTGAGAGGATCAATATCCAATGAAGTAACACTCGTTTGAAACAGAACCAAATTTTGTCTTTTGTGCCTAGGTGTTTAGTAAGGTACATGAGCATCCGAATGGACGAAAGAAATCAATCAATGGCTTCCTCTTATGTAACAGTTCATAGGGAGTCTTCATTCTGTCTTTTACGATCTACGTCCTATTAAGAACATAGGAAGCAAAGTTCACCGCCTCAGCCCAGAAGATAATTAGTAAAGCTGAGTCAATCAACATAGTACGAGCGGCTTCTATATGGGTATGATTTTTCCTTTCAGCAACACCGTTTTGCTGAGGTGTTCTGGCAGCACTTAGTTGTCTCAAGATTCCTATACTTGCATAGTAGGAATCAAAGATATGATTTCTAAACTCGGTACCATTGTCACTTTGAATAGCATTACCTTCCCCTTGCTTATCACTTCAATAAAAAGAATCAACTTCTATAGCTCCTCAACACCTTCTCCTTTATGGGCTAGAAATCTCACCCATGAGTACCTTCAGAAATCATCTATAACAACAAGGCAAAAAGAGTTCTTAGCAATGGATTTAATGTTGATTGGGCCAAACAAATGAGTATGATACAACTCAAAGGGATTAGAAATGTTATTTTCAAGTTTTGGTTTTTGAGGTTTCTTATGTTGTTTTTCCTTGGGCACATGCCATGTATTTCTCAACAACAGAAAAGTCTTTTAAAGGTTATCCCCTAACAAGACTTTTTTTAACTATATTGTTTATGTTCTTGAAATTAACATGGCCCAATCTGTGATGCCACAAAAATGATTAAGAGGTGGAGGCTTTAGATAGAAGGCAAGTTAGAGTGGACAATGACACTTAAGATCCCATGTCAAGAAGATATATGTCATTCTTTCCCAGAGCTCACATGAGAACCATCTCTTTAGGAACAGTAAACTCAGGTTTCCAAAATAAACATTCATTGTAGAGAAAAAGAACCAGAATGTCTTTATCACAAATTTGAGAGACACTGAAAAGATTGAAGGTGAGCTCCGGCACAAATTTGACTTTTTCTAGTGTAAGGGATCCATTAGAGACCTCCCCTTGACCAATCATTCTTCCTCCTTTCTTATCGCTAGCAAATGCAACATATCCTCCATTGATATTGGAATAGTTTGTCAACAAGTCCTTCAGCCTTGTCATATGTCTAGATCAACCACTATCAACATGCCAAACACTATTTAAAGATTTAATGGATGAGTAATGCAATAATAGAATAAAAAGATTACTAGTTGAAATAGGAACCCATGTTTGAACACCTTTAGGTTTATGTGCATATTACTTTTTGCAAAAGAAATTATTAACTAGATGATTTACTCTACAACCAAAAGAATTCTTATGAACTTGTCTATGATGAAGCTCAGCATAGTTTATAATTACATGATCATCTTTACAACACCTAAAACAATGTGATTTTAATCTAGGTCTGCTATGCCGCAAGCCAAGAATTTTATCTATGTATATTTCCTCACATATTCAGAAAATCTAGAAACATCACTATAAGTATCGTACATATCTTGTGTCTATTTTTGTCTTTCAAAGAATTATTATTGATAGATGTTGATGCATTCTCATCTGAATTACATGTGTTACTTGTACCACTTGTTCTTGCACAAGAAGATAACATTACCCTTTTATTAGATTGTAAAATATTAATGGGCTAAACGAGGGAATGGGATGAGAAAAGAATTTTTAAACAATTAAATTTAATTTTATCTTTACTCTTAAGAATAGAATCATTCACCGCATCATTCACACAAACATAAGAAGCATCAACATTACATCTGGAATCATTTAATAAAGATAAGGAAACATCACTAGAGCACACTAAATCAATGTCTCAGAGAGATTTTTGGAAAAAAAATACAACTTAAACTAGAACTATTATCTAGAATAGAACGTTGAGCTGTAGGTGTACTAAGACTATTGCATCCAATCCCGATCGTTGGTCCATAACCGGACTCCTCACGCACTTCCTTAGGATTCACACCATCTAAACCTACAGAGAGACTATTAGTATCTATTTGAATCAAATCATTTGAAGGGTGTAGAACATGCATAGGTGAATAATAATAAGTACTAGGAGGAGGATAAACCAAAGCATATTAATGACCCAAACCCGTTTTAATTCTAGCCACCCGTTGTGATTTGCACAAATCGTCATGTTTCATTCAAGAAATTGTCCATTTATCAAGCTTTGACTGAAGTTTACTAGCTTCAAACTCAGCAAGTGCCACTCTTTTAGTCAAAGTATTAATTTAAACATTTCTTTCTAAAACAATAACTTTTAAATGTTAATTTTCTATTAAAGCCTCATTTAATTTAACAAAATATTTTGACTCGTTTATTTTAAGCTCTTCATTAATTCTTTCCAAATCCTTTTCGTTATCATGTAACAAACGATTTGCTTTATATACACCAAATAACCTTATCTTGCAAGCTAAAGAACACATATCTTGTATTACCTCATATGGAAGGCCTATCACCACCTTCTCTGTTTCTAGGGCTTTTACACATTGACACACTGGATTATTCTACTCATTTTCCTCAACAGTGGATGTAGCAGCATTCTTTTATTTGCCCTTCTAAGCTATTTCTTCTCCGGTCAGCTTCTCCATCTTACCATCAACTTCTTCCTGATCACCTACTATCAAATCACTAGTCATATTCTCCTTCTCACTATTACTTATCTCCTTAAAACTGACTTGTTTAACTTCCTCATCCAAAACACTCTCATGAACAACAACATCACTTGTAAATTCCTTAAAAGGATGAAAGTCTTCCACATTCTCCTCCTCTACTACACACTCAACCACAAGTGCTTGATTAATTACTTCTTTAGTTTCCTCTACTTATGGACTCCAATCAAAGCTTGGAATCAAGGTTGTCTGTTTCTTATGTTTACTTTCTTCCTTATCTTCACTCGAAGCAAATCTTGGAACTCTAGAGTTGCTTGGAGCTGTGACAATTGGCCATGGACATTCTTTTTCGTAATGTCCTAACTACGTGCAATTAAAATGTCTCAATTTGGATTTATCAAAGCCTAATTTGGAGTTGGAGTTTTGACCTCCGCAGTTCTTCCTTCCTATTCTTTCCATAAACCTTCTAGCTCCGAGAATCAACATCGCCATTTGCCACTGTATATCAATCTCTTCCAAATCATCGGATCGACTTGATACATGTCTTCCATGGTCATCCCTTTCCCCTTCAAATCATCAGCCACTAATGCATCATAGCTTTACACAAACATACCAAACATAGCTATTGTTTCAGATGGAATTGAGGTTCCAGAAGCATCTTTTGATTTACCTTGATCAATGACAGATTTAATACCACTACCAAGTTGATTGCAGGAGACATTTGTAGTCATTCCTCCATGTCTTGATGCTTGCATAGGAGAACTTGCAGCGAAAGTAAACAATGTAGCATTTTGTTGAAAACCAGATGATAACATCATGGACTAATTAAACTCCCTTCTTTTTATGTCTAACTCAAATGATTTAAGCTTATTGATGATGTCCATAAGCTTGTAGTCAGTAAACCCTCTTTCTTGTTTCAACATCCGTACTTGTAGACTCCACTATGGTGGAAGTGAATCCAATAGCGTATTCACTTTTCCATTATTTGAGAGTTTTTCATCATACTTCTTTAACATGCTAGAAATAGTCTGAAAACGTTTGTCAAATTAGTAAGACTCTAATTTTTATAACCCAAAAATGAGTTGAGCTCCTTCTCAGCTTGTATACCATTTTCTTTCATTAACTCATCATTTCCATCGTAAAATTTACATAGAGCATCATAAAGAGACTTGGAATTCTTGTTTTCAGCAAAACAGTTGGAGATGTCTGGTGCGAGACATAGAGTTAGTTCTCCAAATGCTTTCAGATCCCTGTCAATCAACTTTAGATCCTTTTCATTGAATGTGGCTCGGTACTTGTTTTGAGAAACTACATCCCCAACAATAACAATCGCAATGTGTGGACCGGAGATGATAGATTCCCGTTGATTATGATCCGTGTACTAAAAGAATGCTTTCAGACATCTCTTCCAATCTTCAAAATTGTCTCCATTGATCAGCCTAGGGAGTCTATTGGATGCCACACTCTCCAAATCAGCAAGAGTAAGAGATGTCATATTTGACATGGTAGTTTTCAAGAAGAAATGGTAGTTTCGCTGGATTGGATAGTTTTGCTGAAGAATCAATTGTTTTGTTGGTAATTTCAGAAGCACAACTGCTTGATTGTGCTAGTTTCGCAGACAGATTTGCTCGAAGTAGCTTGAACTTTCGTTCAAATGTAAATTCGGCAGAAATTTCGTTTGATAATGGATCACAAGCAATGTTGAACTTTCGTTCAAAGATGTTACTTTCGCGGAGGTTACAAAAAAATCAAAATAAGAAAAACACTTGTAGTTTCGCTAAATGAAGCTCACAGTTTCACTACCCAAACTGCAATTTCGCTAGATGAATCTAAAATACTTTTCAATACAAAATAAATCTAATATCACTCAAATCTCATCAAACTTGAAATCTGATGACTTCAAAAGCTTTCCCATCCAAAAAATAATCAAATTCTATAACAAATACACTCAAATTTGATCCAGAATTGATGAAATAGTGATATTGAACTCAAACAACCAAAAACCCCAAACAATAAAGAGCACAAAGGCTCTGATATAATTTTGTTGGTCCAAGTGATCAAATTACAGTGCAATTGATTGATATAATTGTTCAATACCAAAACTAAACACACACAAGTAGACCAAAAAGTGTTCAAAACTAAACCATCAAATCCAATACACACAAATAGAAAAATTCTTAATGATATTTCAGTGAAATACCAGCAAACAGAATATTGATACAATAATGAGACATATTAGGGTTTTGCATGGTTGATTACAATGAAAGAAACAAAATCTATATATAGAGTTAATAGTTTTGTTTACAAAAAAAATTGTGAGCAAAACTATCATGCCCAAGCTTAGTTTCACTCGGCTGTGAAACACAGTTTCGCCAGGTGAATCTGACAGCTCACTATGAGCGAAATCATAGTTTCGCTTAGGAGCAAAACTCCAAATACTAAAACACTTACAAAAGTAATCTAACATTTAACCTATTACAATTAAACATAAACAAAATCTAATCTAAGGTGAATCCAACCTATTCTTGATCTTTAGAGGAAATGAGTTTGATTTTTGGTAAATTGAAGACGAAGGAAACTTAGGGCTCTGAAAGTGGTAAAAAGATTAGAAGGATATATTGGAAGAATATAAATGGGAGAAATGGTGGATGGATAAGATGAAATGATAGTTTAGGGTATGATGTGACAATGGCGGTAAGGATAAAACCTTTTAAAAAATTCTCACATCAATAATAAAATCTACACCTTTTCTAGAGTGGGGCATAAAAGAATTTCGTTACACAGTAAAGCTTTCTTCCGAGTGTAAAAGTTTTTTCAAAGGTAATCTTCTTCCGAAGTCAAACTGACTTCCAAAGGTAAATTAGATTTGATATACCATCAAATGCTCTTCTAAGACTAAAAACCCTTCAGAAGATAAGATTAACCTTGGTAGAATTTTCCTTCAGAAGAGACATAAGACATCTTCTGAGGGTTCATTTCTCTTCGGAAGAACTTAAACTTAGCCAATTTGGAAGAAACACCTTTTATGTCAAGTCTTAGATTGTTTTGACGAAGATAAGATACATTTTGACAAGGTTTTCAAATGAGATAGATTAGTCAATGTTTAACAACCCAATAGTTGTATTAAGATATTTAAATCATTATTCATCAAATGCCTTGGTGAAAAATCAATATATTGTTCATTTGAGTCAACTTTGACTAGTTTAATCAAGTTTTCTCATGAATCTCTAATGAAATGATAGCTAATGTCAATGTGCTTTGTCTTGGAGTTCTTGATAAGATTTTATATAATAGAAATGGCACTCTTGTTGTCAATGTGGATAGGAGTCTCCATGAAATTGAATCCATAATCTAACTTCTTGTTCTAAATCCATACTAGCTAAGCATAACAACTAGCAAAGCCAAACACTTAGAGTATTTTGATTACAACTAATGAAGTTCTTCTGAAGACAAGTTCAACACTTCCTAAGGTATATGCTAAACTTCCGAAGCAAAAATCAAAGGAACTTCCGTAGATAAGCTTCAGATTCCGAAGACCAAGTCTCTGCTCTTCCGACAGTTCAACATTTAGAAGAAATGAAGACTACAACTTCCAAAGAGTGAAGTCCAAAGGAAGCTTCAGAAGAAGTAGCCACTTCCAAAATATAAATGGCTTCGGAAGAGCAAGTTCTTCTCAAGCCAGTTAACCTTTAGAAGTACCTACTATGAACCAGTAGACATAAGTATGGTGTTTTGGACACTCCGCTTCAAAACTTTGATACTGCATGGCGTTTTCGCAAAAGGCCATGTAGTTTACCATACTTTAATCCACTGTTCACACTTTATTGGTTAGTACAGTTCCCAACTTTAGTTGGTGACAAAAGTTAAGTCATCGACATGTCATGACTACTATATCTTAGATAGGCCATTATCTAAGATACGCTAACTATAGCTTTGTAGTATTTTCTTTTAGTTGTAGGATTCCAGCTGGTATCAAAGTATATCCGGTTGTAGGTAGTAGTATATATAGTTTCTCATCGTAACTCTTGTAGTAAGCTTGTAAGAGTCTTGTAATACTTTGAGTTGAGAAGTAATATATACAAGTATCTTGAAAATCATTCTCTCGTGTTTTCTTTGTGTTTATTAGTATATTATAATCAACTTGTAGAAGAACTCTGCCTCTTGAGTGTTCATTAGTGATTTTAAGAGAAATACTTGTGTTTAATACAAAACTCGATCTTGCATTTGGTATCAAAACTTCTTAGGCTCTTGATTGTGTGATCTAACAATCCAAATCAACCACTTGTTCACTCACTCTATTACTACACTCAAACATGGCCCTTACCTAGAAATTTGAAAGTGAAATAGGGACGATGACTAAAGCATCCATCATCACCCTAGAAAACTTCAGACAATGGTGCAGACGCATAAAAGGGTTCATCAGATATCAAGACAACCGCATGTGGAAATCTATTGCCAATGGTCCCTACAAGCCAAAGATCGCTTCACTTGCTGGAGGTGGTGCCATGATAGAGAAGGTAGTAGAAGACTACTCTGAAGAAGACCTCAAGCGGATAGATATTGATGCGAAGGCGATGACTATTCTGATGCTACAATTCCCAACTCCATTATGGTGGGGTTTGAGATTTGTTGGACAACTAAAGAACTGTTTGATGCTTTAAACCACATGTACTCCAACTCCAACAACTCAAAGAAAGATTTACCAAAGCAACAATTATAGAACGTTACTCATATTGCTGGAGAGACCTTGCACTAACAATACTTTAGGTATATGGATCTTATCTCTTTCCTTCAGTCTGCAGGAATAGCTCCTGATTTAATAAACCTCTAGAGGAATTTCATGAGTGTATTCCCTAATTAGTGGACATTCTACTATGTCTCCATCAAGAGGGTAGAGAATCTGAACACTCTCACCATGACTGAGCTATACGACATTCTAGATGGATACCATGTAGAGATAGAGAACAAGAGTGGCCATCAAGGATGCAGATCTTTAAGCCTTCCTGCTAGCAACAATCTCATGGTTGCTGAAGGCTCAAGACCCCATCAACCTCAGCAGTACCTATCATATCCCCAACAGTCATTCAACTCTTCTGGCCCATACATCACATTCCACGATACTCCAAAGTCCCAGTCCCTTTCAGGACAGCTGTGCATTTGTCTCAAGAAGTGGACACTCTAATGATTTTAAGTTCTGTTTTGAATATTTGGAGTGTTTCAACCTAGATGACATGGAATACATGGACATAGTCCAACAAATGGCTCTATTAGCCTACAGGGCAAAGAAGTTCTTTAAAAGAGCTGGAAGGCAATTCTCTTAGAACCCAACTAGCAGCAAGTTTGGGTTTGACAAAGCAAAGGCCAAATCTTACAACTGCAACTAGTTGGGCCATTTCGCAAAGGAATGCAAAGCTCCCATGCTCATGCCTCCTCACATCCTTCAACACCTAAAGCTGCTAGAAAATCAACTGAAATTGTTGCAATGGCACAAGAAGTAGATTGGAGCTTTATGGTACAAGATGTCACCCATGCTCAAGCACTCATGACTGGAACAGACAACTCTAGATATATGATCATCTCTGTACTCCAGCCTGTATAACTAAGGCTAAAATGTACCAGGACTATAACATGGAAATTAAATATGATATTGAGTCCTTGATTACCTTAAAAGCTGATTTTAAAAGGTTGAATCTGACTATCGAAACAAAATTAAGAGTTTGAGAAATCAGTATCTGTTGTAAAATATGAGCACACTAACTACAGGACTCAAATTAAGGATTTAATATCCAAGTTAACTAAGGCTCAAGCCAAGCTAGTAATAGCTGAGGCTTAAGCAAGGAAGCATGCTATCTCTGAGCAAAACTTTAAAACCATTCTTGCATAATCCTCCCACTAAAAAAATTGCTATCAAAACAAAGGTGGGTTGGGGACAAATGAGATTGCTCCACCACACTTTTATGAGTCTATTAGACAACAAGGTATGGTACTGAAGAGCAAGAGGTCCCATCTACTGTCCCATCTTCCCATGAGTTAAAGAATGTTACAACCATGGAGACCACCACAAGGAAGAAACAGGTAAATCAACCCATTTCTAGTTGTGATGATCAACCCTTATCCATTAAAGCTAGAAGAAACAGGGCAAACATAGCCAGAAGAACTGGCAAGAAGGTAGTTGAATCTAAGCTGAAGATTGACCCAAAGCAAAGGGTGTTTTCATTTCAGCTAGATTCCAGATGGTAGGCAATTCTGATTCTGGAAAGGAGTACAATACTAACATTCCTGTCCTGCCAAAGGATCAGAAGTGAAAATAGAAGGTTGTAGATGAAGACAAGAAGGTTAAGAAACCTTAGCCCTCAAAATCCCCAAAAATTAACATTACATGCAAAATATGCGGTCTACAAAACCACTTGGCTAAAGACTCTTACTACAATCCAGCAAGCACACATTATGCAAATAATGTTAAAAAGGAAGCAACCAAGGAAGGTTTCACATTTGTACCTTATCACATGGTTCAAGTGATGAGAAAAGAAAAGCTGGAATCCGAAGCTAAGTTGCTTTCGGAAGAAACTCATTCTTCCGAAGGGAAAATGGCTTCGGAAGTCAAGCCAAAGAAAGCTCAAAAGAACAAAAGAGCTTCCTCAAAACCTTCCAAGAGATGGCTACTTCGGAAGGGAAGGTAGTAAATGCTTCTTCCGAAAACAAAGAAGTTTAGGAAGAAAGTCATGCTACTCAAGCTTCAATAAGATCATCAAAACCGATCAACCATGGGATGAAATAGAAGATCAGACAAGATGTTGGAGCCATACTTTCCTCTTCAAAGATATCAATTGAATCCTCTACCATTTATTTTGATTCAATTATGTCATCATCAATGGAAGAACCCAAGACCAGCCAGGCTTGGGTTTACAATAAGAGCTAACTATTCACCTTATGTGCAGGGACATTCACAAGACAAGAACAATAATGCCTGGATAGTGGACAGTGGATGCTCCAGGCACACAACCGGGAACAAATCTCTACTTCAGCAATTTCAACATTTTGATAGAGGTCCTGTTACGTTTGGAGGTGAGAACGGTGGATACATTTCAGGCAGATGAAGTGTATCGAATTGCTTGTTAAGAGTCGACAAAGTGAACTTTGTCAAACAACTTGAACATAATCTCCTAAGTGTTTCTCAGTTCTGTGATCAAAAGAATCAAATGCCTTTCATAGAGGATGAGTGCATCATCCTCAAACCTAGGATGACAATTCCTTAGGAATTGATACTTCTTAGATCTCACAGGAAAGGGATATGTACAACCTGGATATGAATAATGCTTCCCCATTAGGTGAAGTATCATGTTTTCTTTTCAAAGCTGATGGTGATGAGTTTGCACACAAACATATGTGTCATTTGAGTTTTTAAATCATGAATAAATTGGTTAAAACTAACTTGGTACATGGTGAGCCCAAAAAGGAATTTTTCTGTATAGATAACTGTGTAGCTTGATTGAAAGGAAAGCAACATAGAGTCTCTCCCAAATCCAAAGAAGTTAACTCTATTACCACCCCACTACACTTATTGCACATGGATTTATTTGGTCCAACAAGTATAATGAGCATTTGAAGGAAATCATATTACCTTGTTGTCGTTGACGATTTCCCAAGATTTACATGGGTCTTCTTCTTAAGAACTAAGGATGAAACAACTAAAACTTTAAAATCATTTATTCTTAAATTGAAAATCAAAGTAATCACAATGTAAAGATAATTAGGTGTGATCATGGGACTGAGTTTAAGAATCAAGTTCTTGACTCATTGTGTAACTCAAAAGGGATTACTAGAAAATTTAATGCTCCTAGAACTTCTAAATAAAATGGTGTTGCTGAGAGCAGGAATAGGACACTGATTGAGGCTGCTATGACCATGTTAGTTGATTCAAAGCTGCCTCTAACATTCTAGGTAGAGGTGGTCAACACTGTATGCTATGTGCAGAATAGGGTTCTCATTGTCAAGCCACATAGAAAAATCCCTTATGACCTATAGAACAAGAGGCCACCATTCATTGGCTTTCTAAGGTCCTTTAGCAGCAGGTGTACCATACTTAACACAAAGGAAACTTGGCAAAAATGCTGAGATGTCAGATGATGCTATCTTTGTTGGATATTCCTCTAACTCTATTGCGTATAGAGTTTATAACATCAAAAATCAAGAATTTGAGGAATCATCAAACATTGTTGTTAGTGAGCACACTCCTTGTGTTAGGGGGAATGTCCCTGATCAAATTTTTGATTTAGAATTGTTTCCAAACTATTCAAAAACATCTTGTGAGAGTGTTACAGCTGGAAACCTCAAGCTCCCACCATTAGTAGATCTGACAGCATGACTATTTTAGGAACTAGAGGAGCTTCATCCAGATACCAGCAAAGTGAGCCTAACAACTCATCAACTGATAACATAAAACACCAAGCTACTGGAAGTAGCCTCTTGAAGGAACATGTAACTATTAATATTACTTCTCAGCCAATTGATATTGATGTTGTTTCCCTTTTATTCAATCGGTCATCATTGAATGAGTGTGAAACTTCAGTTGGATCAAGTGTTCAAAATCTTGAGCGAAACTTCTCAAGTCTGGATTTATCCATGCAACTGGATGTAATTCCAAGGCTTTGGATTCATAACACTTATCCAGCTAAAAACATCATTGGAAATGTCTTTGAAGGTGTGAGAACCAGGGGACAATCTCATAACACGAATGTCTGTTTGTACTCATGCTTTTTGTCTCAGATGGAACCCATGAAGGTAGAAGATGCCTTGAAAGATAATAGTTGGGTTGAATCAATGCATGAGCAATTGCTTCAACTCAAAAGAGAAAAGGTTTGGAACCTTTGCCCGTTACCATCTAGTCAAGTACCTATAGGCACAAAACGGGTTTTTAGAAACAAAAGAGATGATAGAGGCTTGATCATCAAGAATATGCCAAGACTGGTAGTTCAAGGATACACTCAAGAGAAAGAAATTGATTATACTAATGTTTTTGCACCTGTTGCAAGACTTGAGGCAGTTAGGATCTTCTTTGCTTATGTTGCATCTAAGAATTTTACTGTTTACAAGTTTGATGTCAAGTGTGCCTTTCTATATAGAGATATAGATAAGAAAGTCTATGTGTGCCAGCCTCCAAGATTTGAACACCCATAGCACCCGAACTATGTGTGCAAGTTGGATAAAGCTCTATATTGGCTGCACCAACCACCTAGGTTATGGTATGAGAACATGTCTCATTTTATTCTAAATAATGGTTACACTAGAGGTACCATTGATAAGAATATTTTGATAAGGAAGTCTGGGAAAGACATTCTGCTCATACAAGTATATGTTGATGACAAAGACATGATTGGAACTACTTTTTCAAGTAAAGAGAGAAAGGCTCTGACTGCTCAAGGTGATGAAGGTCAAGACTGGTCCTTCCACTTTGTTTGTCCAGGTGAAGGTGAGCTCATAGCTAAGCAAGTGATGTCAGATAGCAAAGAAGCAATGAATGTTGTAAATCACTTGATTGAGGAAGAGCTCAGAAAAACAAACTCAGAATATCCGGTCAACGAAGTGTCTGACACGGCTTTGATGGCTGACTCATCTGATTCCTCACAGGGTGTCTGCTATAGCACTATTACAAATACCTGGATTGTTGATAATGGGACGTCTAGGAACATGACTGGAACTCGTCTCTCCTTTTTGATGTCAAACAAATTAAAGGGGGACATGTATCATTTGCTGGAAATAAGGGAGGTTACATCACCGGTCAAGGTGAAGTGGGAAACGAGAAAGTGAAGTTTGACAAGTTCAACTATGTTCAACAACTACAGAATAACTTGCTTTCAGTCTCCCAAATTTATGTTAAAGGATTCAAAGTTATGTTTGACAAGAAGAAGTGCTACATGTTGAAGAAAGATTATGTTATCCAAGAGGATAAAGTTTTAATGTCAGCTTCAAGATATAATGATATGTATGTCTTGGATCTATTAAAAGCCTCCACAACTGAGACCACTATGAATGCTTCTTGTCAAAGGAAACAGGGAGGTATTCAGTCTCCTCGCATAGGTGAATAGGACACATTAATCCTAGGAAGATGAATCATCTAGTATAGAATGATTTAGTGAATGAAGTAACTGATAAGAATTTCCAGCTTTCAGATTTTTGTGTAGCATGTATGAAAGGGAAACAGACCAAGAAGTCTCACAAGGCAAAGAAATTTAATTCTATCAGTATTCCTCTCGAGTTTCTACACATGGATCTGTTTGGTCGAGTCAACACAAACAACTTTGTTGGAGATCTGTACTGTTATGTAGTAACTAATGATCACTCAAAATTCTCTTAGGTGATCTTTTGAAATCCAAATCAAAGACTTTTGAATTATTCAAACATCTAGTAGCTACTTTGGAATCACTCTACAAGCTAAAAGTAAGGCAGATCAGATAAGACAACGGAACAGAGTTCAAGAATCAATGGAAGGAGGCATTCTGTAGAGAGAAAGGAATTGTACATCAATTTACGTCTGCCTACACTCCACAGATGAATGGAGTTGCTGAAAGAAAGAATCGTAGCTTGATAGAGATTACAAGAACAATGTTAGCCGACTCTAAACTACATAATCAATTTTGGAACGAGGCAGTGGCTAATGCATGCTACACTCTCAATCATGTCTTGGTTGTCAAACGTCATGGTAAAAATGTTATGAACTGTTCCAGCGATGTAAGCCAAACTTGGAGTATCTGGAACCGTTTGGTGCACCGTGCATGTTATTAAAGAAAACTCAGACTAGGAAGTTTAGTGAGAAGGCTAAAGAAGGTATCTTTCTAGGATACATATAAAAGACAAGAGAGTTTATAACAACTCAACGAGTCAGGTAGAATTGTGGTGCAATGTTGATGTTCAAAGGTACACCACCCCCTTGCTACAAAAGGACCTTCCTTCTTCTTCAACTATGATGGATTTTTAAGCCCTTCAACCTACCTCCCTCTCATCCTGATGATGAGTTATATGCTACAACGATGTACGATGTTGTGAAAACTCTTCCACAAGACTCAACACCGTCGGTTCCATTAGACGATTCTTCTAGTCCTTCAGGGGGAGAGCTTGGCGTAAGTAACTCCTCCTCTAATGATGAAGCAGTTGAGACTGCAAATGTGGACAAGGAGGACCAGGTTCCCACTAATGAAAGTAGACAAGCATCAGATCTTGACGCCTCTAACACTTCTGAACCTCATACTCCAACATCTACAGATACTAAACCTGGGATTCAAAATCTGTATCCTGAAGTAGTTGTTCGCACCACTCCAGGTCTCAAATTAATGTGCATCATCCCCTGGAAAACATCATTGGGGATGTTCTATCGGGAGTGCAGCCATGAAATGTGTAACATCCGGTTATTTAAAAAAGACAAAAAGGAAGAATAAAGTGAAGAAAATGAAAGAAAAGATATTTTACCTAAGTAAAGGAGTAATAATTGTCAAAAATGACAAAAGGATTGAAAAAGTGGGTGTAAAAGGTGATGGCCGCCCATCACTCTCTCTACACCCACAAAATTCAGATTTTAGAGAGAGAGAGGACGAGTGAAAGAGCAGAGCTCGGGTTTTGAAGAAGAACAAGTGCAAAAGTCAAACTCAAGGTAAGAATTCATGTATTTAAGATGTTCTTAACTGGTTTCATCCTCGATTTTGTGCTTATGTGTGTTGTGTGTTTTTAGTGGGTTTCTAGGTGAGATCTTGTAGCAATCGGGCTTTGAAGGAAGTCTTACCCGAAGAGCTACAAAGCTGAATTCTAGAACCCCTCTTTTACATGTTTTAACTGATGTTGGGGCTGAAAATGCATGTATAAACTTTTTATAAAACTAGGGTTTCATACCCGTATGTATGAATTATATCCTTTCATTAAAACCGTGTTCGGTTTGCTACCCCATGAGGATACACACTGGGGCTTAATCCGTGTGATTAAGAAAATGTATGGAGGTTCACACCCAATGAGAGGTTGTTAGCTCAACTGTGTGCGGGTTAAATACCCCATGAGGATGCACATTGGGGTTCAATCTTTGTGATTGACCATATGTATGGGGTCCTTGTCGCTTAACCCAAGATGAATTGTTTGGTGCTCTAGAGGGGGGTTAAGTACATGACATGACCTAAATGGAAACGAAGGATAACAAATGTACGAAATGAACGATGATGAAGATAATAACTATTATCTATGTGTACGTATGATGTGTGATCACGTTCTAAAGCCTGTTATGATTTGAAAGAAAGTAAAGAACGGTTTTAATGAAAGTAAAGTATGTTTTACTTAAAACTAGAACTCACTTAGCAACGTTGACTTTTTATGCATTTTTCCAGTTGGCAGGTAAAGTTTTTGAGGATGGCACGGGGCGGCTACTTGGCTCTTTTGGATGGCATTCTTTTGTTTAATGTTTTTGCATTATAATGCGAACAAATGATAATGTGTAACGAATTTTGTATTATTTTGCAAAAGCATTATTTTAATGAAAATGTTGTTTTTAATGTTTTCCGCTTCAACGTTTATTTTAAGTTAATGTAGTTATATGTTTTATGAGTGATGATTGGCCAGCTGTAAGTGTCGAGGGAACGAGGCCTTACAAGTTAGTATCGGAGCCAAAGTTTAAGTGAAACGGGTAAAATTTCAAATTAAACTGAAAATAGGACGAAAAGTGAAGGGATGCCAGTCCGAGTAGCTACGTGCCATGAGGTATTTTATTAATGTTAACCGGTATTACGTGCGCATGTTATGTGGTTTATGTGTTGCTTGTAGATTTAGATATTGATGTAGTCAGGATAGGTAATGCTCGGGGTATAAAGAGTAGTGTAAGTGGCTAATCACAACCGGCCACTGTAATTCAGGACTTACTATACTTGACATAAACTGAGTTGTTCCCTTGAATGACCGTGTTGGTGTTTAAACTGAGAGCCTCATTAAAGGAGGTTGTTGTGGAAGAAGTTCATCAGGTCATGCAGACGATCCTACTGTCTATGGTGACTAAAGTAATAAAGGCTGTAAGGGAAGGAGAAAGAAAGGAGAGGAACAAGTTCTCGGGTGAATGGGAGCGACCGGAGCCTAAAACGGTTCTCTTTGATAATGAAGAGGAGGAAGAAGAAGAGCCTGCGCTGGAGGCGGCACGAGGCTGTAACTATGGGGCATTTCAAACGTGTAAGCCCCCTACTTTTGATGGTAATGGCACTGCTGCTGCCCCTCACCGATGGGTGAGGGAAATGGAAGCTATTCTAAATATCAGCGAGTGCCGAGAAGACCAAAGGTGAAATTTGTTGCTCACTCATTTGTGGACTCGGCCCTGTGTTAGTGTGACAATATAGTCCAAGCCGATGGTAGTCAGGCAATTAGGAGAATGAGGTGGTCTGAGTTAAAAAGTTGGTGATTGAGGAGTCCTGTCCTCATAGGGAAATGGATAAGGTGGAAAGGGAATTTCTACAGCTGGTGGCGAGAACCATGACACATCAACAAACACCATTAAATTCAATGAGATGGCACATCTGGTGCCGAACCAAGTGACGCCTTTGTCATGAAGATTAAGAGGTACATTCAGGGTTTGCTGGCGGATATCCGTAGTGACACATCAACAAACACCTACTTGGCCAATGTGAAGGATGTGGATACCCCAACATAACAACTGATCGACGTACCAGTGGTGTGTGACTTTCCAGATGTATTTCCCAAAGACTTATTAGGAGTGCCACCAAAATGCGAGATCGAGTTTGAGATTGATCTAATACCGGGTGCCCAACCTGTTACCAAGGCACCGTATCGATTGGCTCTGACTGAGATGAAATTGTTGATGGAGCAATTGCAAGAGCTGCTTGATAAGGGGTTTATTAGACCGAGTATCTCTCCTTGGGGTGCTCCGGTCTTATTCATGAAGAAGAAAGACGGTAGTATGAGGATGTGTATTGACTACCGTGAGCTGAATAAGTTGACGATAAGGATTCGATACCCCTTACCTAGAATTGATGATTTGTTTGACCAGCTACAAGGTGCCAGTTGGTTCTTAAGGATAGATCTTCAATCAGGCTACCATCAGTTTAAGGTGAAAGAACAGGATATCCCCAAAATAGTTTTCTGCACGCGTTATGTTAAGTACGAGTTTCTCATTATGTAATTTGGCGTGACCAACGCGCCTGCTGCTTTTATGGATCTGATGACTTCAGTGTGTCGGCCAATGCTGGATAAATCAGTGATTGTGTTTATCGATGATATCTTGATTTAATCCAAGAGTGAGGAGGAGTATGCCGGTCACATTCGGGAGGTGTTGGAGACGTTGAGAAGGGATAAACTATACGCTAAATTCTCTAAGTGCGCGTTCTGGCTGCGCGAAGTTCAGTTTTTGGGTCATGTAGTGAATCTCAAGGGGATTATGGTGGATCTAGAAAAGGTGGAGGCGGTGATGCAATGGAAGTCTCCAAAGACGCCATTCGAGATTCGTAGTTTCTTGGGTTTGGTAGGCTATTGCAGAAGATTCATTCAAGACTTCTCTAAGATCACTTCTCCACTAACCAAGTTTACCTGTAAGGATGTAAAGTTTGTATGGGGTCAAGCTCAAGAGAAGGCATTTGAAGAGTTAAAGGCGAGACTGACTCCAGCTCCTATTTTGTCATTACCCGATGGAAGTGAAGATTTGGTGGTTTATTCTGATGCTTCCTACTCAGGGTCGGGGTGTGTGTTAATGCAGAGAGAAAAGGTTATAGCCTATGCATCCTGACAGTTGATGGTTCATGTGGTCAATTATCCTACTCATTACTTGGAGCTAGCAGCTATGGTCTTTGCGTTAAAGATTTGGAGGCACTACCTTTACAGGAGGAAGTGCACCATATTCATCGACCACAAGAGCCTGAAATACTTCTTTGAGTAGAAAGATTTGAACATGAGGCAGAGGAGATGCTTGGAGCTTATAAAGGATTATGATTGCGAGATCCACTAGCATCCGAGCAAAGCCAATGTGGTGGCGGATGCCCTTAGCCGAAAAGAGAGACCCAAGCCAATTCGGGTGAAAACTTACCAGTTGAGCATGACCTCTGATGTCATGAAGCAAGTCAAAAAATTTCAAGATGTGGCATTGAAAGAAGATCATCTTAACTCTAAAAGAATGAGAGGTCTGATTGCGGAATTGGGTGAAAACACACTCGGTGTTAGAACTCGATTCGGATGGATGTGGATTCCTCGTTTTGGGGATCTATGTATGAAGATTATGTATGAAGCTCATAGGACTTGATACTCTATTCATCCCGGTGCTACGAAGATGTACCAGGACATGAAGAAAGACTATTGGTGGCTGGGTATGAAGTGTGATATGGTGGAGTATGCGAGTAAGTGCCTTACTTGTTTGCAAGTGAAGGCAGAGCATGAAAAGCCATATGGTAAGATCCAACCTTTGGATATACCGGAGTGGAAGTGGGAGCACATCACCATGGACTTTATTACAAAGCTACCATGTACCATGCGAGGATATGATGCCATATGGGTGATAGTTTATCATTTGTCGAAGAGTGCACACTTTCTACCAATTCGTGAGAAATAGTCATCTGAGAGGTTGGCTGAACTTTTCATTAAGGAGATTGTAACTCGTCATGGTGTGCCGGTGTCTATTGTACCTAATCGTGACACCCGGTTTACATCTAAATTTTGGAAGAATTTCCATGATGCGATGAGGACGAGGTTACATATTAGTATTGCTTAGCATCCTCAAACAAATGGTCAGTCGGAGAGGACGATTCAAACGTTTGAGGATATGCTTCGAGCGTGTGTCATTGATTTTGGAGGAAGTTGGGATGACCACTTACCGTTAGCTGAGTTCTCATATAACAACAGTTATCATGCCATCATTGGTATGCCTCCTTATGAGATGCTTTATGGTAGGAGATGCCGAACACCCGTGTGTTGGGGTGATATTGGTCAGAAAGAGTTAGGGAGCGTCGAGGTGATCGAGTCTGCGACTAAGAAGCTTGAAAGGATCAAGACCTTCACGAAGGCAGCCAAAGATAGACAGAAGTCGTATGTTGATAAACGACATAGACCGATTGAATTCCAGGTGGGTCACAGGGTTATGTTAAAAGTCTCACCTTGGAAGGGTATCATTTGGTTCAGAAAGCAGGGCAAGTTGAGCCCGAGATACATAAGGCCTTTTTGAATCATTACAAGAGTAGGAGAGGTGGCCTATAGTTGAGTGGAATTCACCACACATTCCATGTATCTCATCTGAGAAAGTGTCTGGCAGATGAGGATATGATTGTTCCACTGGAGGATATCGAGGTAGATGAACGGCTCAATTATGTGGAGCAAGCACTGGCGATCATTGATCGTAAATTGAGAAGGTTAAGGAATAAAATGGTTCCTCTTGTGCGAGTACAGTAGAAGCACAGAAAGGGATTAGAGTCTACGTGGGAGACTAAAGAAGAGATAAGACAACATTACCCATGATTGTTTGAGGAATAACAGGTTTCAGGGACGAAACCTAAATAAGGGGTGGGCTAGTAACACCGGTTATTTATAAAAGACAAAGAAGGAAGAATAAAGTAAATAAGAAGAAATAAAAGATATTTTACCCAATTTAAGGGGTAAAAAGTGTTAAAAAGGACAAAAGGTTTGAAAAAGTGGGTGTAAAAGGTGATGGCCGCCCATCACTCTCTCTACGTCCACAAAATTCGGATTTTAGAGAGAGAGGAGGAGAGAAAGAGCAGAGCTCGGGTTTTGAAGATGAACAAGTGCAAAAGTCAAATTCAAGGTAAGAATTCCTGTATTTAAGATGTTCTTAACTGGTTTCATCCTCGGTTGTGTGCTTATGTATGTTGTGTGTCTTCGCTTGGGTGTTTTTGTGGGTTTCTAGGTGAGATCTTGTGGCAATCGGGCTTTGAAGGAAGTCTTACCCGAAGAGCTACAAAGGTGAGTTCTAGAACCCCTCCTTTACATGTTTTAACTGATTTTTTGGTTAGAAATGCATGTATGAACTTTTAATAAAACTAGGGTTTCATATCCGTATGTATGAATGTATGTATGTTTTGGGTGTGGTTTGATTTTGGGCTATATTCATGTTTGATGATGTTATGGTTGTGTTTCTATGGTTTAGAATGTAAGATTTAAGCTTAGAACATGATAGATGGTGTTTGGGGACCGAATTATGTCGTTAAGTGTGCCCCGGGCTGCTCATGCGCCCAAACAGGAGCTTATACGCCTAAGTTTTAGAATGACTGCTTAAGTGTGACAAATGTTGATGAGCATTAACAAATGCGGATGAGCTTGACAAACGAGGATGAGTAAAAGTCAATGCGGATGAGTAAAAGTCAAAGTCAATGAGTATAAGTCAATGCACGAGGATGCACACAGTGGTTCAATCTTTGTGATGACCATATGTATGGGAACCTTGTCGCTTAACCCTAGATGAATTGCTTGGTGCTCTAGAGGGGGGTTAAGCACATGACATGACCTAGATGGAAACGAAGGATAACAAATGTACAAAATGAATGATGATGAAGATAATAACTATTATCTATGTGTACGTACGATGTGTGATCACGTTCTAAAGCCTGTTATGATTTGAAAGAAAGTAAAGAACGGTTTTAATGAAAGTAAAGTATGTTTTACATAAAACTAAAACTCACTTAGCAACGCTAACTTTTTATGCATTTTTCCAGTTGGCTGGTAAAGTTGCTGAGAATGGCACGGGGCGGCTACTTGGCTCTTTTAGATGGCATTATTTTGTTTAATGTTTTTGAATTGTAATGCGAACAAATGATAATGTGTAACGAATGTTGTATTATTTTGCAAAAGCATTATTTTAATGAAAATGTTGTTTTTAATGTTTCCGCTTCAATGTTTATTTTAAGTTAATGTAATTATATGTTTTATGAGCGATGATTGGCCAGCTGTAAGCGTCCCAGGAACGGGCCTTACAAAATCAGCTATAATCAGTTGATTATGCCTCAGTCATGGAAAAAGGATTTCTTCACGATGGTGCTTATCGATGTTTTGTGTCTCAATTTGAGCCAAAATATCTAAGTGAAGCCTTAAACGATGAGGCATGGGTTAGTGCTATGCAAGAATAACTCCTACTGTTCAAGAAGTTAGGATTATGGACCCTTGTGGATAGACCAAAAGGTGCTAAGGTGATTGGCACTAAATGGGTGCTGAAGTGTAAGAAAAATAATCACTGGGTTATAGTTAGAAATAAGGCTTAGCTTGTGGTTCAAGGGTTTAGAGAAGTTGAAGGCATTGACAACAATGAAGGGTTTGCACCTGTGGCACAGATGGAAGCAATGCGTAACTTTCTAGCGTATCCATCCAATATGAAGATTAAAGTTTATAATTATATGTAAACAGTCTACGTCAGTCAACCCGAAGGATTTGAGGATCCTTATCATTAGGATAGAGTCTATAAACTGGACAAGGCTCTTTACGGGCTCTATCAAGCCCCTAGAGCCTGGTATGAGAAAATCTCAACTCATCTAGTGAAACATGGTTTTCGTTGAGGGGTTATTGACTACATGTTATTCATCAAAGAAAAGGATAATGATTTACTACTGGTATAGATATATGTGGATGACATAGTCTTCTGTTTCAAAATGAAGAATTATGTAAACAATTCAAATCAATATTAAATGCAGAGTTTGAGATGAGTGCCATGGGGAAGATGACGTTCTTTCTTGGATTACAGGTGGATTAGACACCAAAAGGAATCTTCCTGCATCAGTCCAAATATGTAGGAGATATCCTCAGTCGATTCGACATGGAGAATTCTTCGGCAGCTGCAACTCTACTTGCCACGAACCATGAGATGGCACCTGACAAAAATGGTGATCTGGTTGATACCACCATGTATAGAGGAATGATTGGATCTCTTATGTACCTCACAACCTCTCGTCCTGATATTATGTATGCCACGTGTCTTTGTTCTAAATATCAGGCAAAACCAAAAGTAAATCATCTCATACGAGTTAAAATAATTTTTCGTTATCTGAAGGGTACTCCAACACTCGGGTTGTGGTATCCTCATGATGATGACTTTGAGCTTACAACGTATAGTGACTCGGACTATGGTGGTTGCAAGATGAATTACAAGTCAACTTTAGCGAGATGTCGGTTCTTTGGTAGACGGTTAGTCACCTGGCATTGTAAGAAGCAGACATCAGTGGCTCTATCAATATGTGAAGCTGAATATGTTGCTACTGCAAGTTGCTGTTCACAAATCGTTTGTATTCAACAGCAAATGCACGCTACGGTTTGCAATTTTCTAACACCCCTATCTTTGTTGACAATTATGCTGCAATTGTTGTCACCAAAAATCCGGTCCAACACCCGAAAACAAAACACATCAGTATTAAATATCACTTTATACGTGACTGTTTTGAAAAACAATTAATCGATGATATTAAAATTAATATGGATTTTCAACGCATCGACCTTTACACAAAAGAATTTGAGAAACTTGGTTTATCATTTAGAGGTTAATAGAATGAAAAAGAAAAGTGATGTGATTCAAGAAGAAGAAATTTCTTAGTCCGACATGTATTTTCTTAGTTTATTATTTATTTTCTTTAATTTTATTTTCCTGACTATTAAAATCCAAAAACACAAAAAGATTTTCGGTTTTAGAATTTTAGGGGAAGAATAGTTTAGTTTAGGATTTAATTAGTATAGTATTTATTTAGTTAAAAAAATGAAGGGGGAGGGCAAATTAGCTGAAAGAAAAGAAATCGAATCTATGATTTTGATTCAAAGTTTATAGAAAATGATAGTACACAGAGAACAAACTGTTTGGGACTTCAAAAGGAATTAAATGGTCAACATGCTAATTCAAGGTACACGTCTGAGAATTCTATGCACAACAAAGGAAAAATGATAGTAAAACTAGTCTGCTATTGAGGTAACATAGAGAAAGTAGACCTAGAGGTTGCTAGTTCACTATATGTTGTGATGGTAGATTCAACACAATAGATGAGTAGACTTCATTGGTGAATAAATTCAAACTAATTTGTTACACAATCAACGCATTTCCAATAAGGGTGATGAGCAAAATAAACGCCACAAATGTGTGCAGATGACCACAAAAATGAGCAAAGCACATAGATAAACTGCTAAGCGCAATCAAGCTAATGACTAGTGTTGTTGGTACGTTATGTGCAAAAGAAAAATAAACACTCTAACAAGAAAATAGGTTTTGTGCCTCTTGATTGTACGGTTGCACTGACCTGAGGATAAGCATGACCTAAATATTCTAGAATTCATTGTTGTTTGCGCCTCTCTGCTGTGTGATGGCACTGACCTGAGGCTTGGCATCTCTTTGAAAGCTCTTAGAATAGTTTCTTCTTGTCAAATACCCATAGACAACTCAAAAATCTCCTAAGGAATATTGATTACCATATAAGTGTGGGATCCACAAATGCTTGTTGAAATAATTAAACCTAACTCATCACCAATGTGAGTCAAAAATCTGTGTATTGATTTAAGTGGACAAATATACTTACAATCATCGTGACTGCAACTCTTAACAGTCGAAATCATTGTGTGCATCTTATAGCTCTAGTATGATTTCCTGAAAGTGCTATTAACTCTCGGACAAAACAGAATGTAACATCAAACTGCATGTTAAAATGTCCTAAATGATTGTGATATACCTGTATGATTCCATAATGAATCTTTCCAGAAATGATCAAATTAACTTGAAGCTGTTCTACTCAAGAAAAAAATCTATAAGATGTTTTCTAATAGGTTTCAGTCCATCTCAAATGAAAAACACCAAAAATGTCTTGTTTTCTTTTAATTTCAACTTGTTTTCTGTTTTCTAGTCGTTTGTTACGTAGACGTCGGACTATACAACTAGAGGAAATCTGTGAATCACTCACTAAAAGTGGTCACATCTGAGGTGACCAATTGATTTTAAGTTAAAAGGATCATGTATGAGGTTATCAAATGACGTTAAATTGAAAGGATCATGTCTGAGATGATCATAGGTCATAATACTATATATCAAAAGGTAAAATTTTAAGTGGTTGAAAGTGTATTAGGTCAAACTCATATGAATGAGCCAATCGCACGATTGAATCATAAGGATGAGCTAATCGCACGATTGAATCCGAAGTATGAGCCAGTCACACTATTGGACCATGAGCATGAGGCAACCATGCGATTGGATAACAAGAATGTACCAGTCGTACGACTAGATGAAGAAGTATAAGCCAGTCGTATGACTGAACTAGTCATAATGCTATATATCAAGAATGTACCTACATTGATAAAACAGTATAAATACAAGGGTTAGTCGGTCGTATTCCTTACCACCCTTCAAAGCTCTCAAAAACCACCCATACTCAAACACTCTGCCCAAAATTCCTATTATTGTGAATATCCTTTGATTGTGATACTGACCATTTTCCTACTTGGCTACAGGTACTGTGCAACTGAAATCGACCCAAATGAATGTTTTAATCGAACCCTAAGGACCGATTATGTTAAAATCAAGAACTGAGAGTAACTGTTAGAAATAGACCACTTAAATGGACATAAAAGTTGATTTAAAGGACATCAAGTGCTATTTCTAGTCCCTATGAATCTAATGAGTCTAAACATAAAGTCTAATATAAAGTTTTGACAAAGATTCAGAGTTAGAGTGTCGAACAGAGCAAGATGCGAATGGACACTCCCTATGAACCTCAGTTGCACGATTGAGCCAGGGCACGATCAATCGCATGAGTGAATCAATCGGTGATTCATTCGCACGACTAACTCAACCGCATGGCTTAGCATACGACTATGTTCAGTCGCAGGCTTAATCGCACGACTGAACCTAGCCGCACGCTCAATCGCACGACTGAACTCAGTCATATGGTTCAATCGCATGATTGAACCAGTTTGATCAAAACAGTTTAAGTTCCAGCTATCAACTCTTAAGCACAAATCTAATGTTTATGTTTCTTGTGTTGAAGTAACATGGGTGATAGATGGACGATAAGCACCAAGCGCAACATATGTGCTCATCTAGATGCTACTTCCAGGAACGCCTTTGAGTTTGCTGGGATTATTGCCTTCCTATGTAGATCAAGGATATACAAGGCCATCTTTGCTCCTGCACACCATACAAGTCTGTACAATAGGCCTTTTGGGTTGACCGATCGGCTGAGCCTCACTGCATTAGGAGCTTTATCTTTGGGCAGGAGATTGAGATTACAGAACACGATCTGAGGAGGGTTTTGGATCTGGGTGAGGATGGTGCTACCCAACCAAGCTTCATCCCCTGACTGTTTGGGGATGCTTTCTAAGGATAAAGTACGTTGGGGATATCAATGCAGGTATGCTCAACAAGAGCAACATGTGCACATAGTTCAAGTACTTGACTCATGTTATCCTAAAGTGCATAGCTTTAAGGATGTTAGGATCGTGTACTGAACAATGTACTAACTGATTAATGTGTATACCGAATCAAATAGTGAGGAATCCTATTTGATTGGTGATTCAATAAGTGAGAACGCATGTAGAAACAATTATGTATTGAATCTAACGTTAAGAATCAATTAGGAATTGATCTACTGCGATCTATGAACTTGGAGTATGATCTTAGAGGTCTCTAGACGGCTAGGGTACGTCTGGAGTCGAAGTGTGTTCAATGCTTATGTTTTTCCATGAATTAGGTGGTATTTATAGGTTAGGGTTGCTCATTCGAGCGACTGAACCATTAGCATGGTTCAGTCGTGCGATTGAGCCATGCGGTTGATCCATTCGCACGACTGGGTGTTCAGTCGTGCGACTTTGCCAATCTCATGTTACAATCATATGACTGATCTAGTCTCCTGGTTCAGTCGTGTGACTGAGTCATTCACATGAAGTTGTTCATGCGTATGGTCCATTAGCATGGGCCATTCGCATGATAACTTCATATTACTAAGTTTGAATATATTAATTGTCATTACATTTTTATATTAATTCGAACAACCACAAACCTATATAATCAAGTGAATATGCGTTAAAAAAACTCATTAATGAAATATTAAACATTATAATCACAACCAAACATTTACATTTTATTAAGTACCCAACTATCACAAAAGTGTAAGTCACTAAAGACATATTACATTGAGTTCAGAAACTAGGGACACAGGTACCTACAATTTTTAGGATCGTGTACTAACTGATTAACATGTATACCGAATCAAATAGTGCGGAATCCTATTTGATTAGCGATCCAATCAGTGAGAACGCACGTAGATACAATTATGTATTGAATCTAATGTTAAGAATCGATTAGGAATCGATCTACTGCGATCTATGAACTTGGAGTATGATCTTAGAGGTCTCTAGACGACTAGGGTATGTCTGGAGTCGAAGTGTGTTCAATGCTACGTTTTTCCACGAATTAGGTGGTATTTATAGGTTAGGGTTGCTCATTCGGGCGACTGAACCATTAGCATGGTTCAGTCGTGCGATTGAGCCATGCGGTTAATCCATTCGCACGACTGAGTGTTCAGTCGTGCGACTGAGCCAATCTCATGTTACAATCATATGACTGATCCAGTCTCCTGGTTCAGTCATGCGACTGAGTCATTCGCATGAAGTTGTTCATGGGTATGGTCCATTAGCATGGGCCATTCGCATGATAATCTTATTACTAAGTTTGAATATATTAATTGTCATTACATTATTTATATTAATTCGAACAACCACAAACCTATATAATCAAGTCAATATGCGTTAAAAAACTCATTAATGAAATATTAAACATTATAATCACAACCAAACATTTACATTTCATTAAGTACCCAACTATTACAAAAGTGTAAGACACTAAATACATATTACATTGAGTTTAGAAACTAGGGACATAGGTACCTACAAAGGAGAGGAGGATTTGATGAGTTGTTGGACCAAATCCAGAACGCATTCGTTGCACTGAACTGAACCACCCATTCAGTTTTTCTCGCATGCTCTTCGCTTATCTGATCGAGATCCTAGAAGCAAAAGGCAAGGAAGGCTTCTGTATGTATCCTCGTTTCCTACAGATGATCATACGTGAAAAGCTTCCTATGCTGCCAAAAGAGAGAGATGATGTTGGTATTCTAGAGGTGATGGATGACACGGCTTTAGGCAGGATGAAGGTGTACCGGGGGAAGCTGGTGAAGCCCCCGGTCAGGAGATTGTTTGGGCATGTGGCTAGTGAAGTTACGTGGCGCCCTCTCGCAAGAAGTGGCCTCACGACGATAGCGATTCGGATGTTGTGCCAGTTGTGCTACCCACTAATGAAGACGACGACGACCAGGATGATGGTCAAGGAAGTGGAGATACTGGTCCCACTTAATCGAGGGCCACTAAAACCACTACTATATCTCCACCATCTCCACATGACACCACTGATGCACCTGGTGGAATGGAGAAGGCCGCCTTCCACCAAGGCTTTCTACTTGATGAAGAGGAAGAATCTGATGATGAGCCCCTGGTTAGGACAATCGGTAGTAGGGTTGTGGCCACCAAGAAAGGGATAGAGGCAGTTATTGGACGCCAAACTAGGTCGAAGGGTGTTGCTACAAAATTCACTGATCCTACTTACACACCAGACTAGCCACTCAACTTAAGGGAGCCTCTATCTCCAAGGGCTCAAGGAAGAAAAGGATGGCCCAACCATATGGCAAAAAGAGCAAGAGGCAAAGGATCACCTTAATCTCTACAGCCACCACCACTACCACAGCTCCTACCACCACCACTACAGCCACCACCACTACCACAGCTCCTACCACCACCATCACAGCTCCTACAACCACTACCACAGCTACCACCAACACTACCATAGCTCCCACCACCACTACCACAGCTCCCACCACCACTACCACAGCTCCACCACCACTACCACAGCTCCACCACCACTACCATAGCTACCAGCACCACTACAACAGCCACCACCATAATCCGCTCCCATTCCTCCTCCCATCTTCACCACATCCACCACTCAACAAGCCGGTACATTCACCCAATACCCAATGACACATGGCACCACTCTACCCACTATTGGGTTAGAGGAACAACTGGCTAACCTAAACCGCATCATGCTAAAGCTGATTGCAACTGATGATGAGAGAGCTACTCAGATAAACAAGTTGATGGAGGTAAATTCAGCTCAAGCCAAGCAAATCGCTCAGCTCAGTGAGAAGAATGCACAGTATGAGAGAGCTTTAGGCCGAGCTCACCATGCACTTAAGGGTCAAAATGAGTTAGTGATGGAATTGGTGAAAAGGATTGAGGGTCTGGAGAAAAAGAACAAAAAGATCATGCTAAAGCTAAAGGGATCTAAGAGTGAGACTTTAAAGATTAAAGATGGTGATGAGGAGGATGATGAAGATGAGCTCACTCAAGATGAATTTGAAGAAGAAGAAGAAGATGATGATGATGAAGCAAGACCAAGTGGGAATGACAAAAGGGATGAAAATGATGATGTTGAGCAAGAAGGTGATGCAGCTGCATCATCCTCCACTCAAGCAAAGGAGAGGCGCACCAAGCAAAATCAGGATCAAAGAGCCTCGTCCTTAGCTCATCAAGCCGAAGAGACAATCGGCCAAGGCAAAATTAATGATTAGATGTTATGTATTTGAAACTTTTGTTTTTGAATTATGAATTACATTAATGTAATTAATGATTATTCATGTTTCAATGTCTTGATTAATGATTTACGTGAGATGTGTTGAATGTTTAATTAACAGATGAAGCTCAACAAACAGATGAGTATGCTGTCATCCCCCTTCAGCAAATCAAGACTCAAGTCACTATGATTCTTGATTTGCAAGGGATCGTCAGAAGGTATGTGAGCTACACTCCTGAGGAAGGAGAGATCATCCACGACCTCACCGACGAGCAGCTAGTTGACATGTTCAGACTAAATCCAGATGAGCTAGTTAAACATGCTCTAGAAGTTGATGTTTTGAGTGATAAGGAGTTGCATGGAATGGATGAGATTGATATTGAAGATGTGACAGCTGAATGGGCCACTTATTTTGCTGAGATGAAAGCAGATCGCACACCTCGAAAGCAAAATTCCTACACCAAACTGTACAAAGTCAAGAAACATGAGAAAGTGTCTGGCAAAATCATAACATGGGTTTATTTTGAATACTTAAATGTTTATGTAGTAAAAAGAGAGAAGGGGATTGAGTACATTAGATATCCACATGATTTGAAGACTCTTCCTGGTTTTGATCTTAACCGACTTGCCTGCTTAGACCTTTTGTATGCCAACCCGAGAAAGTTGTCAGGATGGTTTAAGGTAGCATTGAAGAAAGAATACCATAACAGATGGGTAAACTTCAGACCTCAACAACCTAATAGGTGCATTCATAAGTGCTGAAGTTGATCCTATATCTGGAAGACCAAAGGTGGTGCTGAAGGGGAGTCCCCCACGCACAATGTCTAAGATTCTCTTATGGGAATGCCTCAGGACCAAAGGTGGTGCTAAAATGGTGGTATTATGATTGGAGGATGGGAGAAGCGACCATAGTGTTGAACAAATATGGAAAGATTGAGACTATCAGGGTATTTGACCCAATGTGGCTTAGCAACTTGTCTGTAGAAGATGTCTACAATTTATACAAGTGGCAACTTTTCTATGACACGCAAGACATTGTACAAGCTCTTCAATTCCAACACGTTATAACGCTCTGCTTCGCGTTTGAGATACATACAAGAGAAGAGAAGTACAAGAAGTTTCAAAAACATGTGAAGAATGTTAGACAATAGGGTAAACTAGGTCCAAAGGGGAGTTTGTAGATACATGATGTTCCTAGTTTATGTTCTTAAATGTAAAAGTTTTTCATATCTTACACATGTATAATGTAATGACTCAATAAAATATAATATGTATTTGATGTTTATTTATGTTTAATTATTTCATATTATTATTGTGTTAAGTATAATTCATATGTATGAACTTCATATATAGGTTTGAGGTTGTTGTAGATAGTTTTTAGTAAATAATGATTAAGTAATGTGTTCAACTTAGTCGGGTGATTATTCATGCTAATGGACCATACGCATTAATATATCACGCCTATGGACCAGTCGCATGACTGAACCAGGAGACTGGATCAGTCGTATGATTGAGGCATAAGATTGACTTAGTCGCATGACTGAACCTTCAGTGGTGCGTATGAATCAACCGCATGATTTAGTCGCACGACTAAACCATGCTAATGGTTCAGTCATACGAATGGAAACTACAAACCTATTAATACCACCTAATTCGTGGAAAACAGAACTTTTGATAACACTTTGAATACTTTGAGAGAGACTTCGAATATACATAAACCCTAGCCATCCAGAGCGCCCTAAACAGCCAATCCAACTTCCAAGTTTGATCTTGATCGATTCGTACTCATTCTTAATGTTTAGTAAATTATTATATCGATCGGGTTATCGTTCTCACTGATTGGATCGCCAATCAAACAGGATTCCACACTATTTGATCTGGTTTCACGTAGAATTAGTTAGTACTCCGTACGTACACGGTCCTAACAGTGACATCATATTTGGTTCCTCAAATGATGAAATGTGTAAAGACTTTGAGAGCATTATGAAGAAAAAGTTTGAGATGAGTTGCATGGGAAAATGGACTTGTTTCTTGGAATTTAGGTAAAGCAAATGAAGGAAGGGTTCTTTATCAATCAATCTAAGTATGTCAATGAATCTTAGAAAGACTTAAGATGAAAGTTTGTAAATCAGCCAAGACACCTATTCCCAGAAACCACAATCTTTACCCTGACTCTGAGGGGGAGGATACTGATCAACATTACAATAGAGCAATTATTGGGTCTCTGATGTATCTCACAACAAGATGGCCTAATATTATGTTTGCTACATGCATCTATGTAAGATATCAGGATGCTCCATAGGTGTATCACCTAGTTGCTAATAAGAGAATTCTTAGATACCTTAAAGGAGCACTAAAGCTTGGTCTCTTGTATCCTAGAAACACTAACTTTAATCTCTATGGCTATACTGATAGTGACTATGGTGGCTGCAACATCAACAAGAAATCTACATTAGAAGGATGTCAATTTCTTGGTGGAAGGGTAATCTCATGGCAATGCAAGAAGCAATCCTGTGTCTTAACATCTATAGCCGAAGCTGAATACATTGTTGCAACAAGTTGTTGTGCTTAGCTGCTCCAGATTCAAAATCAGATGCTAGACTATGGATTCAACTCATGAGCACTCCTATCCATATTGACAACAAGAATGCAATCCCCATTACTAAAAATTCAGTGAAGCACTCCAAGACAAAGCATATTGACATCAAGTACCATTGCATTAGAGATATTCATGAGAAAAACCTAATTAAATTAGTCAAAGTTTCTCAAATGAACAATATGTTGATTTGTTCACCAAATCCTTTATTGATCAAAGATTGAAGTATCTCATTACGGCTATTGGGATGATAAACATTGACTAATATATCTCATTTGACAACTTTTTAAAATGTGTCTTGTCATTTGTCAAATACAATCTAAGTCCTGTTACAAAAGATTATTCTTCAAAATTAACTAAGTGTGATCCAAAGAGAAACTTATCCTTAGAAGAATTCTTCATTATCTTCCGAAGGCCATTTTCTTAGTTCAGGCTTTATCTTCCAAAGCGTTTTTAGTCTCGGAGGTATATCTTCACTACTTCGAAGCTTGAAAACTTCTTCATTCCAAAAATATTCTTACTCTCGGAAGTAAATTTATTTACTTACGGAAGTAAGTTTTGACCTCAGAAGAGGAAATCCTTCGGAAATATTTTTACCTTCAGAAGAAGACTTTACTTTGTAATAGAAACCTTTGGGCCCGATAATATAAAAGCAGAGATTTTATCAACGATGTTGGAATCTTTTAAATGGTTTTTAATCTTACTGCCCATGTCACATCTTACCCCTTCATCTTATGCCCAAACTATCACTACACCTTAGCCATCCGCTTTTTTCACCAATTTAAATAATATCGACTCATCACTTTAATCTTTTTACAACTTTTATTAGCCAAAGCACTTCTCATTCCAACCTTCTCCTATTCAAACTTGTTTCCCCTATTGTCTCTCATAGTGGCACTATGCCCTCAACACAATCAAGTCACACTTCTGGTCTCATCAAGGGATGTTGACTTCTATGAAATCATCTCTTTTCTCACCAATCTACCTACTCTACTGATTAGATTATAAACCCCACCGTTTATCTTAACCAAATGGAGGAGTTTTGGGACAACGGTCGTATCGACACACAAAATCAAGATAGGGTTATAAGGTTGAGCATTTGTGGCCAGGTGCTGGTCATCTCTGAGCAAATCAATAGGGAGCATCTACAGCTTCATGATGAGGGCACTCCTACTGAATTTCCCAAGTCAGACTTGGATGATACATATACCCTAATGGATTATGGTGGAGATGTAAGTAGGTCTACTGTCTAGAAGTTTAACTTCTCCTACAACTGGAAGTTTCTGTTGGATGTTGTTCTCTATTTTTTATCAAACAAGTCTGGGGGATGGGATCAAATCCCATGTGAACTAGGGTGCATAGTTCATGGAATGGTGAAAAGCCTCCACTTCAACTACTCAATGTTTGTGCTGACTAACCTTATGCGAAACCTCTAGAGGGACATATTCTTCATGTATCCCAGGTTCCTTCAGCACATAATTAACTGTGAGTTGGACCAAATTCAGCTTGTCTGTGCAGATGCTTTGACTATCCCTCACATGAGGTCGACCTTCTTCAAAGTTTTGAAGAAAGTGTCCACCAATTTCACTAGAAGAGATACTTCACTTCTTCCATGTATGATTGTGCCAATGGCTCCTGGTGACATCCCTATTAACCCCACAGGTGATGAACCCACACCAGCAACTACCCTCACATTGCCAAACATACCTTCTCCACCCATCAAGATCACCTACCAGAGACGTCCAAAACGAACCCTTGTTCAATCTCCTCTGATTCAACAAGTCCCTCTTTTTCTACTAAAAAAGGCTAGAGTGGAAACATGAGCTCCCACTCAGCCTGAGGTTCCACCTTCCTTCAATATTAACCTTAATATGGGTATTGAACCTCCTCAGTCTTAATCCCATGAGGCCGAATCTCAAACCAAAAGCCCACAAGGTGAGTCTCTATACTCTCCTGAGCAGTCAAAAAGGGACAGCCCCACCAAAGGCTCAATGCTATTAGACATTGATCAAAGTCCCGAGTCATTAGACATAACTTCCATATCTTTCACTGACCTATTGACCGGATCTGATAAAGAGTTCATCTCTCTTCACGGCAATGA
The DNA here is from genome assembly GCA_025506515.1 of Flaveria trinervia. Classification (NCBI taxonomy): domain Eukaryota; kingdom Viridiplantae; phylum Streptophyta; class Magnoliopsida; order Asterales; family Asteraceae; genus Flaveria; species Flaveria trinervia. The sequence continues at coordinate 97,629,210 of CM046444.1, forward strand.
AGTTGATCCAAAACCCCCGTTAAAGGATCAACTGAGCCTAAGGAGACCCCTGATGTCTATCCCCCATCAGCGTATTCAAACATAGGTGAGTCCCACTAGAGTGGAGGGGACTTATGTAGATTTAGCTTCAACTACTGAAGGTGGCTCAATGATCCCTTAGGTCAGCGTAACATTGCTGAGACTGAATCTATGGCAACCAAGCATTTTGATGATTCTGAAAGAGACATCATTATGCATGGGAAACCAAGGCACCAAGAAACCACTTCTGGTGGTGAGGATAAACATAAAAGGCATGTTACCTCATCTCCCTATTATTCTTCTCATGAAGATAAGGGAAGACTAAAACTCCACATTCACGACCTGCTCACTAAAGTCTCAAAACTTGAATTTAGGGTTAAGACTTTTCAAAGGATGTCCGCCACTCTGCAACTTGTGATTGACAATCTCTGGGCCAAACTAGCTGAGAAACAAATTGAGAGGTCTATTAGGCGTGTACCAGTTCAGGTATCACTGACTTCTTCCTCTAGCTCATCTACCTTTCAAGATGATGATACCAAAAAGGGGGAGAATGTTCAAAGACAAATACCCATGGTGTCCAAGAGCTCAATTATCTCAAAGTTCTCTTGAAGATGTGCTTCTTAACACTCAGATGTCTTCCCTAAGCCTCCTCTAGTTACCCTACAAGTGGATCCTAGGATGCTAAAAGATCTAAACAAGTTTCTTACCTTGTTTCTCTTGCGATCTTCTATGTGGTAGCCAGGACCAGATATCTTTGTGGCCTACTTTGGAGCGAAGATCTTTAGAGGTTGAATACACCCTCTACCACTTTTGACGAAGTTGGTAAACCTAAGGTCTATACGGAACCTTAGATTAATTTCAAAGGGGAAATGGAAGCTAATGGCCAAGTACTTAAAATAGTTGGGACAAAGAGTGTATTACCACAGACTTCCAAAGAAGAAGTCAAAGTTGCGGAAGAACAATTTCAATCATCCGAAGTCGAGATAGAAGCTACGGGAAGGAATCTTCTCCTTGTCTAGTGATCTTATAATCACAGATGCAATCCTGGAGCTAGCATGTGAGGTAAACAGTAAGGACTTTCTCAAGTTACCCATCACTCAATCACCATCATCACCTCATGCTCCAACAACCACTCAACAGCCTGAATCCTCTACACAAGAACCTCCAAGGTCTAAAGCTTCTAAAGATTTGAAAGGAGAAAGGAAGCTAACTAAGGAAGAACTACTAGAGGAGGAAAGGCTGGAGAAATTGAAAAGAAAGGATAGACTACCCTCTGGGAAACTACTAGCTGCCAGTAGCAAAGTAGTTGTAGCCAACTAGGAGGCAATTAACAACAAGAAAAGAGTGGAAGTAATTCACAAACATGTCAACATGGGTGCTGCATGTGAAGAAGTGCTCCTCTTACTGTTAGAGGAGCTGATTGAATTAGAAAAGGCAAGCCTGCTATTAAAAGAAAAAGAAGAAGTGGCAATGTTGGCCTTGGAAGAAGAAAACCTGTGGATAAAGGAGGAAGCCGATCAACGGCTAAGGAATGAGGGAATGGCCTTTCTGACACGATCCTGTGACTGGTAGACAAAGAACAGGATGAAAAGGAGATTGAAAGAAGAAAGGCCTCCAGGGAAAGGATGAAGTAGAGAAAAAGAAGGAAGATGATGCTGAGCTTGAAGCCTTGAAGACGTCTAGGACAAAGCCTGGATGAAAGAGTATCTCAGGGTCCATGGCTTCTCAGGCAGGCAGGTTGGATCCATATCCATAAAGATTTTGTAGCGTATTGTCAGTGAGACCAAAGCTGATATATGCTCAGGAAGGAGGAAAGAAATGTATAGAAAAGTACACGGGATGACTTTCACACCCTCTGCACTACCACAACCTCAAGACCAACCTATCCCCTTCCCTTTCCCTATCAAAACTAAACTGACCTCTGAACCTTACACCCCTGAACCCACATCATCAACCTTACCCACTTCCTCACACACTCAATCCAAGCAACCACCAAAACTACCTATTCTCAAACCTAAAACCTTACCAAGAACCTAATCCTCATCAATCAAACAACCACTAGAGTCATCCTCTCATCCATCCAAATCACTCCCCTTAGAAGATTTTAAGGATATCAAGAGGAAGCTTATCAACTGCACATCTTTGAGCAATATCTCTTGTGAGAAGGAGTCTGTCAGTTTGACTTACATAGACAACTCCTCAAGTTCCCTCAAAAGAGAGAAATACCTTGATCTCCCAAGAGGAACACTAGACCAAACTACTAGACTACTTGGCCTTAACGATGATTCCTTAAACAAAGAAGAGAAGAATCTAGGAAGAAAGCTGGTGACTTTATTGGATACAAAGAACGGGGACAAGGTTCCTAGTCAGCCCCTTGTGCCAAGAAAGAAGATTATCCAATGGAGGTTTGATGAAGCATGTTACAACTTTGTTGTGGAGAGAGATAATAGAGAGTAAAACAAGCTAAATGCCACTTCCTTGTTACACTCTAGCAGATTTGATATTCCTGAGTTAGCAGAGAAGCCATTCTCCAATCCCTCAAACTCCGACATAGCTGCTCACATCAAAAATCATTGGGCAGCCTTCATCTTGCTTAGCTAACTGTAAAAGCCAATATTGAAGAGGAGTTGAAGATGAGAGAGAAGGAAGACAAGGAAAGGTCAACCATCAAAGGCAAAGCCTTTCTACAAATGGTGGAAGGCCTTGAATTGGAACCAATAGTTATATGGGAGTATGAGTATAACTCCCGTCAACTAACTCTCTTTAGAGGGACTCAGCAGAGGGTATACATCATTTAGAGTGACATACTAGATCTTCTATCCATGATTGATCTGTACAAACTTCTCAGCACCACTTTTAGGAAAAACAATAAACAGATAAGTATCTGCTTTCCCTAGTGTTAAAAGTTTTGAGAAGCAGGAACAAGTGAGGTTTTGGTAGCATTACCCTAGGGGAGTTTGTTGGATCAAGAAGGCTGGTGCAACCAAAACAAAACACTTAGAGTATTTTGAGTATAACTAATGAAGGTCTTCCAAAGACAAGTTCAACATTTCATAAGGTATACGGTGAACTTCGGAAGCAAAGCTCAAAGGAACTTCTGATGATAACCTTTAGCTTCCGAAGACCAAGTCTTTGCTCTTCCCAAAGTTCAACACATAGAAGAAATGAAGACTACAAGTTTAAAAGAATGAAGTCCAAAGGAAGCCTTTGAAGAACAAGTTCTTCTGAAGCCAGTTAACCATCGGAAGTACCTACTATGAACCAGTGGAAATAAGTATGGTGTCTCTGACACTCCGCTATAGACCTCTAATATTGCATGGTGTTTTCCCAAAAGGCATGTAATTGACCATACTTTAATCCATTTTTCACACTTTATCAGTTAGTATAGTTTCCAACTTTAGTTGGTGATAAAAGGTAAGTCATGGACATGTCATGACTACCATATCTTAGATAAGACATTATCTAAGATACCTTAACTATAACTTCATAGTATTTGTTTAGTTATAGGATTCCAGCTGGTATCAAAGTATATCTAGCTGTAGGTAGTAGTGTATATAGTTTCTCATTGTAACTTTGTAGTAAGCTTGTAAAAGACTTGTAATACTTTGAGTTCACAAGTAATATATACAAGTATATTAAAAATAATCCTTTCACCTTTTCTTTATGTTACTTAGTATATTATAATCAACTCTTAGAAGAACTCTTCTTCTTGAGTGTTCATTAGTGAGTTAGAAATACTTATGTTGAATACAAAACCTAACCCTGCATGTTGATGTTGCAGCCACCATAGTCACTATCACTATAGCCATAGAGATTGAGTTTGTTGTTCCTTGGATACAGAGACCCAGTTTACGTGCTCCTTTGTGGTATCTCAGGATTCTCTTGGTAGCAACTAGGTGAGACACCTTTAGAGCAACCTGATATCTTATATAGATGCAAGTTTCAAACATTATATCAAGTCTACTTACTATGAGATACACAAGAGATCCAATAATATCCCTATACTGATGTTGATCAATAGCCTTCCCCTCATAGTCAGGACAAAGATAATGATATTTAGGTAAATGAGTCTTTGTTGGCTTATAATCTTTCATATCAAATCTTTCTAATATGTCTTGAACATACTTAGATTGATTGATAAAGAACCCCTCTTTCATCTGTTTTACTTGAATTCCAAGGAAAAAGTCCATTTTTCCTATTGAGGTCATTTGAAACTTCTTCTTCATAATGCTCTCAAAGTCCTTACATATTGGTTATTTGAGGAACCAAATATGATATCATCAACATAGTATTGTATGAGCAAAATGTCTTCCTGGACTTTCTTATGAATAAACTCTTTTCAATGGTACCTCTGGTGTAAACATTTTTTAGGAGAAACTAAGTCAAAGTCCCATACCACAGCCTAGGTTCTTGGTGCAACCCATAGAAAGCTTTATCTAATTTGCATACATAATAGGGGTGTTGTGGGTCCTGAAATCATGGAGGCTACCACACATAGACTACCTTGTTTATATCCTTATATAGAAAAGCACACTTGTCATCAGGCTGGTAGTCTGTAAAGTTCTGGATGCTGCATAAGCAAGAAATATCCTCACTGCCTCAAGTCTTGTAACATGTGCAAAGACATAAATGAAATAAATTCCTTACTCTTGTGTGTGTCATTGGACTACTAGTCATGCCTTGTTCTTGATAAATAAGGCTTTATCATCTCTCTTGTTCCTAAATACCCACTTTGGGCCAATGGGTACTTGACCGGATGGTAGTTGACATAGGTTCCCAACTTTTTATCTTTTGAATTGAAGCCATTCCTCTTGAATTGATTCAACCCAAAAACTATTGTTAAAGGTTTCTTCTACATTCTTTAGCTCTATCTATGATAAGAAACATTAGTACAAGCAGATATTCCCATTGTGAGTTTGTTTTTTTGTTCTCACACCTTTAAAAACCTCTGCAAAGATGTTCCAACTGGGTGAGTGTTGTGAATCCTAAGCCTAGGATTACATCCACTTGCATGGATAGATCCAAATTTTAATGATTTTGCTCAGGGGCTTGAATACTTGGTCCAGCTGATGTCTTATATTCATTCAATAAGGACTGGTTGAATGAAGGATAGACAACATCATTATCAATTGGCTATGGAGCAGCATGAACACTTGCTTCTTTCTTTAAAATGTTTCTTCCATCAACTTGGTATTGTGCATTGTCACTAGATGAGTTATGAGGCTCACTTTGTTAAAACTTGTTGACCTCCATTAGTTCTTGAGCTAGTTATGTAGTCACATCTTCTAATAGTAGGAGCTAGATTTTCAGCATCTCTTGGAAAACTTGGAAGTGGTCTGGGTAACTCAAACAGTTGGTAATCATTAGAATCATATTGAGTACCCGTTCGAGCAGAAAATTCTCACACGAAGGTTTAGAATAGTTTGGAAACAATTCTAAATCAAAGATATGACGAGGTCCTTTCCCCTAACATAAGGAGTGTGCTCATTAACAACAATGTTGGATGATTTCTCAAATTGACGACTTTTAATGTTGTAAACTCTATAGACAATAGAGTTGAAGGAATATCCAACAAAGATAGCATCATCTGACTTTTCAACAAATTTTGCCAAATTATCCTTTGTGTTAAATATGGTACACCTACTACTAAAGGACCTAAGAAAGACAATGAATGGTGGCCTCTTGTTCCATAGCTCATAATGGAATTTTCCATGTTGCTTAACTACACGAACTTTGTTGTGCATATAGCATGTAGTGCTGGCTTCCTCTACCCAGAATGTTAGAGGTGGTTTTGAATCAGCTAACATGGTTTGAGCAATCTCAATAGTGTCTTATTTCTCCTTTTAACAACACTGTTTTGTTAAGGAGTTCTAGAGCACTATGTTGTTAGGCAATCTCTTTTGAGTTACAAAATGAGTTAAGAACTCGATTCTTAAACTCAGTCCCTTGATTAGTTCCAACAATCTTAACCTTATCATCAATTGATTTTCTATTTTAAGAATATTAGATTTAAAGATTCAATAGTTTCATCTTTAGGTTTTAAAAAGAATACCCATAAGAATCTAGTAAAGTCATCAACAATCACAAGGCAATATGCTTTCCTTCCAATGCTCATTATACTTGTGGGACCAAATAGATCCATGTGCAATAAGTGTAATGGAGTTGTGATAGAGTTAACTTCTCTGGAGTTATTAGACACTCTGTTTTGTTTTTTAGACATACAACACAATTATCTTTGATAAAAAATTCCTTTTTAGGCACGCAATGTACCAAGTTATTTTTAACCACTTTATTCATGGTTTTGAAATAACATGACATATTCGTTTATGTCACAGAGTTGACTCAGTACTATCAGCTTGGGAAAGAAAGCATGATACTTCTCCCAATGGGAAAGAATTGTTCATATTTAGCTTGTACATATCCCTTTCTTGGGAGATCTAAGAAGCACCGATTCCTGAGGAATTGTCATCCTGGTTTTGAGGATAACGCAATCATGTTTTGTGAAAAGCATTTGGTGCTTTTGGTCATAGAATTTAGAAACCCTTACAAGATTGTGTTCAAGTTGATTAACAAAGTTTACTTTATGGACTTTTAACTTGCAATTGGATACACTTCCTCTACTAGAAATGTATTATCCGGCCTCACCTCCAAAATGAACAGGTGCTCCATCAAAATGTGAAATTGTTGAAGAATAGATCTTTTCCCTATCATTTGCCTGGAGCATCCACCATTTATAATTCACACATTGTCAAAACCTATCATGTGGATTTCCTTATACATAGGGTGAAAAAGTTAGTTATTATTGTTAGGATCGTGTATTGGACGAAATACTAACTGATAAACGTGTATACCAAATCAAAAGTGCGGAATCCTATTTGATTGGTGATCCAATCAGTCAGAACGCACGTAGAAATACTTGTATATTGAATCTAAACGTTAAGAACGATTGGTAATTGATCTAGTGTGATCTATGAACTTGGAACAGGTTCTTAGAAGTCTCTGGACGGCTAGGGTACGATTTAGTATGTAGGTAATCGAAGTGTTACGTTTTCCCACGAATTAAGTGGTATTTATAGGTTAGAGGTTCTCATTTGTACGACTGAACCATTAGCATGGTTCAGTCGTGCGATTAAGTCATGCGGTTGATCCATTCGCACGACTGAGTGTTCAGTCGTGCGACTGAGTCAATCTCAAGTTACAATCGTGCGACTGATCAGTCTCCTGGTTCAGTCGTGCGACTGAGTCAATCTCAAGTTACAATCTTGCGACTGATCCAGTCTCTGGTTCAGTTGTGCGACTGGTTCATTAGCATGAAGTTGTTCATGCGTATGGTCCATTAGCATGGGCCATTGCATGAGAACTTTATACAACTGAGTTTGAATAAGTTTCTTAATTATTACTTTACAAGATTCATTCAAACAACCACAAACCTATATAATTAGTTCAATATGTGTTAGTGGATAATAAACATTCAAACATAAACTAAAACATTCAACATTCAGATCATCAATCACATATTGTTTCATAAATTGACATATTTCATTTACATCAAGGAGATGATACACATATTACATTAAGATCATAACTAGGTACATATGCATCTACAAACTCCCCCTTGGACCTAGTTTCTATTATTGTCTGGCATCCTTCATTAGCTCGTCGAACTTCTTACGCCTCTCCTCAACTACGACTCCTACGTGTATCTCAAAAGCAAAGTAGAGTCTTATCACATTCTGAAGTTAAAGGGCCCGCACAATATCCTACGGATCATAGAACATGGCCACCTGTATAAAGTATCAACACCATTAGCAGATTGGTTGGTTAGCCACATTGGGTCAAATACCCTAATGGTCTCCATTTGGCGCCTTTTTGGTAACACTTTGACGTTTCTCCTGTTCTCCAGTCATAACACCACCACTTTATGTGGGGAGAGAAGTTCTGTGGCATTTCCCTCATAGGGATCTTCGACATAGTGCAAGGAGGACTCCACTTCAACACCACTTTGATTTCTAGTCCTTGGGTCAACCTCCGACCTCCGAATGTATCTCGTAGGTAGCTGAGGCTTGAAGTTAACCCAACGTGTGTAGTATTCTCTCGTCAATGCAATTTCAAACCAGTCAGACATCTTCCAGGGATTAGCATATAGCAAGTTCAGGTGTGCCATGGTTGAGCTCAAAACTAGGGAGAGTCTTCAAATCATGTGGAAATCTATAGTACTCGATTCCCTTCTTCCTCTTCACAGCATAGACATTTAGATCTCCAGTATGCCCACGCTATGATATTGCAAGACACCTCCAGATGCTTCTTGACTCTATAGAGCTTGGTGTAGGCACTTGGTTTTGGCGCTGTGCGCTGGGCACAGATCTCTGCAAAACACGCTGCCCATTCAGCCTTTTTGGTCTCAACATCTGCATCGAGGCTTGGGCTTAACTCTCTAAGTTCTCAGTCTCCCTCCATAGTATTCAATTAGCATACAATCCACTATCGAGTGTATCACCAAAATTGGGAACCATATTGCTCTCGATCAGTATATTCTGGATAGTGATGTGGTTGTGACGTCTTCAATCTCTATCTCGTCAACATCATGAAGCTCGTCATCACTAGCACATCAACGGTAAGGGCATCTTTGACCAACTCATCAAGGTTCAAATGAAACATCTCCGCCAGTTGTTCATCAGTGAGGTCATGGATGATTTGTCCTTTTCGGGATCATAGCTCAACGATGTCCTGATTATCCTTTGCAGATCAAGAATCATAGTGAACTGAGTCTTGATCTGTTGAAGGGGAGCAACATCATATTCATCTCTTTGAAAGTTCAGATCTGCTTGATTTAAACATATAATACATCATTCATGAGTAAGTAATCAAGACAGTAAACATCAAATATATACATACAATTAATTTCATAATATTAATCCAAAATTCAATTACAAATTTTTCAGACATAAATATCTAAACATTACTTTCCCCTGAATAGCAGGCGCGTCAGTATGGTTGGCAGAAGATGAGGCTCCTTGGTCTTGATTTCTCTTTGTACCTCTCTTGACCTTGAGTTGATGTAGATGCAGCTGCATCTCCTTCATCATCATCATCATTGTTCTGCCTTTCCCTTGTCTCTTCCTTCTCACTGCCCTCATCATCATCACTATCATCATCTTCACCAACATTATTATCATCATCATCTCCTTCTCTTATCTTGAGTGGGTCATCCTTTGAGCCCTTGAGCTTGAGCATGATGGTCTTGTTAGAGGCCTCCAATTCTCTATCCTCTTGATGAGTGGACGTTTTGCTCCTGGAGTTAGGCAATTTGCTGAGCTTGCTGTGAGATCTGTTCTGCCTGGGTAACGTTAAGCTCCACAAGCTGACGTAGTTAGGCAGTCTTCTCTTCATCAGCAACTAACAACTTTATCACCATAGGGTTGAGTGCTCACAACTATTCTTCTACCCTAATGGGACGTAGAGATGAACCTGTGTGAAATGTAGGATGGGATGATGCTTCGGCTTGGTGGCTAGTGTGGTGGTGGTGGTAGAGGTGAATATTGGGAGTAGTATATGAGTGGGTAGTGATGGGTGAGCTGTAGTGGTTGGGATGGAATGTGGGTAAGTGGTGGAGTGGGAGTGGTTGTGGTGCGTGAGGTGGTACTGGTGGTAGCAGGGGTGTGGTAGCAGTGGTGGTGGTAGTGGTGGAAGGTGTGGCTGAGGTAGTGGTTGTGGTGGTAGATGAGGTTTGGGTATACTTTACTCTTTTCCTATTCTTGCCATAGGGGTGAGCCATTCTCTTCTTCCTTATGTTCTAGGAACTGTGGCTCCCCTTGGCTGTTGGGTGGGTCCAGGGCATGTGAGGGATCTGAATCAGCAGCAGCAACTTCCCCGGACTCCCCTGGGCGTCCACCACCGCCCGTAAACCACTCTCTATGGCAACACCCTGCTGCCCACAGTCCTCATCAGAGGATCCTCATCACTCTCCTCCTTCTCATCAGGGGGCAAAAGTCCTGATGGAAACTGGCGAAAGTGGCTTCTCCATGAGCGGGTGGTGAAGGTATAATATGTGCAGTGCTGGACCTAGAAATATCAGGCCATAGTCTCCACCAGTGTCACTGTCATTGTCGTCGGTGTCATCACATGGGAGAGCTATCTGATTTACATCCGAGTCACTCTCCTCATGGCGCCAGTTATGCCTAGCCGGCACCATGTAATATGCCGGGCCAGATGCCCGAGCAAGTCTCTTCACAGGGGGTTTGACTTGCTTTCCCCTATAGACTCTCATGCGACTAAAGGTCGTCTCATCCATTGCCTCCAGCGATACAGCATTGTGGCTCTCTTTAGGCAAGGTAGGCAGCTTCTTATCAATTATCATCTGTAAGAATATAGGGTACATACAGAAGCCCTCGTTGCCTTTGGCCTCAAGGTTCTCAATGAGGTAGGCAAATATCATACTGGAGAAACTGAAGGGGTGGTTATATACCAGTGCCACGTAGGCATTTTGGATCTGGTCTGATAGGTCATCAAACCGCCCCTCCTCGACACCATGCACTTCAATCACATGCGCCAAGTACTTAAACTGGGGACAGAGGTTGCTTTTGTTAAGCACCCCTGCTTTGATATCCCTAGCGTACTTCATCCTGAGGAAAGCCACTCTCACTGTCAGAGGGTTAAGCCGGATCTGGTGATCTGCATCGTCACCCAGATCTAGTACTTGTCAAATATCGTCAGCAGTCACCTCAAATCCTTCCAAAGATAGTGCTCTGGATGCAGTAGGGCTCATGAGATCGATCAACCGATGCACCCTCCCAGAAGGCCTGCAGTATAGAGCTATAGGGGGTACACGGTGTAGATATAGCTCCGTGGATCCGGGATCTCTTAAGGAAGGCTATGATCCCAGCAAACTCGACACCGTTCCGAGTTGTGGCATCCAGATGAGCACAAATGTTGTGCTTGGTGTTTACAGTCCACCTATGAGCAATCAATTTGTAACACACAGAGCACACAAGTTAGATCATCACACAACAGAAACCATTTGTAATTAACCTGTTTGAACTTAGTCTGGTTCAATCATTATTGAACCATAAGAGTGGGTTTAGTCATTTGACCTAACATGCGACTGGATACAATCGGGTGTCTAATCATGCGATTGAGTTCAATCGGGTGACTGATCCTGCGATTGTTTCAGTCGGCCAACTGAGCTCATTCGCATTGTTTATTCGGTCGACTGAGTCATTCGTCCATCTCAGTCGTGCGATTGTAGTTCATCTGGGTGTCTAGTCGCCTGACCTACTGTCTGTTCGAATGAAATTCGTATTTTGACCAAACCTTTAAATTAGACATCGTGTTTTGGTTCACTAGACTCGTAATCACTTTACTAATCACCTAATAACCTTTATTTAAATATTTTACTTAGTTTAGTTAAGTTATTTGTCCAACTTAGTTTTGGTTCATGTTAGGGCTGAACATTGTGATTTTGGAGTCAATTCGACTGAGATTTGGGTGGATTGCACCGCATTATACCTGTATAGTCACGAGAGAACGTCAGAATATCGAAATAAGGTGTCAAAATCGGTCAGAGGAAATTTTGGCAGAGTAACGGTAGGCTGTGCGATTTTAGGGTGAATGGGGGGTGATGAGTTTATGCGATCGACTATGTCCCTATTTATACTGAATCTGATCTCCATCGGGCGACTAGACCCATTCGCTTATTCATTCGGGCGATTGGATCGTAGTCGTGCGATTGTTTAGTCGATTACATTCAGTCGGCCGATTGGGTTTTAGTCGGGCGACTGACTCATTCGCACAGCTCCATTCGGGAAACTGGCTCAATCTTGTAAGCCATTCGGGTGAATGGTTCATACTCATGCTCTATTCGGTTGTCTAGGGCATAAGTATAGTCCAATCGTATGATTGGTGCATACTCATGATTTTTACTTTCTGACCATTTGACATTTAACCTCATTTTACCATTGAATAAACATTTTGAGCATATGATCATCTCAGACATGATCCTTTTAACTTTGAAGCTTTTGATCACCTCAGTTGTGATCCTTTTAAACAGAACACATTTTGTCACCTTAGACATGACACATTTGACATTTGAACACACGTTTGATCACCTAAGATGTGACCATTTTAGGTGATTAAACTCCAGATTTAATTCCATGCCATAGTCCGACAGACAAATAAAGTGACTAAAACAAATTTAAACAAACAAAAATTAACTAATACAACCAAAATGCTTTTGTGTTTTTGTGTGGAATAGAAATCCTAAGATATAAATCTACCAGATTTATTTCTAGAACAGGCAGCTTCAAGTTATTTTGACCATAAGTGAAACGATTCATTATGGAATCATACAGGTAATCAATTCATTCAGGACGTGTTTCCAAAATCATTTGATGCTTGATTCTTGTTTCCATCGAGGGTCATTAAGCAATTTTAGAAAATCATACCGGTACTACTAGATGCACACATTGATTTGGGCTTTCAAGAATTGCAGCCACTGATTGTCAGTATACGTGTCCACTTAAATCCACACACAGACTTTTGACACAGACTGGGGATGTATTAAGTTTTATTATTTCAACCGACATTTGTGGAGCCCACACTTATTTGGTATTCAACATTCCTTAGGAGATTTTCGAGCGGTCTATGGGTATTTTTACAAGAAGAAACTATTCTTGGAGCTTTCAAAGAGATGCCAAGCCTCAGGTCAGTGCCACCGCACAGTAGAGAGGCGGAAAACATCAATGAACTCCAGAATATTAGGTTATGCTTATCCTCACGTCAGTTTCATCGCACAACAGAGAGGCACACAACCTATCTTCTTGTTAGAGCATAATTTTTTCTTTTGCACATAACGCACCAACAACATCCGTTATCAACTTGATTACGTTTGTCGTTCATTTTTTCTGTGCTTTGCTCTTTTTGTGGTCATTCGCACACATTTATGGTGTTTAATTGCTCGTCACCCCTTATTGGAAATAACTGATTGTGTTAACCGGTGATAAGATGGGAACCCATAGTTAGTTGAACAGTTTAGTTTAAATTGAGTTAACCAATGAGGTCTAATCATCTATTGTGTTGAATCTACCGGCACGTCATGTAATGGTCTAACAACCTCTAGATCTACTTTCTTTGTTTTACCATAGTAGTAGCCAGTAACTATCATTTTTTCTTTTATATTGCCTAGAGTTCTCAGACTTATACTAAGAACATTGCATCTAATTCAATTAATCTTATTAAGTCGCAAATGCTTTGATCCTGTGTACTATCATTTTCCATAGTCATTGAATCAGTTTCACAGAGCCGATTTCATTTCTATCAGCTAGCCTGTCCTCCTACTTCGTTTATTTTTAATTACTGACATAACCTATTCTCCCCCTAAAGTTGTAAAACCGTAAAAGAATTGCGTTTTTGGATTTTAATAGGCGAAGAAATAAAATCAATAAAATAGACCAAAATAAAGAATATAAATTTAAAAAAACGACTTTACACATCACACTAAGCATGTTCATCATCTGGAATTACATCACTTTTCTTTTTAACACCATTGACCTCTAACAAGTATAGAAAACGTGGTTTATCAAATGCATTTGTATAGAGGTCAGCGCGTTGAAAATCCGTAATTATTTTAACAACATCGATTAGATTCTTTTCAAAATAATCACGTATAAAGTGATATTTTATGCCGATGTGTTTGGTCTTAGGATGTTGGATAGGATTTTTAGTAACGGTTATTGCAGCAAAATTATCAACATTGATAGGGGTTTTAGAAAATTTCAAACCATACTCCCATATCCGTTGTTGAATCCAGATGATTGAGAACAACAGCTTGCCGCAGCAACATATTCAGCTTCACAAGTTGACAACGCAACTGATGTCTGCTTCTTACACTGCCATGTGACTAATCTTCTCCCAAAGAATTGACACCTGCTCAGGTAGATTTGTAGTTCATCTTGCAGCCGCCATAATCCAATCACTATATGCGGTAAGCTCAAAGTCATCATCATGAGGATACCACAACCCAAGTACAGGTGTACCCTTCACATAACGAAATATCCTCTTGACCCCGATAAGATGGTTAACTTTTGGTTTTGCCTGATATCGTGAACAAAGGCATGTTGCATACGTGATATTAGGTCTTGAGGCAGTGAGGTACATGAGGGATCCAATCATTCCTCGGTAAAAAAACATGGTGGCATCAACCAAATCACCATTCTCGTCGGGTGCTACATCATGGTTTGTAGCAAGTGGAGTCCCAACTGGGGAATTATTCTCCATATCAAACTGACTAAGAATATCCCCTACATACTTAATCTGATGTAGAAATATCCCCTTGGTGTTTGATCCACCTGTAACTCAAGAAAGAACTTCATCTCTCCCATGGCACTTATTTCAAACTCTGCCTTCACTACTGCTTCAAATTCTTTACATAATCTTCATTCCTGGAACCAAAGATTATGTCATCAACATAAATCTGAAGAAGCAGTAGATCACCATCCTTTTCTTTGATGAAAAATGTGCAGTCATTTAACCTCTGCAAAATCCATGTTTCACAAGGTGAGATGAGAGTTTTTCATACCATGCTCTCGGGGCTTGATGGAGTCCGTAGAGAGCCTTATCTAGTTTGTAAACTCTATCCTGATGATATGGATCATCAAGTCATTCAGGTTGGCTGACATACACTGTTTCCCGGATTTCACCATGAAGAAGTGCACTCTTTACATCCAGTTCATAGACTTTAATCTTCATGTAAGAGGCATAGGCTAGGAAGATACGGATGTCTTCCATTCTCGTGACAAGTGCAAATACATCATTGTAATCTATTCCCTCGACTTGTCGAAATCCTTGAACTACAAGTCGAGCCTTGGTCCTGATAATGACACCTTGGTCATCTTTCTTACACTTCAAGACCCATTTGGTACCACTAACTTTAGCACCTTTAGGCCTATCCACCAGTGTCCATACTTCTAACTTCTTGAACTGAAGAAGTTCTTCTTGCATGGCACTCACCCGCGCCTCATCATTCAGGGCTTGACTGACATATTTTGGCACAAGGTGAGACACAAAACAACAATATGCACCATCGTGAAGGTATCCTTTTCACATTACCAAGGCATAGTCAGCTGAATATAGTTGATTTCTTTTCTGCACTCATGATCTGACATCCCCAATGACATTGTCTAGAGGATGATAGACATTTAGGCGTGATCTAGGAGGGGTGGGAACAATTACCTTAGAACCAAGATTATGAACACTTGGTTCTGTATCTGAGGTAGAAGGAGTGTGAGGTTCTGAAGACTTAGAGGCATCAATGTCAGATGCTTGTGGACTTGCAGTAACAGGAACGTATTCCTCCTTATTGTTCTGGTCATTCTCCACAACTTCATCGTAAAGGAGGAGTGACTTACCTCGAGTGCTCCCCCTCACTGGTTAGACGATTCACCTTGTGAACCAGATGATGTGATGTCTTGTGATGGTTTGTTTAAGACCTCAAACATCATTTTGGTTGCCAAGTCATCGTCAGAGGTGGAGAGAGGGATGTTGAAGGACTTGAAGAATCCATCATAGTCGAAAAAGAAGGCGGGTCCTTTTCCAGCAGGAGGGGTGGTGTATCTCTGAACGTTGATATTACGCCACACTTCTACTTGACCCATTGAGTTGTTGTAGACTCTCTTATTCGGTATGTTGTATCCAAGAAAGATTCCTTCTTTAGCCTTCTCGCTGAACTTTCCCTCCTAATTTTTCTTCAGTAGTGTGCACAGTGCGCCAAACGGTTCGAGATACTCTAGATTTGGTTTACATCGTTGAAGTAACTCGTAACACGTCTTGCCATGACGTTTAACTAGCAGAACTCGATTTAACGTGTAACACGCATTGGCAACTACCTCATTCCAAAATTGGATAGGCAGCTTCGAGTCTGCTAGCATTGTCCGTGCTGTCTCTATGAAGCTGCGAGATTCTTTCTCTTAGCAACGCCATTCATCTGAGGAGTGTAGGTAGACGTGAACTAATGCACAATCCCTTTTCTTTGCAAAAAGCCTCCATCTATTGGTTTTTGAACTTGGTTCCGTTGTCTGAGCGTACCAGTCTTACCTTCAGCTTGTAGAGAGACTCCAGTGTAGTTACTAACTCTTTGAATGACTCAAATGTTTCTGATTTTGATTTCAGAAACATCACCCAAAAGAATCTTGAGTAGTCATCTTTAACTACATAGCAATACAAGTCACCTACGATGCTTTTTGTACTTACTGGACCAAATAGATCCATGTGAAGAAGCTCAAGAGGCAGTTGAATGGAATGAACCTTCTTTTCCTTACGAGACTTCTTCATCTGTTTGCCTTTTTTGCAAGCGACACAAACATCCGGGAGTTGGAAGTTTTTGACGTTTACTCCCCCACAAGATCATTCTGGATAAGTGATTCATCTTCCGTGGATTGATGTGTCCCATTCTCCTATGCCAGGAGATTGAATCCTTCTTGGTAGCTTTTGACAAGAAACATTGTACTTGATGATCGTTGTGGAGGCCTTTGATAAATCCAAGACATAAAGGTCATTATATCTTCAGGCCGACATTAATACTTTGTCCTTCGAGATCACATAGTCCTTTTTCAGGACATAGCACTTTTTGTTATCAAAAACTACCTTAAAACCCTTGTCACAAATATGGCACACAAAAAGAAAATTGTTTTGAAGTTGTTGAACGTAGTTTACCTTATCAAACTTTACTTTCTCGTTCCCTACCTCCCCTTGAGCTGTAATGTAACCTCCTTTATTTCCCGCAAAGGAAACATGACCTCCTTTAATTTGTTTGACGTTTGACAGGAGTACCCGATTTCTTGTCATGTGCCTAGATGCTCCGCTATCTACCATCCAAGTATTTGTTTTGACACTATAGCGAACGCCCTACACATTCAATGGAAATCATTAGTTGAGGTTAGGGACCCAAGCCTTAACTGGCTTGGTGACCCAGAGGCATCACACATCATAAATTCCACCCATTGACCTTTTGAGGGTGAGGGAAGATCTATGGTCTTCTTGTTCTCATTATCAGATTCATGGATAGATTTCTCTTTCCAGAAGCTAGTCTTATGTAAGGCCTGTTTATGATAAACAAACGACTGGCTGATAGGTTGAACTTTAGGTTCACTAACTCTTTTTGGTGGAGTCATGGATCTTTTTTTGGAAGAGCTTACTTTAGTGTCATAAAGTTCAACCTTCTTCTTTGGTGTCTGATAATAAGGACAATAAGACACAATGTGTCCATACTTTCCACAGTTGTTGCATGATTGTTAGGATCAGTGATCTATGTTTGATTGATTAGGGAGTATTGCAGCGGAAATCAAACATGAATTTAGACAATTCACAAGAATACAGTTGATATTCAAAGTAAGAACAAACGATTATAGAAAGAATTCTGCAAATCAAAGATTTCATTCAATACGCGCTTTCGTGGTGGCAAAATGTCACACTTACAATCAGGTCAATCATCCCTCATATAGGAATGTCGTGGTGGAACATTCCTTATATAGGAGATGTGACGTCTGCTCATGTCACTTGATAGTGACATTTAACAGAATTATTCAAACTACTGAGAGTTAACACAACTACTGAAGATGTCAAAACAGTTGACATCTTCTTACAAAAATACTAAGTGTTAACTATCACTACAACTACTGAAAAGAACCTACTAAAACTACAACGACTGAAGAACATGCTCTTCAGTCATTTTACAAATACTGAAACAAATAGAAAACTACGGAAGGAAACCATCACAACAACTGAAGAATGCTTCTTCAGCTGTTGTAACAAACTCTGAAGGATTCGGTACTTGTACTTGAACTTCAGCTGTTGTCATCAGCTGATGTCTTCAGTCTTTGTACTTCAGCTGTTGATCTTCAGTACTTTGTTCTTCAGTTGTTGATCTTCAGACTTTGGTCTTCAGCTGTTGAAGTCTTCAATACTTTAATCTTCAGCTGTTGAAGTCTTCAGTACTTTAGTCTTCAGCCATTGATTTTCAGACTTTGGTCTTCAGCTGTTGAAGTCTTCAATACTTTAGTCTTCAGCTGTTGAAGTCTTCAGACTTTGTCAAACAGCTGATCAAGTCTTCAGCAGTTGTTGTGATGTCTGTGGGACTTAGAGGTTTTTCTGATCAGGCTCATTGGTTCTTTTGGTCCAACAAACTCCCCCTGAACCAATGCAGCCAAAACCTCTAAACTTATTGAAGATGTCCCACTTATTATGGAAGAAAGATTTGGTCTTTTTGTCTTCTAGATCAGCTCAGAAGTGACATATAAGCACAGGCCTGGGAAGAAGTCTTAATGATCTGTTTGGCAAAGAATGAATGAATGGGAACTCTGTCTTGGGGAACTGGACACAGAGCTGTTACCCCATCCATGAGATGTACTTCCCAACAATGAGTTTGTATGACTCCCTTGTATAGGCCTCAAGGAAGGTTATTTGTTCCTCCATGGTAAGTTCTTCAGCTCCTCCTTCAAAAAGTGATTCTGGCCCATAATATTCAGATAGGTATTTGACCTGTTTCCCATTTTTGAGTTCCACAGTTGTTATTACTCTATAAGCAAATTCATCAGGGTGATTACCCTCTAAGAACAACTGGAGCTCATTCTTTCTAACTTTCTCAAGCCTCTTATATACTAACCCCTTTTTCACCATTTTGTTTTCCAGCAACTTTTGTGGGGTCGGGTTGGCTTTATAGGCTTTCTTGAAGTCATCTAGGATTTCCCAGGGTGATACTACAAAGACCAGTGAGATCACTTCATCTACAATCTTCTTCACTTGGCCAATGTATCTCTGTGGAATGTTTTTCTTGTGAATCCTATGAGACATCCTGGGATCAGGCCAAATCCTCACTCTCTCCTTTTGATATTGAATGTATGTTTAAGAGTGTATAATCTGAGAGCATGCTTCTTCATGTTGATGATTGAAGATGTGGCCGCATATGCTTTGTCAACCCTCAACAATTCCTCATCATGTTGTTTGTGAAGCTCTTCTTCTTCTAGCTTCACTTTCACAATTTGTCTTTGAGTTTCAGGAGTAATTGTTGGAGAGTGACTTGTGGCCTTCGGCAACTGTATAACAGCTGAGAGTGGTAGCCTATCTTCATCTTCATCATTATCTTCGTCATCTTCTTCTAGCCTCAGTACCCTTGTCTTCCTCTTCTGGTGTACTTCATCGGCTACTGGTTTTGAGGGTAGAGGAGTTGGTGTGGTGGGTTGTGGTTGTGGTGGTTTTGGTGTGGGAATGTTGACAGGCTGTTCTAGCATTCTGATGTGAGGTCGGCTTTAGAGTGCTTGACTAGTTCAGTCGTGCTCCCAGCACCAGCTTCGTTTAAGGCTTCAATAACCAATCCTTTTGTGTATACTTTAGATGAACAGATCTTGGTGGTTATTGCCAGATGTTGTCCCTGGACCATGCCTTGATCTCAATCAATGATCTACCCAGATATTTCGGTATGAACCTGATCATGATCTCTAACCTTTCCCTTTCCAACACATCATAACTTGCCCATCTAGCTTGGATTTCTTCAATCTCTAGTCTTCTGATTTCTGAGTCAAGTTTTTCAGTGTCGTGGCCTTACCTAAACAACTGATCAATGATGTTATCCATTGATCGGCTGTGTTCAGCATCAACCTTCTTCACCATTGTCTCCAAGTCAGTCTCCTTCTCGTTCTTCCTTTTCTTGAATGTGACATGAGAGTCTTTAGTACTTTCAGTCATTTTCTCCATGTCAGCATCCTTCACCTTCTCCTTTTCAGTTTCTTTCCTATCTGCCATCCTCTTTCTTTTTGCTTTCACTGACTGAATCTCCCCCTTTTTGGTTGCATTGGTTGCAAGGGTTTGATTGTCAGAAAGCCTTTTGCTCACAGCATCCTCTATCATGGGTTGTATAACTGAGGGAAGCCTCTTATCAAGGTTTTAAGGACCATATCAATTATAGTTGATGTGATGAGAGGTAAGGAATGTTGAAAGATAGCAGCTATTTGCTCAGGGGGGTTCTGTCCCTGAGAAATAGTGCCAGAAGCAGAGGCAGGTGGCTGAGTGTTTTGGAGTGGCTCAGTGTATGGGAGACCTTCAGAGGAAGGTGCCATCTGTGGGTTGTCAGGGGTAGATGGTCTTTGATCTTGAGAAATGTTGGCAAGCAGCTCTTTGAGACTGCTCACCTCATCCTCGAGGATGGTGTTTTGGGCTAAAACATCATAAAAGAAGCCCAGGTCATCATCAATGTTTCCTGAATCACCTGACCTCCTGATAGAATCAGGATGAACATGCTCTGAGTGTAGATCAGTAGTAGCATGTGCCCGTTGGTCATGGTACTGGGGCTTCCTGCCTTAGGACCATGTCCTTCATCGGCAGTTGCCTCTGGTGAGGTCTTATGGACAGTACCAAATTCATCCTGATCATTTGCTGAAGCAGAAAAGTGGCAACCTCACCAGAAATTCGAATCTCTGTTTCTACACCTGAGATTGAATATGGCAACCCTGTGCTATTGGGTGTCAGAAGCACTTTGGTCCTCCCTATCAATGGTTGGGCTATCCCTTGTGATTGGTATCTGGGGAGGGGGTGAGGAGTGCAACTGAGTCAGCACTTTGGCAAACATGATGGTAGGACTTTGGGGGGGGTTGCAGTGGGAGAGGGGTGTGAAGGCAGTATGCACCCGGGAGAGTGGTGCGTTTCAATGGCAACCTCCTCAAGTGAGGAAGGTTCCAGATGTATAGGTGCCCCAGATATGGTTGCTACAGGCTCCTGTTGAGAGGAACCTGAGTGGTTGAGGGTGACTGAGTCTGTGTATCTACTTGGGGGTTATGACCGGTAGATATAACATGCGTTTGTGTTGCAGGGGCATCCTCAGGGGACTCATTTCCCTGAGTAGCCTTTTTGGCTTTCTTGTGTTTGGGTTTGGTGGGGGACAAGGATTTGGAGTGGTGGTTGTGGGTTCTCTGCTGGGTGGGTTTTCGCAGTTGGCAGCCAGTTTGAGTAACTGGTCTGAGTTGTGCCTGGAGTATACTTCAGGCAATACAACCGTGGGGGACTCCAAGGCCAACAAGGCCGTTAGCTTTCATCTGTTTACTATAATGGCCATTAGGAACCGAGGATATAATATCCATCGTTAGCTATAGGCTTGGAGGCCATATCCTTGAGTTCAAGAAATAATATTTCAGAAAAATTTAAGTGTTTGTTGGTCAAGGATAGAGAATAATACTTGCTGCCACCTCGTCGACATTTGATCCCATGAAGAAGTCTTACGAGCTAAGCATACATTCACCATACGAAAAATTAGTCATTCCAGATCATGGAAATGTTTCTTCAGGAGGTAGAGGCACTAAGGTTACCCTGGTATCCATGTTGGGCAAATGATAAATCAGTGGTGTGCCCTTTGGATACCCAGTGGGAAAAGTGGCATCATCCAGTTGTAGGGTTTGTCGAAGGATTTCTAGAGTGATGACCACCTGACGATTGTTGACGAACGACTGGAGAGAGTCGGTGTCATTCTCCCCAGTGACGAGGGTGACGTTCGTCTAGAACTGCTGGAGGATTCGGCATGAATGGTAGGATTTGAAGGAAAGCCGTTTTGTATGGAGAGTTCATCATTAGATCATGGTATTATCAATTTTTGTCCAGAAGGTGATTTAAGAAGGTAAGCACACAGTTGTGTCGTGGTTTAAGCTTCATGTTCGCCATTGATGTGAAGAAGGTTCTGAGTTTTTGAACGTTAGTTTGAGATGATGAAGCTCTGTAAGACAAGGTATTTATAGGGTATGGGTTATAAAGCAACTGAAGGGTTTGGTATGAGTCATCAGTAGTTAAGCGACTGATGACGTGGTATTAACCTTCAGAGGTTGAAACAACTGAATGTCTTGGTTGTAGGCATCCATAGTTATAAAACTACTGAAGACCATGGTTTTAGCTTCAGATGTTGGAAACAGCTGACGACGTGGTGTTAGTCATCAGTAGTTGTGAAACTACTCAAGACATGGTTTTGTCATAGTTGTTGTAACAGCTGACGATGTGGTATTAATCATCATAGTTGTGAAACTACTGAAGACGTGGTTTGTCATCAAGTGTTAAGATGAAGCAGCAGTTTTAGAAACAACTGAAGAGAAATTCTCATCAGTACTTTTCGTCAATTCATACTTTTTAGCTGTTCTACTGTCTCAACACTTACTCATCACTCTTATTGGTTGTTTTTCAGTTGTTTCATAGGACGTCAGTACTTAACTGTTTGACTTATATCAGTAGTTATGAGTATTCGTTCTTGTAACGAATCAGTACTTATTTGTGATAGGTTACAAATATCATCATACTTTTTACTGGGATCTCATTAGTTTATCACTTATTCTAGCTGTAGCATACCAAGCCTTAACACTAGGTTTTGGAAAGTCGAACATAAATCCAAACGCTTAGTCATATGTCTGCAAGCTCATCAGCATAGGCACAAACAGTGGATCCATCAGACCTTTTTTCAAAACAGTCCCTAATAAAATGATGTCTGATCTTCTATAATTTTGGTCCTAGAGTGCTGACAGGATTCTGACAATGCAAGAGCTGAAGCCATCCATTAATAATGGAGTCTTATCTCTGTATGCCATAATCCAAAAGTTGTTTCTGAGGCCAGAGTACTGAGAAGTACAGCTTGCAGCAGCATGTCTCTGCTTCACAGCAGTGATGTATGTTAGGACCTGGTATTCGACGAAATACCTAGAGATCACGTGTATACCGGATCAATAGTGCGGAATCCTATTTGATTGGCGATCCAATCAGTGAGAACACACGAAGAATCAATCAAGGATTGAAACTAACGTTAGAAATCGATAAGGAATCGATCTAATGTGTTCTATGAACTTGGAGAACGATTTGGAAGGTTTCTGGACGGCTAGGGTTCGTATGGAATTGAACTTGACGAATCTCCCTGTTTTTCACGAATTGAGTTGTATTTATAGGTTGGCACTCTTCAATCGTGCGACTGAACCATTAGTTTGGTTCAGTCGTGCGATTGAACCATGCGGTTGGTTCATTCGTGCGACTGAGTGTTCAGTCGTGCGATTGAGCCAATCTTATGTTACAGTCGTACGACTGATCCAGTCTCCTGGTTCAGTCGTGCGACTGAGTCAATCGTATGAGGTTCTTCATGCTTATGGTTCATTCGCATGAGCCATTCGCATGGGAACTTCATTAAGTTAAGTTTGAATGTTTTAGTTAATTATATAATATTATATGTAATCATTCAAGTAATCATAAACTCAATCAATTCATTTACGACTCATTAATGAACTATTAAACATTATAACCAACAGACTATCACATCAGTTCATTAATCATACCAAACAAGATCTATTACATCACATATCACGATCTAGGGACATACATGTATCAACAAACTCCCCTTGGACCTAGATCTCTCTAATGTCTTGTTTTCTTCATTACCTTCTCATATTTCTTGTACTTGTCCTCTTGTGTGACTCCCGCGTGAATATCAAACGCAAAGCAAAGTCGTATAACATTTTGGAACTGGAGGGCTTGTACAATGTCTTGTGTGTCATAGAACAGTGGCCACTTGTATAATGTATAGACATCATTAGCAGACAAGTTGGTTAGCCACATGGGTCGAATACCCTGACAGTATCCATTTGATCCCCTTTGTTTAGAACTATGACAGCTTCAGCAGTTCTCCAATCATAGTACCACCATTTGAAGTGTGGAGTGAAGTCCTGTGGCATTTCCTGAGAGGGATTCTCGACATAGTGCGAGGAGGACTCCACTTCAACACAATCTTAGGTTTTCCAGTAATGGCATCCATCTCAGACCTTCTAATATACCTTGTAGGTTGTTGAGGTCTGAAGTTAATCCATCTGGTGTGGTACTCTTTCTTGAGGGCAGCCTCAAACCAGCCTGACATTTTTCTCGTGTCAGCATACAACAGCTTCAACTTGGCCAGCTGGTTGAGCTCAAATCCAGGTAGAGTCTTTAGATCATGTGGAAATCTAAAGTACTCTATGCCCTTTTCCCTCTTAACGGCATAAACGTTAAGATCATCAAAATATGCCCATGCTATAATCCTGCCTGACACCGTAAGATGTTTCTTGACGCTGTAGAACTTGGTGTAGGCATCCCTCTTCGGTGCATCACGTTGGGCTCTGACTTCTTTAAAACATTCAGCCCATTCAGCCTTTCGAATGTATACATCTTCGTTTGAGGCTTGGGCTGTTCCTTCGGTCTTTCCTGCTTCCTGCTCCATCTTGTCCAGTACCTCAAACATATCACTGACTAGGGACTCACCCAGATTGGGGACCACATTACCCGCGTTGTCAGCGTATTGAGGGTACTCTTCAGCAGCAATATCTTCAACCTCAACTTCATCAACGTCGTGTAGTTCGTCGTCACTGGTTGAATCAACTGTTGGAGCATCCTTGACAATATCATCAGGATTGAGTCTGAACATTTCTGCCAGTTGCTCGTTAGATAGGTCGTGAATTATTCACACCTTCTTCAGGTGTATAACTCACTGACCTTCTGACAATCCCTTGCAGATCAAGAATCATTGTGAGTTGAGACTTGACCTGTTGAAGGGGAGCAATATCAAACTCATCTCTGTGGTACTTTGGATCTGTTTGATTTACACATTTCACATTCAAATCATTAGTAATATATCAAACAAAATGCATTAAGTTAATATAAACATTCAGTACATCGTTTTTCAATACAGAATACAAAAGTAATTAAATACATAAACATCCACTATTTACTTTTATCCTGTATGCTAGTCTCTTCGTGTGAAGGTGCAGAAGTAGAAGCTGACTGATCCTGTCGGTTCTTTGTTCTCTGCTCTTGACCGGGAGCTGAGACAGATTCAGCTTTCTCCTTCTTCAGTCTCTTCATCAGCACACCACTTCTGTTTTCTCTTCATCAGATCATCACTGTCATCATCATCATCATCTCACTCTCTCTTTCTCCATCCTTTATCTTTAGAGGTTCCTCCTTTGATCCTTTAACTTTAACAAAATGGACCTCTTTGCCTTTTCCAACTCTTCTATCTGCTTACCTGATGTGACGCTTTGTGCTCGGAGTTGGTCCAACTCAGTGTTCTGAGCAGCCAATTTCTGGGCCTGCTCCTTAATAGCTCGATCCTGCTCTGCGATTTTCTGCGATTGTGCAGCAGTCAGGTCGGTGAGCTGGCGGATCTGAGAGGTCTTTTCCTCATCAGCCGCCAGCAGTCGTAACACCATTCTGTTTAAGGCTGCCAGCTGTTCCTCTACCCCTATTGGAGGTAGAGGAGATCTAGAGGTGTGTGAGGGGTAGGCTGAGGGCTCGGTTTGGTGGCTAGTGGTGGTGGTGGAGGTGGTGAATATCGGGTAAGGTCTGGATGATGGTGGTGGTGAGTGTGGGGTGAATGTAGTAGTGGTAGCAGGGGTCTGGCTTGTGGTGATCGGTATGGTGGTGGTTGTGGTTGCTGTGGGGAGAGGTATGGTGGTGGAAGGTGTGTCTGCAGAGGTGGTAGTGGTGGAAGGTATGGGGGATGTGGTGGTGATGAAGGTTACCTTACGTTTTTTCTTTTTCTGGCCATGGGGTTGAGCCATCCGTTTTCTCCTCGTTCCCCTCGAGGTGGATGCTCCCCCTTCAACCCCACCTGAGGACTCCGGAGCATATGATGGATCAGTCTCTGTATCTCCGGATCCTCTCGGTTGTTCACCGACAACCCTCAACCCGTGTTCTGTGGGAACCACTTTCCTTCACAGTCCGGGTCAATGGCTCCTCATCAGATTCATCTTCATCTTCCTCGGTAAGCACAAAATCTTGATGGAATCCTGCTGACTCAGTTACCTCAGCAGGTGAGCCAGACACCGAGGGAACAGAGTCAGACACGGTGCCTCGGGATGGAACAGCCTCATCCTCAATGTCATCCTCCTCAGAGTCATCAGTAGGGAGGACAATCGGCTCCACGTCGGAGTCACTGTCCTCGTGACGCCATTGGCGTCTCCCCGGTGCCACATAGCTTTCATCTGCTAAGTGGCCAATCATTCTCTTCACTTGGGGTTAATCTGCTTTCCCCTGTAAACTCTCATTCTGCCCAGAGTAGTATCATCCATTATTTCCAGAGCCACTGCGTCATGACTCTCTTTGGGCAACTGTGGCAGCTTCTCGTTGAAGATAAGCTGTAAGATCTGGGGTACATACAGAACCCCTCTTTTCCCTTTACCTCCAAATTCTCCACCAAGTAGGAGAATATCATGCTGGAAAAACTAAAGGGGTGGTTCAGAACCAGTGCCACGTAGGCATTTTGAATCTGGTCTGAGAGGTCGTCAAACCCACCCCTCCTTGAAGCTACACACTTTAGAATCACGTGAGCTAAGTACTTGTACTGGGGGCTCAGGTTGCTCTTGTTGAGCACACCTGAGTTGATATCCCCAGCGTACTTTAGCCTTAGGAAGCATCCTCTTACAGTCAATGGATGTTTTTGTAGGATGATCAGCATCCTCCCCGAACTCCAGGACCCTCTGAATATCGGCGGCAGAGATCTCAATACCATGGCCCAGTATGGAGCTCCTGATACAGTAAGGCTCACGAGAGCGGTCCACCGAGGCATTTTCCCAGAATGCCTGATGGAGTGATCTGTAAGGCGTGCAAGGAGTGGAGATCGCCTTATAGATCCGGGACCGTCTCAGAAATGCATTATTCGGTAAACTCAGCCCCGTTCCTGGTGGTGTGATCAAAGTGGGCACAGATGTTGTGCTTGGGATTTATGGTCCACTTTTCTGCCATTTATCTGTAACACACAAGACATAGAACTATTAATACATAAGACATGAAAACTTCTGTTCTAAGTGTAAAGTTGAAAGTCATTTTGATTCATTCGTGCGAATGAATCATGCGACTGAAGTCAGTCGCCTGTTTGAGACATGCGACTGAGTTCAATCGGGTGTTTGAGACATGCGATTGAGTTCAATCGGCTGATTGAGCCATGCGATTGAGTTCAATCGGCTGATTGATGCATGCGATTGAGTTCAATCTGCCGACTGGACTCATTCGGGTGGTTCAGTCGGTCGAATGATCCAATCGCAAGGTTCAATCGTGCGATTGGAGTTCATTCGAACGTCCAGTCGCTCGCCCCACTGTTCGATCGCCTGTGGGTCGAATCTTGACCAATCTAAGTCTTTTAACAGTGTGTAATGGTCCATTAGCTCGTCTACTTGTCACTAATAACCTATTCAACTCAATTTTAACATATTGCTTCATTTACATAGGCAATTAGGTCAATTCATGTTCGGTTCTTGATTCAATCCAATGTATATTGTAGTTCGGTGATGTACTGATTTTGATAGGTTCAAGGAGTAGTGTACCTGTAAAACGTCACTGGAATGAAGAATCTTAAGCGCAAAGTATATCAGAATCGGAGGCAATTTCGACAGGGTAACGGTAATGAGCGCGATTCGGGGTTTTTGGGAGTGATGAGTGATATGCGATCGATTAAGACCTTAAATACTAAACCTAGGTTCATTCGGCCGACTGGCCTCAGTCGCTCAGTTCAATCGGGCGACTGAGGTTCAGTCGTACGATTGGCCTAGTCAATCGCATTCAGTCGGCCGACTGAGTCTCAGTCGGTCGACTGACTCATTCGGTCTCCTTCATTCGCCCCTTTAGTTGACCGACTGAGCCTCAGTCGGTCTCCTGTTTCATTCTCCCCCTTCCATTCGGTCGAATGAAACAATTTCATGTCCATTCGGCCGATTGGAAGCCATTCGCATAGTTGGTCGATAACCATGATCCACTAGTGCGAATGGGTCACACTTTGTGAGTTTACAGTCATTTTTACATTTACTATTCAGACCCTTTTCACTTTGATAATAACATTGTAAGCTCTTAACCAATTCAGTCACTTCAGACGTGACCATTTAAATTTTAAAACCATGTGGCCATCTCAGACATGACCTTTTAGGTAAGTTAATTCCCTTCTGATTTCCCTGATGTAGTCCGACAGACACACAACTCAAAAAATAACATAGTAACTTAAACTAACTACACAACTAAAGTTTATGTTTGGACTTTTTGTGAGAGATAAAACCCTAAGATGAGAATCTAAGGTTTGATTAGGAGTAGACAGCTTTAACTTAGATTGATCATATCTGGACCAATCAATTTTGGAATCATACAGGAATATCAAATCATTTTGGGACTTGTTATTAAAGCTCTTTGACGCTTAAATCTCGGTATTCATCCAGAGTCGTTAGCAACTTAAGGAAATCATACTGAAACTCTTAGATCTTCACATTGAGTTGAACTTTGAGAAGGTAGCCACTAAGATTGTCAGTATATTTGTCCACTTAAATCCATACACAGACTTTTGACGCAGACTGGTGACTGATTTAGGTTTAATTATTTCAGCTAACATTTGTGGATCCCACACTTATATGGTAATCAACATTCCTCAGAGGTTTTGAGCGGTCTACGGGTATTATTACAAGAAGAGACTATTCTTAGAGCTTTCAAAGAGAAGCCTGTCCTCAGGTCAGTGCCATCGCACAGCAGAGAGGCGGCAAACAACAATGAATTCTAGAATATCTAGGTTATGCTTATCCTCAGGTCAGTGCCATCGCACAGCAGAGAGGCACACAACCTATCTCTTGTTAGAGCAGCTTACTTTTATTTTACACAAAATGCACACAACAACATGAGCCATTAGCTTTATTGCATTTGTCTTTCATTTTCCTTGCTTTGCTCTAATTTTGGTCATCCGCACACTTTTGTGGCGTTTAAATGCTCATTACCCCTTATTGGAATATATTTGATTGTGTTAACCAGTGATAAGATGGAAGTCCACAGTCAGTTGAACAGCTTAGTTTGATCTTGAGATCACCAATCAGGTCTAATTGTCTATTGTGTTGAATCTACCAACATATCATTTGTGGTCTAGCAGCCTCTAAGTCTACTTTCTCTGTGTCACCTTAGGAGTTGCCAGTTTTCTATCATTTTCCCCGTTTTATATTGCTTAGACTACGCAGACTTATACTTTGAACTTTTGCATCTTTTCAAACCTTAACTTTTAAACTCCCTCTTGATTTGTTCCTGTGTACTATCATATTCCAAGGTATTGAATCAGTATCACAGACACAATCTACCTTATTTCAGCTAGTTACCCCTTCTCCCTCATTTTTTTTTAATATTAACTTGCTGACATATTCTCCCCCTAAAATACTAAAATCATTTCGGATTTAATTATTTTTGGATTTTAATAAACAGCAAGGTAACATGAAGTTAAATGTAACAGACAAAAAAACAGATAACATAAGATAAAATAAACTTTAACGAAACTACATCGGACTATACATTATTCTCATCAGGAATTACCTCACTTTTCTTTTTAACGCCGTTGACCTCTAGCAAGTAATGAAAACGTGGTTTATCAAAGGCTTTTGTATAGAGGTCAGCACGTTGAAAATCAGTATTAATTTTAACCACATCTATTAAGTTCTTTTCAAAACAGTCTCTTATGAAGTGGTATTTAATACCGATGTGTTTGGTCTTAGGATGTTGAACCGGTTTTTGGTTACTGCAATTGCAGCAGAGTTATCAACAAAAAGGAGTAGACGAGAATTTCAAACCGTAATCCCGCATTTGCTGTTGAATCCAAATGATTTGGGAACAGCAACTTGCAGCAGCAACATATTCGGCTTCACAGGTTGACAATGCAACCGATGTCTGCTTCTTACACTGCCATGTAACTAATCTTCTCCCAAAGAATTGACACCCTGCTGATGTAGACTTGTAGTTCATTTTGCAGCCTCCATAGTCCGAGTCACTATACGCTGTGAGCTCAAAATCGTCATCATGAGGATACCACAACCCCAGGGTGGGTGTACCCTTTAGATAGCGAAAGATCCTTTTGACCCCGATTAGATGATTGACCTTAGGTTTAGCCTGATATTGGAACATAAACATGTAGCATACATGATATCAGGTCTTGAGGCAGTGAGATACATGAGGGATCCAATCATTCCTCGGTACATAGTGGCATCTACAAGATCTCCACTCTCATCAGGTGCTATATCATGATTCGTAGCAAGTGGAGTCCCAGCAGCAGAAGCATTCTCCATGTCAAAGCGACTGAGAATGTCTCCTACATACTTGGTCTGATGTAGAAAGATCCCATTAGGTGTTTGATCCACCTGTAACCCGAGAAAGAACTTCATCTCCCCCATTGCACTCATCTCAAACTCTTTCTTCATCACTGCTTCAAACTCTTTGCATAACTCTTCGTTCTTTGACCCGAAGATTATGTCATCAACATAGATCTGTACAAGCAGTAGGTCACCATCCTTTTCTTTAATAAACAGTGTACAGTCAATGACTCCCCTGCGAAAGCCGTGTTTCACAAGATGAGTCGAGAGTTTCTCGTACCAAGCTCGAGGAGCTTGATGAAGCCCATATAAAGCTTTGTCGAGCTTGTAAACTCTATCCCGATGATAAGGGTCTTCAAATCCCTCGGGTTGACTGACATAGACTGTTTCCCTTATTTCACCATGAAGGAATGCACTCTTCACATCTAATTGGTAGACTTTAATCTTCATGTA
This sequence comes from Flaveria trinervia, assembly GCA_025506515.1. Classification (NCBI taxonomy): domain Eukaryota; kingdom Viridiplantae; phylum Streptophyta; class Magnoliopsida; order Asterales; family Asteraceae; genus Flaveria; species Flaveria trinervia. Next base: position 97,659,803 of record CM046444.1, read on the forward strand.
CGAGGCATAGGCGAGGAAGATACGAATAGCTTCCATCCTTGCCACGGGTGCAAACACTTCGTTATAATCAATACCCTCGACTTGGCGAAAACCTTGAACCACCAGTCGAGCTTTGTTCCTTATGATGACTCCTTGGTCATCCTTCTTACATTTTAGTACCCATTTGGTGCCAATGACTTTAGCACCTTTAGGTCTATCTACCAGTGTCCATACACCTAACTTCTTAAACTGCAGAAGTTCTTCTTGCATGGCACTCACCCACGCCTCATCATTTAGTGCTTCACTGACATATTTTGGCTCAACCTGCGAGACAAAACATCGATAAGCACCATCATGATGTAACCCTTCTCCATAACTGAGGCGTAATCAGCTGAGTATAGCTGATTTCGGGTTTGTACTCCTGATCGGACATCTCCAATAACATTGTCAAGGGGATGATAGACGTTTAGTCGTGATCCTGGAGTAGTCGGCACAGTCACCTCCGAACCAAGATTGTGAACATTTTGGTCTGCATCTGAGGAGGTTGGAGTTTGAGGTTCCGAAGTCGAGGGTGCATCACTTGTGGATGCTTGTGGACTTTCAGGAACTGGAACCTGTTCCTCCTGACCGTTCTGGTCATCTGCTTCAGTTTCATCTTCAGAGGAGGAGTCACTTTCATCGACTACCCCTTCTGACTGAGTAGACTCTCCCTGTGTGCTGGATGGAGTGTTTAGTATATCATACATCATCCTAGTAGCTAACTCATCATCCGAGGGAGAGAGAGAGATGTTGAAGGATTTGAAGAATCCATCATAATCGAAGAAGTATGCAGGTCCTTTGCCTGTAGGGGGTGTGGTATATCTCTGAACGTCGACATTACACCACACTTCTACAAGACCCGTTGAGTTATTGTAAACTCGCTTGTTCGGTATGTTGTATCCTAGAAAAATTCCTTCAACTGCCTTCTCGCTGAATTTTCCTTCTTGTGTCTTCTTCAGAAGTGTACACGGTGCGCCAAAAGGTTCAAGATACTCCAAATTCGGTTTGCGTCTTTGAAGTAGCTCATAACATGTCTTTCCGTGGCGCTTGACTATTAGGACTCTGTTCAGTGTATAGCAAGCATTTGCCACTGCCTCGTTCCAGAATTGGATAGGCAGTTTCGAGTCTGCCAGCATAGTCCGGGCTGTTTCTATCAAGCTCCTGTTCTTTCTCTCAGCAACTCCATTCATCTGAGGTGTGTAGGCAGAGGTGAATTGATGCAATTCCCTTTCCTTGCAGTATGCCTCCATCCCTTGATTCTTGAATTCTGTCCCGTTGTCTGAGCGTATTTGTCGAACTTTGAGCTTGTAGAGTGATTCCAGTGTGGTTACTAATTCTTTGAATGTCTCCAAAGTTTCTGATTTTGATTTCAGAAACATTACCCAAGTGAACCTTGAGTAGTCATCAGTGACCACATAACAGTACGCGTCGCCTGCGATGCTCCTTGTACTAACTGGACCGAACAGATCCATGTGAAGAAGCTCAAGAGGAAGTTCTATTGAATGAACTTTCTTTTCCTTATGAGACTTCTTTGTCTGTTTGCCCTTCTTGCAAGCTACACAAAAGTCAGGAAGTTGGAAGTTCTTGACATTCACTCCTCTAACTAAATCCTTCTGAATCAAATGATTCATCTTCCTTTGACTAATGTGTCCCATTCTCCGATGCCAGGAGATGGAATCCTTCTCAGTAGCTTTAGATAAGAAACACTGAACCTCATGATCCGTTGTGGCAGCTGTTGACAGATCCAAGACATAAAGGTCTTTATATCTTGAAGCAGTCATCAGAACTTGGTCTTCTGGGATCATATATTCTTTCTTCAGCACGTAACACTTCTGATTATCGAAGACGACTTTAAATCCTTTATCACAGATTTGGGACACAGAAAGTAAGTTTTCTGAAGTTGTTGAACGTAGTTCACTTTATCAAACTTAACTTTCTGATTTCCCACTTCTCCCTGAGCTGTGATATATCCTCCTTTGTTTCCTGCAAAGGAAACATGCCCTCCTTTTATTTGTTTGACGTTAGATAAAAGGGCGCTATTTCCTGTCATGTGCCTGGATGCTCCGCTGTCTATAATCCACGTGTTAGTGTCAGCACTATATCGAGCACCCTGCGCATACAAAGTGAAAGGATCAGTTTAGGTTAGGAACCCAAGCTTTGACTGTCTTGGTTTTCCCTGAGGCATCACTCATCATAAACTCCACCCATTGACCCTTAGAAGGTGAGGGTAGCTCAGGTTCTTTCTTGTTATCAGTATCAGACACGAGGGTGGATTTTTCTTTCCATAAGCCAGATTTGTGCAGTGCCTGTTTATGATAAACAGTCGTCTGGCTTACAGGTTGGACTTTAGGGTCACTAGCTCTTCTAGGTGGAGTTAGAGAACTCCGCTTAGAAGACCTAGGTCTAGAGTCCAGAATATCAATCTTCTTCCTTGGTGTCTGATAGAAATGACAGTCAGAAGCAATGTGTCCACATTCTCCACAGTTGTAGCATGACCTGCTATCAACTTTATGAGTAGACTTTCTTTGTGGAGAAGTGCGTGACACTCTAGTAACATCAATCACTTTAGTTTTTGACTCTTGGATGTTTGATGTTTTCTCTGGTATAACAAATTTTACTGATTTAACCTGTTTTCCTTTTTGGTTAGCTGGTTTTTGACTTGAAGCTGTGAAAAAGTAACATTTGAAGTCCTTTTAGGTTCTGATTTGACTCTATTTGACCCTGACTGTAAATTAACTTTTTCAAATTCATTTTCCAGGTTAACACATGGCAATTTACCTTTGCCTTTGAAGTGGCCTCCTTTTGTTTCTTACCAGATTCAGTAGATGAACATGAGGTGTCTGGATCAGTAACAAGAGGAGTGGTCACCACATGATCCTTGATGGGGTTATTATTTACTGGTCTAGACTTGGTGTTCATCAAGGTCTCAGGTGGTGGTGGAACCACTTTGTAGCCTAATCCCTCCCCCTTATTCCTTTCTCTTACTAAGTGTTGAACTATGTGTGAAGAACTAGTCCAACTATGCAGTTTCTGTTTTAATGAATTAACTTCGACTTCTAAAACTGCTCTTTGTTTCTTAGTGTCTTCTAGGGAGTTAAGATAGTACCTAATGTCGTTTGCTTGGTTAAAAGCCACTACTTCAGTTTCCCTAAGTTGTTTGGTCAATAGGTCTATCTTTTCTTTATAACACTGCTCATTTTGTTTTAGCACTCTATTTGCCTCAGTACACAGACGTAAATCTTTTACTAAGTTATCATTATGGTCTAATAACCTAGCAAATTTGTCATCTATGCTCTTCCTAAACGTGTCACAATCAGAACAAGCATGGTTATTAAAAAGTCGGTCAGTGGTACTTACCTGAGTTGGTCCAGAAGTATTAGCCATCAGTGCTGCATCAGATGATTCTGGTTCTGTCGACTCTGGCTTTTCAGTCTCTGAGGTGGAGACTTCCTCATTTGGCTTGTAGCTGACCTCGGCTGCAGTTGTTTCTTCACTATGTGACATTGCAATTTCAACTGCTATATCACCTTCACTCGCAGAATCATCGTCAATATCCTCGACACTGGCAATGTTAGATTCTCCTGGTGAGACAAACCTGAAACTCCAATCCTGTCCTTCATCATCATGAGCAGTTAGTGCTTTAGGGTCCTTGTTTGATGAAGTAGAATTAGAGGGTTGCTTGTCCTGGCGAGTAAATGATGAGAACGGGTTCCCATTCCCCGTCTTCTTTGGCTTGACACATTCTCGTTTGAAGTGCCCCTTCTCACCACAGTTAAAGCAGGTCACTTTACTCTTGTCGAAGCCAAAGGTGGTGTCCTTAGTAGCAACCAAGTTCTGTCCAGTCTTTTTCACAAACTTTTTCGCCCTTCGACAGCACTTGCTAAGGCCCACATTATATCCATTCTTTCGAGCTCCATCTCATCCACCTGCTCGTAGTCCTCATCTGCCAGATGGCAGTTTCCAATCTTTCCAGCAACGAGTCCATCATATGAATGAACCACTGCTGCTAGGAGATCCATATGCTCTCGTGCTACTTCCACGGTCACATTACCGAAGTTCTCGGTCTTCAGTTTAGTAGCGTTAGCTTCTGATCCAATATGATGGGTACATGATGACCCAGACGTGTCTGATCCAGAAGTAGAGGCATGTGAAGGACCTGACGAGCTAGACACAAAAGCAGTCTGGAGAGGTGCTCCAGATGCCTTTGCTTGAGGTGTGGCGTTGTATAAAGCTGGATTTTGTGTGTACGAAGACTTCTGAGCTCTATACTTCATCCTTAGTGCTTCTTCGCGCAACTTAAGAATGAAGTCATTTATATCCAGCTTTACAAGGATACCATTCTGTCTCAGGTTAGACACGAATGTAGCCCACTTATCCGGCAACCCGTCTGCGAAGTTGCTTACTTTTTCTTCCATGGTAGTAACCACTCCATGGGTATGCAATTCGCTCATCAAGTGGTAGAATCTATCTATGACGTCGTCCAAGCTTTCATTACCAATTGAAGAGAAGTTATCGAATTCCTTCTTTAACTCCTTTGCTTTGATTGCCTTCAATGATGCATTACCATCATATCTCTTCTCTAGCGCATCCCACAGTTTCTTGGATTGCTTGTTCTCGGAATACTGGTGGAATATGTCTTTGGGGATCGACTGAGTGATCAATGCATATACTCTTTTCTCTGCATTGTACTTTACTTTCTGCGCGTCGTCATCCCGCTTAATGTTAGTTTAACCCCATCAGCTCCCACCGGTGTACTATAACCTGTCTCAATGGCTTCCCACAGATTAGGATCTACTCCATTAAGGTAGATCTCAAAACGTTGTTTCCAGTGGGGAAACTCATCTAAAGTCAAGAGCTTTGGTGGTTTATTGTGATTCCCCACCTCACTCTCAAGCAGCAACAGATTCTGTATCCTTGAGTCTTTCCCAGCAGTAAAGGCTGACATCTGATCTTCCATGATGAATAAACTTATAATCTAATCAAACAAACTTTTACTGATGCGACTGAAGGATGCGACTGAGCTAATCGTGCGTATAAGCTCTGCGATTGGTTCAATCGTGCGAATGAACTGGGCGATTGGTTCAGTCGTGCGAATGAATCTGGTACGTATGAGCTATGCGAACGAATGGTTCAATCGGCCGAATGAAGGTGCGACTAGGTCCAATCGTGCGTATGAGTAGTACGAATGGAGTCCAGTCGTACGAATGAGTCAGTCGTGCGATTGAAGCCGCTGGTTTGCGAAAATTTCTAGGTTTGACGGTTTTCAGCCGTAAAAACTCGAAATTTTACAAGTTCTGATTGCCTGAGTCCGTAGAAACCAACGTCGATGAGCAGGGAACTTCCAAGATCACTTTTGATGCCAAAGATTGCGTTTTTAGTGTAAAAACACAAACTTTATGCAATCTTGATTGAATCAACACGTAATCAAGAGCCAATAGCTCTGATACCACTTGTTAGGACCTGGTATTCGACGAAATACCTAGAGATCACGTGTATACCGGATCAAATAGTGCGGAATCCTATTTGATTGGCGATCCAATCAGTGAGAACACACGAAGAATCAATCAAGGATTGAAACTAACGTTAGAAATCGATAAGGAATCGATCTAATGTGTTCTATGAACTTGGAGAACGATTTGGAAGGTTTCTGGACGGCTAGGGTTCGTATGGAATTGAACTTGAACGAATCTCCCTGTTTTTCACGAATTGAGTTGTATTTATAGGTTGGCACTCTTCAATCGTGCGACTGAACCATTAGTTTGGTTCAGTCGTGCGATTGAACCATGCGGTTGGTTCATTCGTGCGACTGAGTGTTCAGTCGTGCGATTGAGCCAATCTTATGTTACAGTCGTACGACTGATCCAGTCTCCTGGTTCAGTCGTGCGACTGAGTCAATCGTATGAGGTTCTTCATGCTTATGGTTCATTCGCATGAGCCATTCGCATGATAACTTCATTAAGTTAAGTTTGAATGTTTTAGTTAATTAATATAATATTATATGTAATCATTCAAGTAATCATAAACTCAATCAATTCATTTACGACTCATTAAAACTATTAAACATTATAACCAACAGACTATCAACATCAGTTCATTAATCATACCAAACAAGATCTATTACATCACATATCACGATCTAGGGACATACATGTATCAACAGTTGCAACAGATTTGTTTCTTACTTTGCCAGAAATGAAACAGTTACCTAGAAATTTGACATCCACCGAAGTTGACTTTTTGGTTAACTTACTTAACACCCCTGCATATCGCTATCAGAAAAAGCAACCAATTGTGCAAGAGTGTTCCAGTGAGAATACCATAAACCTACGATTGTGTACCTTGTAGATATCTAAGATCCGTTTGCTCAATCAAGTGAGACTCTTTAGGAGACCTGAAATCTAGCACAAACAAACGTTGCAAACTAATATCTGGTCTAGAAGCTGTAAGTACTCAAGGACCCAATCATACATCTGTAAAGTGTTTCATCACACTTTAAACCTTTCTGATTTGCATCCATGGTGGTGTTGCACATGGGAGTAGAACACGGCTTACAATTTTGTAAATAAATATATTCAAAAGATCTTTGTAATTTAGACTGATGATGAAAGTACCATGAGCCTTTTGTTTGATTTGCAATCGTAGAAAGAACTGTAATTCTCCTTGCACTCATTTCAAACTTCTTATGTATTAAATTGGTAAAGTCATCACACAACTGGGATCGAGGATCAAAATAATATCATCAACATAAATTTGAACAAGTAGCTTATGCTGATCCACCTTCTTATGAATAAAGTTTTATCTATGGAGCCTCTAGTGAAATTATTTTGAAGAAGAAAATTTGATAATGTCTCATACCAGGCTCTAGGAGCTTGTTTCAACCCATAAAACCTTATCAAGCTTGTATACCCAATCTGGATGTTTATTTCCTCAAAACCTGGTGGTTGACATACATAAACTTCTTCTTTTATTTTCCATATAAAAATGCACTTTTAACATCCATTTGAAGACTTTAAAATTGTGAATTGCAGCATAGGCTAAGAACAATCTAATTGCCTCCAGTCTGGCTACAGGGGCAAAGGTCTCATCATAATCAATACCTTCTTCTTATGAAAACCCCTGAACAACTAGTCTGGCCTTCTTCTTAACAATAAGTCCATTTTCATCTGTTTTGCTCCTAAACACCCATTTAGTGCCTATTACACACTTACCTGGGGGTAGAGGAACCAGTTCCCGCACTTGCTGTTTCTTGAACTGAAGTAGCTCAAGCTGCATGGCTTCCACCCACCCATTGTCTCTCAGAGCAACATGATAGTTCTTTGGCTCTTGCTGACTGATGAAGAGAGCATAGAAGCACAAGTTAGACAATTGACTTCTAGTTAAGACGCTAGCATTGATACCACCAATGATTTGAGACATGGGGTGATCCTTCAGTTCTTGGTGCACAATAAGATCAGTGCAAGTGTTTGTAGCCGGTTCAGCATCAGCAGATGTTGATTCAGATTCTTGAAACCAAGTATTAGATGGCAAACCAAACGATGTAGAGGAATCAGAAATCTCATCAGCATTTGTTGTGGATGGAGCTGCTGAAGGTACATGAACATCAAGTTTAGCAGACACAGGCAGTGGGTCACTGAACTTGAAAAGTTGAGTACTGATATCATCATCATCTTCAGTACCCCAGAGGTGGAAGACTTGCTGTAGAGATGATTTATCCACATGATCTGCAACAGCTGGAGTTTGATAACGAGCATATTGTAGTATGTCCAGATCAAACAACTCCACAGGTTTTTGTGGAATTTTATCCTTAGGAGATTCATTGAATTTCACATGCAAGGTTTCTTCAACTATCTTTGTTGTGCAGTTGAAGACTCTGTAAGCCTTGCAAGTGGATGAATAACCTACAAAACACCCCGCATCCACCTTAGGATCAATTTGTGTAGTTGACACTTTGTGTGAATAAAACAATGACATCCAAAGGCTCTGAAGAATGAAATCAAGGAGCCAAATGATGTAGAGCTTCATATGGAGTCTTCATCAACCTCTGATTTACTAACACTCTATTCTGCACATAGCAAGCTGTATTGATAGCTTCAGGCAAAAGGTCAAAGGCAAACAGAGTCAGCCAACATGGACCTTGCGGCTTTGATTAAAGTCCTGTTCTTTCTCTCCACTACTCCATTTTGTTCTGGAGTCCTTGGGATGCTAAACTGCCTTTTGATTCCTTTTGAAAGATAAAAATCATCAAGTGTATGATTTCTGAATTTAGTACCATTGTCACTCCTTATACACTTGACTGACAGAGAATACTGCTTCTCAACATACATCACAAAGTTTGTAATCTTCTGAGCAACCTCATCCTTTGAATGTAGAAAGAAAGTCCATACGAATCTGGAGTAATCATCCACAATTACCAGACAGTATTTCTTCTTTGCCATGCCCATCACTCTCACAGGACCAAATAAATCCATGTGCAGTAACTGCAAGCAGACAATGGACTTAGGTTCTTCAATGGGAGGGAATGAGACTTTGTGTTGTTTTCCTTTCAAACAAGCAGTGCAGGCTTCATCACAGTGGAACTCCTTTGTTGATAAACCTCTCACTAAACGATTTTGGATCAGTTGGTTCATGTTTCTGAGATTAACATGACCCAGCCTTCTATGCCATAGTTTAGATTCCTAAAGAGAGGCTTTGGAGAATAGGCATGGATGACCCTTCAAATCAATCTTCTTTGACAAATCCAAGGCATACACTCTTCCAATCCTGTTGGCCTTCAGGAGAGTATGTTCATCCATTACCTTGTCAATCAGCCTCAGAACTTGGGAAGACAGAATCCTGTAGTTCTGGCTTGTGAAAAGTGCAACATGCCCTTTATCACACATTTGACTGACACTCAGCAGATTGTACTTGAGCTTCTCCACATGGTTGACATCATCAAACCTGATTTGTCCATTAGACACATATGCTTTCCCAATGATGTAACCTCTATCATCATTTCCAAATGAAACAAATCCCTTCTTTCCTTGAGAGTAGTCATTAAGAAGAGAACTGCTCCCAGTCATATGCATAGATCCTCCACTGTCCACATACCAGATGCTCCTTTGGCATGTTGAAGAACCCTGAATGAAAGAAAACTAGTTAGATTTTGAGACCCAAACCTTTTTGGTTTTGGGTCTATTGTCATCAACAGATGCAACCATAACTTGATTCTTATGATTAACAGCTGAAGAAGGAGATAGTGCTGAAATGGATTCCTTGGATTTGGGCTTGGAATGCCTTTTTAGTGATTTGATCATAGGTGCATCTAATTGGTTAACTCTCCCTAACAAACGCTGAACCATCATAACAAGTTGTGTCTGATTTGTAGCCAAAGCTTTCAGCTCTTTTGACATATCAGTACTTGTGTTTGATGAGTTCCTGTGATCCACCATTTCCTCCTTAAAATTAACAGACTTAGTCTGATGTTTATCATGAGGAGTACCATCAGCTATTTTGTGATGAACCTTATCCTTCTTTTTGAATTTGGTTGAAGGCTTGGGTTTATCACAATCGAATGATTGCGGTACAAACTTGGTCTAAACTCAGTTTTCATTTCATCCATCTGGATTTGAATGAGCATATCTCTGTTGAGTTTGGAACCCTTTCTGTACCAACATTCATCAGAAAGATGATTGAATTTACCACATATTTCACATGGCTTATTCTTCATCTTGGATTGATCAACTGCTGATGAGGAAACGACTGAAGGTGTGCTCTTTAGCACTTTCCTCCTTTCAGTAATTTTGTTCAGTACTGAAGAATCAGTAACAACTGAAGAGTTGTTCTTCAGCTGTTTATTGTCAGCAGTTGTTAATCCATTTATTTCAGCTGATTTGAAATGCTTTTCAGTTGTTGTAACTTGCCCTTCAGTACTTAAGTTACTTTGAGGGACATCTGAAATACTCAACTTCATGTGCTTATCAGTAGTTAACCCATCAGCCACTTGACATGCTGAGGTATCAAACCTTATTTCATCTTGTGATTTTGGAAGATCACTTGTGAATGATGCACATGATAATGTGGTTTGGAGATTGCTTTCACTTTCAGATTTTACTATTGGTTTTGGAGTAAAATCTGTTGGAGGTGCAATATGGTTATAACCAATTCCAAACTTCACATTCGAAGCAGATTGCTTACTGAGCAGCATTTCAAATCCCTTGCAGGATGACACCCAGCGGCCACACTCAACTTGGGTAACTGCAAGTTTTTCTTTGAGTTCCTTATGGTTCTCAAGAATGACCTCTAGCTTAGTCTTTTCATCATTTAATTGGCATTTAAGCTTATAAATTACATCATCTTTGTCCTTAAGGACAGACTCGTATTCAGCTTTTCTTTTGGAAATAGTTTGCTCAAGCTCTAGATTTTGATTAATTACAGCTACATTTGCTTCTCTAATAGAGACGAATGCACCTATGCAAGATTCAGTACAAAGCTTGGCCTTAGCCTCAGAAGATACCTGGGTTACCTGTGAAGAAGATGCATTGGAGCAAGAACCCTCAGTAGATTCCAGGGCCATGAGAGCTAGATTCCCAAAAGGATGTTCACCACCATGTTGACCATCACCAGTATATAATTGCTCAGTACCAGAGAGATCATCTGGTAAACTGCTCCAGTCAACATTACCAGGGGTGAAAACGTTATGATGAGGTTGTGAATGAGATGGTAGAGGCTCAGGTAATGCTTGTGGTTGTTGTGCAGTAGGAAGTTGAACTGGATTTGGCTGAGGCATGTAATAGCAGGGATACGTATATGACATTGGACCCTGAGGGACAAAATATGCAGGTGAAACAGTTGTGAATGATGACCAGAACTAGCAGGTTGTTGCCCCCTGTTTTGTGGACTAGTGCTTGGAAAAGTCACAAAGGGTGCAGAGGAGTTAGATCCAAATGATCTACACTCTCTTGCAAAGTGTCAAAGCCTTTGGCATTTGTGACACCTCAACTTACTCTTGTCAAAACCAACTTTGGTTTTGCCAGAGAGTCCTGGAAATTTCCTGCTAGTCCTCTTGTAGAACTTCTGAGATCTGATATTAATCAAGGCCATTTGGCTCAGAATATCCATCTCTTCTAGATCATCATCAGCAATTCCTTTCAAATCATCCATGATAAAACATAAATTGTCACTATTACAGCCTGAGTGACTATCAACACCAACAAATGCATGATCTGAACTGTTGGAAGAGAAAACTATATGCTCATCATAATTACTTTCAGATGCAGCATATTCTAACTCATGACCAACCAAGGCAGTGTTCCCTGGTACAAAGTCATCAGTGAGCTTTCCTGATGATGCCAGTTTCCTTTTCTGCTCTATCTCTCTCTCAAATGTAAGCAGTTTCCCATGAAGTTGGGTGAGAGATAGTTTATCCAGATTTGCACTGGAGCGTAGGACAATAGTGTATGTGTCCCATCTCTCAGGTAGTGATCTAAGGAATCCGTTGTTCATCTAGCTATTGTATATTCATGTTTGACCATTTTTAGCTCAGAGATCAAACAGGAAAAACGCTCAAACTGTTGACTCAGTGTCTCACCCTTCCTATGAGAGAATGTTTCATATTGTTGGGCAAGGATTTCTGTGTTTGCTAAGACCTCATCAGTTCCACCGAATTGTTCCTTCGGTGCATTCCAGAGGTCATGAGCAGTTTCATGATGCATAAGCCCTGAATAGATTTCATTCGGCAGTGCCATGGCCAGAATTCCATGGGCTTTAGCATCAATCTCAAACAGTTTCCGATCTTCATCTGAGTATTGTTCCTTCTTCTTCGGAACCATTTGATTGGTTTCCGGATTGTTCACCATAGGCTTATGTGGACCATGTACCACTAATGTCCAACAACCTGAACTGTTAACAGACAGGTGATGAAGCATTCTTCGTTGCCATATGTTACACTCAGTCCTAACCAGCATCGGAGGCTTGGTTGAGGAACTGGTATTGTGAGGATCATTAGAAGGAGTCATCATCTCAGATTCAATCAAATTCCATTAAGCTAAACCAAATTTAGAACATAACACAACAGACCAAATTGAACCAAGAGAAAACAGAAAGCAATAAAATGAAAGTAGCAGAATTTCAATTTAACTATAACCAATTCTTGCAAATATGCCAATTCAATCAATTGCAGATATCGATTAGCAGTTTCAATGATCAATTGTTAGATCGATCAATGATTAACCTGCTCTGATACCAATTGTTAGGTTCAGTGATCTACGTTTGATTGATTAGGGAGTATTGCAGCGGAAATCAAACATTGAATTTAGACAATTCACAAGAATACAGTTGATATTCAAAGTAAGAACAAAAAATTATAGAAAGAATTCTGCAAATCAAAGATTTCATTCAATACGCACTTTCGTGGTGGCAAAATGTCACACTTACAATAGGTCAATCATCCCTTATATAGGAATGTCGTGGTGGAACATTCCTCATATAGGAGATGTGACGTCTGCTGAGGTCACTTAATAGTGACATCTAATAGAATTATTCAAACTACTGAGAGTTAACACAACTACTGAAGATGTCAAAACAGCTGACATCTTCTTACAAAAATACTAAGTGTTAACTATCACTACAACTACTGAAAAGAAACTACTGAAACTACAACGACTGAAGAACATGCTCTTCAGTCATTTTACAAATACTGAAACAAAAAGAAAACTACGGAAAGGAAACCATCACAACAACTGAAGAATGCTTCTTCAGCTGTTGTAACAAACTCTGAAGGCTTCAGTACTTGTACTTGAACTTCAGCTGTTGTCATCAGCTGATGTCTTCAGTCTTTGTACTTCAGCTGTTGATCTTCAGTACTTTGTTCTTCAGTTGTTGATCTTCAGACATTGGTCTTCAGCTGTTGAAGTCTTCAGTACTTTAGTCTTCAGCTGTTGAAGTCTTCAGACTTTGTCAAACAGCTGATCAAGTCTTCAGCAGTTGTTGTGATGTCTGTGGGACTTAGAGGTTTTTCTAATCAGGCTTATTGGTTCTTTTGGTCCAACAATGATCTGCTTTTAAAACATTGTTTTGTTTGGTTTTTGACATTCTTGCTTAGATGTTTAATCTGGTTTAACAAAATTAATTGTTTGAATATTTTTAACATCTTTTCCTTTTTGTTTCTCTGGACTTAAACATGAAGCACGAGGGTGGTTAACTTGTTTTGTCTTTTTGGGTTCAGAGTTACACTTAGTTGACCCATACTTAACTTTAACCTTTTCAAATTTTTCGTCCATATTAACACAGGGCATTTTACCTTGTGAGTTTGAAGTGGCCTCCTTTAGTTTAGCTCTTGATTCATTAGGTTTACATGTTGAATTGGATCACTTACTAGAGGAGAGGACACCACATGATCTTTGATGGGGTTGTTATTGATTGGTTTACTTTTAGCATTCATCAAGGTCTCATGTGGTGGTGGAACCATTTTATAACCCAAACCCTCCCTATTGTTGCGTTCTCTCATTAAGTGTTGGACAATGTGAGAAGAACTTGTCCAACTATGCTGTTTTTGCTTTAAGGAGTTTACTTCTACTTCCAAGACTGCTTTTTGTTTCTTAGTGTCTTCTAGGGAGTTTAGATCGAACTTAATGTCATTTTCCTGATTAGAAGCTACAACTTTTGTTTCCCTAAGTTGTTTGTTCAAAAGATCTATCTTTTTTTTATAGTTGTGCTAATTTTGTTTTAGAATTCTATTGGCTTCTGTGCACAGTTGCAAATTATTTACTAAGCTATCATTGTGATCTAATAACATAGAAAATTTTAAGTCAATGCTTTCCCTAAATTTATTACATTCCAAGCATGCATGACTCTCAAATAATTGTTTAGTCGTACTTACATGAGAGGGTGTGGATGAATCAGCCATCAAAGCGAAGTCTGACTTTTCTGGTTTTGGTGATTCTGATCATTTTGAACTTGTCCCTTCTTCAAGCAGGTGATCAAGCACAGTTGCAGTTTCTTCAATATTTGACATCGCGAGTTCTACTACAATATCACCTTCACTTGCTGAGTTGTCATCTAAGTCCTCAACACTAGCAATATTGGATTCTCCTCGAGACACAAACCGAAAGCTCCAATCTTGTCCTTCGTCATCATGAGTCGTCAAGGTTTTAGCATCCTTACTTGACAAGGTAGGACTACTTGTGGGTTTATCCGGAAGATTGAAGGATGAGAAAGGATTCCCATTTCCTGTCTTTTTGGGCTTCACACACTCACGTTTGAAGTGCCCCTTTTCCCCAAAGTTGAAGCAGGTAACCTTGGACTTGTCGAAACCGAAAGTTGTGTCCTTAGTAGCAACCAAGTTCTGTCCTGTTTTCTTCACAAACTTCTTAGCTCTCCGGACAACACTTGCTAAAGCCCACATTATGTCCATCCATTCCAGCTTTGTCTCAGCTACCTACTCATAGTCCTCATCTGCCAGATGGCAGTTCCCAATTTTCCTAGCAACTAGCCCATCATAGGAGTGGACTATCGCTGCTAAGAGGTCCATGTGCTCCTTTGCTACCTCAATAGTCACAATCCCAAAATTCTCGGTTTTCAGTTTTGTAGCATTTGCTTCAGGTGCTATGTATTAGGTACCAGACGACCCTGACATGTCAGATCTCGAAGAAGAGGCTTGATGTGGACCAACTAAACTCAACAAAAAAGTCATTTGTAGTGGAGCTCCAGACGTTTTGGCTTATGGAATTGAGTTGTACAGAGCTGGATTCTGATCATAAGTAGACTTTTGTGCCCTGTACTTCATCCTCAATTCCTCCTCTCTCAGCTTCAGAATGAAGTCATTGATATCTAACTTCGCTAACATATCATTCTGTCTAAGGTTCGAGACAAATGAAACCCACTTTTCAAGCAACCCATCTGCAAAGATTGAGAATTTGTCTTCCATAGATGTGATGACTCCATGAGTGTGCAGCTCACTCAATAAGTGATAGAACCTATCAATAACATCGTCCAAGCACTCTTATCCCATTGACGAGAAGTTGTCAAACTCCTTCTTTAACGCTTTAGCCCTTAGAGCTTTTAATGATGCATTTCCGTCATATCTCTTTTCCAATGCATCCTACAGTGTTGGACCAAAAGAACCAATGAGCCAAGATCAGAAAACCTCTAAGTCCCACATGGTATCACAACAACTGCTGAAAGCTTCATCAGCAGTTTGACAAGTACTGAAGACTTCAACAGCTGAAGATCAAGTGCTGAAGACTTCAACGGCTGAAGAACTAAAGTGCTGAAGTACAATAGCTGAAGAACACAAGTACTGAAGCTGAATAGCTGAAGAACACAAGTACTGAAGCTGAACAGCTGAAGAACACAAGTGCTGAAGCTGAAGTTCAAAGTACTGAAGTACAACAGCTGAAGAGTTTACATGTACTGAAGATCAACAACTGATGTACAAAGTCTGAAGACAAAGACTGAAGACATCAGCTGATGATATCTACTGAAGTCATCAGCTGATGAAACATCTGAAGTTCAAGTCTGAAGACCAGTACTAAAGTTTCAGTAGTTTGTCATAACAGCTGAAGAATACTTCTTCAGTAGTTGTGATATCAGTAGTTTTATATTTTTAGTTTCAGTAGTTTTGTTAAACGACTGAAGAGCTTGTTCTTCAGTCGTTGTAGTTTCAGTAGTTTTATGTTTTTCAGTAGTTATAACAACTGATAACACTTAGCATTTTTGTAAGGAGATGTCAGCTGTTTTGACATATTCAGTAGTTGTGTTTCAGTTGTAATAAATCTGTTAGATGTCACTATCAAGTGGCATCAGCAGACGTCACATCTCTTATATAAGAGGTGTCGACCTAATTGTAATTGTGACATTCTGTTACCACGAAAGCGAATATTGAATGAAATATATTTGCAGAATTCTCTCTCTATAACCGTCTTTGTTCTTCATTGAATATCGTTTCGCTCTTGTGAATCGACTAATTTATTGTTTGAATTCCGCTGCTATACTCTCAAATCAATCGAACATAGATCACTGATCCTAACAAGTGGTATCAGAGCTGGTTAATCATTGATCGATCTAACAATTGATCATTGAAACTGCTAATTGATATCTGTGTTTGATTGAATTAGCGTATTCGCAAGAGCTGGTTATAGATTATTGAATTTCTGTCGCTTTCATTCATTTATTTTGAGATCTTCTGGTTCAATTGGTTGTTGTGTTTTGTTCTAAATTTGGTTTAGCTTAATCGAATTTGATTGAATCTGAGATGACGACTCTTCTAATGATCCTCACAATACCGGTTCCTCAACCAGCCTCCGATGCTGGTTAGGACCGAGTATAACATATGGCAACGAAGAATGCTTCATCACCTATTTGTTAACAGTTCAGGTTGTTGGACATCTGTGGTACATGGACCAGATAAGCCTATGGTGAACAATCCGGAAACCAATCAAATGGCTCCGAAGAAGAAGGAACAATACTCTGATGAAGATCGGAAACTATTTGAGATTGATGCTAAAGCCCATGGAATTCTGGCCATGGCACTGCCTAATGAAATCTATTCTGGGCTTATGCATCATGAAACTGCTCATGATCTCTGGAATGCCCTGAAGGAACAATTCGGTGGCACAAATGAGGTCTTAGCAAACAATAGAGAAATTCTTGCCCAACATTATGAGACATTCTCTCATAGAAAGGGTGAGACACTGACTCAACAGTTTGAGCGTTTCTCCTGCTTGATATCTGAGCTGAAAATGGTGAAACAGGAATACACCAATAGCCAGATGAACAACAGATTCCTCAGATCACTGCCTGAGAGATGGGACACATACACTATTGTCCTACGCTCCAGTGCAAATCTGAATAGCCTATCTCTCACCCAACTTCATGGGAAACTGCTTACATTTGAAAGAGAGATAGAGCAGAAAAGGAAACTGTCATCTTCAAGAAAGCTCACTGATGACTTTGTACCAGGCAATACTGCCTTGGTTGGTCATGAGTCAGAATATGCTTCATCTGAAATCAATTATGATGAGCGTATAGATTTCTCTTCAAACAGTTCTGATCATGCATTTGTTGGTATTGAGAGTCATTCTGGCAGTAATAGTGACAATTTATGCTTTATTATGGATGATCTGAAAGGAATTGCTGATGATGATCTAGAAGAGATGGATATTCTGAGCCAAATGGCATTGATTAATATCAGATCTCAGAAGTTCTATAAGAGAACTGGCAGGAAATTTCCTGGACTCTCTGGCAAAACCAAAGTTGGTTTTGACAAGAGTAAGTTGAGGTGTCACAAATGCGAAAGGCTAGGACAGTTTGCAAGAGAGTGTAGATCAACTGGATCTAACTCTTCTGCACCCTTTGTGACTTTTCCTAGTACTAGTCCACAAAACAGAGGGCAACATCCTGCTGGTTCTGGTCATCATTCACATCCTAGATCTCCTGCATACTTTTTTCCCCAAGGTCAAATATCATATCCTTATCCCTGCTATTATATGCCTCAACCAAATCCTGTTCAAACTCCAATTGCTCAACAACCATAAGCATTGCCTGAACCACAACCTTCCCCATCTCATCAACAAACTCAACCTCAACAACACAGCTTTTTCACCCTAGGAGTTGTTGACTGGAGCAGTTTACCAGATGACTTGTCTGGTCAGAACAACTGTTCTCAGGTGCTGGTCACCATGGTGGTGACAGTCCTTTTGGAAATCTAGCTCTTATGGCTTGGATTCTGCTGATACTTCATCCACTAATGCCTCTACATCAAAGGTATCACAGGTATCCTCTGAGGCAAAAGCCAAGTATGTTCTGAAACATGCATAGCAGCATTTGCATCTATTAGAGAAGCAAATGTAGCTTTAATCAATAAGAACATTGAGCTAGAACAAATAATTCCAAAAGCAAAGCTGAGTTTGAGTCTGTGCTTAATGATAAAAATGATGAGATTTACAAACTGAAATGCCAAATAACTGATGATAAGGCTAGGGAAGAGATACTTCTAGAGAAGTATAAAGATCTCAAAGAAACCCTTGCAGTTACCCAGGTAGAGTGTGATAGATGGGTACAATCATGCAAAGGTTTTGAAATGCTTCTTAGTAAGCAATCTGCTTCCAATGTGAAGTTTGGCATTGGCTAGAATCACACTGCTCCACCTACAGATTTTACTCCAAGAGCAGAGGTAGAATTTGATGGTGAGAGTAATAACCAATCCATCTCATCATGTGATCTACTTTCTGATACAGCACAATCAGAAGTGGAAGTCAGCATCAAGCCCTCTCAGAACCTATTAGCTGATGTTGATGGTTCAAATGCTGACACTCACATGATCAATGAGTTGATCAACTCAGGAGTTAATTCTGAAAGTCCTGAAAGGACTAGAGAGCAGGATTTAACACCTGAAGTTCAAACTCCAACTACTATCAGTAATGAAAAGAAGAAAACTGTCAGTAGAAAGAGTTTGAAGGCTACTAAAGAGGAAGTCAAGAAAGCAAACAATGCTTCCAAAGCACTGAAGAGCAAGTCTCCAGTTGCTTCACCCTCTTTAGTTGATGATCAACCTAAGATGAAGAAGAACCATGTGAAGTATGTGGTTTGTTCAATCATCTTACAGATGATTGCTCGTACAAAAGAGGTTCCAAACTCAAACAAAAAGAAGAAATTAAATAGAAAATGGTAAAAATGAAAACTGAGTTTGAGACCACATTTGTATGAGCAACATCAAATCCTGTAACCCTTAAGTCCTCAAAGAAATCCAAAAAGGAAGGGGTTAAACAGGTGACAGCTGAGAGTGCTCAGAAGAAGAAGGTGCAACATATGAACTTATCAAACTCCACTGGCAATGTGTCTGATGAGCTGAAAGCTTTATCACAAAATCAGACACAGCTGGTTATGATGGTTCAACATCTGTTGGGTAGAGTTAACCAATTAGATGCTCCTATGTTGAAACCACAGAAAAGGAGATCCAAGCCAAAGGATTCCTCTTCTTCACCATCTTCTTCCTCTCAAGCTGTTGTTACTAATAAACCTGTTAGTTTACCATCTGTTGATGAGACCAGGCCCAAAACCAAAAAGGTTTGGGTCTCTAAAACTAACTGATTGTTTATTATTGGAGGGTTCTCTAACATGCCAAAGTAGCATCTGGTATGTAGACAGTGGGGGATCTATGCACATGACTGGGAACAGTTCTCTTCTTCATGACTACTCTCAAGGAAAGAAGGGCTTTGTTTCTATTGGCAATGATGCTAGGGTTACATCATTGGAAATGGCTTTGTCTCCAATAGAGAAATCAAGTTTGATGATGTTAATCATGTGGAAAATCACAAGTACAATCTCTTGAGTGTCAGTCAAATGTGTGGTAAAGGCCATGTTGCTATTTTCACCAGTCAGAACTGTAGGATTCTGTCATCCAAAGTTCTGCATTTGATTGATAAGGTGTTGGATGATCACACTCTCCTGAGAGCCAACAGGACATGAAGAGTGTATGCCTTAGATCTTTCCAAGAAAATAGATCTAAGAGGCAATCCTTGCCTATTTTCCAAAGCCTATTCTCAAGAATCTAAACTGTGGCACAGAAGGCTGGGTCATGTTAATTTCAAAAACATGAATCAGCTTATCCACAATAGTTTAGTCAGAGGCTTACCAATAAAAGAGTTCCACTGTGATGAAACCTGCACTGCTTGTTTAAAAGGAAAACAGCACAAAGTCTCATTCCCTCCTATTGAAGAGCCTAAGTCCACTGCTGCTTGTAATTACTGCATATGGATCTATTTGGTCCTGTGACAGTAATGAGCATGGCAAAGAAGAAATACTGTCTGGTAATTGTGGATGATTACTCCAGATTTGTATGGACTTTCTTTCTACATTCAAAGGATGAGGTTGCTCAGAAGATTATTCACTTTGTGTTGTATATTGAGAAGCAGTATTCCTTTCCAGTCAAGTGTATTAGGAGTGACAATGGAACTGAATTCAGAAATCATACACTTGATGACTTCTATCTTTCAAAGGGAATCAAAAGGCAGTTTAGCATCCCAAGGACTCCAGAACAAAATGGAGTAGTGGAGAGAAAGAACAGGACCCTCATTGAAGCTGCAAGGTCCATGCTGGCTGACTCTGGTTTGCCACTGACCTTTTGGGCTGAAGCTGTTAACACAGCTTGCTATGTGCAAAATAGAGCTTTAGTAAATCAGAGGTTGATGAAGACTCCATATGAAGTTCTCCATCACTTGGCTCCTCTAATTTCATTTTTAGAGCATTTGGGTGTCCCTGTTTTATTCTCAACACAAAGGATCAACTCCATAAATTTGATCCTAAGGTGGATGCAGGGTATTTTGTTGGTTATTCATCTACTTGCAAGGCATACAGAGTCTTCAACTGCAGAACAATGATAGTTGAAGAGACTTTGCATGTGAAGTTTAATGAATCACCTTTGGACAAGATTCCACAAAACCCTGTGGAGTTGTTTGATTTGGACATACTGCAATATGTTCCTTGTCAACCTCCAGCTGTTGCAGATCCTGTGGATAAATCATCTTCTGCAGCATGTCTTCCACCTGGTGGTATTGATGATGATGATGATGATAATATCAATACTCACCTATTCAAGTTTAGTGACCAACTGCCTGTGTCTGCTAAATTTGATGTTCCTGTAGCTTCAGCAGTTCCATCCACAACAAATGCTGATGAGATCTCTGTTTCCTCTACATCTTTTGAGTTACCATCTAATTCTTGGTTTCAAGAGTCTACATCAACATCTGCTGCTGCTGAAGGTTCTACAAACACTTGCACAGATCTCATTGTTTATCAAGAACTGAAGGATAACCCAATGTCTCAGATTATTGGTGATATCAATGCTGGTGTTTCAACAAGAAGTCAATTGTCTAACTTCTGCTTCTATGCTCTCTTCATTAGTCAGCTAGAGCCAAAGAACAACCATGTTGCTTTGAGAGACAATGGATGGGTTGAAGCTATGCAGCTTGAGCTACTTCAGTTCAAGAAACAGCAAGTGTGGGAACTGGTTCCTCTTCCCCCACGTAAGTGTGCAATAGGCACTAAATGGGTGTTTAGGAACAAAACTGATGAAAATGGGCTTATTGTTAAGAACAAGGCTAGACTGGTTCTACAGGGGTTTTCACAAGAAGAAGGTATTGACTATGATGAAACCTTTTCCCCTGTAGCCAGACTAGAGGCAATCAGATTGTTTTTAGCCTATGCTGCATTCCACAATCTTAAAGTTTTCCAAATGGATGTCAAAAGTGCATTTTTATATGGTAAAATAAAGGAAGAAGTTTATGTGTGTCAACCACCAGGCTTTGAGAATAATAAACATCCTGAATGGGTGTATAAACTTGATAAGGCTCTTTATGGGTTGAAACAAGCTCCTAGAGCCTAGTATGAGACACTCTCTACTTTTCTTCATAAGAATAATTTCACTAGAGGATGCATTGATAAAACTTTGTTTATTAAGAAGGTGGATCCGCATAAGCTACTTGTTCAGATTTATGTTGATGATATTATTTTTGCATCCTCTGATCCCCAGTTGTGTGATGATTTTACCACATTAATGAAAAAGAGGTTTGAAATGAGTGCAATGGGAGAATTATAGTTCTTTCTAGGCTTGCAAATCAAACAAAAGGCTGATGGAACCTTTATTCATCAGTCAAAATATACAAAAGATCTTTTGAATAAGTTTGATTTACAAAACTGTAAGCCCTGTTTACTCCCATGTGCAACACCACACAACTGGATGGTGATCAGAAAGGTAAAGCTGTTGATGAAACGTTATAGATGTATGATTGGGTCCTTGATGTATTAACAGCTTCTAGACCAGATATTATGTTTGCTACATGTGTTTGTGCTAGATTTCGGCTGCTCCTAAAGAGTCTCATTGATTGCAGTCAAGAGAATCTTTAGATATTTTCAAGGTACACAATCTCTGGGTTTATGGTACTCCACTGGACACTCTTGCAAATTAGTTGCTTTTTCAGATAGTGACTATGCAGGGTGCAAGTTAACTAGGAAGTCAACTTTGGAGGTTGTCAATTCCTAGGCAACTGTTTGATTTCTTGGCAGAGTAAGAAACAAACATCTGTTGCTACATCAACTGCTGAGGCCAAGTACATTGCTGCTACAAGTTGTACTTCTCAGGTACTCTGGCTTCAGAACCAACTTCTGGATTATGGCATTACAGAGACTAAGACTCCATTATTAATGGATAGTGCTTCAGCTCTGTGTATTGTCAAAAATCCAGTCCAGCACTCTAGGACCAAACATATAGAGATCAGACATCATTTTATTCGGGATTGCTTTGAAAAAGGTCTGATTGATCCTAAGTTTGTGCCTAGTGCTGATGAGCTTGCAGATATTTTACTAAGCCTTTGGATAGTTCTACTTTCCAAAACCTTGTGTTAAGTCTTGGTATGCTGCAGCTAGAATAAGTGCCAACTACTGATGATTTCAGTAATAATTACTAGTGATCATTGGTACCCATGTCACATATAAGTACTGATGAGTCCTTTCACCTTCAGTAGTTTTTATAACTACTAATGGCTAAATGCCTCACAAGTACTGAAGTACTTTATCTGTTCCAAACTACTGATGTAGTTACAACTACTGATATAGTTACAACTACTGAAATCAGTACAAACAGATAAGTACTGACGTCCTATGAAACACCTGAAAAGCAGATGCAAAGTCTGATGAGTAAGTGTTGAGGACAGTATGAAACAGCTGAAAGGCTATGAATTGACAAAAACTACTGAAGATAACTTTCTCTTCAGTTTTTCAACAACTGCTGTTTCATTCTAAACAACTGAAGCAAAACCATGTCTTGAGTAGTTTTAAAACTACTGATGACTAATACCAAGTCTTCAGCTGTTTACAACAACTGATGACAAACCACTGTCTTCAGTAGTTTCACAACTACTGATGACAAACACCAAGTCCTCAGTTGTTTCATCATCTGAAGTCAAAACCACGGCTTTTAGTAGTTTTCTAACTACTGATGCCTAACACCACGACTTCAGCTGTTTCAACGTCTGAAAGGGTAATACCATGTCAACAGTCGTTAAAACTACTGATGACTAACACCAAATCCTTCAGTCGTTTTCTAACCCGTATCCTATAAATATCCCTGACCTAATCCTTCAAAGCTTCATCTTCTTCAAACCTAACGTTCCTCTCCAAAACTTCTCTCTTCTAAATGGCGTCCATGCAAATCAAACCGCGACACAACTATGTAGCTTACCTTACTAAATCGCCAGTTTGGGCTAAGTTCGATACTGCTATCGATCTTATGGTCCAGTCACAATACAAAACGGCATTTCTTCTCAATCCCATCCTCCATGCCGAATCCCTCAAACAGTTTTGGATGAACGTCACCATCACCACTGCGGAGAACACCACAACATCTCTCTGGTCGGTCGTCAACAACAAAGAAGTGGTCATCACTCCCGAAATACTTCGCCAAACTCTACATCTGGATGATGCCATTCTCCTGCTGGATATCCCAAGGGCACAACTGATCTATCCTTTGCCCATCATGGATATCAGGGCAACCTTAGTGCCTCCACTATAATGAAGAAACATTTTCATGATGCTGAACGCCTAATTTTTCACATGGTAAATGTCTGTTTGGCTCCTAAGACTTCGTCTTGGGATCAAATGTCTACGAAGTGGCAGCAGGTAATGTATTCTATTCTTGAGCAACAGCCTTTAAATTTTTGAGAAATAATATTTTCAGAGCTCAAGGATATGGCTCAAAAACTAACTGCTAACCGTTGGATATTATATCCGCGGTTCATAATGGCCATAATTACAAACCAGCTTCACGTTGAGGGACTTGTTGGCCTGGGAGTCCCTGCTACGGCTATTTTGCCTGAAGTATACTCCCGGCACAACTCTGACCACACACTCAAATTGGCTGCCAAGCGGCGAAAACCCACGCAGCTGGAACCCACAGCCACCACCTCCAAATCAAAAGTCCCCACCAAACCCACCAAAAAGAAACCCAAAATGGCTACTCAGGGAATGAGTCCCCTGAGGATGCCCCTGCAACACAAACGCAGGAGATATCCACTGGTCATAACCCCCTAGTGGATATAAGGACTCTTCCAGCCATAGCCGCTCAGGATTCCTCTCAACAGGAGCCTGCAGCAACCACAAAAGGGTACCCACACATCTGGGATCTTCCTCACTTGAGGGGATTGCCATTGAAGAGCACCATCCTCCCCAGGTGCACACTGCTTCTATCCCTTCACCCCATGCAACCGCCCCCCAAAGCCCAACATTGCTTGTTGCACAAGTGCTAACTCAATTGTACTCCTCACCCCCTCCCCAATACCAATTCCTACTGGGCACACCTCTACCATTGAGGGGGAGGACCAAAGTGCAATTGAGAACCCACAGCATAGGGGTTTACCACTTCTATCTCCTGGTGTAGATAGGGAGATTAGAATATCTAGTGAGGCTGCCACCTCTTCTGCATCAGCACATGATCAGAATGAGGCTGGTACATTGCTAAGACCTCACTAGAGGCAACAGTTGATGATGGACATAGTCTTGAGGCTGGAAGTCCCCAGTACCAAGACAAAGGGGCACATGCTACAACTGGTCTACACCCAGTGCATGTACATCCTGCTCCAAGCAGGAGGTCAGGTGATTCAGCTTCTGCTGATGATGACCTGGGCTTTTTCTATGATGTTCTTGCCCAGAACACAATCCTTGAGGAGGAAGTCAGTAGGCTGCAAAACCTACTTGATCAACTCTCTCAAGGAGAAAGACCATCTGCCTCCACCAACCCACAGATGGCACCTTCAGTTGAAGGTTCCCCAAACACTGAGCCACTTCCAACAACTCACCCACCTGCCTCTGCTTCTGGCACTATTTCTCAGGAATAGAACCCTCCTGAGCAAATAGTTGCTGTCCTTCAAAATTCCCTCCCTCTCATCACACCCATAATCACTAACATTGTGACTAAAGCCATTGATGAGAGGATTTCCTCAACTTGACAACCATTGATTGATGCTGCTGTGCAAAAGACACTTTCTGCGGTACAAACCCCTACCACTAATGCATCCAAAAAGGGGGAGAGTACTGGATTGAAAGAAAAGAAGAGGAAAAGAATAGAGGATGAGAAGGCCCAAGAGCAAGCCCAGGAGTTGGAAAAAGAGAAGCAACAACTGATCACCTATATACGAAACAAAAGTGCTGATGATCAACCTACTGCTGAAGAAAAATCCTTGGAAGAGCTGGTAAAAGATGTTGATGATACACACAGCCGATCCATGGATAAAATCATTGAGCAACTCTTCAGGCAAGGTTTTGATACAGCCACATTAGATAGTGAAATCAGGAAGTTGGAAGTGGAGGAGATTCAAACCCGATGGGCTGGGTATGATGCACTTGAAAAGGAGAGATTGAGATCATGATCCATTTCATTGCCAAATACTTAGGAAGATCTTATGGAGATTCGTGCGTGGACCAGAGACAGTATTCTGGCTATAGCCACCAGAATCTGTCTGTCTGAGCAATTCCACAAGGGGATTATCATTGAAGCCCTTGATAAGGCTGGGGCTGGAAAAAGGTTTGAAATGGCATGACTTACAAAGGCTAAACTCACAACAAAGATGCTGGAACAACCTTCCCTTCCACCCACTCCAAAACAGCCTACCCCTCAAATCTCCAAACCAATCTCAAAGCCCAAATCCAAAAAACCACAATCACAACCCACAAAACCAACTCCCTTACCATCTAAACCAATAGCTGATGATGCACCTAAGAAGAAGAAGAGAAGGGTGTTGAGGCTAGAAGAAGAGAAGAGGATGATGTGGAAGAAGATAGGATGCCTCTGTCTGCAGTCCTAACATTGGCGAAAGCCAAACCTATGCCCATCACTCCCACCTCACAGATGGATGTTGTGAGAGTAAATATTGAAAAGAGGAGCAGCAAAAGCTTCATGATGATGAAATGCTGAAAAGCATTGACAAAACCTATGCTGCTTCGTCATCAATTATCAGCATGAAGAAAGAAGCTCTGAGATTGTACACTCTCGCCAACACATTTCAATATCAGAAGGAAAGGGTGAGAGTATGGCCTGATCCAGGGTGGCTCACAGGATTGTAAAGAAAGACATTCCTTCGAGATACAAGGGTCAAGTCAAGGAGGATCGTAGATGAAGAGATCACAGTGGCCTTGTAGTATCACCCTGGGAGATTGTCGGAGATTTCAAGAAGGCCTACGAGACTAAACAACCACCCCAGAAGATGCTAGAGAACAGAATTATTAAAAAGGGTTAGTCTACAAGAGGCTTGAGAACTTCAAACAAAATGAGCTCAGTCTGTTACTCGAAGGGAATCATCCTGATGAGTTTGCATACAGACAAATTACAATAGTTGAGCTCAAAAATGGCAAACAGGCCAAGTACATCTCGGAGCTGTATGGGCGAGAAGGATTGTTTGATGGTGAAGCCGAGAACCTGACCATGGAAGAACAAATCATGTTTCTCAGAGCCTACACCAGAGAGTCCTACAGGCTCATACACGGGAAGTAGATCTCATGAATAGGATAACAACTCTGTGTCTGGTTCCCCAAAACAGAGTTCCCATTCATATCTTGCCAAAAAAATATCTGAGACTTCTTCCCAGGCCGGAGCTTATATGGGTCATTTTCTCTACTGATCAAGAAGGAAAAAGACCAACCTTTTGCCAACAATAAGTGGGATAATAAATAAATTAGAGGTTTTGGCTGCATTGGTTCAGGAGAAGTTTGTTGGACCAAAAGAACCAATGAGCCAAGATCAGAAAACCTCTAAGTCCCACATGGTATCACAACAACTGTTGAAAGCTTCATCAGCAGTTTGACAAGTACTGAAGACTTCAACAGCTGAAGATCAAGTGCTGAAGACTTCAACAGCTGAAGAACTAAAGTGCTGAAGTACAACAGCTGAAGAACACAAGTACTGAAGCTGAACAGCTGAAGAACACAAGTACTGAAGCTGAACAGCTGAAGAACACAAATGCTGAAGCTGAAGTTCAAAGTACTGAAGTACAACAGCTGAAGAGTTTACAAGTACTGAAGATCAACAACTGATGTACAAAGTCTGAAGACAAAGACTGAAGACATCAGCTGATGATATCTACTGAAGTCATCAGCTGATGAAACATCTGAAGTTCAAGTCTGAAGACCAAGTACTGAAGTTTAAGTAGTTTGTCACAACAGCTGAAGAATACTTCTTCAGTAGTTGTGATATCAGTAGTTTTATATTTTTAGTTTCAGTAGTTTTGTTAAACGACTGAAGAGCTTGTTCTTCAGTCGTTGTAGTTCAGTAGTTTTATGTTTTTCAGTAGTTATAACAACTGATAACACTTAGCATTTTTGTAAGGAGATGTCAGCTGTTTTGA
Organism: Flaveria trinervia; assembly: GCA_025506515.1. Taxonomy (NCBI): domain Eukaryota; kingdom Viridiplantae; phylum Streptophyta; class Magnoliopsida; order Asterales; family Asteraceae; genus Flaveria; species Flaveria trinervia. Next base: position 97,687,186 of record CM046444.1, read on the forward strand.
CATCTTCAGTAGTTGTGTTTCAGTTGTAATAAATCTGTTAGATGTCACTATCAAGTGACATCAGCAGACGTCACATCTCTTATATAAGAGGTGTCGACCTAATTGTAATTGTGACATTCGTTACCACGAAAGCGAATATTGAATGAAATATATTTGCAGAATTCTCTCTCTATAACCGTCTTTGTTCTTCATTGAATATTGTCGTTCGTTCTTGTGAATCGACTAATTCATTGTTTGAATTCCGCTGCTATACTCTCAAATCAATCGAACATAGATCACTCATCCTAACATACAGCTTCTTTGCTTGGTTGTTCTCAGAAAATTGATGGAAAATGTCCTTAGGAATTGACTGAGTGAGTAATGAATAAACTTCCTTCTTTGCATTGTACTTAACCTTTTGTCCATCAGTCATGCCCCCTAATGTAAGTTTGACTCCATCTGCTCCTATAGGCATGCTATACCCCGTCTCTATCGACTCCCACAGATTTGGATCTACGCCATTCAAGTAAATCTCAAATCTTTTCTTCCACAGGGGGTAATCATATAACATGATTAGCTTAGGTGGTTTGTTATGATTCCCCACTTCATTTTCTAGAAGCAATAGATTCTGGATCCTTGAATCCCTACCTGCGGTGAACGCTGAATACTTATCCTGCATTACTATCAATTTAAACTTTAGAACAAACTGTTTTAGTTTTGCGAATGAAGGTGTGCGATTGGGCTAATCGTGCGATTGAACAATACGGATGGCTCAAACGTGCGAATGAACCAATGCGAATGAATCAATCATGCGAATGGACAGGTGTGAATGAACAATGCGACTAAACAGTTCAGTTGTACGAATGGGAGTACGAATTCGTCCAATCGTGTGTATGAGGGATGCAAATGTATTCAGCCATGTGATGAGTCTATCGTTTGACTGCAGCTACTAGATTTTGAGAATTTGAAGGTTTAAGGTATTCTGGACGTAAAAACACAAATTTCTCAGTAACCCTAATTGTCGTATGCCGGAAAAAGTTAAATTTATGAACCGGAGCGTCTAAAACACCGTTTGACATAAAAAGATTGCGTTTTTAGTGGAAAAATACAATTTTTATATAAAAAACGATTAAATTACATGTTAATCAAGAGCCAAAGCTCTGATACCACTTGTTAGGATCGTGTATTGGATGAAATACTAACTGATAAACATGTATACCGAATCAAATAGTGCGGAATCCTATTTGATTGGGGATCCAATCAGTGAGAACGCACATAGAAAAAATTGTAGTTTGAATCTAAACATTAAGAATGATTGGTAATCGATCTAATGCGATCTATGAACTTGGAACAAGTTCTTAGAAGTCTTTCGACGGTTAGGGTACGATTTAGTACATAGGTATTCGAAGTGTTACATTTTTCAACAAATTAAGTGGTATTTATAGGTTGGGGTTTCTCATTTGTGCGACTGAATGTGATTGAGTCATGCGGTTGATCCATTCGTACGACTGAGTGCTCAGTCGTGCGACTGAGTAAATCTCATGTTACAATAGTGCGACTAATCCAGTCTCCTGGTTCAGTCGTGCGACTGGTTCATTAGCATGAAGTTGTTCATGCGTATGGTCCATTAGCATGGACCATTCGCATGAGAACTTCATACAATTGAGTTTGAATAAGTTTCTTAATTATTACTTTACTAAGATTCATTCAAACAACCACCAACCTATATAATTAGTTCAATATGCGTTAGTGAATAATAAACATTCAAACATAAGCTGAAACATTCAACATTTAGATCGTCAATCATATATATGTTTCATTCAATTCTCATATTTCATTTACATCAAGGACATGACAGACATATTACATTAAGATCATAACTAGGTACATGTGCATCTACAATTATTGTAAACCCAAACCTTGTTGGTCTTGGGCTCTTCTAATGATGATGACATATTGAACCAAAGTGTATACATTAGGGGTCAACAGATGTCAGTGAAGAAGAGTTTTCGGCTACAACATCATGTTTGATCTTCCTTTCCTTCCATTTACTGATCAGTGTAGATGAGCTTGATAAAGTTTGTGCAGCATGACACACTTTTGAGGCTTCTTTCTTCTTGGAAGAAGTTTTTTTAACCTTTTCTTCTAAAGCAGTCTCCTTTTCGGAAGGTTTCAAAGGAACTCTTTTGTTCTTTTTAATTTTCTTTTCCTTATCTTCCGATGCTATTTTCCTTTTGAATAATGAGTTTCTTTTGAAAGCAACTTCGCTTTAGAAACAAGCTTTCCTTTCCTCATCACTTGGACCATGTGATAAGGTCCAAATGTGAAACCTTCCTTGAATTCTTATTTCTAACATTATTTTCATAATGGGTGCTTGCAGGATTGTAGTAACAATCTTTAGCCATGTGGTTATGCAGACCACACATTATACATGCAATGCCAAGTTTTGTGGGAAGTCAACACTGTTGTTTCCTAGACTTCTTGTCTTCATCAATTGTCTTCCCCTTTATCTTTTTATCCTTTATCAAGATGAGAGTGTCCGTACTACACTCCTTTCCCAGATCAGAGTTTCCAACCACATGGAATCTAGCTTAAATAAATAGATCTTTTTGCTTTGGGTCTACCATCAACTTGGATTCAACCACTTTCTTGATAGTTTTTCTAGTTGCCTTAGCCTTCTTTTGCTGGCTTTGGTGGTTAGGGGTTGATCATCACTGGCTGGAATAGGCTGTTAGACTTGGTCTTTCCCTATGACAGTCTCCATAGTTGCATCACTCTTCAATTTATGAGGTGGTGGGTCAACAGTTTGAACCTCTTGATCTTTAGTCCCACATCCTGATTGTCTTATAGACTCATAAGAGTGTGGTGGAGCAATTTCATTGGTTCCCAGTTCTCTTTTGTTTTAATAACAATTTTTGGAGTGGGAGGATGATGCAAGAATGGCATGAAAGTTTTGCTCAGAAATAACATGCTTCCAGGCTTGAGCCTCAGCTATGACTAGCTAGGCTTGAGCCTCAGTCAATTTGGAGATTAAATCTTTGATTTTTGTCTTGTAGTTGGTATTTTTCAAGTTTTTAAAGAGGATACAATTTTCTCTAACTCTTCAATTTTCATTTTATAGTCAGATTCTAACATTTTATAATCATTCTTAAGAATATTCAAAGACTCAATATCATATTTAATTTCCATATTGTAATCCTCATACATTTTAACTTTAACAATGCAACCTGGAGTATAGAGGTGTTCAAATACCTTGTTGACATTAGTTTCTAGCCATCAATGCTTGAGCAGGAGTCACATCCTACACCATGAAGCTCTAGTCAGCCTCTTGCAACAATAGTGTGTGTTCTTTAGTTGACTTTCTAGCAGCTTTAGGTGTGGTAGGATGTGTGGAGGCTTAAGTGGTTCGCGGATTAGATTTGGGAGCCTTGCATTCCCTAACATAGTGGCCTAGCTGGTTACAGTTGTGTCACTTGGCCTTGCTCTTGTCAAACCCAAACGTGTTGTTAGTTGGGTTTTGAGCAAATTTCCTTCTAGTTTTCTTGAAGAACTTCTTTGCTTGATAAGTTAATAGAGCTTTCTATTGGATAATGTCCATGTATTCCATATCATCTAGGCTAAAACATTCTAGACCATCAACGCATAATTAAAAGTCACTAATATGTCCATTTCTTGAGACAAAGGCATAGTTGTTCCGGAAGGGACTTGACTATGTCCGTTCAGACCGTGGAGTCTTAGGAAAGGTGATGCATGGCCTAGAAGAACATGATGACTACTGGGAGTAAGTCAGGTACTCGTGAGGTTGGGGGTCTTGAGCCTTTAATAACAATTAAAGCATTGCTAGTAGCAAGGCTTGAGGGTCAACTCACGTGGTGGCCTCTCTTGTTTTCCATCTCTATATGGTACCTATCAAGAATACTATATATTTCAATCATGGTAGAGATTTTAAGTTCTCTTTCCTCTTGATAGAGACATAATAGAAAGTCAACTCATTTGGACGTACACTAATGAACTTTCTTGAGAGATCTTTCTGTTGGGTTTTGTTACAAGATAATTAAAGCTAGTTTAACCATTTAAACTACAAAATGCAGCAGATATAAGGTGTTAAAAGTGGGTTTAACAATCTGAAAATATGAACCATTTTTAGCCCAAAACAAAACCCATGAACAAGGATCATATGTATGTGAAATGAAATGCAATCAAAACGAAAAGGACAACCAAAGGGTGTTCTTGAAACTACCTTTCAAGAACAACAGGATGTTGTATGGATGAGATGAAGGTGATGATGCTTCTTGAATGCCGAGCCTCCAAAAGAGAAGTCCTCAAGCTTGTATACCAACATGCTCTTGCAAACACCTAACTTGTTAGGAGTGCAACACCAAAACCCTCTTCCTATGCCTCCCAAAAAAAACAAAATTTCAGCAAGCTCTTGCCTTAGATCTGAAAATTTCAGCTTGAAACAAGAGTGTTCGTGCAATTGTGTGTGTGAGAGAGAGTGTGAGTTTAGTTGAGTGTTAGAATAGATTAATGTCTTGTATTATAACAAGACATGTAATCCCAAGGAGGGCAAGTCATGGGGCGGCTGAAAGTTGTTTGAAATGGGTTCCCCCCATTTCAATTTTTTTAAAAACTTACAATCTTTAACCCATATGTTTATAAAATTAAAACCTCTTTTAATTTAATAACATTAACACACTATTATTTGTTATTATTTAACTTACTTAAATAATGATACAAATATTTCTCATGAACAAATTATCCATATAATTTCTTCTATGTTAAATGCAATAATTTAGAAAACCCATTTTTTCCTAAATTGGTGTTAATTTTATTTGTTTGGTCATTTCAAGTTAAAAATATCAAGACCCAATATGTATCTCAGGTCAGAGGATACTAAATGATATTCGTCTTTACTCAAAATTACTTTTGATCAATAAAAAGATTCCATGTAGTAACATTTGAGATGCGGGTCAGTCTAATATTTGTATCCCACAAATATCTATGAACCTTGGCAGCAACCCTTTGTTCTATATTCATCCATATGAATATCTACCAATCCAAGTTCATAATAGTCTTACCTTCATACTTGTTTCCACAAGTATGAACGACTATGGACATTTTGAGTAAATGATTTACTCATGGATTTAAACATGCACATAGGAACATTATTTGAAACATTATAAGCATATAATTTATCCAAGTAATGAAAGGTTCCAATATCCAAATACAAAATCAAAAGATCAAATCCAATCACTAGAATATTGAAGTCCCATGGCACAAGTATGAGCTTCATGCTTTGCCCTTTCAAAGAGCTTCATGAGTGGATCCGCAATGTTTTGATCCATGTGAACTGTGCGAATACAAATCTTTCATTGTTCTACTTCATCCCTTATGTAGTTGAATCTCCATTCAATGTGCCTAGTACTTTGATGTGCATGGGGTTCCTTGATTTGAGAAATCGCATCCTCGTTATCACAAAGAATTTTTAGGGGGTCCTGAATGGAAGGGACCACCCCTAGATTGGCAATGAATTTCTTTAACCATGCAGCTTCCTAAGCTGCTAAAGAAACGGTGATGTATTCTGACTCTGTAGTTGATAATGCCACCACATCTTGCTTAGGGCTCTTCCATGAGACTGCTCCTCCATTCAACATGAAAATGTACCCCGATTATGATCGTGAGTCATCCCGATCAGTTTGGAAACTCGTATCCGTGTAACCCTTTACTATAAGTTCCTCCTCACCAGATCCATAGATTAGGAACATATCATTGGTCCTCCTTAAGTACTTAAGTATGTTCTTAATAGCCATCCAATGACTGTTTCCAGGATTTTCTTGGTATTGGCTTGTCATGCTCAAGGTGCATGACACGTCTGGCCTAGTGCATATCATTGCATACATGATGGATCCTATAGATGCATACGGGATTCCCTTCATTTTGTCTTTCTCATCCTTTGAGCGTGGACATTAAGTCTTACTCAATATCGTTCCTCTTTGGATAGGTACCGTACCTTTCTTAAAGTTTTCCATCTTGAAACCTTTCAAGATCTTATCAATGTATGCACTTTGATTTAAACCTATCAACCGCCTTGATCTATCCCTATAGATCTTTATTCCCAAAATAGTGGCGGCTTCACCAAGATCCTTAATGGAAAAACAACTTCCAAGTCATGTTTTAACACCTTCCAAGGTGGGAATGTCATTTCTGAATAGTAGGATGTCATCGACATGCAATACTAGGAAAGTGAAGATGTTCCCACTAGCTTCCTTATATACACATGCTTCATCAGCCTTTTTGATGAACCCAAATTTGATTACCTCTTCATCAAAATGGTAATTCCAACTTCTTGATGCTTGCTTCAATCTATAGATTGATTTTTTAACTTGCATACTTTGTTAGGATATTTCGGATCGACAAAACCTTAAGGCTGAACCATATAGACATCTTCCTCAAGATATCCCTTTAGAAAAGTAGTTTTAGCATCCATTTGCCAAATCTCATAATTATAATTAGCAGCTATGGCAAATAATATCCTAATAGACTTTAGCATTGCAACTGGCGAGAAGGTCCCATCATAATCAACCCCTTGAGTTTGAGTGAAACCTTTTACTACAAGTCTAGCTTTGTAAGTATCCAAGTTTCCATGGATGTTGGTTTTTGCAGGACTGGTGAAGGGTGGTCACTTACAACACAACAACACAAAGAGGAGAACAACTTAACTTAATCAAACAATGAATTGGATTAACCACAAGTACAGATACTAAGAACACAAGTAAGTAAGAGACAGAATAAGAGAACAAGATACACAAGGAGATGTTTTTTAAGATTGCAGTATATTGGTTTCTCAAGTGCTATTACAAGTGTTACAAAGCATAAAAGAAAGTAGATTTGCCTTTTGAATATTGACTATGACATGCCATAGCTCATATCGTTATCTATTACAAAAAGGATAAAGTACATGAAGTAGAAAGTTGTAGACTCAAGACCTCAATGTACTGTACCAAAGCATGGACCTTTTCACCAACTCATGTAGGTTGGTGACTTTACAGAGTTGCAACGGAAATGGGGCCAACTTTATGGAAAATTACATCAGATAAAGCATGTTGTTAAAAGTCTTTGGAAGAAATCTGTCTTCAAGTGTTGCATTCGGAAGACCTTGTCTATTGAAGCTTCAGAAGACTTCATCTTTGGCTTTAATAGATATTGGTCTTGGCTTTGGAAGATTCCACACTTAGAATATTTCTGTTGCATGTGTGAAACTTCTGAAGCATTCTTCTTTAGTGTACTTGTGTAGTATGCAGGAGAGACTTTGGGTGTTTAGGTTGCTTCAGCCTCTTTATACAATCTCTGCAAACTTCTCATAGGTGGATGCTACCAAAACAATAGTAGACTTCAGATATTGATAGTCCTCATCAGAATAATGACCATCCCTTTCTTCATGAGATGATCAGGATCCCTCAGACTGTCAAAATGTCTTCTCATGTAAAAGAGATCATGTAGAGGCAACTAAAACATGTCTTCCTATGTGTATAGATTCTTAGTGCCTTGATCTCCAATGACATGCCATCTTTTCGGATTTGTAGAGTATGTCCAGGACAAGATGGGTCTTCCTAATGCTAGAGGAGCTGTTTGAATAGGAGTTGATGTAGCATCCTCTGGCTGCACATCCTCAGAATGTTCTGACTCATCCTGAGATTCAATAAAGGATGTAGCCTTCTTCTTCATTGGCTTTGGCTTTGAATCCATCCTTTTTTTCTCATTATCACTTTTAACTAAGAAGACTGGCCTACAACACCTGGTTGATCTTCAAAGTCTTTCTCAGTTGGGTTTTTCTCTCTTACAGGTTTAGAAGGAGAAGGAGGTGACCCTGCTATGGATCAGAAGATGAAGCTTGTTGAGATTCAGGAGGAGGACCAGGATGTCTTGTCTCTGGTTGTTCAACCTTAACCTCCACTTCAGGTGACACTTGACTTGGAGGGGAGTGTAAGTCAATCAACTCTCCATTCCTTATCTTCTGCTTGATCACCTTGATATGCTCATCAATAGTCGATAGAGAGATGGGGCCAAGTCTCCTTCCGGAGAATCCATACAACTTCAGGAAGCTCATCATCTTCAGCCGGTTGCAGACTTCTCATACTCTTCTAGATGATGGCTATTGACTTAGTAGCTTTTCCCTTAGCTTCCTTTTGGTTGTCTTTCTTTCCTTGACTCTATCAAGTTCAGTTTGTTTGAGATACTCAAACTCAACATAGTCTTATGATAAGGGAACAAGTGCTTCTGCCTGATAGAGGCCTATGGCACTCTGGTAGTTGATCATTTTGAACTTGTCTTCTTCTTTATCTGCCTGAGGTTCTTGTTGAACCACATCCTTATGTGTAGGACTTTCTTGAACTGGGGAGAGAGTAGGCACATGCTTCTACAATCTTTTCTTTCTTCTGTCTTCTTTGATTTGTACCATAGCTCTGCATCTTCTGCTTTTTTCTTCTCCTTTGACCTTTTCATGGCAACCAGTTCATTCAATTCCTCTATGGGGAGAGAAATGACATTGTTAATGTCATAGTTCCTGGTCTGCAAGTAATTGATCCTGGCTGCTCTCAACTCATCATCCTGAGTGTTTGGTCCGGGGGCAACCCTGAATGCAGTCACCATGAGTCTTGCAGACCCAAGAGATGAACTTTCTCCCCTTAGCTTCCTTTTCCTCTCTCTCTCTCTCTCTCTCCTCCTTAATCTCCTCAGATGTCATCTTTCTTTTCCCTTTGCCACTCACAGACCTTTGTGACTCAGGGTGGAGAGAGCTTTGGCCTTTATTTCTTGATGTAGCTTTTAATCTTTGCCAGAGAGAGGTTGAGAAGCACCTTCACTAGCATGTGTCTCAAAAAGGGTATGGATCTCTACAGCAGTTGATGTTGATAGGACAGGGTTCTCAAGTTCTGCCACTGGGCCTTCAGTCAAGGTTTCCCCTATAAAGCTAATCTTAGGGTCTGCCTTTACATCCAGTTGACCGATGGCATTGCCTAATCGCCTTAGTCTTCTTCTGAAGCTAAACTCTGCAATGATCTTGTCCTGGATTCTTTAAGCCATCCTGTCAGCTTGTCATGATTAGCTTGGATTGACAAGTGACATGTTGACTAGATCTAGACTTTCATAGAAGTTTAAGGTGTGAAAATTGAAGATCTCTTGTTGCCCTTGAACTCTAAGAATGATGAGGGCTCCTCTATTGCTGTCATACCTCCACCCAATGATATGATTTGAAGATGGTGGACATGACATAGCCCTTGGTATCCCTTCCTCAAACAGACTTTGTGTTGGATCTTGAAAGGCCGGTGCAACCAAAACCAAGTCACTTAGAAGATTTTGGTACAACAAATAAAGGACTTCCGAAGCTAAGTGTGGAACTTCCAAAGGAAAAAGGAGCTCTTCCGAAGACAAAGTGTAAAACTTACTTCCGAAGGAAAAATTCCAACTTCCGAAGACAAAGAACCTACTTCCGAAGTTCAAGACTTAGAAAGAAAGATCTTAAGTCAACTTTCGAAGTACAGAAGTCCTCAATCCTCGGAAGTATAGAAGCCTCTTCGGAAGTATAAGTGGCTTCAGAGAACTTGTTCTTCCGAAGCTAACTTACCTTCAGAAAACACTACTATTATCCAGTGGACATAAGTATGGTCTCCCTCACACTCCACTGCAAATCCCTGTGATACTGCATGGCGTTTTCTCAAAAGCCATGTAGTTGACCATAATTTAATCCACTATTTACCTTTTTATGTTAGTACACTTGCCATCTTTAGTTGGTGAAAAAAGGTAAGTCATGGACATGTTATGACTACCATATCTTAGATAATAATTTATCTAAGATACCTTAACTTTAGCATTGTAGTATATGCTTTAGTCTTAGGTTTCCAGCTGGCATCAAAGTATATTCGGTTGTAGGATCTAGTGTATATATTTTCTCATTGTAACTCATGTATCATGCATGTAAGAGTCTTCTAATATCTTGAGTTGAGAAGTAATATATATAAGTGCCTTGAAAATTTATTTCTGTGTGTTCCTTTACACTTATTATATTATTATCAACTCTTGTAAAAGACTTTACTTCATCCGAGTTGAATGTTTCTATAAGTGAGTTTGAGAGAAATCCAAGTGTCTAAGTGACAACCCGATCCTGCAATTGGTATCAGAGCTTTTTAGGCTCTTGATTGTGAGATCTTACCATCCTAATCAACCTATTTTTCACTCCTCCTTATACCTCACTCAAAATGGCCCTCACCAAATCTGAAGTAGAGATGGGGACGATGACCAAAGCACCCATCATCACCCCTGAAAACTTTAGGTCCTGGAGCAGAAGAATGGAAGGCTTCATCAGGTATCAACAAAGCAAAATGTCGCAATCCATTGTTAATGGCCCGTATAAGCCAAAAGTAGCTGGTGGAAATGGTGCCATGATCGAGAAAGCTGTTGAAGATTATTCTGATGAGGACAAGAAGAAGCTTGACATTGATAGCAACGCTGTGACTGTTCTCATGACTGCAATTCCAAACTCTATCATGGTGGGGTTTGAGCATTGCAAGTCTGCCAAAGAACTATTTGATGCGCTTGCTCAATGTACTCAAACTCAAATGACTCCAAAAAGGACTCACTGAAGCAGCAGTTCGAGAACTTCACCCATGTTGTTGGAGAGACTCTTAGCCAGCAATATTTTAGGTACATGGATCTCATTTCTTCCCTTCAATCTATTAGAATTGCCCATGAACTCAGAGACCTTACAAGAAAGTTTATGAGTGCATTACCCAATTAGTGGACATTCTACTGTGTCTCTATCAAGAGAACAAAAAATCTGAATACACTCACCATGACCGGACTCTATCGGATCCTTGATGGATACCGTTTGGAAAAGGAAAGTAAGAGGGGTCATCAGACAAGCAGACCCTTGAGTCTTCCTGCTAGCAATGCCTTAATGGTTGCTGAAGGCTCAGGAATGTCCCAGCCTCAACAATACCTGACTTACACCCAGCATCATCTTGTTCTTTTGGGCCATAGATCACATTTCCTGAGACTCCAAGGTCTCAACAAGATCAGCAATGCTCCTTTCAAGACAGCTGTGCTTTTGTCTCAGGAAGTGGACACTCAAGTGATTATCAATACTGCTTTGATGATCTAGAGTATTTCTGCCCGGATGACATGGAATATGTGGACATAGTCCAACAAATGCTCTTCTAACCTACAGAGCAAAGAAGTTCTTTAAGAATATTGGAAGGCGATTTCCCCAAAACCCAATCAACAGCAAATTTGGGTTTAACAAAACCAAGGCCAAATGTTACAACTGTAACCAACTTAGTCATTTTGCAAGGGAATGCAAGGCTCCCAAGTCCAACCCGGGAACCCCACAGGCCTCCACACATCCCTCTACACCAAAGCCCACCGGAAAGTCAACTGAAACAGCTGCAATGGCTCAAGAAGTTGACTAGAGCTTCATGGTACAGGATGTGACTCCTGCTCAAGCACTCATGGCCGGAACAAATGAAAATAAGGTATATGAACATCTCTGTACTCCTGCCTGTATTGCTATGGTTAAATTGTATCAGGACTACAATATGGAGATTAAATCTGATATTGAATCTTTAAATGTTTTGAAATCTGAATTTAAAAGTGCTGAATCTGACTACCAAAGAAAATTGAGGAGTTAGAGAAAACTGTGTCCCTATTAAAAGATGAACACACAAACTATAAGACTCAGATAAAGGATTTAATATCCAATTGACTGAGGCTCAAGCCCAGCTTGTCACTGCCCAGGCTCAAGCCAAGAAGTATGCTATTTCCGAGCAAAACTTCCAATCCATTATTGCATCATCCTCTCACTCAAAACTTTGTTACCAAAACAAAGGAGCGTTGGGAACCAATGAAATTGCTCTACCACACTCTTATAAGTCTATAAGACAACCAAGGTGTGGTACTGAAGAGCAAGAGGTTCCATCTGCTGACCCACCTTCTCATGAGTCAAAGAATGATGCAACTATGGAGACCATCACAGGGAAGAACCAGGTAATTATGCCCTCCCCTACTAATGATGATCAAATCCTGACCACCAAAGCCAGAAGAAGTAGAGCTAAGGAGCCAGAAAAACTGCCAAGAAAGTGGCTGAGTCCAAGCTAAAGATAGACCCAAAGCAAAAGGTATATTCATCTCAGCTGGATTCCAGGTGGTTGGAAACTTTGATTTAGGAAAGGGGTGTAGTACCAGCACTCCTGTCCTACCAAAGGATCAGAAGTTAAAGGGAAAAGTTGCTGGTGAAGATAAAAAGAACAAAAAACAACAATTCTCAAATCCCCAAAAGATTAACATTGCATGCATAATGTGTGGTCTGCAAAACCACATGGCCAAAGATTGTTACTACAATCTTACTAGCACATATTATGCAAATAATGTTAAAAAGGAAGGATTTAGGGAAGGTTTCTCATTTGGAACATATCAAATGGTTCAAGTGATGAAAAAGGGAAAGCTTGTTTCCAAAGCAAGGTTGCTTTCGAAAGAAGATTCTTCTTCCAAAAGGAAAAAGGCTTCGAAAGCTAAAGCTGTCAAGACTCAGAATAACAAAAGAGTCCGCTTGAAACCATCCCATAAGAAGACTGCTTCGGAAGAAAAGGTGGTGAAGGCTTCTTCCGAAAAGAAAGAAGCTTCGGAAGAATGCCAATCTACAAAAGCTTCAACAAGCTCATCCTCCATGATCAACCAAGGGATGGAATGGAAGATCAAGGAAGATGTTGTAGCCCAAACCTCTTCTTCAAAGACATCCGTTGAACCCCCATGCATAATTTTGTTTCAATTATGTCATTATCTTTGGAAGAACCCAAGACCAATAGAGCTTGGGTTTCCAATCAAAACTAATCATCTCATCTTATGTGCAGGGACATCCATATGACAAGAATAACAACATTTGAATTGTAGATAATGGATGCTCCAGGCACATGACAAGGAACAGATCTCTCCTTCAACAATTTCAACATTATGATGGAGGTCCTGTCCAATTTGGAGGTGAGGCCGGAGGATATATTTCTGGCAGAGGGAGTATATCCAATGCTAAATTAAAAGTTGAAAAAGTTCACTTTTTCAAACAACTTGAACACAATTTGTTAAGTGTTTCTCAATTCTGTGATCAAAACCACCAAACGCTTTTCACAGAACATGAGTGCATTATCCACAAACCAGGGATGACAATTCCTTTGGAATTGGTGCTTCTTAGATATCCCAGGAAAGGGGATATGTACAAGGTTGATATGAACAATGCTTCTCCAATGGGAGGAGTATCATGCTTTCTTTCCAAAGCTGACAACACTATGGCATAAACGAATATGTCATGTAAATTTTAAGACAATGAATAAATGGCTAAAAATAACATGGTACATGGTTTGCCTAAAAGGAATTTTTCTGCAAAGATAACTGTGTTGCTTGCCTGAAAGGGAAACAACACAGGGCATCTCATAAATCAAAGCTGTTAACTCCATCACCACCCCATTACACTTATTGCACATGGATCTATTTAGTTCTACAAGTATAATGAGCATTGGCAGGAAATCATATTGCCTTGTGATAGTTGATGATTTTACAAGATTCACATGGGTATTTTTTTAAGAACTAAAGATGAAACTGCTGAAACATTAAAATCTTTTATTCTTAAAATAGAAAATCAAATTGATCACAAGGTTAAAATAATTACAAGTGATCAAGAGACTGAGTTTAAGAACTTCGTTCTTGACCCATTCTATAACTCAAAAGGGATTGCCAGACAATATAGTGCTCCCAGAACTCCTCAACAAAACGGGGTTGCTGAATGAGGAATATGACACTTATTGAGGCTGTTTGAACTATGTTAGCTGATTCAAAGCTACCTCTTACATTCTGGGCAGAGGCAGACAGCACTGCATGCTATGTGCATAATAGAGTTCTTGTAGTTAAGCCCCATGGAAAAACCCCTTGTGAGCTATGGAACAAGAGGCCACCGTTCATTGGCTTTCTAAGGTCCTTTGGCAGCAGGTGTACCGTACTTAACACAATGGACAATTTGGCAAAATTTGCTGAAAAGTCGGATGATGCTATCTTTGTAGGATATTCTTCAAGCTCCAAAGCTTACAGAGTATACAACATTTAGAATCAACAATTTTAGGAGTCATCCAATATAGTTCTTAATGAGCACACTCCTTGTGTTAGGGGGAATGGACCTGATCACATCTTTGATTTAGAATTGTTTCCAAACTATTCTAAACCCTCTTGTGAGAATGTTTTAGTTGGGATAGGTGCTCAAAATGATGTTGATGTTGCTGCTAATGATCAACTGTTTGAGCTTCCCAGACCTAGACCAAATTCTCCAAGTGCTGCAATACACCAAGCTTCCACTATTCACAGATCCGATAGTCTAATTATATCAAGGAATAGTGAAGCTTCAACAAGTGAATCACCTACTGAGCCTCAAAACTGATCAGGTGATCCACCACAACACCAGGCAGAAGGAAGTAGTATTTTGAAGGAACAGGCAACTGTTAATACTACTTCACAACTAACTATTGATGATGTTTCTCATTCATTCAATTAGTCCTCATTGAATGACTTTGAAACAGCGGCTGGACAGAGTGTTCCAGTTCCTGAGCAGAATATGTCTAACCTGGATCTATCTCTGCAACTAGAAGTGATTCCTCGTCTTAGGATTCACAACACTCATCTAACTGAGAACATCATAGGGAATGTCTCTGAGGGTGTGAGAACAAGAGGACAGACTCATCAAGGGAATGTCTGCTTGTACTCATGCTTTCTATCTCAGATGGAACCCAAGAAGGTAGAAGATACCTTGAAAGATAGTAGCCGGCTTGAATCGATGCAAGAGGAGATGCTTCAATTCAAGAGACAGAAGTATGGAACCTATGTCCGCTACCATCTGGTCAAGTACCTGTAGGCACCAAATGGGTTTTCAAAAACAAGAGAAATGATAAAGGCTTGATCATCAAGAATAAGGCAAGACTTGTAGTTCAAGGATACACTCAAGAGGAAGGAATCGATTATAATGATGTCTTTTGCACCAGTTGCAAGACTTGAGGCAGTTAGGATCTTCCTTGATTATGCTGCATCCAAGGACTTCATAGTATACCATCTTGATGTCAAGTGTGCATTTCTATATGGGGATATAGATAGGAAAGTCTATGTATGCCAACCTCCAGGATTGAAGATCCACAACACCCCAACTATGTGTGCAAATTGGATAAAGCTCTATATGGGCTACACCAAGCACCTAGGATGTGGTATGAGACTTTGTCTCAGTTTGTTCTGAAGAATGGCTACACTAGAGGTACCATTGATAAGAATCTCTTCATCAGAAAATCTGGAAAGGACATTTTGCTCGTACAAGTCTATGTTGATGACATCATATTTGGTTCCTCAAATAACCAAATGTGCAAGGACTTTGAGAGCATTATGAAGAAAAAGTTTGAGATGAGCTCCATGGGAAAAATTGACTTTTTCCTTGGAATTTAGGTAAAGCAACTGAAGGAAGGGTTCTTTATTAATCAATCTAAATATGTCTCAGACATCTTAGAATGATTTTAGATGAAGGATTGCAAGCTTGCCAAGACCCCCATACCCAGAAACCATAATCTTTGTCCTGACCTTGAGGGGGAGGATACTGATCAACTTCTATATAAGGCAATTATTGGTTCTCTGATGTATCTAACAGCCAGTAGACCTGATATCATGTTTGCAACTTGCATTTGTGCAAGATATCAGGTTGCTCCAAAGGTGTCTCACCTAATAGCTGCCAAGAGAATTCTTAGATACCTCAAAGGAGCACCTAAACTAGGTCTTTGGTATCCAAGAAATATTGATTTCAATCTCTATGGTTACTCTGATAGTGATTATGGTGGCTGCAATATCAACATGAAATCAACATCCGGTGGATGTCAATTTCTTGGTGGAAGGATCATCTCATGCCAATGCAAGAAGCAATCTTGTGTCTCTACATCAAATGCTGAAGCTGAATACATTGCTGCTACTAGTTGTTGTGCTCAGCTGCTGTGGATTCAAACCAGATGATAGACTACGGATTCAACTTCATGAGCACTCCTATCCACATTGACAACAATAGTGCTATATCCATTACTGAAAATCCAGTAAAGCACTCCAAGACTAAGGACATTGACATCAGTATCATTTCATTAGAGATATTCATGAGAAAAATCTAATCAAGTTAATCAAAGTTGATTCAAATGAACAATATGCTGATCTGTTCACCATACTTTTGATGAACAAAGATTCAAGTATCTCATAACCGCTATCGGGATGATAAACATTGATTAGTTTGATCTCTTTTGAAAACCATTTTAATATATAAGTCTTGTGTCAATACAATTTAAGCCCTGTTACAAGAAATTCCCTCTGAAACTTTCTAAGTGTAAATTCCTTCCGAAGAGAAATTAACCTTCGGAAGACATTCTCATATCTTTTGAAGCAAAATTCTTCAAAGGACAACTTTCTTCTCGGAAGAATTTTTGGCCTTGGAAGAAGCGATTGATTGTATATCAGATCTACTTCCGAAACTTACAAATTCTCTATTCGGAAGCAACTCTAAGCTTTGGAAGCAAAGTTTTGGCTTCGGAAGAATGATTTGCCTTTGGAGGACAAGTTACCTTCGGAAATGTTTTACACTCGGAAGAGAGATTTCACCATGTAATGTAAATCTCTTGGGCCCCACACTGTAAAAAGCAAAGATTTTGTTAATGATGTCGGATTATTTAACTGATTTTAACCTTACCGCCACTGTCATTTCTTCCACTAAACAATCACATCACCTTAACCTTACCCCCATTACGCCTTTCCACAATCATTTAAATAATCTCGACTACTTAATTTCATTTTCTTACTTGCAAATTTTACTGCCCTAGAAATTTCTCCTCTCTAACTTTACCCCAGCTCAAATCATCCCCATTCACCTTTCCAAATGGCACTCAACCCTCAGCACAACCAAGTCGCACTTCTTGATTCTTCAAGAGATGTTTACCTCTCAGACATCACCTCCTTTCTAACCCAATCTTCTTACTACACCGCTCTAACTGTAAACCCCACAATTTACTCAAACGATATGTCTAAATTTTGGGCAAATGGTCAGATTGAAACCCTAAATGGGTTTGTGTCATTTGATCGAGCATCTGTGGCCAGGAGTTGGTCATTTCTGAACATATCATCAGGGAGCATCTAGAGCTTGAATGGAAGTCCTAAATGGCGCTCCAATGGAAGTCCCCAAAGCAGATTTGGACAATTCTTATCTCCAAACGGGATATGGTGGAGACGTTAGCAGGTCAACTGTCTACAAATTTAACTTCTCTTACAAATGGAAGTTCATGTTGCATGTGGTTCTTCACTGCTTGTCGAATAAATCTGGGGGATGGGATCAAATCCCATATGAACTTGGGTGCCTAGTTCATGGGTTGGTGAAAAGCCTCTGCTTCAACTATTCAAGATTTGTGCTGATTAACCTCATGGGAAATCTTCACAAGGACACATTCTTCATGTATCCTAGGTTTCTCCAGCACATAATCAACTACGAGTTGGACCAGAGCAAGCTTGTCTATCCAGCTGTTCTGACTGCTCCTCAAATGGCGCCAACCATCTTCAAGACTTTGAAGAGAATGTCCACCAACGTCACTGGAAGAGATACTGCACTTCTTCCAGGTATGATTTAGCCAATAGCTCCTGGTGACATCCCTGTTAACCCACAGGTGATGAACCCACACCAGCAACTACCCTCACTTTGCCAATCTACCTTCTCCAACCATTACCTTTACTTATCAGAGACGTCCCAAACAAAACCTTGTTCAATCTTCTCTGATTGAACAAGCTCCTCATGTTCTACCCAAAAAGGCTAGAGTGGAACAAAGGGCTCCCACTCAGCCTTAGGTCCAACCATCCTTCACAATTGACCTCAATATGGGTCTTCAGTCTCCTCAGTCTCAGACCCATGAGCCCGAAACCCAAGCTGAAAGCCCTCAGGGTGCGTCTCTATACTCCCCTGAGCAGCCAAAAACAGACAGCCCTATCACAGGCTCAATGCCTTTAGACATTGATCAAAGTCCCGGGTCATTAGGTTTCACTTCCACATCCTTTATTGACCTTTAATTGGAGCTGATGAAGAGCTTATGTCTCTTAAGGACAATGAAGTTGATCCACAACACCCTCTCAAGTATCAACAGAGCCCAGAGAGACCTCTTATCTCTAGCCTCCATCAGCAAACCTTTACTGAGGTGAGTCCCACTGATATGGAGGGGACTCATGTAGATTCAGCTGCCACTACTAAAGGCATCTCAATGGATCCTCAGGACAGTGGTAACATCACTAAGACTGAATCTACGACAACCATGCCCTTTGATGACTCTAAAAGAGAGATCTTTGAGCAAGGGAAACCAGGGTGCCAAGAAACCATATCTAGTGGTGAGGATGAACATACAAGGTATGTTAACTCATCTCCCCATGATTCTTCAAAAGAAGATGAGGGAATAATGCAACTTACCTTTCAAGACCTACTTTCTAAAGTCTTAAATCTTGAATCCAAGGTTAGGACTTTAGGGGATAGGTCTGCGACTTAGCAACTTGAGATTGAAACACTCAAGGCCAAACTAGCCGAGAAACAGATTGAGAGGTCTGTTAGGCATGTACCAACTCAGGTCTCCTTGACATCTTCCTCTAGCTCATCAAGCTCTCAGGATGATGCTACCAAAAAGAGGGAGAGTGTTTAGAGACAAAGTCAAAGACAAGAGGAAACCCAAAGTCAAGCTCTCACTTGCTTGAGATCAAAATATCCTGTGCAACAAGATTCAATTTTCCCTGAGCCTCCTCCAGTTGTCATTCAAGTGGATCAAAGGATGCTCCAAGATCTCAATAGGTTCTTTAACAAGTTCCTATTGGAATCTCTTATAGAACAGCCAAGTTCTGATATGTCTGTGATCTACTTCGGAGCTCAAGAGATTCGGAGGTTAAATGCACCTTCTACCACTATTGAGGAAGTTGGTCAACCTAAGGTCCAAGTGGAACCTAAGATTAACTTTGAAGGGGAAACAAGGACTGATGACCCAGCAAATGAAATAGTTGGGACAGATAGTGCATTTTCACAGACTTCCGAAGCACAATTCAAAGCCTCGGAAGAACAATTTCAAACTTCCGAAGCTGAGATTGCTGCTGCGGAAGGACTATTCTCATTTTCCGATGATCTAATAGTCACAGATGAAATCCTAGAACTTGCATCTGAGGTTCATAGGGAGGATTTTCTCACCCACCCATTAGCTCTAACATGAGCATTAACTCCAGCTCCCATCTCTACTACTCAACCTGAATCTTCCATCCAAGAACCCCCAAAGTCTAGTACATCCGAAGACATCAAAGGAAAGAGAAAGATGACTTCAGAAGAGCTTGAGAAGGAAGAAAGGTTGGAGAAACTCAAAAGAAAAGGTAGGCTGACAACTGGAAAACTGCTAGCTGCAAGTACCAAAGCAACTGCAGCCAACCAGGAGGCGGTCAACAACCGAAAAAGGTAGAGATTATCGATAGACTTGTTAGTGTAGAAGTTGCAACTAAAGATGTACTCCTGCTATAATTAGAGGAGTTAATAGAGCTGCAAAAGGCAACCTTGCTTCTAAAACAGCAAAAAGAAGAAGCCGCAAGGTTGGCCTTAGAAGAAGAAAGGGAGAGGAAAGAAAAAGTAGCTGATCTACAGCTCAGGAGGGAAAGGATAACTTTCCTAACCTACAGAGGTTTCTCTCAAGAAGAATTATCTCCACATAACAATGATACGATCTTATGGCTCTTCAACAAAGAGCAGATCAAATGGAGAAAGAGAGAAAGAGAGCTGAAAGGAAAAGCTATTGTAGAAGAAGAAGAAGGAAGAGGAAGCAGGACTGACTATTGCCAAGAAAATAGGTGAGAAGGCCTTGATAAAGAGCTATCTCAAAGCTCATGGCTTCTCTGGCAGGAAGGTGGGTCTTATGTCAGAAAAGACTCTCCAGCGACATGTTAGAGACATTAAGGCTGACATTCGCGCGGGGAAGAGGAAGGAGATGTATAGAAGGGGAAAGGGGATGACCTTCAAAGCAATCACTCAACCCAAACTCCAAACCCAACCACAACCTGAACCTATACTCTTTTCACTCCCCATCAAAACCGAACCAACCACTGAACCATACACCCCTGAACCTACACCATCACCCCTACCAACCCCTTCACCTCAACCACCTAAACTACTCATTGTCCAACCCAAAACTCTAGCCAGAACCCAAACACCTCAACCTACTCATCAACCCATCAAACCATCCCTCAGCCTTCTAAACATCTCTCCTTAGAAGAATTCAAGGCAGTCAAGACAAAGCTCATAAAATGCACAACTCTGAGCGATATCTCCTGTGAGGAGGATTCTGTCAATTTGACATATGTTGATGGATCCTCAAGTTCCCTCACTAGAGATCAACTTCTTGATCTGCCTAGAGGAACATTGGACCAAGCTGCAAATCTCCTTTGCCTCAATTCAGACACTTTGAATGAGGAGGAATAGAAGTTAAGGAGAAGGCTAGTGACTCTACTGGATACCAAGAAAAGCAACCGGGTGCCAAGACAACCTCTTGCACCTAGACTCTTCTCACAACTTTGTTGTTGAAAGAGAGAATGGAGAGCTCAACAGGCTGAGTACCTCATCTCTGCTACACTTAAGCAGATTTGACATTGCTGAGTTAGCAAAGAATACATTCTCCAACCCTTCAAAATCTGATGTAGCTTCCCATATCAGAAATCATCTAGGCAACCTTCATATGGCCGAGCTAACTGCTAGAAGCAAGTTTGAAGAAGAGTTCAAACTGAGAGAGGAGGAGGAAAGGAAGGGATCAGCAACCAAAGGCAAAGCCTTTTTACAAATGGTTGAAGGTCCTGAACTTGAATCCATAGTTAGATGGGAGTATGACTATAACTCGCATCAACTAACTCTTTTCAGGGGGACACAACAAAGGGTACATGTCATTCAGAGTGATAGACTGGATCTCCTATCCACCAATGACTTGTACAAGCTTCTCAGCACCACTTCAGGGAAGAACAAAGAGATAGAAAAATATCTTTTGTCCTTGGTGCTGAAAGCTTTGAGAAGCAGAAATAAGTGAGGTTTTGGTAGCATCAGCCTAGGGGGATTTTGTTGGATCTATAAAGGCTGGTGCAACCAAAACCAAGTCACTTAGAAGATTTTGGTACAACAAATAATGGACTTCCAAAGCTAAGTGTGGAACTTCCGAAGGAAAAAGGAGCTCTTCTAAAGACAAGTGTAAAACTTACTTCTGAAGGAAAAATTCCAACTTCCGAAGACAAAGAACCTACTTCCAAAGTTCAAGACTTAGAAAGAAAGATCTCAAGACAACTTCTGAAGTACACCTCAAGCCTCGGAAGTATAGAAGCCTCTTCCGAAATATAAGTGGCTTCGGAGGAACTTGTTCTCCGAAGCCAACTTACCTTCAGAAAACACGGCTGTTATCCAGTGGACATAAGTATGGTCTCTCTGATACTCCACTGCAAATCTTTGAGATACTGCATGGTGTTTTCTCAAAATCCATGTAGTTGACCATACTTTAATCCACTATTTACCTTTTTATTTTAGTATAGTTGCCATCTTTAGTTGGTGAGAAAAGGTAAGTCATGGACATGTCATGACTACCATATCTTAGATAATACTTTATCTAAGATACCTTAACTTTAGCATTGTAGTATATGCTTTAGTCTTAGGTTTCCACCTGGTATCAAATTATATCTGGCTGTAGGATCTAGTGTATATAGTTTATCATTGTAACTCATGTATCATGCTTGTAAGAGTCTTGTAATATCTTGAGTTGAGAAGTAATATGTTCAACTGTCTTGAAAATTTATTTCTGTATGTTTCTTTACAACTTATTATATTATTATCAACTGTTGTAAAAGACTTTACTTCATCTGAGTTGAGTGTTTCTATAAGTGAGTTTGAGAGAATCCAAGTGTCTAAGTGACAAACCCATCCTACACTTTGTATTAAGCATTCTATAGAGTCCATATTAATATGAACTTGAGAAAGTTGTTGACTATGCACAATTGCAAGTGAGGATGGTGAGTCCTCAATCTCCATACTCTCTAAAGAACTCCAAGGTTTTATGATTGTAATGACTTTCTCCCCCTTTTTGGTAGCATCACCCACTTGCATAGGTGAGCTAGGAATTAGATCAATCACATTCATAGGTTCATGTGTTCTTGGTTGAGCTCCTGTTAAAGGTCTCCTAGCTAGTTTGTCCTTAAGATATGAAATGTCAAGTTGCTGATCATTCACCCAGTTTTGCAAGGTAGTCACTTGAGATTCAAGGTGACTAACCTTGGAGACTAAATAGGTGCATGATTTAGACAGTTTTTGCACCTTTAGTCTTAGATTCCACTCATCTTCATTGGAAAAATCATTGAGGGATGAGATGATTGGAGCAAAGTCCTCTCTCTCATCACCAGCTTCAGGTTCTTGGCTCCTAGTTTTCCTCTGCTCACTGACAGCCTCAGTTGAGGAGTCAGTGGGCTAAGTTGCCATGGTTGAGGTCTTGATGATGTAGTAACTTGCAAAAGTGAGAGCCTCTTCCATATGAACATCCTAAACAGGTTCAGAATTGTCCACCTCAGTAGTAGGTGACTGATGTGGGATAGAAATAGGAGACGTAGGAGCATTCATCTCT
Source organism: Flaveria trinervia (assembly GCA_025506515.1). NCBI lineage: Eukaryota > Viridiplantae > Streptophyta > Magnoliopsida > Asterales > Asteraceae > Flaveria > Flaveria trinervia. Next base: position 97,709,901 of record CM046444.1, read on the forward strand.
TTTTTAGTAGGGGAAAAGAAGAGAGAGTCATGATACTCACTAAAACCTAGATCTTCATTAGTATAAAAGTCAAAGGTTGGGAATTGGTTGGTTTAGATCTAAAGGCTGAGGGTGATAACTGCCCCTTGAAGGTTGATCACTTGAGTGTTGAGACTCATTGTGATGGCTTAAGGTAGTTTGGCTTATGAGCTCATCAGGCTGAGCATGAGGAACCTCAACATTGATCATAGAAGGAATGGGAGTCGTTCACTCCTCAGGAGAAGTGGGAGCTCTAGTGTTCACTTCTTCCTATAAAGGTGAGTGTATGGGGGCCTACACAGACTAAATAGTCTGAGTAGGGGTTTGTTTGTGTTTTCTTTGGTAGGTGAGGGTGATTTGTGGCTGTTTAGGTGGTTGGGTAGTAGAAGGTGTGGGTTCAACACTAGCTGGGCTATTTCTTAGTATTTTAAAGATATCGGGATTCATTTGTTCCAATTGAAGAATATTACATGTTCCCCTTAACTGTGAGCCTAGTTCACAGTTAAGAATGTATTGAACATATCTAGGGAACATGTAACACTCTAAAGAGTCAAAGTTTGCAAGCAGATTAGTATAAACAAACTGAGAATACCTGAACTTGACTCCCTGAACTATCCTATGGACAATAAAGGAAAGATCTTTAGGAATCTGGTCCCATCCACCATGCTTGTTTGATAAGCTGTGGATAACCACATGGAGTAGGAATTTCCATTGGGATGAGACCTTGACTTTCCTAAAGGTCTTGATAGAATAATCTCCCTCATATTCCATCTGCACAAAGGACAGGTTTACAGCCTCCTTGGGAAAGAACACCTCACTTTCTTCATCGTCCAGCTGAAGGTGCATGTTGATGATGGCTGGAGTGATTAATACTGTTGATGAAGAAAAAAATTTCAAAGAGAAATTTGGGTTTTTAGGTTTGGAGGAAGAAGGAGATAATGGAAAGAGGGGGAACTGTTGGGTTTATATATGAAAAAGGATTTCAGAAAAAGTTTAATGAAAGAGGATAAACTTTGAAATCCGGATGTCGATCCCAACTCTGAAAAAGTAGTTTACTTTTGCTCAAAAAAGTAGTTTTCTTGGAAGTCCAAAAGCTTTCGAAGGTAATTATCTTCGGAAGTTTTAATGAAAAAGCTTCCGAAGCTAAAATGACTTAAGAAGATTTTCTTAAGAGTTGTGAAAATTTTGCTTAGGAAGAAAAATTAAGACTTGATTGCTTTGTTCAGATGAACAAAGCTTCCGAGAGTTAATTTCCTTCGGAAGAGAATGGTCCCAGAAAACATATAAGTGTCTGAGACAAGCATTTAAGCTTTAGAAGATATTTCAGAAATTTCTTTTGAAGGTAAATTTCTTAGACAGTTATTTGTTTTTGAAGGCATGATTTTCTTCCGAAGATAAAAGCATATCTTTCGAAGGATCAAAAATTTTCAAAAATCTATGGAAAGTGTTCAAAAAGATTTTCATCCAAAGAAAACAAGAGATTATGAAAGTGATGAACTAGACAACTTAGGACACATAGATTTTAAGAAATAATAATAATTAACTTTAAGAAAAGCTACTCAAAGTTTATCATCCTAATAGCTGATATTAGATATTTAAATCTCTGTTCATCAAAAGCTTTTGTAAACATATCAGTATATTGTTCATTTGTGTGAACTTTGACTAGTTTATTAATCCATTTGCATAATTATCTCTTATTAAATGATACCTGATGTTGCTGTTTTTAGTCCTTGAGTGCTGCACATGATTCTATGTGATAAAAACAGCACTGTTGTTGTCTATGTGAATGGGAGTCTCCTTGAAGTTTAACCCATAGTCCAACATCTGATTCTGAATCCAAAGCACTTGAGCAGAGCAGCTTGCAGCAGCAATGTATTCAGCTTTAGCAGTTGATGCAGATATACGGGATTGGTTCTTATATTGCCATGAGACAACCCTTCCATCAAGAAACTGACATCCCCCAATGTAGAATTTGTAGTCATGTTGCAACCACCATAATCACTATTTGTATATGCATACAGATTAAAGTCATAATTTTTAGGATACCATAAACCAAGTGTTAAAGCACCTTTAAGGTATCTTAGAATCCTTTTGAAATTGACAAGGTAAGACATCTTAGGGTTGGCTTGATATCTTGCACAGATGCAAGTGGCAAACATAATATCAGACCTGCTAGCTGTAAGATACATGAGAGACCTAATCATAGCAATGTATAAGTGTTTATCTACACACTCCCCCTCAAGATCATGTGCAAGAGAGTGGTTTCTAGCTATGGGTGTCTTAGCAATCTTACAGTCAGTCATGTTGAACCTTTTGAGTATGTCTTGAGCATACTTTGACTGACTAATGAAGATACCATCTTCAACTTGCTTCACTTGAATTCCCAGAAAGAAATTGAGTTCCCTTGTGGCACTCATTTCAAATCTGTCCTTCATCAGCTTCTCAAAGCTTTTGTAGAGCTTTGGATTAGTTGATCCTAAATGATGTCACCTACATATACTTGAACTAGTACTATGTCATTTTCCTGTCCTTTGATGAAGAGAGTTCCATCTATAGTACCTCTTCTGTATCCATGCTTGCAGAGATACTAAGACAGAGTCTCATACCACTTCTTTGGTGCCTGATGCAGCCCATAAAAAGCTTTGTCAAGCTTGCAGACATAATCAGGATGATTAGGATCTACAAAACCAAGTGGTTGTTTGACATACACCTCTTCATCAATCACTTCATACAAAAATCACACTTTACATCATGTTGATAGATGTTGAAGTTCTTGGATGCAGCAAATGCCAGGAATATCCTAATAGCTTCCAGTCTTGCTACTGGAGCAAAGACATCAGTGTAGTCAATCCTTTCTTCATGTGTGTATCCTTGACCAACCAGTCTAGATTTGTTCTTGATGATGATGCCTCTATCATCTTTCTTGTTCCTAGACACCCATTTGGTTCCAATGGTAGTCTTCCCATGAGGAGAGGACAAAGGTTCCAAACCTTCTGCCTTTTGAATTGAAGCAGCTCCTCTTGCATAGCTTCAACCCAACTTCCATCCTTTAGAGCCTCATCAACTTTCTTTGGCTCTATCTAGGATAAGAAACAAGAGTGAAGACAAACATTTGCTTCATGGGTTTGTCCTCTTCTTCTTACCCCTATGACAACATCTCCAATGACGTTCGTAGTAGGGTGAGACTTGTGGATCCTTAGCTCAGGGATTAGAGCAAGTTATTGAGAGAGATATAAATTTGAAACATTTAGATCTAGCATAGATGCTTCACCCACTATATCAGCACACTTATGAAGAGAAACTTGATCCAATGAGTCTGTGACATCATTGATGTTGTCATCTATGGAGTGCTTATCAACATCAAGAAATTCCTCATCACTGTCACCACCGCCATTGTTTTCTTCTACATTTGAAGTATCTTTATCCGGTTGTAAAGCGTCTAAGCTGGAATTTGAAGGCATCCCATATGTATCAGCTGAGTTTATCATTGTGGTGTTAATAGAAACCTCATTTGCAGAAGTAGTTCCAACTGGAGCTAAATATGTATTACATGAAGGTCTTCTTATCTCAAATCATGGATCAAGATCACCTGTGTTTAAGTCCGCAGATCCTGAAATAGTCTCATAATATTTCTTAAAACAGTTGGTAACTAAATCAAGATCAAATAGCCAATCAGGACCAGAACTAGCTACACAGGGTGTGTGCTCATTGAAAGTCACATTGGCTGACTCCTGAACAATTCAAGTTCTAAGATTTTATACTCTATAAGCTTTAGCTTGGGAAGAGTATCCAATAAAGTGTCCATCATCTGATTTCTCAGCAAATTTGGCAATTTGATCTTTGGTATTCAAGATAGTGCAAGGACATCCAAGTGACCTGAGAAAACCAATGAAAGGTTCCCTCTTGTGCCAAAGTTCATAAGGAGCCTTGCCATGAGTCTTAACCACTAAAACTCTATTCTGCATATAGTAGGTAGTGTTGACTGACTCTGCCCAGAAGGTGATGGGCAGCTTAGAGTCAGACAACATGGTTCTTGAAGCTTAAAGTCATTTGTTATCACTAAATAGTAAGAGGTCCTTCCTAGACTTATTACACTTGTGGGGCCAAAGAGATCCATATGTAACAAGTGTAGGGGTGTAGTTACGGAGTTTCTTTCCTTAGGCTTGTGAGATACCTTATGTTGCTATCCTTACGGGCATGCAACACAATGATCGTTACTTGTAACTCTTTCTTTGGCATTCCAATTACCAAATCATTCTTAATTACTTTATTATGTTCTTAAAGTTTACATGGCACATTCTTTTATGCCATAGGAAAGACTTATCACTATTGGGTTTAGACAGAAAGCATGAACTTCTCCAGAGGGAGATGTTTGTTGCAAGTCCATCTTGTACTTTTTCCCTTTCCTAGGGGCTCTGTGTAGAATATGTTCATGAGGAATGACAACCCCGGGCTTGAGAACAACGCACTCATGCTCAGTGAAGTGCATGTCGTAACTCTAATCACAAAATTGGGATACACTCACAAGGTTGTACCCAAGCTCCTTGACAAACTTTACCCTTTCAATGCTGAGCTTACCATTTGTGACCTTGCCCCTTCTAGAAATGTAACCACCTTCATCTCTTACATGGAGCAATTGGTCTTCCATCAATCCTTTCAAAGTTCTGGACTAATGAACTATTGCCTGTCATGTGCCTGGAACAGCCACTATTAATAATCCAGACATTCTTGTATGTCTTGAGCTGTCCCTGCACATAGAAACTGATTAGTTACATTTGGAAACCCAAGCCTTAATTGTCTTGGGCCACTAAGAGAAACAAAAGATAATGCAACAGTAATAGATCCTATGGTTGTGCTTGGAGGATCTTGAATCGTTGTTGATGGAGAATATTTTAGTCACATGGTCTTTCTTAGACTTCGACATAACCTTTGGAAGCTTGGACTTGACCTTCAATACTTCGGTAGCTTTTGAGACTTCAAAAGTTTTGACGACTGGATCTTCGGAAGATTCTACAGACACTGTAGCAGACTTTAGTACTTCGGAAGTGTTCCTTCCTTCCGAGACCAACTTTTCTTCCGAAAGCAATATTCCACTTGCCTTCTTCTTAGTTTTGGAGCTTTCGAAGGAAATAGGTTTTCCTTCTGAAGCTTGAATCTTCTTGGAACTCTTGAAAGTCTTTGCCTTGGTCATGTGAAGAGTACCTTTAGGATTGTATGGACAGTCCTTAGCAAGATGAGCAGTATTTTCACACATGATACACTCCATTTTCTTCTTTCCAAGAGCCTTCTGCTCGGAACAAGATTGACTTTCATCACATTCCTTCTCCATCCTCATCTTTGCAGAAGCTGAGACAATCCTTTTGGGTTGAGGACTGTTCTTGGAGTTGGATGGTCCGGGCTGTGTAGCAGTGGTACACAATAGACCAGCCTTCTTCTTGGTACCTATATGATTTGAACATGAACCAGAACTCTTAGCAGAAGAGTGTAGGTTGATGTCTTCAGTCTTTACTACTTCAAACCCTACAGAGATAAAAACTGTTTCTGCTTAGAGTCAAAAGTACTCTTGAGCCTTCCTAGCTTTTCTTTTGCTCTTTCTGATCAAGTTCTTTCTCATTGACTTGGTCATCACAGTCTTCTTCTTCTCCTCAGAAGGATAGCGGCCCTTCTTAGAATCCTCCTCTTTATTCTTCTTAGAGAGATTCTTCACTATCACTTCTTCATCATCTTCACTCAAGGATCTATGAGAGGAAGCTCATCTTCACAAGTTCCACACCTAGGTGATCTTACAAACAAGATTGTGTGTGGAGGAGCTCTCTCATTTGATCCTCGTCCCTGCTTGTTTTGATAGCACACTTGGTTGTGCAGGGATTAGAATATCATGTTCTTGAAGGTCTCTTCTTCAAAAACACACTTTTCTGCCCTGGCTTTGCTGATCACAAGCTCAGCCTGGCACTCAGTTAGTTTAGTTATGAGATCTTTGATCTGAGTCCTAAAGTTTGTATGCTCATGTTTTAGAACTGAAATGGTTTTCTCTAAGTCCTCTCTCTTCAGTTATAATCATTTTCAGACTTTCTAAAATCAACTTTTAAGATCTTTAAGGACTCAAGATCAGATCTCATTTCTAAGTTGTAGGACCTGTATCTATTTACTTAAGCAATGCACTCAAGGGTACAGAGATGTTTCAATACCTTGGCTTCATCATGATCTACCATCAATGCTTGGTTTAGAGAGGCATTTGTCACCTGAAAGCTCTAGTCAAAGTCTCCTTCAACAGCAACAACAGCTTGCTGCTTTGGCTTCTCATTCTGGGTAGCTTTGTCAGCGTAGTTTGGTCTACACTGTGCTTGGCCACCATTTGTTCTTAGTGCCTTACACTCCCTAGCAAAATGGCCCATCAAGTTACAGTTGTAACACTTGACTTTTCTTTTATCCAGTCCAAACTTTCCACTAGTTGCATTGCTAGGGAAATTCCGTCCAGTCTGCTTGTAGAACTTCTTGGCTCTGTGAGTGCGAAGAGCCATCTGCTGGACTATCTCTATGTACTCCAAATCATCTGGATGGATATAGTCCAGGTCTTCAAGGGTGAAAATAAAGCTACCACAACTTTCATTAGAAGACACAAAGGCTTGAGAAAAACTTGTCTCTTGGAATGGGCTTCCTTAAGTATAGGTCTCCCTTGGTGTCTCTGGGAAGGTGATGAAAGGACCCTTTGATGAGTTGTTAGGGTAGCATATGAGATGATGTGGGGTTCTATGCTATCCCTTTCAACCACATGAAGCGCTGAACCCATTAGATTTTTGGAGTTTCTAGATGAACCTTGCATGTTGATCTCCATCTAATAGCCACTAAGAATCCCATATAACTCTATCAGGGTGACACTTTTTAGATTCCCAGTCCTCTTGATAACCACACAGTTGTGTGTCCATTGCCTAGGAAGTGAGGACATGAACTTCCTTACAATGTCTGTGTTCTCAAGAGTAATTCCTCCATCCACTAGGGTATCCACAATATCAACATACTTGAAGTATTGCTGAGTCATGGTTTCACTTGCTTTGAAGGTGAAGTTTTCAAACTGTTGCTTCAGGAGATCCTTATAGTTCTCCTTTGCTTTAGAGGAACCCTCATACATCAAGTTCAATGCATCCCACAACTGCTTAGTTGTTTTGCTTTTCTTGAAACCTCTTTACATAGAGTTAGGAAGAGCAGTCTAAAGGGCTGTCATGGCTTTCTAGTCAATCTCTACTCTCTTACTATCTTCATCAGAGTAGTCAACCATAGCCTTGGGTATCATACCAGCACCAGTAGAAGAAGAGGTGCTTAGTATGTATGATCCATTCTCAATAGATTCCCACATTCTTGAATTTAGAGACCTGATGAAACCTTCCATTCTTTGGCACCAGGTGTCAAAGTCATCAAGAGTGATTAGTGGGGATTTGTTCATGGTTCCAGTTTCCATATCAGTTTTGGCACCTGATGAAACCTTCCATACTAGTTTCCATATCAGTTTGGAAATGGTTCCAGTTTCCATATCAGTTGGAAATGCAGGACGGTGAAAGGTGGTCATTTACAACACAACAACACAAAGAGGACAACAACTTAACTTAATCAAACAATGAACTGGATTAACCACATGTAAAGATAGTAAGAACAAAAGTAAGTAAGAGACAGAACAAGAGAACAAGATACACAAGGAGATGGTTTTCAAGATTGCAGTATATTGCTTTTTCAAGTTCTATTACAAGTGTTACAAAGCACAAAAGAAAGTTACAAGAACCTCAGATACTTATACTACATCCTACAGTCGGCCATACTTTGAAGGCCAGCTAGATAAAATTGACTAGACACAAAACAAAATCAATTGTAGAGTCAAAAAGCAGATTGCCTTTTGACTAGTGACTATGACATGCCATAGCTCACATCGTTATCTATTACAAAAAGGATAAAGTACATGAAGTAGAAAGTTGTAGACACGAGACCTCAATGTACAGTTACTAAAAGCATGGACCTTTTCACAAACTTATGTAAGTTGGTGACTTTACAGAGTTGCAGCAGAAAGGGGTCTAGCTTTATTGAAAAGTACATCAGATAAAGCATGTTGTTAGAAGTCTTCAAAAGAAATCTGTCTTCAAGTGTTGGCTTTGGAAGATTTTGGCTATTGAAGCTTTGGAAGACATCATCTTTGGCTTTAGAAGATATTGGTCTTGGCTTTGGAAGATTTCACACTTAGAATATTTATGTTGCATGTGTGAAACTTCCAAAGCATTCTTCTTCAGTGTACTTGTGCAGCATGTAGGAGAGACTTTGGGTGTTTGGGTTGCTTCAATCTCTTTATACAATGTCTACAGTTTTCTTCTAGAAATCCCACTTACTTCCAACTATCTTGGAATTAAGAGGTGGTACCACCAAGTCCCACACTTGATTGTCATACATGGATTGCCTCTCAATGATCAATGCTTCAAGCCATTTGTTACAATCCAAATTGGACATTGCATCATGGTATGTGGTTGGTTAATCGGAATCTACCACATAGCATCCATCCACGAAAAATCCATATCTTTAAGGTGGATTACTAGTTCTACCATATCTGTGAACGTTTTGTGTGTATTGATCAACCATTTGATCATCCTCAACAACCTCTTATTGAGTACTAATGTTAACCAAATGTATATCAAGTTGTGATCTTGATCCTCTTCAAGATCCACAGTTCTACTGCTAGCTCCTTCCATAAGGAACATAGCTTCTAAGAACTCAGCCTTCATGGCAACAAACTACTTTTGTTCCAGTGGATCATAGAAGTAATATCCCATACAATCTCTAAGATATCCAATGAAAATACACTTAGTGGAATGGATTTTTAACTTGTTTGAGGTGGGAGTCTTAACATAAGCCTCACAACCCCACACCTTTAGATATGATACAGATGGAACCTTTCCATGCCATATTTCGAAAGGTGTCTTGTCCACTTTCTTGGTTAGGGCCATATTTAAAACACGGGTCATAGATAGCAAAGTGAAACCCCAATATGATAAAGGCAGTGAGCTTCTAGCCATCATAGATCGAACCATATCCAATAGAGTTCGATTTCTCCTCTCGGACACACCATTGTGTTATGGTGTTCCAACTGGGGATAGTTGTGAGACAATACCACGACTTCTAAGATGATCTCTAAAAGCATCATTTTGATATTCACCTCCTCTATCGGTGCGAATAATTTTTATTGACTTGTTGAGTTGATTTTCTACTTCATTCTGAAAGGTTTTGAACCTTTCAAAAGCTTCATCTTTGTGTCTTAACAAGTACACATAACCATATCGACTATAGTCGTTGGTAAAGGTAATGAAGTATCTTTCGTTGTACCTAGTCATTGGTTTAAAAGGACCACATACATCCGAATGTATGATTCCTAATAAATATTTTTCCCTTTCGATTTTGCCACTAAAAGGTGCCTTTGTCATTTTACGTTGTAAACAAGATTCACATACATCAAATGAATCATATTCACTTGCTTTTAAGAAACCATTCTTCTGAAGTGTTTGTATGCACTTCTTGTTTATATGACCAAGATGACAATGCTAAAGATAGGTGTCACTCAAATCCAATTTTAGCGTCTTGGTGGTGGTTTGGTACAATAAGCTATCATATAATGTGTTTTCACAAACCAATTTATAAATACCATTAATAGGAATAGCTTTAAAATAAAATATGTCATTTAAAGAAACATGAATTTCATTTTCAATAATTGTTAAAACATATGCATATTGTCTTAACTGGACAACAGATATAATGTTCCTAGTCAAACTAGGAGCATACAAAACGTTCTTCAAAATTACTTCCAGACCATTTGGAAGCTTCAAGATGAAGTCCCCATGGTCTTTAACTTGAGCTTTTTCCCCATTCTCCATGTAGAGGCTTACATTCCCTTTCTTGAAGTCCTTACTTCTTGTCAACCCCTATAACAAATTGCAAATATGAGTTCCACATCCGGTATCCAATACCCATATGTTAGAGGATATTAAATTAGATCAATATGAATCATGAAAATTGTACCTAAGGTTTGCCCAACATCCCTCTTAGCTTGCAACTCTTTAAGATGGATAGGACAATTTATTGCCCAATGACCTATCCCCCCACACTTAAAACATGGTCATTTGAAGAAACCTTTTGCTTTTTCTCCGCTTGTTTTGGTGGTGGCGCTCTTACCACTCCCTTTCCCTTTCCCCTAACATACCATTTACCCTTGGCAACACTTTCCTTGGGTGTCAGGTGAGCCCTCTTCTTGTTCCCACCTTCATTGATGGTCAGGACAGGAAAAACCTTTTTACCCATGGTCGCCTCGGCAGTTTTGAGCATACAGTGAAGCTCACTTATGTCCTTGTCCCACCCGTTCATGTTATAATTCATAACAAAGTTGTCAAACCTTTTTGACAAAGAGTTAAGGATAGAATCCATAGCCAACTCTTTCGATACGGGACAATTCAGCCTTTCGAAGCGGTTAATGTGGCTTTTCATCTTAAGTACATAAGATGAAACTGATTAGGTTTCATCCATACGACATGCATGGAGTGCTCGAACCATTTCGAAAAGCTCTACCCTTGCTTGTTGTTGGAACGTTTCCTTCAACTGGGTAATCATGTTGTACGCTCCATGATGTTCGTACTCCTTTTAGAGATCTGGAGTCATACTTGCCAACATGAGGCAAGACACTTGGACCGAGTCCTCAGTGTATTTCACCCAATTATCATAAGCCTCCTCATCATCCCCATTAGGTTGATCGGGAATCGGATCGTCTTAAATATACGATCGTTCTCTTGCTTGAGAACATTCTCAAGTTTCAAAACCAATCTATAAACTTGTTATGGTTTAGACGCTCCTTTTGGAGAATAGTCCTTAGTGAAAGTGAGTGAGCGGGCAGGATATCATTATTTTCATTGTTGTTGGTGGCCATCTACAAAATTTAACAAAGTTCAATTTTACTATTTTCGATATTATTCATAATTTAATTATTAAAACCCTTTTATGTGTCTTACACAATTTTAAAATTCTAGAATCCACATTCCATTTAAATAGTGGTTAGGTGACCTTTATCCTATTATTTAAATTAACGAGTTAGTCAACGTTTTGACAATTGTAACCCTTTTCAACTTCTAGGGGTATGGGATCGACTTAAACATCATATGTATGGTCGGCACACTTATCCCATCAACACCTTTGTAACCACATTGTAGGTGATCCGTTTAACATATTGCAAATCAAGTCACCCTACTTACAAACACATGTGGGTTTACTAACACAAGTGGTTAGGTGGCCTTTATCCCACAAATATTGTATTCCCATCTTAAATCACAAGTTCCCTCAAAGTGGTTAGGTGACCTTTATCCCATTCAGATTTTCCAAGTGACTCAAGTGTTGTGCAAAAGGATGGTGTTAAACTTTTTTTCTAAAGACAAGTGTAGAAAACTCTATGTACCTTATATTTGCATGTTTTCAAATACGTGGTACCCTATGGTTCACTTTTTAATAAAACAAGTTTTATTAAAATCATTAATCCTTTTAATAACCTTTTATTAATCACTTAATGATAAAGAATCATCAATTTTCAGCTTGTTATGTTTGTTAGTAAGTTTGTTATGCATATCCAAATATCAAACAACAACCATAAAACAAACAAACAAACAAGCGTAATCATACAATCACAAGTGCATAACCATAGCCACTAATTGACTACACTTGTTTGCCATCACAAGTGTTGTCATTAGGTCTTTCATAAGGGTTAACAATGACACATCAAAAATGTGTCCATGAACTCCCACTTGAATCCACGTCCAAATGCTTCAAGTGTCCATGTCTTTTGTGTCTTCTTTGGGTCTTCATCTTGTGCATCTTCTTTTACAAAATCATATCCTAATAGAATTTTTCTATTAAAAGAAATGCACCTAATCTATTTATTACATAACCAATGAATAAATAAATTACAACCAAAATACAAACACAAAATTACAACCCTTTCTTGAACAAAACCAACATGACAAAATCACAACCAGCCAAATCCAAAACATAAGGTCAAGGCTATGTTATGCACAAAATATGTATCATAAACAACATTCAAGAACAACCATGAACTCCCTTTTTAACCTTAAATTTTCGGCCAACATGAACCAAAACTTCAGGGTTTTGTCCAAACAAAAATAATCAACCAATTGATGTTAATCTTTCAGGTTTATACTCAAGCATGTAAGATAAAACCTTGAAACATAAGGGAGTCATTCATTCATGACAAAACAGCCCCTAATAGTTGAAAAGTCCATGAAAACTAACTTTCAACGACTTATGAAGCAAATATTCCACATAACCGGCTCTAGATGCCATTGTTGGGTTTTGTTACAAGATAATGAAAGCTAGTTTAACCATTTAAACTACAAAACGCAATGGATATAAGGTGTTAAAAGTGGGTCTAAAAATCTGAAAATATTAACCATTTTTAGCCCAAAACAAAACCCATGAACAAGGATCATATGTATGTGAAATAAGACGTAATCAAAACGAAAAGAACAACTAAAGGGTGTTCTTGAAACTACCTTTCAAGAACAAGAGGATGTTGTATGGATGATAAGAACGTGATGATGCTTCTTCAATGCCTAGCCTCCAAAAGAGAAGTCCTCAAGCTTGTATACGCACAAGCTCTTGCAAACACCTAACTTGTTAGGGAGTGCAACACCAAAACCCTCTTCCTATGCCTCCCTCAAAAAAACAAAATTTTAGCAAGCTCTTGCCTTAGATCCAAAATTAATGTCTTGTATTAAAACAAGACATGTAATCCAAGGAGGGCAACCCATGGGGCGGCCGAAAGTTGTTTTAAATGGGTTCCCCCCATTTCAATTTTTATAAAAAACTTACTCTTTAACCATATTTTTATAAAATTAAAACCTCTTTTAATGTTATAACATTAACACGCTATTATTCGTTATTATTTAACTTACTTAAATAATGATACAAATAATTTCTCATGAACAAATTATCCATATAATTTGTTCTATTTCAAATGCAAGAATTTAGAAACCCTTTTTTCTAAACTAGTGTTAATATTTATTTGTTTGATCATATTTAACTTATTTGTACCTGAAGTATTGTTGGCTGAGGGTCTCTCCAACAATATAAATGAAGTTTTCAAATGTTGCTTTAGGGAATCTTTCTTGGAGTCATTGGAGCTGGAGTACGTCTGAGTTAAAGCAGCATAGAGTTCTTTGGCTGACTGGCAATGCTCAAATCCCACCATCATGGAGTTAGGTATGACAGTCATAGGAACTGTCATTACTTTGCTATCGATATCTAGCAGCTTGTCGTCTTCATTAGAATAATCCTCAACAGCCTTCAATATCATAGAACCATTTCCAGCTGGTGCTGTAACCTTTGGCTTATAAGGACCATTGGTGATAGACTTTCAGATCTTGCTGTCTTGGTATGTAATGAAGCCTTCAATACGTCTTGGATATCATCCAAGAATAGAAGTTGTCAAGGGTGATGATTGGTGCCTTGGATATCACCCTATTTGATCTTCAGATGATTATTGGTTAAGGCCCATTGTGAGTGAGGTGAGTGTATAAATGAAGGAAAAAGTTGATTTGGATGTTAAGATCTCACAATCAAGAGCCTAAAAATCTTTGATACATTGCAGGATCAAGTTTTTTAACTCAACATAAATATTATCTCTCAAACTCAACAAGTCATAGTTTGTTTGATGATATAGTGTAGAGATTAATGAAGAGGCTGATGCAACCTAAACATCTTTAGTCTTTCGTGGATATTGCACAAGTACATTGAAGTGGAATGCTTCGTAAGTTTCACATGTGCAACAAAAATACTCTAAGTGGGAAATCTTCCGAAGTCAAGACCAACATCTTCCGAAGCCAAAGATGAAGTCTTCTGATGCCTTAGAGACAAAGTCTTCCGAAGCCTCAAGTTCATGAAGACAGATTTCTTCCGAAGACTTTTAGTAACATGCTTTATTTCATGTACTATTCCATAAAGTTGGACACCTTTCCGCTACAACTCTGCAAGTCACCAACTAACATAGTTTGGTGAAAAGGTCCATGCTTTTGGTAACTGTACATTGAGGTCTTCAGTCTGTAACTTTCTACTTTATGTATTTTATCCTTTTTGTAATAGATAAGGATGTGAGCTATGGCATGTCATAGTCACTAGTCAAAAGACAATCTGCCTTTTGACTCTACAATTGATTTTGTGTGTGTCTAGTCAATTGTATCCAGTTGGCTTTCAAAGTATAGCCGGTTGTAGGATGTTGTATAAGTATCTCATGTTCTTGTATCTTTTGAATATGCTTAGTAACACTTATAATAGAACATAGAGAAGGAAATATACTGCATTCTTGAAAACCAAACACTTGTGTTCTTTGTGTTTTGTCTCATATACTACTTCTGTTCTTAGTATCACCACTTGGTTAATCCAGTTTACTGTTTGATCTAAGTTTAGTTTATCTCCTCTTTGTGTTGCTGTGTTGTAACTCTACACCCTTCAACGATCCTGCATTTGGTATTAGAGCTTTCCAAGCTCTTGATATAAGATCTCACCATCTTTAGATCCCTCACACACACAAATACTAAACTTTTCAAATGGCAGCCATTTCCAAAACTGATATGGAAACTGGAACCATGAACAATTCCCCACTGATGACTCTTGATGAGTTTGACACCTGGTGTTAAGAATGGAAGGTTTCATCAGGTCTCTTGATTCAAGAATATGGGAGTCTATTGAGAATGGACCTTTCATACCCAGCACACCTTCTGCTACTGGTGCTGGTATGATCCCCAAAGATGTGGCTAACTACTCTGATGAAGATAGGAAGAGAGTAGAGATAGACAGAAAAGCCATAACAACTCTTCAAACTGTCCTTTCAAACTCTGTGTACAGAGGTTTCAAGAAGTGCAAAACAGCCAAGCAGCTGTGGGATGCACTGAAATTGATGTATGAGGGTTCTTCTGAAGCCAAGGAGAACAAGAAGGATCTCCTGAAGCAGCAGTTTCAAAACTTCACCTTCAAAACAGGTGAAACTATGACTCAGCAGTACTTCAGGTATGTTGAGATTATGGATACCCTAGTGGATGGAGGAGTTTCTCTTGAAAACAGAGACATTGTAAGGAAGTTCATGTCCTCACTTCCTAAGCAGTGGACACACTACTATGTGGTGATCAAGAGAACTGAAAATCTCAAAACTCTTACTCTGACAAAGTTATGTGGGATTCTCAATGGATACCAGATGGAGATGAACATGTAAGGTTCATCTGGAAACTCCAACAATCAAATGGGTTCAGCCCTACATGTGGTTGAAAGGGATAGCATAGAACCCAAAATCATTTCTTATGCTACCCTAACAACTCACCCAAGGGTCCTTTCATCACCTTCCCAGAGACACCAAAGGAGAACTACACTCAAGGAAGCCCATTCCAAGAGACAAGCTCTTCTCAAGCTTTTGTGTCTTTTAATGAAAGCTATGGCAACTCTCTTTTCACTCTTGAAGACCTGGACTGTATCCATCCAGATGATCTGGAATACCTGGAAATAGTCTAGCAGATGGCTCTTCTCACTCACAGAGCCAAGAAGTTCTACAAGAGGATTGGAAGGTAGTTTCCAAGCAATGCAACCAGTGGAAAGTTTGGACTGGACAAAGGCAAAGTCAAGTGTTACAACTGTAACCTGATGGGCCACTTTGCCAGAGAGTGTAAGGCACCTAGAACAAATGGTGGCCAAACACAATCCTGACCAATCTACACTGACAAAGCTCTCCATAATGAGAAGTCAAAGTAGCAAGCTGCTGTTGCTGTTAAAGAAGGAGGCTTTGACTGGAGCTTTCAGGTTGAAGATGCCTCTCCATACCAAGCACTGATGGTAGATCATGATGAAGCCAAGGTATTCGAACATCTCTGTACTCCTGAATGCATTGCTAAAGTTAACAGGTACAGGTCCTATAAAATGGAACTGAGATCTGATATTGAGTCCTTAAACATTTTAAAATCTGATTTTAGAAAGTCTGAAAATGATTATAAGCTAAAAATAGAGGACTTAGTGAATACCATTTCAGTTCTAAAACATGAACACACAGATTTTAGGACTCAAATTAAAGATCTCATAACCAAGCTAACTAAGTGCCAGGTTGAGCTTGTGATCAGCAAAGCCAGGGCAGAAAAGAGTGTTCTTGAAGAAGAGACCTTCAAGAGCATGATATCCTCATCCCTGCATAACAAAGTGTGCTATCAAAACTGAAAGGGACTGGGATCCAATAAGATAGCTCCTCCACACACAATCTTGTCAGTAAGATCTCCTAGGTGTGGAACTTGTGAAGATGAGCTTCCTCTCATAGATCCTATGAGTGAGGAGGATGAAGAAGAGATAGTGAAGAATCCTCTACAAAGAGTGAAGAGGAGGATTCCAAGAAGGGCCACTATCCTTCTGAGGAGAAAGTGAAGACTGTGATGACCAAGTCCATGAGAAAGAACTTGATCAGAAAGAGCAAAAGAAACGCAAGTAAGGCTCAAGAGATCAAGGCTACTTTTGACTCTAAGCAGAAACAAGTTTTTATTTCTGCAGGGTTTAAAGTGGTAGGGACTGAAGGCATCAACCAAAACTGTGCTAAGAGTGCTGGTTCTTGCTCAACTCATCTCAGCAGCAAGAAGAAGGCTGATCTGCTATGTACCACTGCTGCACAACCTGGTCCATCAAACTCTAAGCACAATTCTTAGCCCAAGAGGACTGTCTCAACATCTGCAAAGATGAAGGTGGAGAAAGGAAGTGACCAAAGATAGTCTTACTCTCAAGAAAAGGCTCTTGTGAAGAAGAAGATAGATTGTGTTATGTGTGACAGCACCACTCATATTGCAAAGGATTGTCCCTTCAATCCTAAAGGTATTGTCCACATGGCCAAAACAAAGGCTTCAAAGAGTTCTAAGAAGATTCAAGCTTTGAAAGGAAAACCAGTATCCTTCGGAAGTTCCAAGTCTAACAAGAAGGGAAATGGAAAATTCTCTTCGGAAGAATATTTGGTCTTGGAAGAAAGGAGTTCTTCCAAAGCACTGAAGTCTGCTGCAGTGTTTGCAGAATCTTCAGAAGGTTTAGTCATCAAAACATCTGAAGCTCCAAAAGCTTCTAAAGTTTTGAAGGCCAAGTCCAAGACTCTAATGGTGGTGTGGACGTCTAAGAAAGACCAAGTGACTGAGAATTCTCCATCAAAAACAGCTCAAGATCCTCTTTGTACAACCATAGGATCTATTATTGTTAAATTACCTTCTGCAAATGAGCCCAAGACAAGCAAGACTTGGGTTTCCAGATGTAACTAATCATTCTCTTTTGTGCAGGGACAGCTGAAGACAGATAGAACGGCTGGATCATAGACAGTGACTGCTCCAGGCACATGACTGGTAATAGGTCACTACTCCAAAACTTTGAAAGGATTGATGGAGGACCTGTTGCTTTTGGAGGAGATGAAGGTGGTAACATTTCTGGTAGGAGCAAGGTCAGAAATGGTAAGTCCAGCATAGAAAAGGTAAACTTTGTAAAGGAGCTTGGATACAATCTTCTGAGTGTATCTCAATTTTATGATTAGAGTCATAACATGCTCTTTACTGAGCATGAGTGCATTGTTCATAAGCCTGGTGTGGTCATTCCTCATGAGCATATCCTGCTTAGAGCCCCCAGGAAAGGAAACATGTACAAGATGGATTTGCAGGAAACCTCTCCCTCTGGACAAGTTTCATGCTTTCTGTCTAAAGCCAATAGTGATGAGTCTTTCCTATGGCATAAAAGAATGTGCCATGTAAACTTTAAGAGCATGAATAAGTTAATTAAGCATGACTTGGTAACTAGAATGCCAAAGAAAGAGTTTACAAGTGATGACCACTGGTTGCATGCCTGAAAGGGAAGCAACATAAGGTATCTCACAAGCCTAAGGAAAAGAACTCAATCAGTACTCCCTTACACTTGTTACATATGGATCTCTTTGGCCCCACCAGTGTAATGAGTTTAGGAAGGACCTTATACTGTCTAGTTATCACATATGACTTTACAAGATTCACTTGGGTTTTCTTCCTTAAAACTAAGGATGAGACTCCTGAGATTCTGAAGAATTTCATCTTAAAGATTGAGAATCAATCTGATCACAAGGTCAAGATCATAAGATGTGATCAAGGAACCGAATTTAAGAACCATATCCTTGACACATTCTATGATGAAAATGTATTACAAGATAATTTAGTGCTCCCAGGACTCCTAAGCAAAATCGTGTTGCTGAGAGGAGAAACATGACACTGATTGAAGCTGCAAGAACCATGTTGTCTGACTCTAAACTGCTCATCACCTTCTGGGCAGAGGCAGTCAACACTACCTGCTATGTGCAAAACAGAGTTTTAGTAGTTAAGACTCATGGAAAAACTCCTTATGAACTTTGGCCCAAGAGGAGACCTTTCATTGGTTTTCTCAGGTCATTTGGATGTCCTTGCACCATCTTGAATACCAAAGATCAAATTGCCAAGTTTGCTGAGAAATCAGATGATGGACACTTTATTGGACACTCTTCCCAAGCTAAGGCTTATAGAGTATACAATATCAGAACTAGAATTGTTAAGGAGTTAGCCAATGTGACTTTCAATGAACACACACCTTGTGTTACTGATTCTGGTCCGGATTGGCTGTTTGATCTTGATTTGGTTACCAACTGTTTTAACAAATCTTGTGAGAATGTTTCAGGATCTGCAGAAAATTTGAATAGAGATGATCCTCATCCAAGATTTGAGCTAGGAAGATCTTCAAGACACATATCTTCAGCTCCAGTTGGAACGACTTCTGCAAATGAGGTTTCTATCAGCCCTACAATGAAAAATTCAGCTGATACATCTGGTATGCATTCAAATTCCAGCTCAGAGGCTCTACAACCAGATAAGAACACCTCAATTGTGGAAGACAACAATGGTGACGGTGACAGTGACCAAGAATTTCTTGATGCCACTAACCACACTGTGGATGAGAACATCAATGATGTCGCACACTGCTTGGATCAAGTTTCACTTGAAAAGTGTGCTGATGTGGTGGGAGAAACATCTTGCCAGATCTAGATTTCTCAAATTTAGATCTTTCTCAACAACTTGTTGTGATCCCTCCGCGTAGGATCCACAATCTCACCCTACCACAAACGTCATTAGAGATGTTATCTCAAGGGTAAAGACAAGAGGACAAACCCATGAGGCAAATGTTTATCTTCACTCTTGTTTTCTATCACAGATAGAGCCAAGAAAGTTGATGAAGCTCTAAAGGATGGAAGTTGGGTTGAAACTATGCAACAAGAGCTGCTTCAATTCAAAAGGCAGAAAGTTTGGAACATTTGTCCTCTTCCTTCTGGGAAGACTACCATTGGAACCAAATGGGTGTTTAGGAACAAGAAAGATGATAGAGGCATCATCATCAAGAACAAAGCTAGACTGGTTGTTCAAGGATACACACAAGAAGAAGGATTGACTACACTGATGTCTTTGCTCCAGTGGCAAGATTAGAAGCTATTAGGATATTCCTGGCATTTGCTGCATCCAAGAACTTCAAGGTTTTCCAACTTGATGTGAAGTGTGCCTTTTTGTATGGAGTGATAGATGAAGAGGTTTATGTCAAATAGCCACCTGGTTTTGTAGATACTGATCATCCTGATCATGTCTGCAAGCTTGACAAAGCTCTCTATGGGCTGCATCATGCACCCAGGAAGTGGTATGAGACACTGTCTGAGTATCTCTGTAAACATGGATACAGGAGGGGTATTATAGATGGAACTCTTCCTCAAAGGACAAGGAAAAGACATATTGCTAGTTCAGGATATATGGATGACATCATCGTTGGTTCAACTAATCCAAAGCTCTGCAAAGGCTTTGAGAAGCTGATGAAAGACAAATTTGAAATGAGTGCCATGGGGGAACTCAATTCTTTTGGGAATTCAAGTGAAGCAAGTTGAAGATGGCATCTTCATAAGTCAATCAAATTATGTTCGGGACATACTCAAGATGTTTAATATGACTGACTGTAAGATTTCTAAGACACCCATAGCCAGAAACCACTCTCTTGGTCCTGATCTTGAGGGGTAGTGTGTAGATGAGCATTTATACAGGGCTATGATTGGGTCTCTTATGTATCTTATTACTAGCAGGCCTGATATCATGTTTGCTACATGTATTTGTGCAAGATATCAAGCCAACCTTAAGATGTCTCACCTTATCACTGTGAAGAGGATTCTAAGATACCTCAAGGGTGCATCAACACTTGGCCTATGGTATCCCAAGAATTCTGAATTTAATCTGTATGCCTATATAGATAGTGATTATGGTGGTTGCAACATGACTGCAAAGTCTACATCTGGGGGGTGTCAATTTCTTGGTGGAAGGGTTGTCTCATGGAAGTGCAAGAAACAATCCTGTGTCTCTGCATCAACTGCTGAAGCTGAATACATTGCTCTTGCAAGCTGCTGTGCTCAAGTACTTTGGATTCAAAATCAGATGCTGGACTATGGGTTAATTTCAAGGAGACTCCCATTCACATAGACAACAACAGTGCTATCTCAATCACAGAAAACCCTGTGCAGCACTCAAGGACAAAGCACATCAATATCAGTATCATTTAATAAGAGATAACTATGAAAAGGGATTAATTAAACTAGTCAAGGTGCACACAGATGAACAATATGCTGATCTGTTTACAAAGGCTTTTGATGAACAGAGATTTAAATATCTTATATCAGCTATTGAGATGATAAACCTTGAGTAAGCTTTTCTTAAAATATGTGTGTCCTAAGTTGTCTAGTTACTTTCATAAGCTCATGTTTTCTTTGGATGAAAATTTCTTTTTGAAAACTTTCCTTAGATTTTTTAAAATTTCTGATACTTTGGAAGTTTTGTTTTTAACTTCGGAAGTAAATCATGCCTTCAAGTTAAATAACTTTCTAAGAAGTTTACCTTCGGAAGAGTTTTCAAAATTTATCTTCCGAAGCTTAAATATTTGTCTCAGACACTTACTAAATTTCTCTATAAAATTTCTTTCTTCTTCTTCCTTCGTTCATAAGCTATTTCAAAATGGCCACCTTGCTCACAGAAATTATCCCAACTTTACTATGCAGCTACACAGACAACACAATCAAGTTGCTCTGTTACGATTTAAGAAAGATCCTCATTTCTCAGAGGTTTGCCGTTTCTTGTCTTTGTCGAACTACTTCACCTCCCTCACCATTGATCCTCCACTCTGTGAGGATCAGTTGCTTGAATTCTGGAAGACCTGCAAAGAGGTCATTATGGATGGGGAGAAGGCACTGTCTGCCACAGTGCAGGGGAGAACAATCTTCATCACTCCGGCCATCATCAACAGACATCTTCAGCTGGATGATGAAGAAGGTGAGGTGTTCTTCCCAAAGGAAGGTGTTAATCATTCCTTTGAGAAAATGGGGTATGAGGGATATTTCTATGTAAAGACCTTCAGGAAAGGGAAGGTCTCATCCCAATGGAGATTCCTGCTCCATGTGGTCATCCACAGCTTATCAAACAAGCATGGTGGATGGGACCGGATTCCTGAAGATCTCTCCTTCATAGTCCATGGAATGGTTCAAGGGGTCAAGTTTAGGTACTCTCAGTTTGTTTATACAAATTTGCTTGCTAATTTAGACTCCTTAGAATATTACATGTTTCCTAGATATGTCCAGTACATTCTAAACTATGAACTGGGCTCACAGTTAAGGGAAACAGGTAACATTCTTAAATTGGGACCGATGAGGCCCGGCATCTTAAAATATTAAGAAAGTCAACTGTTGGATTCTCTGGGGTAGAAACAGCCCTAGTCCCAAAAATGATAGAGCTCATTGCTCAAGGTGACAACCTAGCAGCACAAGCTAGTGTTGAACCCACACCTGCTACTTCCCAACCACCCACACAGCCTCAAATATCCATAACCTACCAAAGAAAATACAAACGACCCCTGCTCAGACTATTTAGTCTATGGAGGTCCCCATATACTCACCCATAGAGGAAGAAATGGACACTGGAGCTCCCATTTCGCCTGAGGAGCAGACCACTCCCATCTCTTCAAGAATCAGTGCTGAGGTTCCTCATGCTCAGCCTGATGAGCTCATAAGCCCTACTGCCTTAAGCCATCACTCTGAGTCTCAACACTCAAGTGATCAACCTTCAGCGGACGCTACCATCCCCAGCCTATAGATCTCAACCAACCAATTCCAACCTTGACTTCTATACTAATGAAGATATAGGTTTCAGTAAGTATAATGAATCTCTATTCTTTGCCTCTACTCAAGAGAGATAAGTACTACTGAGTCTCCTACATCTATCCCACATCAGTCACGTACTACTGAGGTGGACACTACTGAACATGTTCAGGATGTCCATATGGAAGAGGCTCTCACTTCTAAAAGTGATTACATCATTAAGACCTCAACCATGGCAACTTAGCCCACTGACATCTGAACTGAGACTGCTAGTGAGCAGAGGAAATCCAGTAGCCAAGAACTCAGAACCGGTCATGAGAGAAAGGACTCTGGTCCAATCTTCTCCACCCCTAGTGATTCTTCTGATGGAGATGAAGGGGATCTGTGACTAAAAGTGCAAAAACTGTCTAAAACATGCACTTACCTAGTCTCAAAGGTCAGTCACCTTGAATCTCAGCAACTTGAGATTTCATATCTTAAGGAAAAACTAGCTGGGAGACCCTTAAGGAAAGCTCAACCAGAAACACAAGAACGTGTGGATGTGATTGACCTATCCTCCAGCTCACCTCTGCAAGTGGGTGATGCTACCAAAAAGGGGGAGAAAGTCATTCCAGCCACAAAACCTGGGAGTTCTTCAGAGAGAATGGACATTGAGGACTCACCATCCTCACTTGCAACTGTGCATTCTCAACAACCTCCTCTAGTTCACATTGATATGGACTACACAGACTCCTTCATACAGAGTCTGTTTGGGGATGGGATACCAAGGGCTATGTCACCTCATCATCCTTCAATCACATTATTGGGTGGAGGTATGACAACAACAGGAAAGCCCTCCTTATCATAAGAGTTCAAGGACAACACCAAGTCTTTAATTTTTAGAACTTGGACTACTATGAATGTCTGGATCTAGTCAACATGCCACTTGTCAACCCAAGCCAATCAAGACAAGCTGACAGACTGGCTAAAAGAATCCAAGACAAGATCATTGCAGAGTTCAGTCTAAGAAGGAGAATAAGGCAATCAGGCAATGTCATCAGTCAACTGGATGTTGAGGCAGACCCTAAGATTAGCTTCATAGGGGAAACCTTGACTGATGCCAGTGACAGAACCTGAAAGCTTTGTCTCATCATCTCCAACTACTGCAGAGATCCATATTCCTTCCGAGACACCTGCTGGTGAAGGTGCTTCTCAACCTCTCTCTGGCCTGAGCTCAGATGCTACAACGAGCAATGAAGGCCAAAGCTCTCTTCACGCTATGTCACAAAGGTCTATGAGTGACAAAAGGAAAACAAAGATGACATCTGAGGAGATTGAGGAGGAGGAGAGAGAAAGGAAAAGGAGGCAAAGGGGAGAAAGTTCCTCTACTGAGTCTCCAAGACTTAGGAGTCTGCAATTAGGGCTGCCCCCAGACCAGATACTCAGAATGATGAGTTAAGGGTAGTCAGGATCAATTATCTGCAGACTAGGAACTATGACATAGATAGTGTCATTTCTCTCCCTTTGGATGAATTAAATAAGCTGGTTGATCCGAAAATGTCAAGAGAGAAGAAGGAGGCAGAAGATGCAGAACTCCTAGTACAAGTCAAACAAGAGAGGAGAAGAAAAAGATTGTACAAAGGTATGCCTACCCTCTCACCAGTTAAAGAAAGTCCTGAACAAGAGGATGTGGTTCAACAGGATGTGCCACAGGCCTCTATCAAGCAGATGCACTCCTTCCCTTACCTTATGACTATGTCGAGTTTGAGAACTTAAAACAACTTGAGCTTGAGTTAGTCAATGAAAGAAAGACAACAAAGAAGAAGCTGAGGGAAGAAGTTGCAAAGTCAAGAGCCATCATCCAAAAGAGCATGAAGAGGTCTGCTGATAGGCAGAGGATGATGAGTTTCTTGAAGCTGTATGGATTCTTCGGAGGGAGACTTGGACCCATGTCTCTATCCACTATGGATGAGCATATCATGGTAATCAAGCAAAAGATTAAGAATGGAGAGCTCACTGACTTACACTCCACTCCAAGTCAGGCCCCACCTGAAGTGGAGGTTAAGGTTGAACAAACAGACACAACACAATCTGGAACTCCTGCTAATGCTCAGCAAGCTTAATCTTCTGATCCATAGCAGGGTCAACCTCCTTCTCCATCTAAACCTGAGAGAGAGGAAGTCCCAACTGAGAAAGATAGTGAAGATCAATCTGGTGCTGCAGGCCAGTCTTCTCGGTTAAGATTTGGAAAGAGAAGGAAAAGGATGGCTTCTAACCAAAGTCTAAGAAGAAGAAGAAGCCTGCATCCCCTTTTGAACCTCGGGATGAATCAGAACAGCATGAGGATGTGCAGCCAGAGGAAGCTCAATCAACTCCAACTTTAGTAGCTCCTCTAGCATCAGGAAGACCCATCTTGTCTTGGACATACACCACAAATCTAGAAAGGTGGCATGTTATTAGAGATCAAGGCATTGAAGACATCTATACATGGCAAGATATGTTTTAGTTGCCTCTGCATGATCTCTTTGACATGAGAAGACACTTTGACAGCCTGAAGGATCCTGATATCTTATGAAGAAAGAAATGGTGATCATCCTAATGAGGACTGTTAATATCTGAAGTTTTCTAAATGTTTTCGTAACATCAGCCTAGGGGGAGTTTGTAGAGATTAATGAAGAAGCTGATGCAACCTAAACATCTTTAGTCTTTCCTGCATGCTGCACAAGTACATTGAAGTCGAATGCTTCGGAAGTGTCACATGTGCAACAGAAATATTCTAAGTGTGAAATCTTCCGAATCCAAGAACAACATCTTCCGAAGCCAAAGATGAAGTCTTCCGAAGCCTCAAGAGAAAGTCTTCTGAAGCTTCAAGTTCATGAAGACAGATTTCTTCCAAAGACTTTTAGTAACATGCTTTATCTGATGTACTGTTCCATAAAGCTGGACACCTTTCCGCTGCAACTCTGCAAGTCACCAACTAACATGGTTTGGTGAAAAGGTCCATGCTTTTAGTAACTGTACACTGAGGTCTTGAGTCTGTAACTTTCTAGTTTATGTACTTTATCCTTTTTGTAATAGATAAGGATATGAACTATGGCATGTCATAGTCATTAGTCAAAAGACAATATGCCTTTTGACTCTACAATTGATTTTATGTGTGTCTAGTCAATTGTATCCAGCTAGCTTTCAAAGTATAGTCGGCTGTAGGATGTTGTATAAGTATCTCATGTTCTTGTATCTTTCGAATATGCTTAGTAACACTTGTAATAGAACATAGAGAAGGAAATATACTGCATTCTTGAAAACCAAAGACTTGTGTTCTTGTGTTTTGTCTCATATACTACTTGTGTTCTTAGTGTCACCACTTGGTTAATCCAGTCTACTGTTTGATCTAAGTTTAGTTTATCTACTCTTTGTGTTGTTGTGTTGAACTCTACACCCTTCAACGATCCTGCATACAAAATCTATTTATGAGTTAATAATAATATACTAAGTAAGTAAACACAACAATATAGGTTTTCAAGATATTTGTATATATTACTTCTCAACTCAAAGTATTACAAGACTCTAACGACCATGTTAACAAAGTTACAATAAGAAACTATATATAGCATTATTTACAACCAGTTATACTTGATATCCACTAGAAACTTATGACTAAAGCAAATACTACATTGTTAAAGGAAAGGTATCTTAGATAAAGTGCTATCTAAGATTTGGTAGTCATGACATGTCCATAATTAACCTTTTGTTCACCAACTAAAGTTCATAACTATAATAATTGATAAGGAATGAAGAGTGGAATAAAGTCTGGTCAACTATATGGGCATGGGAAATCGCCATGCAGTATATCAGAGGTTGCAATGACTTGTCAGACGGAACATACTTATGTCCACTAGTTAGTAGCAAGTTCTTCCAAAGGTTAACTAGCTTTGGAAGAACAAGTTCTTCTCAAGCCACTTATAAATCAAAAGAATCTAGTTCTTCCAAGGCTTATGATTATCTTCATACTTCAAAAGTCACTGTCTTGTAATCTTCTAAGAGTTGAACTTTGAAAGAAGGAAGACTTTGTCTTCAAAAGTTGGAGTTTCTCTTCAAAATCTCTTTCAGTCTTGACCTTTGGAAGCTCATCTTTTGCCTTTAGAAGCTATTTATCAGTCGTACCAAAAAAGTTCTAAGTCTTTGTTTTGGTTGTAGCAGCCTTACTTGATCCAACAACTGCACCTAGGTCAAATACTCAAAACGAAGAGCTAAGGAAGCCGGATTAAATTATCTGGGGTCTAGGAATTGTAACATTGATGAAATAATCTATCTTTCCTTGGAAGAATTAAATGAACTGGTTGACACTAAAGTGTCAAAAGAGAGGAAGGAGGCTGAGGTTTCTGAATTGTTTCTCAAGACTAAAAAAGTAAGGAAAAGAAAAAGGTTATATAAAGCCCATGTCCTCTCTCTAGTTCAAGAAAGTCTGGAAGTAGAGATTATGGCAATTGAACAAGAATCTCAAGTAGCTAGGGAACAAGACATACGAAAGATGATAACCTACTTGAGTACCACAAGTCTTTATCAGGCAACAACTATACTCCCCCTATCATATGAGATATTAAGTTTGAATACCTCAAAAAGCTAGAGCAAGAAGTTCTAAAAGAATAAGAAAGCTACTAAGAGGAAGATGAGGGAGGAAGCTGCTAAGTCAAGGCCACCATCAAACCTAATCAGAAGAAGTTTGCTTATGAGTGCTCCGGAAGGAGACTTGTCCAATGTCTATATCCATAATAGATGACCACAATATAGTCATCAAGTAGAAGATTATGAAGGGTGATCTGGTAAATTGCATTCTCCACAATGTCAAGTTGCACTTGAAGCTATGGTTAAGGTTGAACCCCAAAAGACAACCCAACCTAGACCTAGTGCTGAATCATACCTAGCTTTATTTCTGACCTATGTAGGATCCTGATTCTTCATCTTCTAAACATTTAAAGGGAAGGACCCAACTAAGAAGGATAAAGAGGAAAATCTTGTACTCAAGACCAACCTTCTCAATTAAAGTTTGTAAAGAGGAAGAGAAGAGCCATAATAAGGGTCAACAAAAAGAAGAAGTCCAAGGCATCCACCTCTATACCTTATGATGAGTCAAAACATCCTGAAGGTGAATAAGAAGAGGTTGCTCAACCAAATCTGCTTCAAGTAGAGCCATCTTATCCTAGGCTTTCTCTACAAACCCAAACAGATGGCATGTCACAAGAGATCAAGAAGGTCAAGAAATATACTTATTGAAAAATATGTTGACCTTCTTATGCATGATCTCTTTTCCATAGGTAGGTACTTTGAAAGTATGAAGAATCCATAACAACTGGTGAAGAAGGGAATTGTACTAATTCTGATGAGGACTGTAAACAAAAAAGATCAAGACTCAAAGTCATCCTCATATTTTGGTAGCATCAGCCTAGGGGGAGTTTGTAAGAATCATTATAGAGGCTGATGCAAACCAGTGTCCTCTGAGCAAGCATTCTAAACTGAAAGCAAGTTACTTCGGAAGACTTGACAATTGTACAAAGAAATTCACTAAGTGTTTAATATTCCGAAGCCAAACACGAATTCTTCAAAAGCCAAAGATAAAGTCTTCCAAAGCTTCAAGACAAAGTCTTTCGAAGCCAAAAGACTGTTTTCTTCCAAACATGGAGAAGATATGCTTTCTTTAACATGCTTTTGACATAAGCTTAACTAATTTCTACTGCCATTTCTAATAAGTTATCAACTTATATAAGTTCGTGATATCTTCATACTTTTTTCAACTGTAGATTAAGTTCTTTAGTCTTTAACTTTTCACTCTTATATTTTTATCCTTTTATTAATAGATTTGGATGAGAGCTATGATATGTCATAATTCCTAGTTAAAAGACAATATAACTTTTAAGTTACATTAATATTGTTATCTACTAATGTTCTAGCTAACCATTAAACGTGTTCTGCTTGTGTTCTTCACTCTTGTTCTTTGCTTCACTTGTGTAACACCCAAAAAATTTTAAAGAAAGAATGAAGTTGAAAAAAAATGAAAAAAATACAATTTAACCCAAGTTGAGGGGTGAATGTGTTAAAAAGAAAAAAATATTATAATATTTTGTACAAAAGTGGGCATGGCTTCCCACTCTTGTGTTACATCACTTTTGTTTGGATTTTTAGAGAGAGAAGGAAGAAGAAGCTGAAGTTTCTCTCCGGTTCTAGAGAGAGAAAGAAGAAGAATTTGGATTCAATGTATGTTTTCAATGTTTTGAAGTGTTCTTCATTGATTTTTAGTCTCGGGTTTGTGCTTATGTGCTTTGTTTGGTTATGCATTTTGGTGGGTTTTAGGCGTTTGAACTCCAAGTGTATTCGAATATGAATAAGTCCTACACGAAAGTTGTAAGAGGTGAGTTCTAGTTCCTCGTTTTATAAGTTTTAACTTGTTTTGGGGCTGGAAATACTTGTTGTAATGTTTTTATTTTGTGGGTGTGTGTACCCGTATGTATATGTGTGTGTAATGCAGGTGGGTGTATGTTGGGAATGATTTTTTTGGCTTATGTTCATATTTCTGGGAATGTTATGTGGCTTAGTATGTTAGAACTAAGCTTGAACATATTCGAATATGATTTGGGACTGGAAAAGGATGTTAGTTACAAGTTAGTTGTTCATGCACTCAAATAGTACCCATGCACCTAGAAATATGCCAAAATACCTAAGTATTTGCCCATGCGCCCAATTGCCCCAATGCTTAAGTGCCCATGCGCTTAAGTCAGACACATGTACCTGCATAGTGTCCATATGCCTAGGATTCTACCCATGCGACTAAATGTGTGCCTATGCGCGCCTGATTGCGCATGCGCCCACTGCCCATGTGCATAAGTTTCCCCAAACTCCTAAGTACTCCAATGCACCTAAAGGTTCATGCACCCACATACTGGCCATGCACCTAAAGGCTTAGAATTTATTTTGAAGTTTTGAAAAGAATGGGCTTTTAGGCTATGATTAGGGATTGTTCTTGGGGAAGATGTATGATGTTGTACGATGTTATATGATGATGTGTGATGGTGTTATACATGTTTGTGTTATGTTTTCTTTATGCTTCTGATTATGTATTATTCCATGGCGTTACATGGTGTGTTAATGCTAATGAACGTAAAGTATTATGTAATGAAAACGGAAATTAATGATAACGAAAAGTGGTAAATAAGAAAGAATGAATGAAAGAATGAAAAGGATTGCAAGCATATGTAAGGAGGTTCACACCCGGTGAAGGGTGTTACCTTAACTGTGTGTGGTTTAGCTAACATAGAAGGATACACACAAGGGTCTAATCTTTGTGACTGACTATATATATCGCACCGTTGTCGCTTTCCTAGGTACTGGAGTCAGCTTCGTGCACAATTTTTGGTGTCTATTTATAGACCTCTGACCTAGTAACCAGCTTCATGTATAATGTTTGAGGTATAGCACATGACATTTATACGGATGAAAAGTGAAATATAATGATGAATGTATGGAATGTACCATACGAAAGTGTATGAAAGTGAATGAATAAATTATAACGAATATCGTACGATGATGAATGATGATGTAAGATAGTAATAAGATTATTAGTGTGTACGTATGATGTATGATTGCAAATAAAAGTAAATAAAAGGTTCAAAATGAAATTAAAGTATTATATATTTTATAAAGTAGACTCACTCGTAATGTTGACTTTTATGTATTTTCCAATTGGCAGGTAAAGGTTGCTAAGGATGGCATGGGTGCAACTACTTTGGAAGTTTTGGACGGCATCCATTTAGTAATGATCTTTTTGTGTCGTAATGCAAAAATGTAAAGATTAACAATGTTGTATTATTTTGCAAAAGCAGTAATTGATATATGAAATGGTTTGTTATGTTATTCCGCTGTAAAGTTTTAGTTAATGTAAATGTGTGTTTTCTATTTTATGTGCGATGATTGACCAAGTGTCAGTGTTCCGGGAACGGCGCCTTACAACTTGCCTTGTTCCTTATTTGATTTGTTAAGTGTTACTATTTCCGTGTCAAACTGTTGCATTACCCTTAACTAGTCCTACGCTATGTGTGCCATGAGTTACTCTACCTTATTTGCAATTATGTGGAAGTCCATGTTAGTACTGTCATAACCATTAGCTATTGTATGGTTGCGGATTATATGAATAGCGCTATTAGGTGTGGCAAACCTCCATGGTTAGTCTTGCTAACCTACAACCCGTTTAGTCGAACTAGTGCATATTTTTTAAAGGTGTTTCTCATTGTCTGTTAAGGCATGGGATGGGGCAAATGTTAGTACGTCTTGGTTTGGTAATGGGCTCTTAATGTACAAATTACTTCGTTTATCATAGCTAGTTTACGATGATTACTCGAGGCTTGTTTTGTTTTTTTGTGGTTTTACAAAGAAAATTAATTAAATCGTGTCGTTAAAACCCGGGTAAACCCAATGGCGAAATGTCACCTACGCCCGCGAACACAGACAATGCCGGTGACCCGGCTTTTCCACCATTTAAAGGGAAACCCACCACCTAAAGGCCCATTGTGGTAAGACCATTGGCCTATTAGAAACATATTACATTTAGTGAGACTTCACCCGATGACCTTTAATTTGAAAATTCATGGGATGCCTCTTAAATCAGTTGATCTAGAACTCATTAGCTTTGTGGGCTGAGTTACCTTATGTTAATACTTTTTAAACATGTTTGTGAGGTATCTAATCATGCCATGGAACTGGTTTAGCAAACATGTGCATACAAATTCGATACTATCATTTTCTAGATTTTCTTTTCTTACATATTAAATATGTTATAGCTACAAATATTATTTTAAAAGTTATCTTTGAGATGTAAACTTCTTTGTATCCAGCTTTTAAAAATGATTTAAATCATCTTAAAACTCAAACAAATTCCGATTGAAGTAATTCCAACAATGTTAGAATCTACTCATCCTATAATTAGATTTATTATTAGCAATAAACCAATCCCTTAACTTAAAAAAAGAAACTTTTCAAATACAAACTGACCAGTAGAAAACTAATATGGTAGAATAAAATTTACTAAGACCGCACATGTTTAAAAACAGAAAATATAAAAATTCAATTACGTAGCACAATCATCAAAAACGAAATGCTGAATGTTAAAAGAGACCTTACATACCCAAGTTATTAAATTTAATTAATATATATTTTATATCATCGATAATAATGATATATGACATTAGTCATGTATCTCATTTATCAAGTAACAAGCCAGAAGTAATTACGTTAGACCACAGAATAAAAATTATCGAGATTACCGTCGCCACTAACTCTGCTTTCAAGTGCCCGACAAATATTAAGAGGTAGCGTCACACTCAAAGAAACATAGCCTCTCAATTCGTCCCACATGGGTCCCACACAAGCAAGCTCGCTACATGTACTACTCAACACAAACTACATGTCCTTCAAATTAATATATTTGGTATACGAAAAAATAAACATGTTATATTTAATCGCATATTTAATATATTTTATGTTATTTACTATTTACCATTTTAATTAACATATTATGTTATAAGTGAATCATCCAGCTTTTTCAATAAAAGAAGATTATATCTAAATATGTTATCAGATTCTATTTCAATTTAGCTCTCTTATTTAATAATCAAATCAAACAGTCATATTTTCTTAAGACAAAATTACTTAATTAGTTAAAATTATTACATATTGTATGATAATAACCAATGATTTTTTGGATTAGTGGTTAAAGGAGATGAGAAGTTTTACTCCGTTTAGAGGTCCAAGTAACAAAACTTGACATGCATGAATATTAATAACTTTGACATAATAAAAACTAACTAGACATTTAACAAAAAAACTTATTGTATAATAATAACTCATGCTACTTATTTATTTTAAATTTTATTTTTATTACCAATAACAATCACCGTAAAATAATTATTTAAAATTTACGCTTTATATCAACTCATATTTTGTTCACTATAATAATTATGAATAAATAAAAAAACATACAAGCTAAATAAAAAATATAATAAATACAAATTAAATGTTAATATAATATTTATGCTGCCACTGTTCTTGATAATAAAGTTTAAAGTTTAAATTATTAACAACCAAATCAATAGTGTGAATCATTATCGTCTAATAAATAATAATTTAATTATCAAAATATAATTTGTCTTTTCTTAAATATCATTAGTACCTGTAACGCTTTATATTATTGTTGTGTTCTCCTTTTCTAAAAGTTATTTCTTTTACTTTAATTTATTTTGTTTTGTGTTTTTGTTATATTTTTGTGTTATATCCTATAAATTGATTCTTTTAAAAGGCTGATTAAGTCTTTCTTTTGCTTTGTATTTTAAAGTAGTTATTAATTATTATTATTATTATTATTATTATTAACATTATTACTATTATTATTATATTACACATAAATATATAATTAAAATACAAAACAAATAGATATATTTTACGTAAATGTGACATATAACATATATAATTTAAACTAAGAAAAACAATATAGGCTAAACGAAGTGGCAAACATATATATTTTATAAAAATATATGCTATATATGAATATGTGAAAGTGAGTTAAGCAAGTAATCCAAAATTTTATGTAATCTTGGCACTTTTAACTGACAAGTCAAATTTAAAATGTTGTCTAAACTTTATCAAATACAAAACAGCTAAATGAATTTTACGTTATTGATCAAACATGTAATTTGATTAAACCATGGAGACTATTTACGTAATTTTCTATATTTGTTCTCTTTTTTTAAAATAAAAGGAACTGCCTCGCAAATAATTATTTTAAGAAACATTTACAAACTAAGAGCATTCACATCCAATTTTTATTTTTAT
This sequence comes from Flaveria trinervia, assembly GCA_025506515.1. NCBI lineage: Eukaryota > Viridiplantae > Streptophyta > Magnoliopsida > Asterales > Asteraceae > Flaveria > Flaveria trinervia. The sequence goes on from CM046444.1 coordinate 97,743,016, forward strand.
ATAGTTTATATTAAAAATTGTTATTTTTTTCTCTACATTCAATTAAATAATATTTTTATACCTTTTATCATTAAATTTTCTCTCTTTTTATTTACAATCATTTTAAAAATATATTATAAGATTCATAAGAGTTGAACAGTAAATACTTGAATTTACAGATTAAAGTAATATTTTATCTCATCCACTCATAACCACTTAAAATAATTTCATATAATACAAGGTGTACACTTATAAACTTTTAAGGAATGGGTTGTGGATGTTCTAAAGCAACTAATATCTTCTTTAATGCTATCCGACTCATTTTCTTTTGGGCCCAGATATGCAAACGCTCTTATAGGTGTTTTGCGAATGCCCTTTGACTTTTCTTTATGGCCTGTGAATTGTCCTACGGTCGTAATGGCCTGCAAAAAAGTTTAATGTTAGTATTTGTTCTAAACGACTCATGATGAACATCACGGCCTGTAAAGACCCATCTATGAAGATTCCAACGCCCCATGAATTTGTTTACTCACGGACTATAAAAAGATTTACGGGTCGTGAATAATTTCAGCAAGTAATGATGCGACATAATATTCATTGATTCTATGTTTTTTTCTATTTTTAATAATATTTTCTCATATATGCCATCTTTAAAGTAGTCATAAATTATTCGGAAATTTTTTTCATATGTTTTCATCTTATCAAGGTTCTTGTTGATAAGATAACGAGGGGTTCTATAAACTTTTGCTTCAAAGTATCTTTTAGTTATTCTAAAATCTATCTGAAATTGATCTAGCACTCGATATCGATAAATGAATGAGAAGTAGAAAACAATTCTAGGTTGATGTCACAAAAACCATTTGAACAAATGAGATTTTGTACAAGTCGGTTTTATACGTCGTGTCAATCATCTATACATGTGGGTAGGCACCCCATAACACGTGAGATGTGGAATGTATACATAAATATTTTCACGACTTATATTAGTTATCCAATCAACCAATTCTTCACAAGATGATTAAACTTAAACAATTTTAAATAATATACTTAGTTATTTTCAAACGTTAGAAGTTTGTAACACTTAAGTAATAACCTGATTCATGTCATATAACTCTTTTCTTTAAGATGTATCATTGTTATCTCTCTTACTATCACCTTCGTTATCACCGCCTTCATGCCCACCACCATTGCTGCCATCATCACCACCGGCATTCCCAATATTAACTCGTAGCTAGATGTGTTCTGTTTAACATAGTTACCACCCTTATCATCATAATAAATATAAACCTCGACGAGGTAATAGTTAGAATCGGAACCGAATAAATAATTGATATCCCATATTTACATCACAATATTACTTAAAGAAATGATACTATTGGATATAGAAAGGCAGGTGCTACCTAAACAAAACACTTAGATTATTTTGGTGCAACTTATAAAGGACTTCTAAAGCTAAGTATGGAAATTCCAAAGTAAATGGAGTTTTTCCGAAGATAAATGCAAGATCAACTTCCAAAGGAAACCTCCAACTTCCGAAGACAAAGTCTTCTCTTCCTAAGTTCAACACTTCAAAGATTTCAAAGACAAATACTTTCAAAGTAGAAGTCCTCAAGCCACGAAAGAAGCAGCCTCTTCCGAAGTATAAAAGGCTTTGGAAAAACTTGTTCTTTCAAAGCCAATTAACCTTCGGACTATGCTACTATGGACCAAGGGACATAAGTATGGTTCATCTGACACTCCACTGCAGACCTCTAAGATACTGCATGGTGTTTTCTCAAAAGGCCATGCAGTTGACCATACTTTAATCCACTGTTTGCCTTTATTTGTTAGTATAGTTGCCAACATTATTTGGTGACAAAAGGTAAGTCATGGACATGTGATGACTACCATATCTTTGATAATACATTATCTAAGATACCTTAACTATAGCTTTGTAGTATCTACTTTAGTTATAGGATTCTAGCTGATATCAAAGTATAACCGGCTGTAGGTGATAGTATATATAGTTTCTCATTGAAACTCTTGTATCATGCCTATAAGAGTCTTGTAACTTTGAGTTGAGAAGTAATATATTCAAGTAGCTTGAATTTATTTTCTTGTGTTCTTAATTTACTTAGTATATTATGATTGGTTGGCGAATGATATTCTCTGTTGATGTGATTCAACAAGGACCGAATATGATGATTGATCATGATTGTAAGGCGGAATCAAACAATCAAGGAACATTGAATGCAAAAAATACTCATAAATGGTGTTTGTATTAATGAAAAGTAATCAATTATAATGAATGCTTATCATAAGAGCATTAAACAGTAACAAGACACCTTGTAAATAGAAGTTTCTTATTGTCTAGAATATCTATCAACAGTCACCTCACATACGAGGATTTTTATTTTATTTATAGGCTAACAAGTTGCTTTTTACAAAATGATTACACTACCCTTAACCTATACATCAAAGAACTAGTCTAAGTCTTACAACATTTATTTTGTTCATCCGCATTGAGTAATGCAGATGTGTTGATCTTGATCAACATTTCTTCACTGTCCTTAACATTAGTGTTTGGTCATCAGCATTGACAATTGCGGATGAACAAATGCATATGCGTATTTGTTGCCATGCATCCGCATTAGTTGATGTGGATGTATAATTCTTTGTCAGTATTTGTTTCTGGTTAACCGCATTTGTTAATGCGGAAGAACAAATACTTGTCAGCATTTGTCCTATGTCATCCGCATATACAAATGCGGTTAGCCAACACTTGTCTTCTTCTTTGCAGATTCTTCATCCGAGTTTGTTCTTGGACTTGCGGGATTTCCAGTAGAACAACCATCAATCCACCACTTGAGTTGGCATGTATGATCCTTTTAGGATCCAAAACTACTCCCCCTAAGGATTATAAAACCTATGTTCTTCAAGGGTTTGATGGTGGTTGAGGTTGGGAAAATTCTTGTGGGTCTTGTGGAGGAATAAGAGGTTCTTTTTAAGATGGATCCAAAATGGCCTTTATCATGTTGACAAAGTCATTTGCATCAGACATCCCCCCTCTGTTTAACACATGGATCTTCATCTGGCTCATAGTTTAGATAGCTTCTAAGGGCAGCTTCTTTAGAGAAATGGGTTCTCATATTGACACAGTGGACAACCCATATCTATTAATCAATAGAGCTCCATCCACATCTACCTCTAACTTTACAATATTCCTTAATTGCAGAGGAGTGTTCTTTTTCTTTCTCTATTCCATCTTGACATTTATTCTATCAAATGCCATTTTTAATATCTTTATACATTTTCGAAAGAAATGCATATCTTCTTCTCCTAGTTTATTTTGTATCTCTCTGAAATGACTTGTGTATATGTAGTGGATATAGGATGCATCTAATAATCTTACCTCATATCCACTAAACAATCTTATTTCAACACCTTCTTTTCTTCCCCATTTTTTTCAATCACCCACTCACATGTCTTTTCATCATAACAGACATTTGAGATTGGTTTGGAGGAATGAGTTCCAACTACCATCTTTTTTTTCAAGGATTCAGTAGTTTCACCTTAAGCTTAAGGAACACCACTTCTTCAGCTGGGTTAGTTCTCTTCTTTTCTAAGAGGTTGACAAAGGATCTATCTCTTTTCATGTAGATAGCCTTAAGAGATTTGAAGTTGTCTGTTCTTTTAATATCCTCAGAATATCTTCAAACTCATAACCCCTCAACATAGCCTTGTGATTGATCTGCTCCAATTGGCTAGTTCTTTCAGATCATGGATTTCCAGCGAGTTCACCAGAGAAGAGTACTCTGTGAAGAATTGAACTAAACCTGAAATCCTTTTGATCATAAACATATTTCGGTCACTGTCATACTTCCAGACATTTATCTTCTGATCAGCCTTGCCTTTTAGAGTAGACACACCTCTGATCATCTCAGCAGTGGTGAGCCCTTCTTGAAGCATCAATTGAGAGGGCTCAACAAACCACTCTTGATTCTTGTGTAAAACAGGTGAGAGAGAGTCATGGTCTCTTTGGGTGAGTTGTATGTCTTGTGCAGACACTCTTGTTCTAGGATTCTTTCTAATAATCTCCTCTTCAATTTTCCTCACCTTTTTCTTCTTTTCATTGATCATCCTAAGGATAGCAACCCTTAGGGAATTTTTCCTCATGTTTCCCAATTTTCTCCTGGTAAATCCTTGCTCAGACAGATAGTACTATATTTCCCTATCAGATATATTGTAGGGATCGGGATATAGTGCTTGAGGAGTGGAAGTCTGCTTTGTCTTGGAGAATGACCTGAACATTAGATATTTGGGAGAAAGAGTTTTTTCATACTTAGTCTCATATGTAGGGTCTAACAGTTTGTTTAACTTTTCTTCCTCTACCTTCATTCCCTCATAAGTCATTCTGAACACCTTATCAGGGCCATACCCATGGTTGATAAAAAAACATAGCCTTGATCATTAATGTTGCGTTTGTTGAACCATATCAAAGTAGTTTAACCTTTTAAACTTGAAAACACAGCAGAATATACTTTAATATTATCATTTGTAATCTGAAAATTAAGGCACATATCATGACAACAACAAACCCAAGAACATAAGGATCATATATATGTGAAATAACTAGCAAACAAGTAAACAATAACAACCATAAACAACCATGGAACTACCTTCCAAAACTGCCCAAAAACGTTGGATGAAACACCTTCCAAAAGGGCTGCCCAGATCGTTTGATGTGGAGAAGGAGATGAAGTCTTGAAGGACCAAAACATCAAAGAAGATGTCCTCAAGCTTGCATACCCACAAGCCTCAAGAAAAACACCTTTGTTGCTAGACTTTTCACACCAAAATCGCAAGACGAGGCTGCAGATAACCCTTTTTCCAGCCTTGTGTTTCTTCTAAGATGAGAGAAAAAACAAGTCTTGCATGTATGAGAGAGAGTAGGAAAATGGGAGAGTGTGTCTAATTCAAGTGGGTGTAATTTTTCAAGGCAACAAAAGACCAATCCATGCCCTTAAGGGTGGCCGAAAGTTTTTGTTTAAAATAGGTTTTCCCCCCATTTTAAACACCCACTTAATTGTGGACTAGTTACATTATTAGTTATATAATTAACCACTTAATTATAAAACTTAAACACACTATTATTATTTGATGTTATTTAACCAACTTAAATTACATTATAAATAATATCCATGAACAAAATATCCATATAAGTTGTTCTTTCACACATACAATTTATTTAGAAAACCTATTTTCTAAATTGGTGTAATTATTTAATTGCATGATCATATCATCAATTCAATACATATTGGTATTTGCTAAGCTTGTTATTGGGTATGACTCGACTTGGATCATAACGTACTAACCACATCAATGTTCTATGTGTCTTGGGCATAAGAATCCAACAATCTCCCACTTGCACAACATTCATATAAGATTGATGGAAGCAGTAAATACCGCCTAACAACGGTTTACTACCCTTAATACGCATGACATAAAGCCATTCAATAACATAATCCCCTTGAAGTATCCAACTTGAAATGATTTAGGTGAATCAATCATTTATCCTTTTGTTACATATGTCATGTTAAATCCAAGGACACAGAATGATCATTCCTTGTTGATTTATCTTAATTAGGCCTTAGACATCTTGCTCTCAACGAATAAGAGGAACAAATTCCATCTTGACTACATATGTTTCTTACAATCACCTCATGTCACACCTGAACACAGCCTTATGTACTATCCATTGTTTTAGAGCAGTGAAGAACTAGCTCAAGGTATAACATTTTGGTGAATATCAAACCTAATATGTATCTCAGGTCAGAGGATACCAAATGATATTCGCCATTACTCAAATATACTTATGATCAATCTCGAAGATTCCATGTAGTAAAATTGAGATGCGGGTCAGTCCATATTTGTATCCCACAATATCTATGAACTTTGGTAGCAACCATTGCTCTATATTCATACCTTATGAATATCCACCAATCCATGTTCATAATAGTCTTACGTTCATATTTGTTCCCACAAATATGACCGACTATGGACATTTAGAATAATAAAAATATTCATGGATTTATACATGCTAAAAGGAACACAATCTCAGAATATCACAAATATATAAAGAGTTAAACATTACATTGTTCCAGATTTTTTAATACTAAACAGATCAATTCCAGTCACTAGAAAATCGAAGTCCTAAGGCACAAGTATGACTTTCATGCTTTGCCCTTTCAAGGAGCTTCGTGAGTGGATCCACATGTTTTGATCGTGTGAACTTTACGAATACATCTTTCCTTTTTCAACTTCATCCCTTATGTAGTTGAATCTCTGCTCAATATGTCTAGTCTTTTGATGTGCACGGGTGTCCTTGATGTTTAAATCACACCCGCGTTATCATAAAAATTTCTAGGGGGTCTTGAATGGTAGGGACACCCTAGATCAGTGATAAATTTCTTTATCCATGAAGCTTCCTGAGCTGCTAATGAGGCGGCTATGTATTCGGATTCTGTAGTGGACAACGCTACCACTCTTGTTTTGAACTCTTCCATGACATTGCCCCTCCATTCATAATGAAGACATACCCCGATTGTGATCGAGAATCATCTCGATCAGTTTGGAAGCTTGCATCCGTGTAACCCTTTACAATGAGTTCTTCTTCAGCAGACCCATAAAATGGAAACATATCCTTAGTCCTCCTAAGGTATTTCAATATACTTTTTACAGCCATCCAGTGGCTGTTACCTGGATTTTGTTGATATCTACTTGTCATGCTTAACGCGCATGACACGTCCGGTCTAGTGCATATCATCGCATACATGATGGATCCTATAGCAGACACATATGGGATGTCCTTCATGATCTTGCTCATCCTTTGAGCTTGGACATTGAGATGTACTCAATATTATTCCTTTTTGAATAGGTACCATACCCTTCTTAGAGTTTTCCATCTTGAACCTTTTCAAGACTTTATCAATGTATGCACTTTGATTTAAACCTATTAACCGCCTCGGTCTATCCCTGAGATCTTTATTCCCAGAATATAGGCGGCTTCACCAAGATATTTTACGGAAAAACACTTCCAAGCTAGGTTTTAACACCTTCCATGGTTGGAATATCATTTACAAAAAGTAGTATGTCATCAACATACAATACTAGAAATGTAATTATGCTCCCACTAGCCTTCTTATATACACAAGCCTCGTCAGCGTTCTTGATGAAACCAATTTCTTGATTTCTTCATCAAAATGTTGATTCCAACTTCTTGATGCTTGTTTCAATCCATAGATTGACCTTTTTAACTTGCATACTTTATTAGGATGTTGTGGATCGATAAAACCATCAGGCTGAACCATATGGACAGTCTATTCGAGATGTCCATTAAGAAAAGCGGTTTTGACATCCATTTGCCAAATCTCATAGTCATAATATGCGGCTATGGAAAACAATATCCTAATTGACTCTAGGATTGCCACAGGTGAGAAGGTTTCATCATAATCAACCCCTTGAGTTTGAGTGAAACCTTTTGCTACAAGTCTTGCTTTGTAAGTATCCAAGTTTCCATGCATATCGGTTTTCTTCTTGAAAACCCACTTGCATCCAACCGGTTTGGAGTTAAGTGGAGGGTCAACCAATTCCCAAACTTGGTTGTCATATATGGATTGCATATCTACATTCATGGCTTCCAGCCATTTGTCACAATCCAAATTGGACATTGCATCATGGTATGTAATTGGCAAATCGGAGTCAACCACATAGCATCCATTCATGAATAATCCACATCTTTCAGGTGGAATAACTCTACCAGATCTGCGAACATTTTGTGTGTATTGATCAACCACTTGATCATCACAACAACCTCTTGTTGATTGCTAGTGTCAACCAAATGTGTATTGGTTTACGAATCTTGATACTCATCAAATTCCACTATTCTATATGTTATTCCTTCCATAAGGAATTTAGCTTCCAAGAACTCTAACTTTCGAGCAATAAATACTTTTTGCTCTGTTGGATCAAAGAAGTAGTATCATATACAGTCTATGGGATATCCAACAAATATACACTTAGTGGATCGACTTTCTAACTTGTTTTGGGTGTTTAGCTTAACATAAGCTTCACAACCCCCCTACCTTTAAATATGATAGAGATGGAACTCTTCCATGCCATATTTCAAAAGGTGTTGAATTCACTTTCTTGGTCGGGGCCATATTCAAAATACGAGCCGCGGAGAGCAGTGCGAAACCCGAAAAGGATAGAGGTAGTGAGCTTATAGCCATCATAGATTGTACCATATCCAATAGGGTTAGATTTTTCCTTTCAGACACACCATTATGTTGTAGTGTTCCAGGTGGAGTAAGTTGTGAGACGATCCCACAACTTCTTAAATGATCTTGAAAAGCCTCATTGAGGTATTGACCTCCTCTATCCGAATGAAGAACTTTGATTTTTTTTTTGAGTTTATTTTCTACTTCATTCTTGAAGATTTTGAACATTTCAAAAGCTTCATGTTTATGTGCCATCAAGTACACATAACCATTGCGACTATAATCGTCGGTAAAGGTAATGAAGTATCTTTCACCATTTCTTGTCATCGTCTTAAAAGGTCCACATACATCCAAATGTATGATTCCCAAAGAGTCTTTTGCCCTCTCGTTGGTACCACTAAAGGGCGACGTGGTCATCTTGCCTTGTAACAGATTCACACTTATCAAATGAAACATTTTCATTTGTCTTCAAAAGACCATTCTTTTAAAGTGTTTGAATTTGATTCTTGTTTATGTGACCAAGATGACAATGCCAAAGATATGAATCACATAAACCCATTTTTAGTTTCTTGGTGCTTGATTGGTATTATGAGTTATTATAGGATGAATCATCATGAATCAATTCATAGATACCATTAAAAGGCATTGCCTTAAAATAAAACACCTCATCCATACAAACATAAATACCATTGCTTACAAACTTTAATTCATAACCACATTGTTTTATAAGGGAAACAGAAATTATGTTTCTAGTCAAAGTAGGAGCATACAAAATGTTCTTGAGAACAACTTCCAAACCATTTGAAAGTTTCAAATATAGTCTCCTTAGGCTTCGACATCAACTTTTGCTCCGTTGTCCATGTAAAGACTTGTGTCTCCCTTCTTGAAGTGTTTGTTTCTTTTGAACCCCTGCAACAAATTGCAAATATGAGTTCCACATACGGTATCCAAAACCCATGTGTTGGAAGAAATAACATTTAAACCAATATGAATCATAAAAGTTGTACCCGAGGTTTGTTAGCATCCCTCTTGTTTCTTAACTCTTTGAGATAGGTGGGACAATTCCTTTTCCAATGACCTATCTCACCACACTCAAAGCATGGATCATTCTCCATTACCTTAGGCTTCTTAAGCTTAGGCTTTGGAGGTTCCGTTTTAGCCTTCCCTTTCCCTCTACCTTTGATGTACTCCTTTCCTTTGGCAACATTTGCCTTGGGTTCGGGGAAGGGCCTTTTCTTATTGCCACCCTCATTGATCGAGAGAACATGTAGAACCTTTCTACCCATCCCTGCCTCGGCTATTTTGAGCATTGCGTGAAGCTCACCAATGCTCTTGTCCCACCCATTCATATTATAATTCATTATGAACGTCTCAAACCTTTTAGTTAGGCCATTTAGGATTATATTCGTTGCCAGCTCCTTTGAGACGGGACAATTAAGCCTCTTGAGCCGATCAATGTGGCTTTTCATCTTAAGAACATAAGATGATACCGATTGGGTTTCTTCCATTCGACATGCATGAAGCGCTCGAACCGTTTCAAAGCGTCTACCCTAGCTTGTTGAAGGAACATTGCCTTCAACTGGGTAATCATGTCATTTGCCCCATGATGCTCAAACTCCTTTTGGGGTTCAGGTATCATGGTTCCCAACATGAGGCAAGAAACCTGCATGAAATCATCTCTGTATTTAAGCCAATCGTTATAGGCCTCAACATCCTTGGGGTCGGGTTGGTCAGGGATGGGAACGTCAAGGACATAGGCCTTTTTCTCTTTCTTGAGAATAATTCTCAAGTTTCGAAACAAGTCCATAAAGTTATTATGTTAAGATGATCCCTTTCTGAGATGGTTATCATTGATAGGGTAGGGGCGGTCGGGGTGGTAGCATTGTTGTTTGCGGCCATTTCTACAAAATTACAAAGTTCATATTAGTATTTCTGGAAAATTATATTTTAATTACTAATACCTTTTTAATGTCTGATAGATAATTAATAATTAAAATCTAGAATCCAATGTTACATTTAAATTATGGTTAGGTGACCTTTATGCCATTATTTAAATTAACAAGGTAGTCAACATTTGACAATTGCAACCTATTGCAACTTCTAGCTTTGTGGGATCGTTAAACATCTTATGTTCAGTCGGCATGTAACATCCCATCAACACCATTGTACGCCATGCTTCGTTGACCCTATGCACATTGTTTCCAATTCAAGTCGTCCTACTTACACACACGTGTGAGTTTACACATACAAGTGGTTAGGTGACCTTTATCCCCAAATATGTTAAGCCCACCTCAAACACACAAGTTCTCTAAAAGTGGTTAGGTGACCTTTATCCCAAAGTAGTTCTCAAGTGATTCGAGTGTCGTGTAAAAGAATGGTGTTAAACTTGTTCCAAAAGGATTTTAGTTTTCATTAATTCTAGTTTTGGGAAAAATCTATGTACCTTGTATTTGCATGCTTTCAAATACATGGTACCCTATGGTTCCTATTAACAAAACCTCTTTTATTTGAAATCATTAATCCTTTTAATAACTTTTAATAACATATTAATGATTAAGATCCATGAAAATTCAGCTTGTTATGATCATTTATTAAGATTGTTAAGCATATCCACATATCAGCAATCATCATAAAATGAATAATCAAACAAGCATATAAGCACCAACCACATTTGCATAACCATAGCCATATGTTGACAACACTTTTTGCCATCACAAGTGTTGTCATTTGGTCTTTCTAAGGGTTAAACACAACATAAAAGATGAGATCTCCAAAGACCCCCACTTGAACTTGCATCCAAATGCTTCAAGTCCTTCTCTTTGTGTCTTCCTTTTGTGCTTCCATCTTGAGCATCTTCATTTACAAAATTTATATCATAATACAATTTTTTCTAGTAAGAAAACACACTTAATCTATCTATTACATGACAAATGAATGAATAATAAATTAAATCCAAATACAGCACAAAGGAATAATTATTACAACCCATAAAGAATGAATACAACCAAAATAAATCATCCATCCAAAACCAAACCAACACAAGGTGAAGGCTAGGTTATGCACCAATATGAAACAACATCCAAGAACCAAATAAATCCCCATATGACCCTAAATTTTCAGGCAACATAAACCAAGAATTTACGGTGTTTTGTCCAAACAAATAGAATCAAACATTTTGATATCTTTTCTTTCAAGGTTTAATCACAAGCAGGTAAGATATAACCTTGAAAGGTTGGAGATTTATAACATCACAACAAAACAGCCCCTATTAGGTTGTTAAAGTCCTATAAAACCAATTTTACAACGATAATGAAGCTAGTCATCCATATCCAGCTCTAGATGCCAATGTTGGGTTTGTTGAACCATATCAAAGTAGTTCAACCTTTTAAACTTGAAAACACAGCGGAATATAACTTTAATATTATCATTTGTAGTCTGAAAATTAAGGCTCATATCATGAAAACAACAACCCAAGAACATAAGGATCATATATATGTGAAATAACTAGCAAACAAGTAAACAATAACAACCATAAACACCCATGGAACTACCTTCAAAAGCTGCCTAAAAACGTTGGATGAAACACCTTCCAAAAGGGCTGCCCAGATCGTTTGATGTGGAGAAGGAGATGTAGTCTTGAAGGACCAAAACACCAAAGAAGATGTCCTCAAGCTTGTATACCCACAAGCCTCAAGCAAACACCTTTGTTGCTAGGATTTTCACACCAAAATCGCAAGAAGAGGCTGCAGAAAAACCCTTTATCCAGCCTTGTGTTTCTTCTAATATGAGAGAAAAAACAAGTCTTGCATGTATGAGAGAGAGTAGGAAAATGGGAGAGTGTGTTTAGTTCAAGTGGGTGTAATTTTTCAAGGCAACAAAAGACCAATCCATGCCCTTAGGGCGGCAGAAAGTTTTTGTTTAAATGGGTTTCCCCCCATTTTAAACATCCACTTAATATAACTAGTTACATTATTAGTTATATAATTAACCTCTTAATTATAAAACTTAAACACAATATTATTATTTGATGTTATTTAACCAACTTAAATAACATTATAAATAATATCGATAAACAAAATATCCATATGAGTTGTTTTTTCTCACATATAATTTATTTAGAAAACCCATTTTCTAAATTGGTGTAATAACTTAATTGCATGATCATATCATCAATTCAAATACATATTGGTATCTGCTAAGCTTGTTATTGGGTATGACCCGACTTGGATCATAATGTGCTTACCACATCAATGTTCTATGTGTCTTGGGCATAAAGAACTAACAATTAAGTCACCAGTTTGGGCTTTCTCTACCATTTCCCTTACAGATTCCTTCTCTTTCACATGGTTTATATGAGCTATTGGTTCATCAACCACATAGCCACCCTCTATCTCTCCATCTTCTAAATCAATGAATTTAGCCTTCTTTTTCAATTGTGCTTTAGCCTTTTCATGCTCTTCTAAGAATTCAGCAATTGCGACAAGGCTTCTAGGGTCATCTTTTTCTTGTCTCTTGGCTGGTTCTTCTTCAGCCAATGGTATTTTCCCTTTTTCCTTCTTAGATAAATATTTTCTCCTTCTAGTATAAGTTTGCATTTCTGAACCAGATGAGGTTTTAGCCTTTTCAACTTCTTGAGGTACCTTTTTAGCCTTTGACATTTCTTTTTCTTCAGATTCAACAGCTGATTCTTCTTTCTTTTGCTGCTCTTCACATAATCTTCTAACAAGCTCTTTTTGTTCCTCAGTTAGTGATACAACATGCACTATTTTCATACTCAATTCTTTCTCAAGTAGGACAGGAGATTAAGGAATAACCACTATTGGTTCTTGGTGTTTCCTTTGATCAACAATAAACTCCCAATAGTAATCATCTATGATAAACTCTTCTGCAGTGAAAGAGTCAAGAGCTTTAATCATGTCACTGAATTCATCTTCTTTAGTGTAAACTTCTTCTTATTTGCTGGTATAGACTACCAGCTCCATGCTAGATTCATCATGTTTAGATCCACTAGTTCCCCACTTACTCAGTTTCAGAGAACTTCATCCTTTCGGGAGGAGGGGAGTTATCACCAGTTTCCCCTAATGAATTTTCAGAACGATCCTCTTTATCACTTTCGGTTGGATTTTTCTCTTCTAATTTCTCTCCTTTATCTTTTCCAGTCTTAGCTTCTCCTTTGATAACAATAAGCAGCTCTAACTCAGATACTCTCTTGTTCAGAGTTTCTATCTTTTTCTGCAAGTCTCAGATGATATGAGATTGTTCTTCAATCAATCCTTCATAGTTTTACTTGGCTATAGTTTGGATGGTTAAAGTGTCAAAGTGACCATTTATTTTATCCCTTGAGTGTTGGAGAGCAACCATTAACTTTTCAATCTCCATTTCCTTTTCTTTCTTCTCATTCTCATGCTTCTCTTTTATATCTTTCAACTCCTTTTCTTTTTCATCTAGTTCGAGAAGTCTGTCTTGAATGATCCCACATTGGATTCTTTTCACTTCACTTTAGAAGGTGATCCATGATAGGATTCTTTTGCTCATTCACGAGTAATGTATTATGTTTTGTAGATTCATCCAATTTGGATGTGTTTCTCATTATGAATATTTTGGATCAATACATTTACACTATGTGCATGTTTCTTCAGGTCTTTGCTTAGGAAAACAGAGATGACACTTGATATAGGTGGAAGAGATTCATAAAGTATCATTACCTGTTGTGTTTAGGTTACTTCACACACATACAGTTAGATAAGCCAATACAAATCTATACTCTAAGATGAGTGTTTCACCATTAAATAAGATTTTAATTCATCATAACATATATCTTCTCTTCCAAGTTGAGCCTACCCACATATCAGGTAAGTCATGTTAGTCTTTTAAATTTTGAATTAAGCATAGTGAATGATATAACAATTGTAATTATATCATTTCCCACAGTATAAAGATCTTTTTCTTCATCAAACTTGATTTTTGATGGTTAGTTTGATTTTATTTAAGGTTAATCATGCCAATTGATTGTACTAGGAATTCAACCTACTAGGTTCAAATGCCTTGGTGAATAAATCAGCCAATTGATTTTCTATGGGAACTTGAATCAATTTGATTAATCCTTTTTCAGCACAGTCTCTCAAAAAAGTGATATCTAATTTCAACAAGTTTTGTTTTTGAGTGCTGAACTTGATTATTTGTAATAAAAATAGTTGTTCTGTTGTCAATGTTAATTGGAGTATGCAAGAAGTTAAAACGATAATCAAGAATCTGGTTTTGAATCCAGAGAACTTGAGAGCAACAAGCTAATGTTGCAATGTACTCATCTTCTACTATTGAAATAGATACATTTGTCAGTTTCTTGCATTGCCAGGAGACAAGTCTAGGACCAAGAAATTAACTACCAATAGAAGTGGACTTTCTATTGAAATTCCATCCCCTATAATCACTGTTAGTGAAAGCATAGAGATTGAAATCTCCTTCATTTGGATACCACAACCCAAAAGCAGGCTTTCCCTTAAGATATTTAAATATCCTTTTGACAACATTCATATGAGATTCCTTGGGATCTGGTTGATATCTAGCACACACACAAACACCAAACATAATGTCAGGCCTACTACTTGTTAGATACATAAGTGAACCGATCATAGATCGATGGTGAGTCTAATCCACTGATTTTCCTTCTGGATCAGGTCCTATCTTCACTTTAGTATGTGTTAGGACCATATACGAATAGAGTACTAACTGATTCTACGCGTATACCAACTCAAATAGTGCGGAATCTGATTTGATTGGTGATCCAATCAGGGAGAACATAGTTCAGATCAATCTAACAATTAATGAAATGTTAAGAATTATTAGAGAATGAGCAACTGTGATCTATGAACTTGGAACAAGTTTTCTTGAGTCTCTGGACAACTAGAGTATGATTATGTGCGTAGGTATTCGAATTGTTATGTTTTTCCACGAACTAAGTGGTATTTATAGGTTAGGGTCTTCCAATCGTATGACTAAAGCATTAGCATGGCTTAGTCGTGTGACTGAATCATGCGGTTGATCCATCCGCACGACTGAAGGTTCAGTCGTGCCACTGAGTCCATCTTATGTCACAATCGTGTGACTGATCAGTCTCCTGGTTCAGTCGTGTGACAAGTTCTTTAGCATGAAGTATTCATGCGTATGGTCCATTAGCATGGTCCATTCACATGAGATCTTCATACGATTAAGTTTGAACATGTTTCTCAATCATTATTGACTAAGAGTTATGACTAACAACCACAAGCCTATATATTTAGTTCATTATAAATTTTCACACAATAAACAATGAAATTTTAAACATTATAAGCATCATCCACACTTTGTATTTCATTGACACCCATTCAATTACATATATGTAAGACATGATAGACATATTACATTAAGCTCCTAAACTAGGTACACATGTATCAACAAACTCCCTATTGGACCTAGTTTACATCATTGTCTAACATTCTTTATCAGCTTTTCAAACTTCTTGTACTTTTCCTCTCTTGTAACTCCGACATTTATTTCAAATGCGAAGCATAGTGGTATAACATTTTAAAAATGGAGGGATTGTACAATGTCTTGGGAATCATAGAATAGTCGCCACTTGTATAAGGTATATATATCATCAGCAGAGAAGTTAGTCAGCCACATAGGGTCAAATACCCGAATAGTATCCATTTGTCTCTCCTTTTGCAAGACTATGACCACTTCACCTGTTCTCCAATCCTAATACGACCACTTGAATTGTGGAGTTAAGTCCTGTGGCATTTCCCATAGAGGAATTTTGGACATAGTACGAGGAGGACTCTACTTCAGCAGTACCTTAGGCTTTCCAGTAATGGATTGAACTTCAAAGCTTCTCATGTACCTCGTTGGTTGTTGAGGTCTGAAGTTAACCCACCTGGTGTAGTATTCTTTCCTCAATGCAGCCTCAAGCCAGCCTGACTTCTTTCTCGGGTCAGGATACAACAACCTTAGGCATGCCAGCTCGTTGAGCTCAAAGCCCGGGAGAGTCTTTATATCGTGTGGAAATCTATAGTACTTTATGCCCTTTTCTTTCTTCATGGCATATACATTCATATCCTTAAAATAAGCCCATTCTATGATCTTGCCTGATACCTTTAGGTGTTACCTGACTTTGTACAACTTGGTGTAGACACTAGGCTTTTGTGCAGTGCGCATGGCTCGGATCTCAGCAAAACAAGCCGCCTATTCAACCTTTTTGATGTCAACATCGGCGTCTGAGGCTTGGGCTTGACCCTCATTTTTCTCCATCTCTTTCTCCATTTGATCCAACATATCAAATGTATCACTGCCGAGAGTATCACCTAAGTTGGGGACTACATTTCCCTCTCGGTCAGTGTACTATGGATAATGGTCACCATTGACATCCTCTATCTCGATTTCATCTATGTCATTGAGCTCATCGTCACTTGTAACTTCAAAAGTAGGAGCATTCTTGATAATCTCGTCCGGGTTGAGCCAGAACATCTCAGCAAGCTATTCATCAGTAAGGTCAGGAATGATTTCTCCTTCTTCAGGAGTATAGCTTACATACCTTCTCACTATCCCTTACAAATCAAGAATCATTGTAAGTTGTGACTTGATTTGCTGAAGGGGAGTAACATCATACTCATCTTGCTGAGATGATTGATCTGCTTGATTTAAACATGTAAATACATCAATAATTAGTAATTTATCAAGACAATCAAACATTTGGTAAAGATACATAAACATTAAGTCCATAAATTTAATACATGATTCAAGTACAAAAGCTTTCAAATACATAAATATGTAATCATTACCTTTGCCTTGTATGGCCGGCTTCTCAGTAGATGGGGCAAAAGATGATGCTCCTTGGTCTTGATTTCTCTTTGTCCTTCTCTCTTGACCCTAAGCTGAGGCAGATGCAACTACATCTCCTTCTTGATCATTATCATCATCCTGCCTTCCTCTTGGCTCTCCATCTTCACTCATCTCATTATGATCACTATCATCATCATCATCAACATCGTTATCACCTTCTCTTATCTTCAAAGGTTCATCTTTTGATCCCTTTAGTTTGAGCATGATAGACTTGTTAGATGCCTCCAACTCCTCAATCCTCTTCACTGATTTGTCATTGTGCTGCTTGAGTTGGGAAATCTGTTGCGCTTACTGTGCAATCTGGTGTGATTGGTGAGCAATCTAATGTGCTTGCATAATATTTAGCTCCACAAGCTGACTTAGTTGGGCAACTTTCTCTTCATCAGCAGCTAACAGCTTCAGCACCATACAGCTAAGTGTTGCCAGCTATTCCTCTACCCTAATGGACGGTACAGTAGATCCTATGGTAAATGTGGTGTGGGATGAGGGACCGGCTTGGTGGCTGGTGGTGGTAGTGGTGAATATGGGTGGTGGTATATGAGTGGGTGGTGAAGGGTAGGATGTAGTGGTGGTGGATGGGAGTGTGGTAGTGATAGGTGGTGTGGTAGTGGTGGTGGTAGCAGTGGTGGATCAGGTGGTGGCTGGGGTAGTAGTAGAGGTCAATATAAATCTTTGCCTCTTCCCCTTTTTGCCATAGGGGTGAGCCATTCTCTTCCTCCTCGCGCCCTTAGACACAGTGGCTCCCCTTTGGCTGTTGGGCGGGTTCGAGGTATATGATGGATCTGTATCAGCAACAGCAGCATCCCCGGACTCCCCGTGGTGTCCGCCAACCACCCTAAGACCTCTCTTCGTAGCTACGACCCAGCTCCCCACTGTTTGCACAAGTGGCTCTTCATCAGACTCCTCCTCCTCCTCAAACTGGAAATCAGGGTGAATGGGAGTTGGTTCTGGTCCACCCTGACCATCCCCTCCCTGATCAGCATCGTGATCATCACCGTCAGAGTCATTGGAGGGTAGAGCAATCTGCTCAACGTCCGAGTCACTATCATCGTGACGCCACTTCCTCTTCGATGGCACCACGTAGTCCTCTCGGGCCAAATGCCCAAACAACCTCCTTACTGGGGGCTTCACCTGCTTGCCTCGGTAAACCTTCATCCTCCCAAGTGTAGTGTCGTCCATGACCTCGAGTGCCACTGCATCATCACTCTCTTTGGGTAGTTAGGGCAGTTTTTGGTCAATGATAATCTCGAGGAACCGAGGGTATATACCGAATCCCTCCTTGCTCTTGGCCTCTAGGTTCTTGATTCAATAGTTGAAGATCATCCTAAGAAGCTAAAAGGATGATTCAGAACCAGAGCCACATAGCTCATCAAAACCTCCCTTCCTATTGGCAATACACTTTAGCAGCACATGGGCTAAGTACTGGAATTGGGGGCATAGGTTGCTCTTGTTGAGCACACCTACGTTTATGTCCCCCGAGTAATTAGCCCAAAGAATACAACCTCAGACAGTCAATGGATGCAGTCGAATAGGACAGTCACTATCATGTCCCAACTCTAGTACCCTTCGTAGGTCTCCCTCACTGATCTCTATAGCCTCTCCAAATATGGTACTCCTGATCCGATGCGGTTCAGTAGACCTGTTGACAGTGGCGCTTTCCCAGAACACTTACTGAATCGATCTATAAGGTGTGCACGGAGTAGATATCGCCTTCAAGATCCCCGATCTCCATAGGAAGGTGATGATCCCAGCAAAATCAGCGGCATTCCACGAGGTGACATCCAAATGAGCACACTGTTATGCTTTGTGTTCATAGTCCATTGACTTGCCATGTTTCTGTTACACAACAGAAATAAACATTAGATTTTTTGTAGGTGAATGACACTTGAATTGTAATGAATTTCAAGCATTCTGTTCTGTCATGCGAATGGACAGTGCGACTGAGACTGAGTCATGCGATTGAACTCATTTATGCGATTAAGCATGCGACTGGGATTAGTCGTGTGCTATCCAATGCGGTTGAACCAGTCATGCGACTGAACTCATACGCATGGTGCAGTCGTGCAATTGTGCCGTTTGCCCAGCTCAGTCGTGCGATTGTAGTTCATCAGTATGTCCATTCGCATGACCGTCTGTTTTTCCATTTAAATTCAATTCTTGAGGAAAACTTGATGTTAGACGTTGTGGTTTGGCTCATTAGACTCGCAATCATCACAACTAACATCTAACACATTTTAATTTAGCAATTTACTTAGTTTACAGGTTTATTTTTGTGAACTAAGTGCCGGTTCTTATTAGGCCCAATTCAATCGATTTAGGGCATGCTATGATGGATATTTAAGTGGATTATGTCGCACATTACCTGTATAATCAACAGAAATCGTTAGAAGCAACAAGAATCAATGTAGAACACTCAATTAAAATTTTGGCAGAGTAACGGTACAATCGTGGGAAGAGAGATCGATTTGGGGGGTGATGAGGGTCAGCGACCGATTCCCCCTTATTTATACTAGGGTTTCTATTAGTCGTGCGACTGAACCTATTCACACTCTTGATTTGTGCGATTGAGGCTCAGTCATGCAACTTGCTTAGTCGGCCACCTTCAGTCGTGCGACTAGGTTTCAGTTGTGCGACATTTTCATTTGAAAACCCCATTGGTCACCTTAGATGTGACCTTTTTAGTGGGTAAATCCCAGATTGACTTCCGATGCATAGTCCGACATTTAACTACTAAATTAACTGAAATTAACTAAAACTAACAACTAGAAATAAAACAAAGCTAAAACATACTTTTGTATTTTTGTGTGAGGTTGAAATCCTAAGATACGTATCTACCAGATTTTTCATTCTAGGCAGTATAGCGTCAAGTTACTTTGATCATAACTGGAATTATTCATTATGGAATCATACAGGTTTATCACATCATTTGGGACATTTTACCAAAGCCTTATGTAGATACATGTGTCCCTAGGTTATACGCAAAATGTAAAATCTCTTTCATGTCTTATGTATATGTAATTGAATAGGTATGAATGAAATACAGGTTGATGCTTATAATGTTTAATATTTCATTGTTTATTGTGTATTCAACTAACTATATAGGTTTGTGGTTGTTTACATAGTTCTTAGTCAATAATGATTGAGAAACATGTTTAAACTTAATCGTGTGAAGTTCTCATACGAATGGACCATACACATGAATACTTCATGCTAATGGATTAGTTGCTCGATTGTGACATAAGATTGAATCAATCGCACGACTTGACCTTTAGTCATGCGGATGGATCAACCGCATGCTTCAGTCACACGATTGAACCATGCTAATGGTTCAGTCGTACGAATGGAAAACCCTAACCTACAAATACCACTTAATTCGTGGAAAAACGTAACAATTCGAATACCTACGCACATAATCGTACCCTAGCCTTCCAAAGACTCAAGAACACCTGTTCCAAGTTCATAGATCGCAGTTAATCATCTTACAATCGTTATTAACATTTTGATTCATTATTATATCGATTATACTTGCGTTCTCACTGATTGGATCGCCAATCCAATAGAATTCCGCACTATCTGCTTTTGTATACATGTAAATCAGTTAGTAATCCATACCCAAATGGTCCTAACAAGTGGTATTAGAGCTTGGCACTTGATTTGCGTGTGATTCAATTGATTTTGATATAAAAATCGTGCTTTTCACTCAAAAACTCAATCTTTTTGTGTCAAATAGTGTTTCCGACGTTTCCAGGTCAAAAAGTTAACGTTTTCTGGCATACGGCAATTAGGGTTCATGACGAATTCATGTTTTTGCGTCAAAGTACATAAAACCCTCGAATTTTTAAAAAACCAGCAGCTTCAGTCGCACGATTGACTAAATCACACGACTAAACTCATTCGTACCTCCCATACGCACGATTGCACTGAATTGTTCATCCATTCGTACGATTGAACACCCTATTCGCATTGTTCATCCATACCTGTCCAATCGCACGATTGAGCCATCCACATTTGTTCAATCACATAATTGAGCCATCCGTATTTGTTCAATCACATGATTAATCCATCTGCATTTGTTCAATCTCACAATTGAGCAATCCGCATTGTTCAATCGCACGATTGAGCCTTTCGCATTGTTCAATCGCATGAATAACCCAATCGCATTCTTTCATTCGCACCAGTAAAACATTTTTGTTCTAAAATTCATGGTAAATAGACATGGAAGATATACTCAACCTTCACACCACGTAGGGATTCACGGATCCAGAAGATATTACTTTTGGAAATTGAAGTTGGGAATCACAATAAGCCCCCTAAGCTCATAACGTTAGATGATAACCCACAATTGAAGCAAAGGTTCGAGATATACTTAAATGGACTGGATACAAATATGTGGCAATCAATAAAGATAGGGTACAGCATGCCTGTTGGTGCTGATGGAATTAAACTTAACTTAGGTGGCATGACTGATAGCCAAAATGTAAAGTACAATGTAGAGAAGAAGGTGTATGCTCTGTTAACTCAGTCAATTCCTAAAGAGATATTCCATCAGTTTTCTAAGAACAAGCAAGCAAAGAAGCTATGGGAAGCTCTGGAAAAACGGTATGAAGGGAATGCATCATTAAAAGCTCTAAAGGCTAAGGCTTTGAAAAAGGAGTTTGATAACTTCTCATCGATGGGGAAGGAGAGCTTGGATGACATCATCGACCATTTCTACCACTTGATGAGTGAGCTGCACACTCATGGAGTTACTACATCCATGGTAGACAAGGTGTCGAATTTTGCAGATGGATTGCCAAAAAAGTGGGTCTTATTTGTGTCAAAACTCAAAAAGAATGATATGCTGGCAAAGTTGGATATTAATGATTTCATTCTGAAGCTGAGAGAGGAAGAGTTGAGGATGAGGTACAGGTCTCAAAAGGCATCCTATGATCAGAACCTGTCACTTTACAACTCAATTCCTCAAGCAAAAATGTCTAGAGCACCACTTCAAACGACATTCGTGTTGAGTTCAGCCGCTCTGTCTTAAGCCACTACTTCAGGATCTGACACGTCAGGGTCATCTTGCACCCAATACATAGCACCTGAAGCCAATGCTACGAGATTGAAGACCAAGAATCTCGGTAATGTGACTGTAGAGGTAGCAAAGGAGCATATGGATCTCTTAACAGCTGACGTTCACTCCTATGACGATCTAGTTGCGGGGAAGATTGGAAACTGCAATCTCGCAGATGAAGACTACGAGCAAGTAGATGAGACTGAGCTAGAAAGAATGGATATCATGTGGGCATTGGCAAGTGTTGTTCGGAGGGCGAAGAAGTTTGTTAAGAATACATGACAGAAGTTGATTGCCACAAAGGATACAACCTTTGGTTTTGATAAAACCAAAGTTACCTGTTTTAACTGTGGAGAGAAGGGACATTTCAAGCGTGAGTGTGTGAAGCCCAAGAAGACAGGTAATGGTATTCCGTTCTCATCCTTCAATCCTCAAGATAAACCCACAAGTAGTCCTGCATCATCAAGCAAGATTGGACCTTTCGGTTTGTGTCTCCAGGAGAATCCAACATTGCATGCATTAAGGGTTTGGATGACGACTCTACAAGCGAAGGTGATATAGCAGTGGCACTCGCGATGTCGAATAACGAGAAACTACAAATGTGGTCAATCACCTGAATGAAGAAGGTCAAATTTCAACATTTTTCGAATCACCTGCACCAGAAAAGTCAAACTCTGCTATGATGGCTAATTCAACAGAACCTTCTCAAGTAAGTTCCACAGACCAACTTTTCAATAATCATGTTTGTTTTGATTGTAATAAATTTAGGAAAAGCATAGATTTGAAAATTGCTTGGTTATTAGATCATAACGATAGCTTAGTAAAGGACTTGCAATTGTGCACTGAAGCAAATCATATTTTAAAACTAAATAAGCACAGTTACAAAGAGAAAATAGAACTTTTAAATAAACAAGTTAGGGAAACAGAAGTTATTGCTTATAACCAAGCTAATGACATCAAGTTCTATTTAAACTCCCTAGAAGACTTGAAGAAAAAAATAGTTTTGGAAGTCGAAGTAAATTCATTAAAACAAAAACTGTACATTTGGACTAGTTGTTTTCACATAGTCCAACACTTAGTGAGAGAACACAACGGCAGGGAGGGTTTGGGTTACAAAGTGGTTCCACCAGCACATGAGACCTTGTTGAATGGAAAATGCAAACCAATAAATAACAACCCAATCAAGGATCATGTGGTGTCCACTCCTCTTGTAAGTGATCCAGATTCCATAAGTAAACTTAATGAATCTGTCACTAAACAAAAGGAGACCACTTTAAAGTCAAAAGGGAAAATGCCTATTGTTAATTTGCATTAACAATTTGAGAAGGTTAAGGTAAAGTTGGGTTCAAACACTGCTAAGTCTGAACCTAAAAAGACCAAACAAGTTAACAGACCACGTGCATCATGTCTAAGTCCAAACAAACAAAAAGGTAAAGATGTTGAAAAGGTTCAAACACTAAATTTTATTAAACAAGCTAAAACATCTAAATAGTTAGTGTCACAACCCAAACAGAATAAAGTCACACATGTGTGACACACTTCTCCACAGAAACAGTTACACCAACATGTCGAAAGTAGATCATGCTACAATTGTGGAAAGTATGGACATATCGCGTGTAATTGTCCTTACTATCAAACACCAAGGAAAAGAATTGAACTTTATGACACTAAAATGAGCTCTTCATAAAAGAGCTCCACGACGCTACCAAAAGGAGTCAGTGACCCTAAAGTTCAACCCATTAGCCAGTCGTCTGTTTACCACAAACAAGCCTTACACAAAACTGGCTTATGGAAAGAAAAATCTAGTTCAATGTCTGATAATGAGAACAAGAAGATGAATAATCTTCCTTCACCCTCAAATTGACAGTGGGTGGAATTTATGATGTGTGATTCTTCTAGGTCACCCAAGCCAGTTAAGGCTTTGGTCCCTAACCTCAACTAATGATTTCCATTGAATGTGCAGGGTGTTCGCTATAGTGCTGTCACAAATACTTGGATCGTAGATAGTGGAGCATACAAGCACGTGATTGGGAACCTGACACTCATGTCAAACGTCAAACAAATTAAAGGAGGTCACATTTCATTTGCTGGAAAGAAAGGAGGTTACATCACCGCTCAAGGGGAAGTGGGGAACCAGAAAGTGAAGTTTGATAAGGTAAACTATGTTCAACAACTTCAAAACAACCTACTTTCTATCTCATAATTATGTGACAAAGGCTTTAAGGTAGTATTGAACAACAAGAAGTGCTATGTTCTGAAAACGGACTATGTGATCCCGGAGGACCAAGTCTTAATGTTAGCTTCAAGATATAATGATCTTTATGTCTTGGATCTATCAAAGGCCTCCACAACGGATCATCAAGTTCAGTTCTTCTTGTCAAAGGATACAAAGAAGGATTCGATCTCCTGGCATACGAGAATGGGACACATCAATCCCCGGAAGATGAATCACTTGATCCAGAATGATCTAGTGCGAGGAGTAAACGTCAAAAACATCTAATTACCGGATTTTTGTGTCGCCTGCAAGAAAGGAAAACAGACTAAGAAGTCTCATAAGGAAAAGAAAGTTCATTCCATTAAACTGCCTCTTGAGCTTCTGCACATGGATCTGTTTGGCTCAGTCAGTACAAGGAGCATCACTGGTGACTTGTACTGTTATGTAGTTACGGAAGACTACTCAAAATTCTATTGGGTAATGTTTCTAAAATCCAAATCAGAAACATTGGAGTCATTGAAAGAGCTAGTACTCACATTAGAGTCACTCTACAAGCTGAAGGTAAGACAAGTACGTTCAGACAACGTTACTGAGTTCAAGAACCAATGGATGGAGGCATTCTGCAAAGTAAAGGGAATTGTGCACTAGTTCACTTCTACCTGCACTTCTCAAATGAACGGAGTTGCTGAGAGAAAGAATCACAGCTTGATAGAGACAACACGAACAATGCTAGCAGACTCGAAACTGCCCATCCAATTTTGGAATGAGGCAGTTTCCAATGCGTGTTACACTCTAAATCGATTCCTGGTGGTAAAACATCATGGTAAGACGTGTTACGAGTTACTCCAACGACGTAAACCTAATCTAGAGTACCTTGAACTGTTTGGCACACCATGCACCCTGTTGAAGAAAACTCGGGAAGGAAAGTTAAGTGAGAAGGCTAGAGAAGGTATTTTCCTAGGATACAACATACCAAAAAAGAGGGTTTACAAAAACTCAACGGGTCAAGTGTAAGTGTGGTGCAACGTTGATGTTCAGAGATTCACCACCCCCCTTGCAAGAAAAGGACCCATCATCTTTTTTGATTATGATGGATTCTTCAAGACCTTCAACATTACTCTCACTCCTTCTCATGATGAGCTTTCGACAAAGATGATGTATGATGTCTTAAACACACCACCCGTAGACTCAACAATATCCGGGTCACAAGGTCAGTCTTCTAGTAACTCAAGGGGAGCACTAGAGGTAAGTGACTCCTCTTCTGACGATGAAGAAGTGGAAAACATTCCCGTGGATCAGGAGGAACAGGTTCCTACTACTACAAGTACACAAGCATGAGATTTGAATGCCTCTGACACTTCGGAACCCCATACTCCCACTGCCTCAGACACTAAACCTGCTATTCCCAATTTGGATAATGAGGTAGTTCTACCCACCACTCCTGGATCTCGACTAAATGTTTATCATCCTCTGGACAATGCCATAGGGGATGTACAATCGGGAGTACAGACAAGAAATCAGCTCTACTCAGCTGATCATGCCTCAATCATGGAAAAAGGCTACCTTCATGACGATGCTTATTGATGTTTTCTGTCTCAAATTGAGCCAAAATATGTAAGTGACGCCTTAAATGATGAGGCTTGGGTGAGTGCCATGCAAGAAGAACTTCTTCAATTCAATAAGTTAGTAGTGTGGACTCTGGTGGATAGACCTAAAGGTGTTAAGGTCATTGGCACTAAATGGGTTTTGAAATGCAAAAAGGATGACCAAGGGGTTATTATCATAAACAAGGCTCGACTAGTAGTTCAAGGATTTCAACAAGTCGAGGGAATTGAATACAACAAAGTATTTGCACCTGTAGTATGAATGGAAGCCATCCATATCTTCCTAGCCTATGCATCATATAAGATGATTAAAGTCTATCAAGTTGATGTGAAGAGTGCATTCCTTCATGGTGAAATCCGAGAGACAGTGTGTGTCAATCAACCCACGGGATTTGAGGATCCCTATCATCGGGACCGAGTTTACAAGCTAGACAAGGCTCTATACGGGCTTCATCAAGCTCCCAGAGCATGGTATGAGAAGCTCTTGATTCATCTTGTGAAACATGGTTTCGAAGAGGAGTGATTGACTGTACAATGTTTATCAAAGAAAAGGATGGGGACTTACTGCTTGTACAGATCTATGTTGATGACATAATCTTCGGGTCCAAAAACGAAGAATTGTGTAAAGAATTTGAAGCAGTAATGAAGGCAGAATTCGGGATGAGTGCGATGGGAGAAATGAAGTTCTTTCTCGGGTTACAGGTGGATCAAATACCTATGGGAATTTTCCTACATCAAACCAAGTATGTAGGCGATATTCTCAGTCGGTTCGATATGGAGAATGCTTCGGCAGCTCGAACTCCACTTGCTACAAACCACGATGTGGCACCCGACGAAAGTGGCGACCTGGTTGATGCCACTATGTACCGAGGAATGATCGGATCTCTCATGTACCTCGCCGCCTCACGAACGGATATCATGTACGCGACGTGTCTATGTTCCAAATATCAGGCGAAACCAAAGGTCAACCATCTCATCAGCGTGAAAAAGGATATTTTGTTATTTGAAGGGTACTCCAACACTTGGGTTGTGGTATCCTTATGATGATGATTTTGAGCTTACAGTGTATAGCGACTAGGATTACGATGGTTGCAAAGTGAACTACAGGTCAACATCAGCGGGATGTCAATTTTTTGGCAGAAGATTAGTCACCTAGCAGTGTAAGAAACAGACCTCGTTTGCTCTGTCAACCTATGAAGCTGAATATGTTGCTGCTCTAAGTTGCTATTCACAAATCATCTGGATCTAACAGCAAATGCAAGATTAGGGTTTGCAATTCTCTAACACTCCTATTTATGTTGATAATTCTGCTGCCATAGCCGTAACAAAAAATCTGGTTCAACATCCTAAAACCAAACACATGAGAATTAAATATCACTTATACGTGATTGTTTTGAAAAACATTTGATAGATGTTGTTATAAATAAATACGGATTTTCAACGCGCTGATCTCTACACAAAGAGCCTTTGATAAACCATGTTTTTTATATCTGTGAGAGGTCAACAGTGTTAAAAAGAAAAGTGAAGTGATTTCCGATGATGACAGTACTTAGTCCGACAAGTAGATTTCATTTTAAATTTAGTTTGTATTTTCTTTTTTTTCTTTTAATTATTCGACTATTAAAATTCTAAACGCAAAAACCGTTTTCGGTTTTAGAATTTTAGGGGGAGAATAGGTTAAGTTAGTTAGTATTAAATTTAGTAGTTTTAATTTCAGTACATAAAAATAATAATAATAATAAAAAAATTAGAAATAAAAAATAAAAACTAAAAATAAAAATAATAAAAAGGAGGGAAATGGATAGTCTAGTTAAGAGAAATGAGATTGTATCTGTGATACTGATTCAATGACTATGGAATATGATAGTACACAGGAACAAATAGTTTGGGACTTTAAAAGAATGAATTTGTTCAAAATGCAAAATTCGAAGTATAAGTCTGAGATGTTTAAGCAACATAAAAGGAAAATTGACAGTTAAGCTAGCTGCTACTAAGGTAACATGGAGAAAGTAGAACTAGAGGTTGCTAGACCATCTGATGATATGTCGGTAGATTCAACACAATAGATTAATAGGTGCCGTTGGTGATTTCAAGTTCAAAGTAAGTTGTTCAACAAGCTATGGGTTATCATCTTATCCCTGGTTAACACAATCAACGAAGTTCCAATAAGGGTGACAAGCAAATTAAATGCCACAAATGTTTGCGGATGACCATAAATGAGCAAAGCACATGACGAATGCAAAATATAATCAAACTAATAACCTATGTGGTTGGTGCGATCTGTGCAAAAAGAAAACACTGGCTCAAACAAGAAGATAGGTTGTGTGCCTCTCTGTTGTGCGGTGGCACTGACCTGGGGATAAGCATAACCTACATATTATAGAATTCATTGTTGTTTGTGCCTCTTTACTGTGAGGTGGCACTGACCTGAGGCTTAGCATCTCTTTGAAAGATCTTAGAATAGTCTCTTCTTGTCAAAATACCCGTAGACCGGTCAAAAAATCTATTGAGTAACGTTGATTACCATATAAGCGTGGGATCCACAAATGCTTGTTGAAATAATTAAACCTTAAATCATCACCAATGTGTGTCGAAAGAAAATCATCACCAATGTATGTCTAAAGTCTATGTATGGATTTAAGTGGACAAGTATACTGACAATCATTGTGGCTGCAATTCTTGAAAGTTCAAATCACTGTGTACATCTTGTAGCTCTAGTATGATTTCCTAAACTTGCTTGTGACTCTCGATGAAGACAATAATCTAGCATCAAAAGGCTTTGGTAACAAGTGCCAAATGATTTGATAAACATGTATGATTCCATAATGAAACGTTCCAGTTATGGTCAGAATAACTTAAAGCTTACTGTTCAAGAAATAAATTTGTTAGATATCTATCTTAGGATTTTCCACCTCACACAAAATTTCTAAAATATGTTATAGTTTTGTCTTTCAGTTCTAGTTGTTTTAATTTATTTAATGTCGGGTCAGTTTGGTAGGTAAATATCGGTCTATACATTGGAATTCCATCTAGGATTTAATCACGAAAAGGGTCATATCTGAGATGACCAATGGGATTTTCGAACGTTAAAATGGTCACGTCTGAGGTGACAAATTGTTTTACTGTTAAAAGGATCACGTCTAAGGTGATCAAAGGTTCTCTAAGTTAAAATGGTCATGTCTGAGATGATCGAAGGCTTGAAATGTTTTATAAATAGTTAGAAGGGTTAAGTGTCAAATGGTCATAAAGTCAAAATCAGAAGAATGAGCCATTCGCATGACTGGGCCATGAGTATGGACCAGGCGTACGATTTCGACCATACATATAGGCCCAATCGCACGACTAAACCACACGTATGGTCCAGATGTGCGATTGGACCATCAGCATGGGACAATCACATGATTGGATCACAAGAATGAACCAATCGCACGAATGGATATGACTGAATGAGATAGTCGCACGAATGGAGATGACTGAATGAGATAGTCGCTCGACTGATATCTAGTCGCACGACTGAAGGTGACTGATTGTGCCAGTCGTATGACTGACCCTCAGTCGCACGAATCAGGTATGCGACTAGGTTCAGCCGCACGACTGAAGGAAACCCTAGTATAAATAGAGGGGGAGTCAGTCGCAGACATTCCATCACCCCTTAATCGCTCACTTTATCGCACGACACACTGTACTCTGCTCGATTTTCTTGTGATTGCTCTAAACTATTGACCTTTTTGATGTAATGAATTCTAGTGTTTATCCAGGTAATGCGCGACAATATTCAGTCCAAAGATCGAATTTAAGCCCTAATTAGAACCATGACTTAGTTTGACCTAGAAACCTGTAAAACTAAGTATATTGTTCACATAAAAGTTAGTAGGTGTTAAGTCGGTCATTTGGAAGACTAATGAGCCAAACCACAATGTCTAACATCAAGTTTTGTTCAAACTTTGAATTAACTGGGAAAATGGTCTGTCATGCGAATGGACACCTTGATGAACTTCAGCCGCACGATTGAGCTGGGCGAATAGCTTAATCACACGACTGACCAGGATGAATGGCCAAATTGCATGATTGGACCATGCGTATGAGTTCAATCGCATGACTGGTGTAAACGCATAGGATACCATAAGACTAAGCCCATTCGCATGGTCAGTCGTACGTATGAGCTCAATCGCATGACTAGATCTCAGTTGCATAGTTCATTCGCACAACAGAACAGAAGATTTCAAGTTCAATGAATCAAATTGTTACTCATTGACCCAACTTAATGTTTATCTACATTGTGTAACAGATGGCTAGTCATTAGACTATGAGCACGAAGCATAACCTGTGTGATCATCTAGATCTGACCTCTCGGAACGTGGTTGAGTTCTCGGGGATTATTTCATTCTTACGAAGATCGAGGATCTTCCGGGCTATATAGACTCCATGCACTACGTACCACTCAGTTCAGCAGGCTTTCTAGGAAAGCGAGTTTGTCCATAGATCTTTAGAGCGTCACTTCATCAGGAGCTCCATTTTTGGTCAGGTTAGAGAGATCACTGAGGATGATCTCAGGACAGTCTTGGAGTTTGGGGATGATGCTGACTGCCCTACATGCCTACACCCACTGATTGTACGAGGCTATTTTCTGTGGGCCAAGTGTTCGGGGGATATCAACGCAAGTGTGCTCGACAAGAGCAACCTGTGCCCCCAGCATAAGTACTTAGCCCATGTACTACTTAAGTGCATTGCCTCAAGGAAGTGAGGCTTCGACGAGCTGTCCCACCAGAAACAAAACGCCAATGTGGCATTGATGCTGAACCATCCGTTCAGCTTCTCGAGTATGATCTTCTCCTACTTGGTGGAGAACATCAACGCGAAGGGCAAGGAGGGATTTTGCATGTACCCTCGCTTTATGTAGATGATTATTGATCAGAAGCTCCCTCTGCTACCAAAGGAGAAAGAGGATGCAGTAGTGCTTGAGGTGATGGACGATACCACCTTGGACCGGATGAATGTGTACAGGGGGAAGCAGGTGAAACCCCCTGTCAGGCGATTGTTTGGGCATCTGGCCCATGAGGATTATGTGGCGCTAGCTCGGAGGAAGTGGCACCATGATGACAGTGAATCAGATACTGAGCAGATTGTGCTCCGTGCTGATGATTCAGATGATGATGATAGCGATGATGGTGGAGATGCAGGCCCCACCCAATCTAGGGCCACTACTATTGATGTGCCATCTCCATCAACCACTTGAGAAGGAGAATAGGCTGCGGGCTTCCATTAGGATTTCAGACATGATGAGGAAGAGGAGAGTGATGATAAGCCGTTGACTCAAACGGTAGGCAGCAGGGTAGTTGCCACCAAGCGAGGGATTCGGGCGGTTGGTGGACGCCCGGGCGAGTCTTGGGAGACTACGACTTATCCTACCTACACCCCAGATCAGCCCAGCATCCCAGGGGGAGCATCCTCCTTGAAGGGTTCGAGGAAAAAGAGGATGGCTCAGCTCCACGGGATGAAGCCTAAGAGATAGAGGTACACGTTGATGACTACCTCTTCCCCCTACCACCACAGCTACCACCACCACTATCACTCCCACCACCACTACTACCACTCCACCCACCATTACTACCTCACCCACATCTACTACTACCATACCACCGACCATCACTACCACAGTGCCTTCCACCACCACTACAACCCATCCTTCACAACCCACTAATACACACCACCCATATTCACCACAGCCACCGCTACCACCACCAGCCACCAAGCTGGTCCCTTATCTCACACCACATTCACTGATAGATCTACTCTACTTTCCATTGGGGTAGAGGAACAGCTGTCAACACTGAACCGTATAGTGCTGAGGCTGCTGGCTGCTAATGATTAGAAGACTGCGCAGCTACGATAGCTTGTGGAGCTAACTACTGCGTAAGCATAGCAGATCTCACAAAAGGCCCAACTGATTGATTCCTAGGGTTAGCAAATTGCCCAACTCCAGGAGCACAATGTCTAATCAGCAAATAAGATAGAGGAGTTGGAGTTTGCTAACAAGACCATCATGCTTAAGCTCAAGGGATCAAAAGATAAGCCTGTAAAGATCGGAGAAGGTGATGATGATGATGATGATGATGATGAAGATGATGATAGTGATGATGACGAGGGGAGTGATGATGAAGAGACAAGGGAAAGGCAGTATGATGATGACGATGAAGAAGGAGATGCAGCTGCATCTACCTCAGCTCAGGGTCAAGAGAGACGCACCAAGAGAAATCAAGACCAAGGAGCCTCATCATGCGCCCCACCTACTGACACACCTGCTATTCAGGGCAAAAGTAATGATTAGACATTTATGTATCTAAAAACTTTTGTAATTGAATAGTGTATTAATATTTTGTAATTAATGTTTATATATTATTATGAAATGTTTGTTTCTCTTGATTAATTACTAACAATTTGATGTGTTACATGTTTAAATCAAGCAGATCAATCATCTCAGCAAGATGAGTATGATGTTGCTCTCCTTCAGCAAATCAAGTCTCAACTCACAATGATTCTTGATTTGCAAGGGATCGTTCGAAGGTCAGTAAGCTATATTTCTCAAGAAGGAGAAATCATTCATGACCATACGGATGAGCAACTTGTTGAGATGTTCCGGCTCAATTCGGATGAGATTGTCAAGGACGCTCCAACTTTTGAAGTTACCAGTGACGATGAGCTGAATGACATAGATGATATCGAGATCGAGGACTTCACTGCGGAGCACTATCCAGACTATGCTGACAAAGAGGAAAATGTAATCCCCAATCTGGGTCATACTCTTGTCTATGATACATTTGAGATACTAGGTCAGATGGAACAAGAGTCCGGAAACAATAAGGATCAAGCCCAAGCCTCAGACGCTGATGTGAACATCAAAAAGGCTTAATGGGCGGCATGTTTTGCAGAGATCCGATCCCAACGCACTGCTTCAAAACCGAGTGCCTACACCAAGCTCTACAAAGTGAAGAAGCATCTAAAGGTGTGAGGAAAGATAATAGCGTGGGACTATTTTGAGGATATTAATGTGTATGTTGTGAAGAGAGAAAAGGGTATAGAGTACTTTAGATTCCCACACGATTTAAAGACTCTGCCTGGTTTTGAGTTCAACCAGCTGGCCAAACTGAAGTTGCTATATGCTAACCGAAAGAAGATGTCAGGCTGGTTTGAGGCTGCATTGAAGAAAGAGTACTACACCAGGTGGGTCAACTTCAAACCTCAACAACTGACGAGGTACATCAGACGGTCTGAAGTTGATTCCATTACTGGAAAGCCAAAGTTAGTGCTGAAGTGGAGTCCTCCGCGCACGATGTCAAGAATCCCTCTAAGGGAAATGCCACAGGACTTCACTCCACAGTTCAGGTGGTGGTACTATGATTAGAGAATAGGTGAGGCGGTCATAGTTCTGAATAGAGAAGGAAATATGGAAACTATCCGGGTATTTGACCCAATGTGGCAAACCAAATTGTCTGCTGACGATGTCTACATTTTATACAACTCGCCACTGTTCTATGACGTGCAAGACATTGTACAATCCTTCTAGTTCTAAAACGTTATAAGACTCTGCTTCACGTTTGAGATAAATGCCGGGGTTACAAGAGAGGAGAAGTACAAGAAGTTTGATGAGCTGATGAAGAATGTTAGACAATGATGTAAACTAGGTCCAATGGGGAGTTTGTAGATACATGTGGACCTAGGTTATGAGCTAAACGTAAAATGTCTTTCATGTCATACGTATATGTAATTGAATGTTTATGAATGAAATACAAGTGTGGTTGATGTTTATAATGTTTAATATTTCATCGTTTATTGTGTATTGAACTAACTATATAGTTTTGTGATTGTTTACATAGTTCTTAGTCAATAATGGTTAGAAAAAAACATGTTTAAACTTAATCGTGTGAAGTTCTCATGCGAATGGACCATACGCATGAATACTTCATGCTAATAGACCAGTCACACGACTGTGACATAAGATTGACTTAGTCGCATGACTGGACCTTCAGTCATGCGGATTGATCAACCACATGCTTCAGTCGCATGACTGAACCATGGTAATGGTTCAGTCGTACGAATGGAAAACCCTAACCTATATGTACCACTTAATTTGTGGAAAAACGTAACAATTCGAATACCTACGCACATAATCGTACCCTAGCCGTCTAGAGACTCAAGAACACCTGTTCCAAGTTCATAGATCGTAGTTAATCATCTTACAATTGTTCTTAAAATTTTGATTCATTATTAGATCGATTATACTTGCGTTCTCACTGATTGGATCGCCACTCAAATAGGATTCCGCACTATTTGGTTTGGTATACACGTAAATCAGTTAGTACTCCATACCCAAACGGTCCTAAGACCTTTTGATGCTAGATTCTTGTTTTCAACGAGAGTCATTCGCAAGTTTAGGAAATCATACTAGTGTTGTAAGATACACACAATGATTTGGACTTTCAAGAATTACAACTCACGATGATTGTCAATATACTTGTCCTCTTAAATCCATACACAGAATTTTGACACATATTGGTGATGATTTAAGGTTTAATTATTTCCACAAGCATTTGTGGATCCCACACTTATATGGTATTCAACATTCCTTTGGAGATTTTTGAGCGGTCTACGGTTATTTTGACAAGAAGAAACTATTCTAAGAGCTTTCAAAGAGATTTCAAACCTCAAGTCAGTGCCATCGCACAACTGAGAGGCACAAATAACAATGAATTCTATAATATTTAGGTTATGCTTATTCTCAGGTCAATGCTACCACACAACAGAGAGGCACACAACCTACCTTCTTGTTTGAGCTATTATATTCTTTTTGCACAGATCACACCAACAACATAGGTTATTAGCTTGATTGCTTTTACATTTTTCATGTGCTTTGCTCATTTTTATAGTCAGCCGACATATTTGTGGCGTTTATTTTGCTCGTCACCACTTATTGGAACTCCGTTGATTGTGTTAACCAGGGATTAGATGATAAACCATAGCTTGTTGAACAACTTAGTTTAAGCTTGAAATCACCAATGTGGTTTACTTATCGATTGTGTTGAATCTATCGACACATCATATAGTGGTCTAGCAACCTCTAGGTCTACTTTCTTTGTGTTACCTTAGTAGCAACTAGTTTTACTATCATTTTTCCTTTTATGTTGCTTAGACTTCTCAGACATATACTTCGAATTTTGCTTCTTAATCAGTTAAATTCTTTTAAAGTCCCAAACTCTTTGTTCTTGTGTACTATCATTTTCCATAATCATTGAATCAATATCACAGATACGATCTCATCTCTATTAGCTAGAATGTCCTCCTCCCTCGTTTTTTTAAATACTAAAATTAAAACATCTATTTTAATACAAGTTTAACCTATTCTCCCACTAAAATTCTAAAACCAAAAATTTTTTTGCGTTTAGAATTTTAATAGGCGAAGAAATAAAATAACATAAAAGAAAATAAAATAAAAAATCACTCTACTCGTCGGACTATGCACTGTCATCGTCTAGAATCACTTCACTTTTCTTTTTCACCATGTTGACCTCTAGATGATATGAAAATCTTGGTTTATCAAAAGCTTTTGTGTAGAAGTCAGCGCGTTGAAAGTCCGTATTAATTTTTACAAGTTCGATTAAATTCTTTTCAAAACAATCACGTATAAAGTGATATTTAATTCTGTTGTGTTTCAACTTAGGATGCTGGACCAGATTTTTAGTGACGGCTATAGCAATAGAGTTATTAACAAGTATGGGAGGGTTAGAGAATTTCAAACCATAGTCTCGCATTTGCTGTTGAATGTAGATGATTTGTGAACAGCAGCTTGCAGCAGCAACATATTCAGCTTCACAAGTTGACAGAGCAACCGATGTCTGTTTCTTACACTGCCACGTGACTAATCATCTCCCAAAGAATTGACATCGTGCTGAAGTTGATTTGCAGTTCATTTTGCAGCCGCCATAATCCAAATTGCTATACACTGTATGCTCAAAGTCATCATCATGAGGATACCACAACCTAAGTGTTGGAGTACCCTTCAGATAATGAAATATCCTTTTGACGCTTATGAGATGGTTGACTTTCGGTTTCACCTGATATCCGGAGCAGAGACATGTCACGTACATGATATCAGGTCATGAGAAAGTGAG
The DNA here is from genome assembly GCA_025506515.1 of Flaveria trinervia. Lineage (NCBI taxonomy): Eukaryota > Viridiplantae > Streptophyta > Magnoliopsida > Asterales > Asteraceae > Flaveria > Flaveria trinervia. Next base: position 97,779,168 of record CM046444.1, read on the forward strand.
GTACATGAGTGATCCGATCATTCCTCGGTACATGGTGGCATCCACCAGATCACCAGTTTCGTCGGGTGCCACATCGTGGTTTGTAGCAAGTGGAGTTCCAGTTGCCGAAGCATTCTCCATATCAAACCGACTCAGAATATCACCTGCATACTTGGTCTGATGTAGAAATATCCATTTTGGTGTCTGATCCACCTGTAACCCGAGAAAGAACTTCATCTCTCCCATGGCACTCATTTCAAATTCAACTTTCATAACTACTTCAAATTCTTTGCATAATGCTTCGTTTTTGGAACCAAAGATTTTGTCATCAACATAGATCTGAACTAGCAGTAAGTTACCATCCTTTTCTTTGATGAACAGGGTATAGTCAATCACTCCTTTGTGAAAACCATGTTTCATAAGAGGAGTGGAGAGCTTTTCATACCAAGCTCTTAGGGCATGGTGGAGCCCGTAAAGAGCCTTATCAAGCTTGTAAACTGTACCCAATGATATGGATCCCCAAATCCTCGATGTTGATTGACATACACTATCTCCCGGATTTCACCATGAAGAAATGCACTCTTTACATCCAGGGATAAACTTTGATATTCATTTAAGATGCATAGGCAGGAAGATACGGATTGCTTCCATTCTTGCCACTGGTGCAAAGACTTCATAATAATCAATACCCTCGACTTGTCAAAATCCTTGAATTACAAGTCACACCTTGTTTCTTATAATGAGTCCTTGGTCATCTTTCTTGCATTTCAAAACCCATTTGGTGCCAATGACATTAGCACCTTTAGGTCTATCCACTAGAGTCCATACTCCTAACTTCTTGAATTGAAAAGTTCTTCTTGCATGGCACTCACTCATGCCTCGTCGTTTAGGGCTTCACTAACATATTTTGGCTTAAATTGAGACACAAAACATTGATATGCACCATCGTGAAGATATCCCTTTTCCATTACTGAGGCATAATCAGCTGAGTGTAGCTAATTTCTTGTCTGTACTCTTGAATGAACATCGCCAATGACATTATCCAAAGGATGATAAACATTTAGTCGAGAAACAAGAGTGGTAGGTACAACTACCTCATTATCCAGATTGTGAATAACAGGTTCAGTATCTGAGGCAGTGGGAGTGTGGGGTTCCGAAGTGCCAGAGGCATCAACATCTGATGCTTGTGTACTTGTAGTAGTAGATACCTGTTCCTCCTGATCCACCCGATCATTTTCCACGTCTTCATCATCAGAGGAGGTGTCACTTTCCTCAAGTGCTCCCCCTGAAGAACTAGAGGACTCACCTTGTGATGTTGAGGTTGTCGGATCCAGTGATGGTGTATTTAACACTTCGTACATCATTTTGGTCGATAACTCATCCTCAGGAGGGGAGAGAGGGATGTTGAAGGACATAAAAAATCCATCATAGTTGAAGAACAATGTGGGTCCTTTTCGAGCAAAGGGGGTGGTGTATCTCTGTACATCAACGTTGCACCACACTTCTACTTGACCCGTTGAGTTCTTGTAAACTCTCTTATTCGGTATGTTGTATCCTAAGAAAATTCCTTCTTTGGCCTTCTCGCTAAACTTCCCCGACTGAGTTTTCTTCAGTAGTGTACATGGTGCGCCCAAATGGGTCGTGGTACTCCAGATTTGGTTTATGTCGTTGGAGCAACTCGTAGCACGTTTTACCGTGATGTTTGACCATTGAGACTCGATTGAGAGTATGACATGCATTAGCTACCGCCTCATTCCAAAATTGGATAGACAGTTTTGAGTCTGCGAGCATCGTCCGGGATGTCTCTATCAAGCTTCTATTCTTTCTCTTAGCAACCCTGTTCATTTGAGGAGTGTAGGCAGATGTGAACTGGTACAATATTCCTTTTTCTTTACAGAATGCTTCCATCCACTGGTTCTTGAACTCGGTGTCATTGTCTGAGCGAACTTGTGTTACCTTTAGCTTGTATAGTGACTCAAATATAGTTACCAGCTCTTTGAACGATTCAAATGTCTTGATTTGGATTTCAGAAACGTCACCCAAGAAAATCTCGAGTAATCATCCATAACTACATAACACTACAAATCGCCGGCAATGCTCTATGTACTGTCTAGGCCAAACTAATCCATGTGAAGGACCTCAAAAGGCAGGTCAACTGAGTGAACTTTCTGTTCCTTATGAGGCTTCTTCCTATGTTTGCCTTTTTTACATGTGACACAAAAATCCGGTAATTGGAAGTTCTTGACATCTATGCCACGCACTACATCATTCTGGATCAAGTGATTCATCTTTCGTGGATTAATGTGTCCCATTCTCCTTTGCTAGGAGATAGAGTCTTTTTCTGTTGCCTTTGACAAGAAGTGTTGTACTTGATGTTCAGTTGTGGAGGCCTTTGATAGGTCCAAGACATATAAATCATTATATCTTAAAGCTGACATTAAGACTTGATCCTCTGGTATCACATACTCCTTCAACACATAGCACTTCTTGTTGTCAAAGACGACCTTGAATCCTTTGTCACAAATTTGGGATACATAAAGTAAACTATTCTAAAGTAGTTGAACATAGTTTACCTTATCAAAATTCACGTTCTGGTTTCCCACTTCCCGTTGTGCATCCCTCCTTTATTTCTAGCAAATGAAACGTGTCCTCCTTTAATTTGTTTGACATTTGACAAAAGAGATAGGTTTCTAGTATTCTGACTTGATGTTCTACTATCAACAATCCAGGTATTTGTTGAAGCTCTATAGCGGACACCCTGCACATTAAAAGGAAATGATTAGTTGAGGTTAGGGACCCAAGCCTTAACTGGCTTGGGTGACCCAGAGGCATCATACATCATGAATTCTACCCACTGTCCATCTTAGGGAGAGGGCTGATCATTCTTCTTGTGCTCATTATCAAACATTGGGCTTGATTTTCTTTCCATATGCCAGTTTTATGTAAGGCCTGTTTGTGATATTCAGACGACTGGCTTATGGTTTGAACTTTATGCTCACTAATTTTTCTTGGTGGAGTGATAGAACTCCTTTTAGAAGAACTTGGTTTAGGATCATGAAATTCAATATTCTTTCTTGGTGTCTGATAATAAGGACAGTTAGAAGCAATGTGACCATACTTTCCATAATTGTAACATGATCTACTTTCGACATGTTCGTGGAACTATTTCTGGGGGAAGTGTATGACATAGGTGTGACTTTAGTCTGTTTGGGTTTTGACACTTCTTGTTTAGATGTTTTATCTTCTTTAACAAAATTAATTGTTTGAACCTTTTTAACATCTTTACCCTTTTGTTTATTTGAACTAAGACATGGTGCATGTGATTGGTTAACTTGTTTGGACTTTTTGGGTTCAGAATTAGATGTGTTTGAACCTGACTTTACCTTAACCTTTTCAAATTTTTCATCCAAATTAACAATAGGCATTTACCTTTCGACTTCAAAGTGGTCTCCTTCTGTATAGTGACAGATTCAATGGGTTTACTTGTGGAATCTGGATCACTAACTAGAGGAGTGGACACCACATGATCCTTGATTGGTTTGTAATTAATTGGTTTACATTTAGCATTCAAAAAGGTCTCATGTGGTGGTGGAACCACTTTGTAACCTAAACCGTCCCTGTTGTAGCATTCTTTCACTAAGCGCTGAACTATGTAAGAAGAACCGGTCCAACTGTGCAGTGTTTGTTTTTAAGAATTTACTTCGACTTCCAAAACTGCATGTTGTTTCTTAGTTTCTTCTAGGGAGTTTAAATAGAACTTTATGTTATTTGATTGGTTAAAGGCAACCACTTCAGTTTCCCTTAGTTGTTTATATAGTTCTATTTTCTCTTTATAACTATGCTGATTTTGTTTTAAAATCCGGTTTGCTTTTGTGCACAGTTGTAAGTCATTTACTAAGCTATCATTATGAACTAATAACCTAGCAAATTTTGAGTCTATGCTTTCTCTAAATTTATTACATTCATTACAGGCATGACTATCAAAAAGTAGGTCTTTAGTACATACCTGAGAAGATTTAGTTGAATCAACCATCATAGCAGAGTTTGATTGCTCCGATGCTGGAGATTCTAAACATGTTGTTCTTAGTCCTTCTTCATTCAGGTGATTGACCACATACACAGTTTCTTCATTATTAGACATCACATGTTCCACTGCGATTTCTCCTTCACTTGCTGAGTCGTCATCCAAAACTTCAACACAAGCAATGTTGGATTCTCCTGGAGATACAGAGTGAAAGGTGCCCTTCGTCATCTTGTGTAGTAAAGGCCTTAGGATCCTTACTTGACAATGTAGCCCTATTTGTTGGTTTATCTTGATGATTGAAGTTGGAGAATGGATTACCATTACCTGTTTTCTTGGGCTTCACACATTCACGCTTGAAATGCCCCTTCTCTCCATAGTTAAAATAGGTAACTTTGGTTTTATCAAAACCAAAGGTAGTGTCTTTGGTGGCTATCAAGTTCTGTCCCATTTTCCTCACAAACTTCTTCGCCCTTCAGACAACATTAGCCAACGCCCACATAATATCCATTCTTTCGAATTCAATTTCATCTACCTGCTGGTAGTCTTCATCAGCGAGATGGCAGTTTCCAATCTTCCCCATAACTAGACCATCATAGGAGTGAACGGCAGCTACTAGGAGATCCATATGATCCTTCGCTACCTGTACAGTAAAATTACCGAGATTCTCGATCTTCAACTTTGTATTATTAGTGTCAGCTGCTATTAATTGGGTGCAAGATGACCCTGACGTGTCAAATCCTGAGGTAGTGGCTTGGGAAGGAATGGCTGAAGTTGACACGAATGGCGTTTGTAGTAGTGCTCCATAAGTTTTTGGTTGGAGAGTTGAGTTGTAAAGTGATGGGTTCTAATCATATGATCCGTTTTGAGACCTATACTTCATCCTCAGTTCTTCCTCTCTCAACTTCAGAATGAAGTGATTAATATCCAACTTTGCCAGCATATCATTCTGTCTAAGATTTGACACAAACGAAACCCACTTTTCTGGCAATCCATCTATGAAACTCGATACCTTGTCTTCCATGGACGTGGTAACCCATGAGTGTGCAGCTCACTCATGAAGTGGTAGAAACGGTCGATGATGTCATCCAGACTCTCTTTTCCTATCGAAGAGAAGTCATCAAAGTCCTTCTTTAAAGCCTTTGCCTTTAATACCTTCAACGTTGCATTCCCGTCATACCGTTTTTTGTGAGCATCCCATAACTTCTTGGCTTGTTTGTTCTTAGAAATCTGATGGAATATATCCTTATGAATTGATTGAGTTAACAAAGCATACACCTTCTTCTTTGCATTGTACTTCACCTTCTGGTTATCAGACATGCCACCCAAGGTAAGTTTAACTCCATTAGCACCTACCAACATGCTATAACCAGTCTTGATTGATTCCCACGGATTAGGATCAACTCCATTTAAGTATATCTTGAACCTTTGCTTCCATTGTGGGTATTCATCTAATGTTATGAGCTTATGGGCTTATTATGATTCCCAACTTCATTTTCCAGAAGCAATAGATTCTGGATCCATGAATCCCTACCGGACAGTAAAAGCTGAGTACTGATCTTCCATTTGTATTAACTTTGAATTTCACACTTAAACTTTTTCACTCGTGCGAATGGAGATGTCCGAATGGATCAATCGTGCGAATGAACAAATGCGATTGAGCCAATCGTGCGATTAGACAAATGCGGATGAATAGTCATGCGATTGGGCGGATGCGGATGAATAATGCGAATGAGATTGTTCATTCATACAAATGGATGTGCGATTAAGTTCAATGGTGCGTATGGGAGGTGCAAATGAGGTCAGTCGTGCGATTGAGTCAATCGTGCGACTGAAGGCTTCTAGTTTTGAAAATTCAAGTGTCTTTGGTACTTTGACACAAAAATATGAATTTTTACGAACCCTAATCTACCGTAAGCCGAAAAACATGAATTTTTAGATCTAGAGACATCGAAAATACTGTTTTACTCAAAAAATATGGTGTTTTGAATGAAAAACGTGAACGATTTACACCAAACGATCGAATCACATGCAAAATCAAGAGCCAAAACTCTGATACCACTTGTTAGGACCGCGTACGAACGGAGTACTAACTGATTCTGCGCGTATACAAACTCAAATAGTGTGGAATCCTATTTGATTAGCGATCCAATCAGGGAGAACACAGTTCAAATCAATATAACAGTTAATGAAACATTAAGAATGATTAGAGAACGATCAACTGTGATCTATGAACTTGGAACAGATTTTCTTGAGTCTCTGGACAGCTAGGGTACGATTATGTGTGTAGGTATTTGAATTGTTACGTTTTTCCATGAAATAAGTGGTATTCATAGGTTAGGGTCTTCCAATCGTATGACTGAACCATTAGCATGGCTCCATCATGTGACTGAATCATGCGGTTGATCCATCCGCACGACTGAAGGTTCAGTCGTGCGACTGAGTGAATCTTTTATCACAATCGTGCGACTGATCCGGTCTCCTGGTTCAGTCATGCAACTAGTCCATTAGCATGAAGTATTCATGTGTATGCTCCATTAGCATGGTCCATTCACATGAGATCTTTATACGATTAAGTTTGAACATGTTTCTCAATCATTATTGTCTAAGAGTTATGACTAACAACCACAAACCTATATATTTAGTTCATTATAAGTTATCACATAATAAACAATGAAATATTAAACATTATAAGCATCAACCATATTTTGAATTTCATTCATACCCATTCGATTAAATATATGTAAGATATGATACACATATTACATTAAGCTCCTAAACTAGGTAAACATGTATCAACAAGTGTTCTCATGAACTGATAGTCAACAAAGTTGAATTTCTTCAATATTGTTTCCACATGTTTCGATTGATTAATGAAGATTCCATCTGCTATCTCTTGGACTTGCATCCTAGAAAGAATGTGAGTTCTCCCATTGCACTCATTTGGAATTTTGAATGCACAATATCTTCAAAATCTTTGCAAAGTAACTAGTTTGTTGAGCCAAAAATGATATCATCCACGTAGATCTTGACGAGAAACTTGTCTCTTCCTTTATTTTTTCTGAAGATAGTCTGATCAATCTTTCCTCTTTCATACCCATTTTCAAGAACAAAAGATGATAGAGTCTCGTACAACTTTCTTGGGGCTTGGTGAAGACCATACATGGCTTTGTCTATAAAACTTGTGAGGGAATTCAGGATCTTCAAAGCCAGGTGGTTGACTCACATAGACTTCTTCAACAATCTTCCCATATAAAAAAGCACACTTTACATCCATTTGATTAACAGTAAACTTCATGGATGCTAAGGATGCAAGAAAGTTTCTTATTGCTTCTAATCTAGCAAAAGGGGAAAACACTTCATCATAGTCAATTCCATCTTCGTGATTATACCCATGTGCCACCAGTCTTGCTTTATTTCTGATGACAATACCTCTATCATCATTATCCTTCAGGAAGATCTACCAATTGTCATACTTCTTGCTTCTTGAATTGCATCAATTCTACCTGCATTGCTTCAATCCAACTATTGTCTTGAAGAGCCTCTTTGATGTTTTTGGGTACTGTTTGGCAAAGAAGCATGAGAACAAACATATGTTTGCAATACTTGACTTGCTTCTTGTCACCCTTCTGTTGAGTTCACCAATAGTGCTTTCTACTGGATGGTTCTTGTGTATTTTCGTGGTTGGAATTGAGTTACCAAAAATTGTTACATCAAGACTGGAGACATTCAGCTCATTATGGTGAGAGGCTGTTGGAGCATATATTGTCATATATAGTGCGTTTGTCGCTTGACGAATAGTCTAGGCTTAATGTAATACACCTCATATGGTGTAAACACATGAAACTGGGTCATTCGCAGGAGCATATGAGAATGAGACTCAGTCGTACGACTAAGCCGTGCTAATGGACTAGTCGTGCGACTGAGAGATGCTATTGGGCCATTTGTAAGACTGAACCAAAAGTATGGTTCAGTCGTACGATTAAACCATAGGTATGGTCCAGTAGTACGATTGAACCAAATGCATGGCCCAATCATACGAATGGGCCAAGTCGCATCTAATATGGGCTGAGGCCAATAAATACCAGTTTCATTGTGTAGAAAGGTTAAGGAGTCTACCCGGGGCCTAGGGGCTGCCGGATGAGAGGGGAGATCACGCCCGATCTCCCCTTGACAAGATTCTTGATTCTTATGTTTAACGAGCTTGTAATCATTAGGTTTTATCAATGAAACCATTATGTTCTTGTTCGTTCTATTGTTTGTCTCTTTTTTTTGATTTTGTTTCCTTCCTTCAAGAACATGCTTGAATGTCAACCGATCCAGTGACTTCACAAAGGCACCTTCATATTGTACTGTTGGAGAATTATAAAGATAATTAGATTCTACTTCTGTGACTGCTTTAGCTTTACTAGCACTTTTATTGCTTCCATCATTTGATGTTCTTTCTGTTATAACTAGAGGTGTAGCTTGCTTTTGATTTTTGATCATAGTTGATAGGTCTTCTGAATGTGATGGCAACAAGCTGGGACCAGCTTAAGTTGAAACACTTTGATTTTGATGTGGTTGTCTGACATGATGAGCTTGTAGTGGAACATCTTCATTCAATTGTTCAGAAGAGGTTGGAGGAACCATTGGAAAGTCAGTTCTTCTTTCTACTCCTAAATGAGGTTCAGCTGAAGATGTATTTCCTACATCAGAAAAATGAAATTAATCAAATGATTTTGTAAATGAGTCAATATCAAACAATCAGTCAGGACCATTCATAGATTTAGGAAATAAATGTTCCTTGAATTGAACATGATTGTTCAATAATGTTTAATTTATGATTAAACACTTTGTAAGCCTTAACTCAGAAGAAGAACCTACAAAGAATTGTTCATCAGACTTAGATGAAAATTTTCCCAAATAGTCTCTAGTGTTAAATATTGAGGTAGGACTACTAAATGACTCGAAAAATCCAATAAATGGTTTTCTATGAAACAATAGTTCATATGGAGTCATGTTGTTTTCTTTTATAATCAGAGTTCTATTTTGCACAAAGCATAATCTATTAACTACCTCTTCCTAGAAGGTAATTGGTAGTTTAGCATAAGCTAGTATTGTTCTTTCTGTTTTAATCAGTGTTCTATTTCTCCTTTCAGCTACCCGATTTTGTTGAGGAGTTCTAGCTGCACTGAATTGATGAGCAATGCCTTTGGTTGCACAAAAAGAACTCATGTCTTCATTTTTAAACTTGGTTCCATTATCAATTTCTATTGTTTTGACCTTATGATCAAGTTGGTTTTCAGTTTTTGTGATAAAGTCTTTTATTATTTGGGATGCATCATTTTTAAGAAGTATGAAGAAAACCCATGTACATCTTTAAAAGTCATCAATGATCACCAAACAATACTATTTCTTTCGATAACTCATAACATAAGTTAGTCCAAACAGATCCATGTGAAGTAACTTCAATGGAGTATTGTTTGTGTTCATAAGCTTTTGTTTGTAGGAACATTTATGTTGTTTCCATTTGAGGCACGCTAAACACTGATGAAGAAAATGAAATTCTTTTTGGGGAAAACCAATGACATGCTTTCCTTGACCAATCTATTCATGTTTTTAAAGTTTGTTTGCCCCAAGTGTATGTGCCAAAGCTGAAACTTATAAAATGATGCTTTTGATAGAAGACATCTTTCTTCTTTTGGTGTAGTACAATTAAGGTTTAAGACATAGGTGTTATTCTTCCTTGGAGTCTTTAGGACAACCTATTCTTCAGGAATTTGAAATCTTGGTTTCGGAATGTAGCAATGAGTGTCGGTAAAGTGAGTTGAATATTTATTGTCACAAATCAGAGACATACTTAGAAGATTGAAATTCAGTTGTTCATAGTAGTTTACTCTATCAAAGCTTAGCATCCCATTTCTCACAGATCCTTCACCAGTAATTCTTCCACCTTTTGAATATCCTTCAAATGCCATAGTAGTTCCTTGTATATGCTTGAAGTCATGAAGGAGGGAACGAACTCCAGTCATGTGTCAGGAGCATCCACTGTCCATGTACCATAAGCTATTGGACCTATATGGATGACCCTGCAAGCACAAATGAACTAATTAGAATATGGAACCCAAACCATAGTAGTCTTGGGTTTCCCGTTCCTATCCATGATCATGACCTCTTAGTACTTTCCTCTAACTGTGATTTAGAGAAAGGTGTTCTGTGAGATTTCTAATAATATTATGATTGTTTCATCTCATCAATATTAACTGAAGAGTCTGAGGAATAATGAAACCTTTAGTCCGTATTTCTTTGAATACATATAACCCGTTTTATTATCAAACATCATTTTTGGATTGGGAAGATCATATGTTTGCTTGTTGTTGTGATATTTGTTTCTTTGACTCTTCCTCAACTCTTTTATGTTACTCATATCATTATCTGATCTAGACGTTCTAGATTGATTATTATGAAAATGACTTGTGATTGTGGGTTTCACAGATGATGTTGGTGAGATAGGCTTGTTTTTGGAAATTCTCAACCCCTTTTGCTTGAAGTAACATCAGATGTATTATGCTTGTTTATGTCACACACTGAACAATATTTATTGAAATAGCAGTTTTTGGTGGAATGATTGTTCATGTCATAGATAGAGTAGTATTGATTGAAAAAGCACTCTTCTATTTTGTGCTTAGACATTTCACAAATGTCACAAGACATATGTTTATTTTTTAAATTTGATTATGCTTTGCTGACTCGGTTGATTTACCCATTCTTAACTGAGTCACAATCATTAGTTTAAGGGAAGAAGCAAAATCAACCTTTTTAGTAGGTTGCTTCATAACACTACTTTTATTTAATGTTTTAGGTTTTTTTTGTTTCCTTAACCCCTTCTTCACTTCTTGCTCAAGCTGATTAACAAGCTCCTTATTGCAAATGTCCAAACCTATGAACTCTTGTTTTTCTTTGGCAGTGAAACTTTGTTTGATTTGCTTGAATTTTTTGGAGATTTAATCTCATAATTAGAACTGCTTTGAGCAAAAGGTTTCACTCAAGCCACATCATCCATCTTTCCTTTTGAATTGTATGTATAAATTTGACAAAGGGGACAATGGCCTTGATTGGGCTTCATGGTTTAATGACATTCACTGTCTTATCTGAGCACTCCTTGATATTAATTGGGTGACCTAATTTAATTTTCTCCTCATTTGTTTCAATGTAAACATTTGGTTTGTTTGATGATTTATGACTTGTTTTACAATTGTTTTTGGTTCAATAGTATTAGGTTCAATTTGCTCTTTGAGTGTGACGGATTCAGGCATGAGAGTGTAGTTGTCATTGTAGGTGGAGGACAAGAGTTATACCTAATCCCAGACATATCCTTGGTATCTTTTTGTGAGTCTAGCATCTCTTTTAGCTTGATTGAAGATAATTGAAACTTTTCAAGTTTCACTTCAGTAAGTGTTTGTTTAGCTCTTGATTGAGCCAACTTTTCAGTTAGTTGCTCATTCTCAGCTGCAAGAGTATACTTTTCACCATGCCATTTTCAATATCAAAGATAAGAGATTTATTTTGATTTCAAAGCCTTTAATTTTTCTTTTAAGCATCTATGACTTGTCCTTTTCTTCTTTTATTTTATCAGCCAGTTTATGATTGTGCTCTCAATAATCATGCAGTTCAATAATACATTTATCAGTACAAAGGTTGGATTTTACATCAGATGGCAAGGGAGATGGACCATCATTGATGTGAGCCATGAGTGCATGATTCTGAAATTGAGGCTTTACTTCCTCTGCATACAGACTCCAATCACATACTCCATCTTGTCTGATAACAAGAGCATTTAAAGATGATTGACTGCTTCCATAAGCTTGATTAGTCAGTTGTGGCTGATTCTGATAAGGTTGTTGATGTTGTTGATGATGATAATACTATTGTTGATTGTTGGAGTGGAAGCTTGTGTTTGGTTGTGGAGATGACTGACCCTAAGAATTCCTTTGGAAAATGTTTTTATTTCTTCTACGAGCATTACATTCTCTGGAGAAGTGGCCAATCATGCCATAGTTGAAACACTTTACCTTCGATTTGTAATATCCAAGTTTGGTGTTTTCATTAAGGCTAAGCTTTGTTCCTTTTCTAAAAATATTATTGGCTCTCATTGCAATCATAGCCATTTGCCCCTGCAAATCCATTTCTTCCACATCTTCTGGATCCATTTCTTCCACGTCCTCCTTGATTAGATGAGAAGAGGTGAGTCTGCCTCCTAGGTAAGCTTCAAAGCTAGCAACAAAGGCAATGCAAGTTGCCTTTTGCTCTTTTGATGTTGGGTCTTCAAGAGTAGTTGAGGGACTTGCAGAGAACCCTGTTTGGTATATTGGTGTTGAAGACTTGTTAGTTGGTGGATCAACAATGAAACCAACTGTCTTCAGTTGATCTCTTTAGGTAAGGAAATCATCATCTTGAGTGATGAATGTATTTTTTACGACGTGGGTGTCTGTTGGAAATTTATAATCAAGTTCAAGAGCTTCTATATTGGCAATCATGACGTCCAAGGTGGTACTCTCTAGATCAAGAGTATTTTCAGCATTGTAACATTTTCTTTCCAACTTTCTAAAAGACTGTGTAGCATGTTCTTGTTTAGTTCTTTGACATTGTATGTTACCCCCATGATCTCTAAATCATTTACCAGCTGCACAAATCTATGTAGTTGTTTAGAGATTGACTCCCCTTTGGAGTGATGAAAGGTTTCATATTGATTAACAATCTTATCCTTGTTAAGTTCAGCAACTTCACTACCGCCTTTACATAATATCAGCAGTGCATCTCAAACAACTTTAGTAGTTCCATACTTTTCTAATCTTTTTAGCACATCCATTTGTAGTGCTTGAGTGAGTATAGAATAAGCTTTGAGATCAAGTTTTATCTTTTTGCAATCATCATCATCAAGTGTGAGATCCTCAATAAGAATTCTTGAGGTGTTGTATACTGCAGCTTGATTAGCTGAAAGAGTCACTGGAATGTGAGGGCCTTTGCATATTGAAATGCAATAGTCCCCATCTACACTTTTAATATAGTTCATAAATTGATTTTCCATTGCATAAACTCAAATTTGTGTTTAAGCATGGGTGGTTTTGGAGTATGACCAAGTCGAGAGAAACTATGCGAATCCATTATTAATAAGCTATTGTTTAACCTTGTTGAATAATGATTAGTTTGATTGTTATGTTTAACTTAGTCCAAAGAGTCCAAACAAGCTTATGTATAACAAGATTTGTTGATGTTTATATGTTTTTATTGTAACAACTGTTCACAGGTTTGTTCTTGATATTGAGTACATATGAACAGTGACTGTTGAAGACATTTCTACAGTTTACTATATAGAGGTAGTTGAACACTCTATTACTAACTCAATCACCAGATCAATCGAGTTCTGCTCAGATCTAGGTAGATATGAAAAGGAACTGAGAGCCAAAGCTCTTACACTAATTGACTGGGTTTGAGAATGATATTCTATATTGATGTGAATCAACAATGACTGGGTTGAGTAAGATTGAGATTCCTACTGTGATTCGAATATGGTAATCAAGTCAATGATTGAATGGTGGAAACAAACAATCAAAGAACATTTAATGCAAGAAAAATACTCATAAATACTTTTGTATTGTGTATATCAAAGTTGATTGATTACAGAGAATAATTACAACAAATATTCTCTAGTCTATCAGTCGTCACCTCAGGTACGAGGTTATCTATTCTATTTATAGCCAGACAAGATGCCTATTACAAAATGACTAAACTACCCCTGACCTATTACATTAGAACTAGTATAAGTCTTGATCCGCATCTTTGCTTGTTCATTCACATTGGCAAATGCGGATGAGTAAAGTTGATCAGCATTTCTTCACTTGATAATCCGCATTAGTATGTTGGTCATCCGCATTGGTTAATGCGGATGAACAAATACTTCTGCGCATTTGTTAGGTCATCAGCATTTGTCAAATGCGGATGAGCAAAGTCTTGTCCGCATTAACATTTGGTCTTCCGCATTTGTCAATGCGGAAGAACAAATACTTGTCCATATTTGTTTTATGTCTTCCGCATTGACAAATGTGGAAGACAACACTTGTTCTTTTTCTTGAGCAGAATCTTCATCTGCATTTCTTCTTAGACTTGTGGGATTCCAGCAAAGCAATCATCAAATCACCCATTGAGTTGGCATGTATGATCCTTTCAGGGTGCAACAATACTCTCCCTAAGGATTATATAACCTATTTTTCTTCAATGTTTGGGAGGTGATTGATGTTGTGAGGATTTTGCTAGGTCTTGTGGAGGTAAAAAGAATGCAGCTTTAGTTGGATCCAAGATAGCTTTGATCATGTTCACAAAATCTGTTGCTTCTGACATCCTGTCCCTACTAAGCAAATGTATCTTCATTTTGGTCATATTATAGATGGCTTCCACTGGTAACTTCTTCAGTGAAGTAGGTTCCCAAATGGAAAGTGTAGAAATACCATCTCTATGAATCAGTAAGCCATCTACCTCAAGTTTGACAATGTTCCCAATTTCCAATGGTGTCTTCTTTTTCTTTCTTTTGTCACTTTTAGCACTGATCCGATCATAAGGCAGTTTTAGCAACTTGATGCACTTTAGGAAGAAGTGCATATCTTGTTCACCCAATTTATTGTCTACTTCCCTGATGTGTCTGGTATATATATAGTGGATGTATGATTCAGAAAGTAATCTTACTTCATAACCACTAAATAATCTTATTTCAGCTCCCTCCTTTCCTACCCACTTTCTTTCAATCATCATCTCTTAAGATTTCTCATCATAGTATAAATTTGAGATGGGTGTGGAGGAATGAGTACCAGGCACCATTTTCCTCTTTAATGATTCTATTGATTTCACCTTGAACTCACGAAACACAACCTCTTGTGCTTGTATTTTCTTCTTTTTCTCAAGGGGATTAACAAAAGCTTTATCTTTTCTCAGGCATATTGTCTTTAATGAATTGAAATTGTCAGTTCTTCTGAACATTTTGAGTATGTTTTCAAATTCATATCCCCTGAACATAGTTGCATGATTGATCAGTTCCAGTTGAGCTAGTTCTTTAAAATCATGAATCTCCATGGCATTTACAAGAGCTGAGTACTCTGTAAAGAATTGGACTAGCCCTGAGATCCTTTTCACCATGAACATATTCCATATACTGTCATACTTCCAAGCAATTATCTTCTCATCAAGTTTGCCTTTGGGAGTAGACACCCCTCTGATTGACTCAGCAGTGGTTAATCCTTCTTGTAGTTTCAACTGACAGGGTTCTGCAAACCATTCAGGGTACTTGTGCAGAGCAGGAGCCAATAATTCTTGATCTTTCTGGTTTAGCATCATGTCTTGAGCAGATACTCTGGATCTTGGCTTTTTGCTTAAGACTTCTTCTTCTAACCTCTTGAGTCTTTCTTTCTTCTCATTAGTCATTTGACGAGTTGCAGCCCTTAATGAGTTACTTTTCATGTTCCCATCTTCCTTCTTGTGAACCCTTGGCTTGGAAGATAATCTTTCATTTCCTTATCTAACATACTATAAGGATCAGGAAATAGTGGTTCAGGAGTTGGGGATGATTTCTTCATAGATGATAGTTTAGGTAGAGGAACCTTCCTTGAAAATGATCTTTCATATTGAGTTGTAGTTGATTTCTTCATGGGAGGCAATTTTGGCATAGAATCCTTTCTGATGACTGATTTTTCATACTTAGTTTCAACACTTGGATCGAGTAGCTTATTCACTTTTTCTTCCTCTTCTTTCATTCCTTCATAGGTCATACCAAAGACTTCATCTGGATCATACCCATGATTGATCAAAAACATAGCTTTTATCATTAGATCATCTGTTTGAGCCTTTGACACCATTTCTTCAACTGTTTTTTCTAGTTCATTGGACTGTCCATATCAACATCTTTTTGCAGCATCATAACCTCCAGCTATCTCTCCTTCTTCCAGATCAATGGTAACAACTGGTTTTTTTAATTGAGCTTCAGCCTCCTCATGTTCGTCAAGAAATTCAGCTATTATTACCATGCTTCTAGGGTCATCTTTCTGTTTCTTAACACTTCTTCTTCAACCACTGGTCTTTTTCCCTTAGCCTTTTCAACTAGACATTTCCTCTTTCTTAAGTATGTTTGAAGTTGGGAACTTGAAGTTTCAGCCTTTTCTATCTCTTCAGGCACTTTTTCACGAGTGGTTTGTTCTTGATCATTAACTTCTGTTTCCTCCTTCTCTTTTTCTTTTTCTTTTTCCTTTTCACACACTTCTCTTATCATTTCTTTCTGTTCTTCAGACAGTGACACAACAGGGACAATCTGCATGCTTAACTCTTTCTCCAAAGGAACTGGAGATTGAGGGATGAATACAATAGGTTCAGTGTCAGTCCTATGATTGTTCACAAATTCCCAAAAATCATCATCTACACTGAATTCTTCAAGTGTAAAGCTGTCTAAATCATTGATAAGTTCCTCAAATTTTGCTTTCTCAGTGTGAGAAGCATCTGTTTTTCCAAAGTAAATCACCATCCCTAGACTTTGTTCCTCATGCTTTGTTTGACTTGCATCTTCTTTTTGTTCTTCATTCTCAGAGAAAGACTAGTTCTCCTCACTAACAACTTTTCTTGTTCATGTTTACTCTTATCAGCCACAACACTTTTGTGAGTCTTAATTAACAACTCAAGTTCAGAGATCCTTTTGTATTGGCTTTGAATTTCATTTTCAAGATTGGATATGATTTTAGTATTGTTCTTCAATAATGTTCTCTTGTTCTTCCATTGCTATGGTTTGAATGGAAAGAGTCTTAACATGTCCACACAATTCTTCTCTAGAATGGTTCAGTGAAGCTTTTTAAGTAGTCAATCTCTTTGTCTTCTCTTTCCTTTCAGCTTCATACTTTTCTTTTAGCTCTTTTAATCATTCTCCTTTTCATCAAGCTCTAGAATCCTGTCATCAATGATTCTAGCTCTCCTATTTAGAATCTTTCTTTCCTTTCCATCTTTTGTAAGAGCTCAGATATCAGTTCATCCTTTTCATCAGGCCTGTTCACATTGGATTCAGCAAACCTCTCTGAGGGAGCAGTCTCAGAAGTTGCTTTCATTACTGGCATTTGAGCATGATTAACCTCCTCATCGAAAGATGATTTGGATGCTTTAGAAGTGCTAGTTGAGTCTCCAAATTCAGCAGGGTAATCATGGGTTGGCAAAGGTTAGTATGGTGATATTAGTGAGTGATGAGATGGTAGTATTGGTGACTGATAGGGTGGTGATGTTGGTCGTGGTGATGGTTGTGGTGTTGGTAGTGGTGTTGGTTGTGGTGATGGTGGTGGTGTTGGTTGTGGTGTTGTTTGTGGTGTTAGTTGTGGTGTTGGTTGTGGTGTTGTTGTGGTGTTGGTTGTGGTGTTGGTTATGGTGATGGTTGTGGTGTTTGTTGTTGTGATGGTGGTGCAGCAGCTTGTTCTTGTGCTTGAATTTCTTGATTTATTTGTTGAATCGTCCATGGAAGAAGAGGTGAGTGAGCCCCATTGTAAAAGTTTCTTGATCCCTCTTCTTAATGTATTTGTAAGATCTTGCATCATAATGAGGAATATCGAGCACTAGTCCCTCATTATCAATATCAGGGAATGATTCATTGATCAGGCACTAAATAAATCTTGCATACATCAAGAACTTGTATCTTCTCCTCTCTTAAATGTTTGAAATCATGCCATTGAAAAAATAGGCAGACATATTGAATGGCCTGTTAGAGCAGAGAGCACAGATTGCTGAGGATGTGATGACTGGAATATCATTCCATCCTGTCTTTCTCTAGGATAGGCAGCGCTGAAACATGTGAATTAGGAATCTCCAAGGTAGATCAACTAATCCTTTAACAATTTGTTTAGCTTAATATTCTCCTTCATAATCAATCTCAGCAAAGAATGTGGTTATTTGATCATCATCCAGCTCCAGAGGTGCATTAGCATCGTCACCAAATTGTAAGCATCTTCTAACAGAGTCTTCAGTGATGCTCAGAGTGTGATCATTGTCAATTCTCCCAGTTAATGTTCTAACACCATCTGCTTCAATTACCTCAGCTGAGTTCCAGAAAGACCTGATAAGGTTCTCATAGATGGTGGGTCTCATAGTGATAGCATAGGCTACCCTTGTTGTAGATAAGAATCTGATCATATCTCTAAGTCCTTTAGCTTCTGGCACATCAGGGTTTAAATAACCGCTGACATTGTGGAGCTTGCTCAAAGAAAGATTTGCTATGTAATCTACATAAGAGACATATGTCTGAGTTTTTGATGAAAACTCATGTGTATCATTTATCAGTTTGACTTTAAATGGTCAAAGATGAACGTTTGTCATTACTGTATCATTGTTCTCACAACAAATGGTGAATTTGTTGTTCAACAATCACAGTTTGTATGTTGAACCATTTATTAGATGTTGTTTCATTGATTTGTTACACATTTTCATTTTTCATCATGCTTTGTTCTTACAAAAAACATGAATACAAAGGTCTTCATGATGAGTAGGATTTTTGTTGGTTTGCATGTTCACTGATGTCGAAAAGGTGTATTGTGTTACATCAATAAGTCGTATTTTTGTGTTCTTCATTGTCAGTTGGTTCATTGTTTGATTTTGGTTTAGCAGTCCGAAACTTAGGTCTTGATTAAATTTTTGGAAATTTCACCTTGTTTTCGATGCACATGTAGTTTCAGATTCGATAACAAGAACATATTAGTAGAATCACATGAAAATCTTTGATTGTTTATGATGAATATGATCAAAGTGGGTGTACTGTGTGTTTGCACTCGTCTCACTATAAAGTCTCTCAAATTTGAAACTATTAAATGACCCGTTTAAATTCCTTTAAATAGTCAAATAATGGCTTTTACAAGATTTTACAAGTATAAGAGCAAATGCGGTAACACTGTAGCGAATGCGGAAGTGTAAATTTTAAGTCTTTTAGTCATCCGCATTTGTTAACTGTAGCAAATACGGAAGACAAAATTAGAACTTTGACTATCCATATTCATGCACTGTTGTAAATGCGGAAGAGTTGAACTTGTGATTTTAAGTCATCCACATTTAGACATTATAGTAAATACAGAAGTTTTATAACTGTTTTTCTGCCATCTGGATTTGTTTACGATGTTCAATGCGGAAGAGCAAAATTCATCAGCATTGAGCACTGTAGCAAATGCGAAAGATCAAAGTCCATCAACATTTGTGTAACTGCACCAAATGCTTTTGACCACTTGGTCAGCATTGCATTATAGCAAATGCGAAAGAGAGATGTTCATCAGCATTGGTGTACTGTAGCAAATGCGAACGAAAGAAGTTCCTCGGCATTTGACTACTGTAGCAAATACGGCTGAAAGAAGTTCCTCAGCATTTGACTACTGTAGCAAATGCGGTTGTTCAAATTTAATTAGCATTTGCTCACTGTATCAAATGCGGTAGAATAAAATCCATATTTACTTCTTCACTTTGAACTAAAGAGATACTTGCATTAGTTATATGCATGGGTTACCTTCACCCGCATTAACCAATGCACTTACCTGCATTAGGTTTGAACTTAATCAAAGTTAATGTGTCTGATTTGGTTTTTTATATTATGAAGTACTGTCCTTGATTGATTTTTCTTATGAAGTTGAGTGTTGATGTTGTCAATTCTTGCTTGGATTGACTTGTATGTCACAAGTGATACAAGTTTCCCAATTTTGACTGATCTTAGACTTTTCATGTTTCCAATAATATGCATAAGCTGAGATACAATGGTATTTTGTTTTGTTTTGAAAGTAATTTAAGCTAGTAACCAAACATATAGACTAAATCAAAAATTTTAAATTACTCCCCCTAAAGTTTATATCCATAGTTGGATATAAACTTTAAAGATCTAAAAACTTCTTGAATTTTTATTATGATTATCAATAATGTAGAGAATTATATCTTTTGTTGGGATCATATCAGTCTTACATTGTACATGTGCATCCTTTATGATTAAATGGACATGTACATGAAGTTTATGATTGAAGGTATGTTTGTCCTCTTAAACTCATACCAGGTTGATATTATGATGCAAATGATTTTTATCATGTTTTAGGTTGATTTAATTATTTAATGTGTACCTCACACACAGAAGCATGGAATGATCAACCATCCTTATACAATGCATGGTAGAACTTTTTCACAACTTTTCTTACCAGGTTACTTAAGTTATGATAACTCAATTACACTGATCCTCATTGGGATTCTTTTACTTTGATCCTTTTCATGATGATCCACATTGGGATTCTTTTCACTTCACTTTAGAAGGTGATCCATGTTGGGATTCTTTTGTTCATTCACTTTGAATGTATTGCTTTTGTTGATTCATCCAATTTGGATGTGTTCCTCATTGGAAATCTTTTAGATCAGGACATCTGCACTATATGCATGTATCATCAGGTCTTTGCTTAGCAAACTTGATTTCTTTTTGTGGGTTTTTGATGTTTTTAATTGTTTTTGATATTTTTCATGGTTTTACTAAAGGTTAATCATGCCAATTGACTGAACCAGCAATTTAAACCTACTAGGGTCAAATGCCTCGGTAAACGAATCAGCTAATTGATTATCAGTTGGTACTTGAATCAATTTCATTAAACCTTTTTCAGCATAGTCTCTCAAAAAGTGATATCTAATCTCAATACGTTTTGGTTTTGAGTGCTAAACTAGATTATGAGTTATGAAAACAGCTGTTGTGTTGTCAATATAAATTGGTGTGTGCAAGAAGTTAAAACCATAATCAAGCATCTAGTTTTGAATCCAGAGTACTTGAGAGCAACAACTGATGCAACAATATACTAAGCTTCTCCTGAGAGCAACATTTGTCTTCTTCTTGCAATGCCAAGATACCAGTCTGGGACCAAGAAATTGACAACCACCAGAGGTGGATTTTCTATTGAAGTAGCATCCTCTATAATCACTGTCTGTGTATGCATAGAGATTAAATTCTCCTTCCTTTGGATACCAAACCCAAGAGCTGGTTTGCCCTTCAGATATCTAAATATCCTCTTGAGTGCATTCATAAGTGATTCTTTTGGATCAGCTTGATATCTGGTACACACACAAACACCAAACATTATGTAAGGCCTACCGGCTGTTAGATACATAAGTGAACCGATCATTGATCGATAGTGAGTCTGATCCACTAGTTTGCCTTTAGGATCAGGTCCAATCTTTACTTTAGTATCCACACAAGTTCTGATGGACTGACAGTCAGCCAGTTAGATTTCTTCAACATGGTTTCCACATATCTTGATTGATTGGTAAAGATTCCATCTGCTGTCTGTGGACTTGCACCCCTAGAAAGAAGGTGTGTTCCCCCATAGCACTCATTTGAAACTTTGAGTGCATAAGGTCTTCAAAATATTTGCATAGTTGCTTGTGTGTCGCGCCAAATATGATGTCATCCACATAGATCTAGACTAACATCATATCTTTTCCTCTTGTTCTTCTGAAGAGAGTTTGATCAATCTTTCCTATTTCATATACATGTTCAAGAAGTAAAGATGATAGAGTCTCATACCACTTTCTTGGGGCTTGATGAAGACGATACAGAGTTTTGTCAAGCTTGTACACTCTATGAGGGAAATCTGGATCTTCAAAGCCAGGTGGTTGACTCACGTAAACCTCTTGAGCAAACTTTCCATACAAGAAGGAAAAATTTACATCCATTGATAAACAGTAAATTTCATGGATGCAGAATATGCTAGAAAGATTCTGATTGCTTCGAGTCTGGAAACATAAGTAAACACTTCAGTATAGTCGATTCCTTCTTCTTGAGTGTATCCCTATGCTACTAATCTTGCTTTGTTTCTGATGACTATCCCTCAATCATCAATCTTGTTCCTGTATAGCCATCTGGTACCGATAGGGTATTGTCCTTCGGGAAGATCTACCAGTTGCCATACTTCTTGCTTCTTGAATTGGATTCTTCCTGCATTGCTTCAATCCAGCTATTGTCTTGAAGGGCCTCTTTGATGTTCTTGGGTACTGTTTGACGCAGAAAGCAAGAGAACAAGCAGATGTTTGCAATACTTGATTTGCTTCTTGTCACCTTCGCACTAAGATCACCAATAATGGTTTCAACTGGATGGTTCTTGTGTATTCTTGTGGTGGGAATGGAGTCACCAATAATAGTTACATCAAGATTAGAGACATTCAGTTCATTATGGTCAAAGACATATTCATCTAGTACTGTTGTTGAATTATGTAGGTTAACAGACTCTATTTCAGTTCCTGCTTCAGCTTTAGCAACACTATGATTGTTTACATCATTTGATGTCCTTTGTGTTTCAACCGGAGGATAGGCCTATTTTTTATTTCTAACCTCAGTTGACAAATCATCTGAGTGGGAAGGTACCAGGATTGGACCTCCTTCAGTAGAAACACTAAGCTTTTGTGACGGTTGTCTGATGGGATCAGCTTGAAGAGGAACATCTTGCTCATCAAATATTATAAGGCCCTGTTCCCAAGATGCTCACAGCTGGTCAATCATCGCACATAAAACATATATTTTCATTAACTTGAAGAAATCATTGTAGCGGAAACATATAAAACAACCAATTCATTATGATCACTTTTGTAAAATAATACATTGGATGTTTTATATAGTTCTGTTGCAATGATTTCTTTAAGTTAAGGAAAATATATGTTTTATGTGCGTTGATTTACCAGCTATGAGTATCCCGGGAACGAAGCATTAGAAATTGGTATCAGAGCCAAAGTTTAAGTGAAATGGGTAAATTTTTGAAATAAACCTTAACTTAAACTAAGAATGGGACAGAAAGGGAAAGGATGCCAATCTGAGTAGCTGCGTGCCATCAGGTATTTTCGTAAAGTTAATCGGTATTATGGCGCATGTTATGTGTTCTGTGTTGTATGTAGATTTAAATATTGATGTAGTCAGGATAGGTAATGCTCGGGGTGTGAAGAGTAAAGTAGGTGGCTAATCACAACTGGTCACTATAATTAGGGACTTACTATATTTGACATAAACTGAGCTGTTCCCTTTAATGACCTTGTTAGTGTTGAATCTTATAGTGTGCGTAGAGGATGGCCGGTGGTGGTGACTGAAATTAGCAAGAAGGGTGGGGGTGATCGGAACTGGAATGGGAAGAGGTTTGGTCGGGGTGATGCCTTAATAGGAAACAAGAAGGCACGGGTGGATGACCGCCGCGTGGTCACATCGAGTGCAGGGTTGAAAAGGTATGGCACGTGTGGAAGAGAGCATAGTGGGGAATGTAGGTTTGATCTGCTTCAAATGTGGGAAGGCGAGGCATATAGCCAAGGACTGTCGTACGGTCCGGTGCTTTAACTGTGGCGTGGAGGGACACGAAAGTAGGGATTGTAAGAAGCCAAGGGCTGAGGGTTCCAGGGTGAAGAAGACGAGGAGTGAAGGACCGAGGGCGAGCGCCAAAACGTTCACGATGAAGCACGGGGAGGCTAGGACGGACCCCCATGTTGTGTCAGGTACGTTTCTAGTAAACCAAACTTTAGTCTCGGTGTTGTTTGATTCTGGTGCTAGTAAAAGTTTTATCTCTTCTGCTTTCTGTGCTAACTTGCCTCTTAGTAGTAAGAATACAGATACGCCCTTCAATGTAGAAACTACCACAATTAAGTCTACCAGGATTTATAAAATGATATAGGGTGTGACGTAGAACTAGAAGGTCGCATGTTTCCTGTTAGACCATTTGTAATGACCCTAGGCGGGTTTGACGTAGTTCTTGGATGGATTGGTTATCGGACTACGAGGCAAACATTGTGTGTGTCGCAAGAAGATGATTCGATTGACAGCGCCAGGGGGAATATAGTAACGGTTTATGGTGATCGAGTCACGATGATCCCGAAAGTAATTTCAATAGCGGTGGAGGGAAAGTGTATGAGGCGTGGATTTAGTGCCTACTTGGCCTATATAAAGAATGTGGATACGCCAACACCACAACTATCCGTTGTTCTGGTTGTGTGTGACGTTCTAGACGTGTTCCCAGAAGACTTACCAGGAGTGCCACCTCACAGAGAGATTGAGTTTCAGATTGATTTGATACCGGGTGCCCAACCTGTTGCCCAGGCACCGTATCGGTTGGCTCCAATGGAGATGAAAGAATTGATGGAGCAGTTGCAAGAGTTGCTTGAAAAAGGGTTCATTCGATCGAGTATCTCTCATTGCGGTGCTCTAGTCTTATTTATGAAGAAGAAGGACGGTAGTATGAGGATGTGTATCGACTACCATGAGCTAAATAAGTTGACAGTGAAGAATCGGTACCCATTACCGAGAATTGATGATCTATTCGATCAGCTCCAGGGTGCCAGTTGGTTTTCAAGGATAGACCTTTGATCTGGTTATCCTCATTTGAAGGTGAAGGAGTAGGATATTCCTAAAACAGCTTTTCGCCTGCGTTATGGACATTACGAGTTTCTGTTATGTCATTTGGTTTACCCAACGCGCCAGCTGCTTTTATCGACTTGATGAATCAAGTGTGTCGGCCGATGTTGGATAAATCGGTGATTGTGTTATTATTGATGTCATGATTTTTTGAAATAGCGAGAATGAACATGCCAGTCACATTCGGGAGGTGTTGGAGACGTTGAAGAGGGAGAAGTTGAATGCTAAATTCTCCAAGTGTGTGTTGTGGTTGCGAGAAGTTTAGTTCTTTGGTCATGTAGTGAATCCTGACGGGATTATAGTGGACCCCACAAAGGTGGAGGCAGTGATGCAATGGAAGTCTCCTAAGACGCCATCCGAGATTCGTACTTCTTGGGTTTGGGGGGCTACTACAGAAGATTCATTCAAGACTTCTCTAAGATCGCTTCTCCACTAACCCAGTTGACCCGAAAAGATGTGAAGTTCGTATGGGGTCAAGCTCAAGAGAAGGCATTTGAGGAATTGAAGGTGAGGATGACTCAAGCTCCCGTTCAATCATTACCCGATGGATGTGAGGATCTAGTGGTTTATTCTATGCTTCCTACTCGGGGTTGGGGTGTGTGTTAATGCAGAGGGGAAAAGTTATAGCCTATGCATCCCGACAGCTAAATGCTCATGAGGTCAATTACCCTACTCATTATTTGAGGCTAGCAGTTATGCACCATATTCACCGACCATAACAGCTTGAAGTACTTCTTCGAGTAGAAGGACTTAAACATGAGGCAAAAGAGATGGTTGGAGCTCATAAAGCATTATGATTGCGAAATCCATTACCATCCTGGCAAAGCTAACGTGGTGGCAGACGCCCTAAGCCGAAGGAGAGACCCGAGCCGATTCGGGTGAAGGCTTACCAGTTGGTCATGACCTTTGATGTGATGAAATAGGTAAAAGAGTTTCAAGATGAAGAATTGAAAGAAGATCATCTTAACTCTGAAAGAATAAGTGATCTGGTTGCGGAATTGGGTGAAAATACACTCGGTGTTAGGACCCGGTTTGAAAGGATGTGGATTCCTCGTTTTGGGGATCTACGTGGGAGGATTATGGATGAGGCTCATAAGTCCTCATACTCCATTCATGCCGGTGCCACAAAGATGTATTAGGACATGAAGAAAGATTGTTGGTGGTCGGGTATGAAGCGTGGTATGGTGGAGTATGTGAGCAAGTGCCTTACTTGTTTACAAGTGAAGGCCGAGCACCAAAAGCCATATGGAAAGATCCAACCTTGGATATACCGTAATGGAAGTGGGAGCATATCACCATGGACTTTATAACGAAGCTACCGCGCACCGCGCGAAGGTACGATTCTATATGGGTGATTGTTGATCGTTTGACGAAGAGCACCCACTTCTTACCGATCCGTCAGACATATTCTTCCGAGAGATTGGTTGATCTATCCATTAAAGAGATTGTGACTCGTCATAGTGTGCCGGTGTCTATCGTGTCTGACTGTGACATCCGGTTTACATCTAAATTTTGGAAGAAATTCCAAGACGCAATGGGGATGAGGTTGCATATTAGCATGGCTTACCATCTTTAAACAGATGGTCAGTCAGAAAGGATCATTCAGACATTGGAAGGCATGCTTCGGGCATGTGTGATTGATTTTGGGGGAAGTTAGGATGACCACCTACTGTTAGCCGAATTCTCATACAACAGCTATCATGCCAGCATTAGTATGCCAGCATTAGTATGCCAGCATTAGTATGCCACCATATGAGATGCTATACAGTAGGAGATGCAGAACACCCGTTTGTTGGGGTGATATTGGTCAGAAGGAATTAGGGAGCATCGAAGTGATCGAGGCCACGACTGAGAAGCTCGAAAAGATCAAAGTCTTCATGAAGGCAGCCAAAATCGTATGCCGACAAGAGACGTAGACCGATTGAGTTCTAGGTGGGTGATAGAGTCATGTTGAAAGTCTCACCTTGGAAGGGCATCATTCGATTTAGGAAGCGGGGTAAAGTTGAGCCCGAGGTACCAAGGGCCTTTCCGAATCATTGCTAGAGTAAGAGAGGTGGCTTATAGGTTGGAGTTGCCCAGTGAGTTAAGTGGAATTAATTCGACATTCCATGTGTCTCACTTAAAAAAGTGCTTAGCCGAGGAGGATATGGTCGTGCCACTGGAGGATATTGAAATGGATGAACGGCTCAATTATGTGGGGCAACCAGTGGCAATCATTGATCGCAAAGAGAAGTGGCTAAGGAATAAGGTGGTTCCCTTGGTGCGTGTACAGTGGAAGCACAAGAAGGGATCAGAGTCCACTTGGGAAGTAGAGGAGGAGATGTGGCAGCATTGCCCTCAACTATTCAACGACTAGCAGCTTTCAAGGACGAAACCTAAATAAGGGGGTGGACTTGTAACGCCCCAAATAATGTCTAAGCGAGCCAAATAGTAATGATGAGCTTAGACGAGATCATTTAATAATAATAAGATGTATATGGGTTTTAGACCAAGAAGACATTGCGGGTTACGTGTTTGGCGCGTTTAAGGTCCCGGGAACGCCGGGTATATATAAACGGATCAGCTTGAGCAGCTCTCAATTGCAAGTCAACACTCTAGTTCTAGAGAGAGAGTGTAGAGAGAGAAAGTAGAGAAAAATTGAAGATTCAAGGCTCGGTTGATCTTGGGATTGAAGATAAGTGTTCGTAGGCATCCAAACAACAAGAAAACACCACGAATCCGGGTAAGAAACATCATTTAATCGTTCCTTTTGATGTAAACCCGGATTCTAGGTTTGGGGTTTTTGAAAGTGGAAAGGATTCGCCCAAAACTCACGTTTTTGTGTAAGAAAACATGTAAGAATCTTAGATATAGCTTATTGGGTGATAAACCAAGGTTCTGGATGTAAAAGATTGATGTTTTGGGTCAAAAATGGGTTGGTTTATATTTTTCAGCCCGTTCTGCGAAACTGGGTGTTCATCCAGCGAAATTAGTTTTTTGTCCAGCGAAACTGTGGATCTTCCACCAAAACTATAGTTTCGCAGGTAGTTTCGTAGACATGCTTTTCCAATGAAAGTTGGGCGAAACTGGCAGCGAAGATGCCAGCGAAACTGCCAGCGAAGATGTCAGCGAAACTAGCAGCGAAATTAGGCAGAAATTAACTCCTTTGAGTGTTAACTTATCTGCAACCTATGCAGTGCAACCCTTTCTTTGTAAGCCTCATTGAGAAGCTACTCACTAAGTACAGGTGAGTTCTAGATCCACTATTTTAAAGGTTTTGAACTAGTTTGGGGCTGGAAATGCATACAAAATATACGATTCAAATGATCGAGATATTAAGAAGTTTTAACAAGAAGATTGATTTTAAGAAGTTTTAACACCAGCCAGGGGTGTTTCCCCTTTGTCCCGACTAGGGGCTGCTGCCCCTAGGACTCCGCTATCATGGGCTGCCGCCCTCGAACCCCCGCTGTCCTACGATGGGTCAACTATGTGTTATGATGACTTAGACGTGTGGTGCATATGTTTATGTATGTGAGTGTATGATGTGTGATGATGATGTGTGATGGTTTATGTGATGCATGATTGGTCATGATGGTATTGGTATGATGGGCATGATCAATATTATGTATGCATGCTGGTACGTATGATGATCGGTATGATCTTACTGGTGTTCTTGTTTATGTATGTGTTTTTCTGTGGTTTTTGTTGGAGCATATATAGTCATATATAGTGTGTTCGTTGCTTGTCGAATAGTCTAGGCTTAATGTTATACACCTGATATGTTGTAAACACATGAAACTGGGTCATTAGCAGGAGCATATGCGAATGAGACTCAGTCGTACGACTGAGCCATGCTAATGGACCAGCCGTGCGACTGAGAGATGCGATTGGGACATTCGTAAGACTGAACTATAAGTATGGTCCAGTCGTACGATTGAACCATACGCATGCTCCAATCGCGCGAATGGGCCCAGTCGCATCAACTATGGGCCGAGGCCTATATATACCAGTTTCAATGTGCAGGGAGATAGAGAGGAAGTCTGCCCGGAGCCTAGGGCTGCCGGATGAGAGGGGAGATCATGCTCGATCTTCCCCTTGCCAAGAGTCTTGATTCTTATGTTGTAACGAGCTTGTAATCGTTAGGTTTTTATCAATGAAACCAATATTTGATAGTTCATGTTATTGATTTGACTTTTGGTTTTGGTTGTTCATCCTTCCGTCAAGAACATGCTCGGATGTTTATAGATCTTGGAAAAAACCAACATAACAACTTTGCGTTGATGGTTAATGAATGAAACGAAAATTATTATATAACGTAAAGTGGAAAGTAATGAAAAGAGGAACATAATGACGGTATGCATGCATTAATTAACGATGAAAGGTAACGAAAGTCTTGCAAGCTTTGTATGTCGGGACACGCCATTAAAAGGTGTTAGCCCAATGGTGTGCGGGTTCGCTATCCTGGGAGGATGCACATTGGGGTCTTTCTTTGTGATTGACCATTTGTATGGAACCATTGTTGCTTGCCATAGGTACTATGACCAGAGGTCCTGAGCACCGTGAATGAAGGTCTATGATAGGCTTAGGTCCAGTACCATGAGCATGAAGGGCATAGCACATGACAATGGTATACCTGAACTTTATCTTAGGTATTGTGGCCAGAGGTGCTGGGCACCATGAATGAAGGTCTATGATAGGCTTAGGCCTAGTACCATGAGCATGAAGGGTAAAGTTCATGGTTTTGATGGCAGAAAAGATGTAATGATGAATGAACGAATGAATGTAAGAATGTATGAACGAATGTAAGTTAAAGGATGAACGATGAAGATAATAATGGTATTATCTATGTGTACGTATGATGTGTGATCACATTCAAAGTAAACGACGGTTGTAATGAATGTAAAGTATGTTTTATGTTAAAACTAGAACTCACTCAGCAACACTGACTTTTTATGCATTTTTCCAGTTGGCAGGTGAGCATTGCTGAGGATGGCACAGGACAACTACTTGGCATTTTTGGATGGCATCCATTTGATGGAAATATGACGTTTTTGTAATGTACTGCAACTAATGATGTCTTTTGTAACCGGTCAACAATGTATTATTTTACAAAAGTGATCATAATGAATTTGGTGTTTATATGTTTCAACTGCAATGATTTCATTAAGTTAATGAAAATATATGTTTTATGTGCAATAATTGACCAGCTGTGAGCATCCCGAGAACGGGGCCTCACAAATGTAGGAGGAATCAATGGAAAATCATCTCTTCTTTCTACAACTAACGAATTATCACTTGAATGTAGATTTCCTGCATCAGACAAGCGAAATTGGCCAAATGACTTTGTAAACGTGTCAATATCAAACAACTAGTCAGGACCATTTGTAGATTTGAGAAACGAATGTTCCTTGAATTGAACATTTGTTGATTCATAAATAATGTTTAATCTAGGATTGAACACTCTATAAGCCTTTGAAACCGAAGAATAACCTACAAAGAATCCCTCATCAGACTTGGATGAAAACTTTCCCAAATAGTCTCGAGTGTTTAACATTAAGACAGGACTACCAAATGATTTGATGAAAACAATAAATGGTTTCCTATAAAAGAGCAGTTCATAAGGTGTCATGTTACTTTCTTTAACAATCAGAGTTCGATTTTGTAGAAAGCACAATGTATTAACTACTTCTGCCCAGAAGGTGATTGGCAGTTTGGCATCGTCTAGCATCGTTCTTGCTGCTTCAATTAGTGTTCTATTACGCCTTTCAGCAACCCCATTTTGTTGAGGAGTTCTAGCTGCACTGAATTGATGAGCAATACCTTTGGTTGCACAAAAGGAACTCATACTTTCATTTTTGAACTCAGTACCATTATCACTTCTTATTATTTTGACCTTAAGATCAAGTTGATTCTCAATTTTATTGATAAATTCTTGTATGATTTGGGATGCCTCATTTTTATGAAGTAAGAAGAACACCCATGTGAATCATGAAAAGTCATCAATGATCACTAAACAATATTGTTTCTTTCCCATACCCATTACATGAGTTGGTCCAAATAGATCCATGTGAAGTAACTTCAATAGAGTATTGTTAGTGTTCACCAGCTTGGTTTTATGAGACGATTTGTGTTGTTTTCCTTTGAGGCACGCTGAACATTGATAAATAAAATTAAATTCTGTTTGAGGAAGACCAATGACATGGTTTCCTTTGACCAACTTGTTCATGTTTTTAAAGTTTGTGTGCCCCAAACGTCTGTGCCAAAGCTGTGACTCATCAAATGATGTTTTTGACAAAAGACATGTTTCTTTTTTAGGTGATGTAGAACACAGGTTTAAGACATATGTATTATTCTTCCTCGGTGTCGTTAAGACAACCCATTCTTCAGAGATCTGAAATCCAGGTTTCAGAATGTAGCAATGAGTGTTTGTAAAGTGAGTGGAATATTCTTGTCGCAGATCTGAGACACGCTTAGCACATTGAAGTTCAGCTGTTCACAGTAGTTCACTCTATCAAAGCTCAGCATCTCGTTTGTCACAGATCCTTCACCTATAATTCTACCACCCTGTGAATCTCCACCAAATGCCATAATGGTTCCTTATATGTGCTTTAAGTCATGAAGGAAGGAACGATCTCCCCTCATGTGTCGGGAGCATCCACTCTCTACGTACCATAGGCTATTAGACCTGTGTGGATGAACCTGCAAGCAAAAAGAACTAGTTAGAATAAGGAACCCAAGCCATGATGGTCTTGGGTTTCCCGTTCCTATTCATGATGGTGACTTCTTGGTATTTCCCTCTAAATTGTGGTTTAGTTAGAGGTGTCCTCGGGGGAATTTTGATAATGAATTGGGTGAGTCATCCCATCAACATCCACTGAAGATTTAGATGAGTAATGAAATCATTGGTCTCTGTTTCTTTGTAGAAATTTATCCTGTTTTTCATTATCAAAAGTAGGTTTTTGTTTTGGAAAGTCAATTTTGTGTTTCATTGTAAGATGTTTTCTTTGACCCTTCCATAATTTCTTCTGGTGTTTCTGTCATTTGTTGATCTAGAAGTCCTAGATTGATCATTGTAAAAATCTGGTCTGACAAAATGTGTGATAGTGGATGTTTTTGAGATGGGCTTGTGTTGGGGAATTCTCAAACCCTTCTAATTAAAGTAACAATCAAATGTATTGTGACTATTCATGTCACAGACTGAACAATACTTGTTGAAATATCAGTTTTTGGTGGAGTGATTGTTCATGTCACAGATAGAACAATATTGATTAAAAACCCATTCATCTATCTTGTGATTGAACATTTCACAAATGTCATAATACATTTGTTTATTTCTTGAATCAGATTTTGCCTTGTGTGACTCAGATGATATTTTCTTCTGATGAGTTATATTCTTTTCTTTAGGGGATGAATAAGAATTAGCCAGTTTGGTAGTTTGTTTCACAACACTACCTTTGTTTGATTTTCTAGGTTGTTTATGTTTCTTCAACCCATTTCTCATCTCTTTCTCAAACTGGTCAACATGTTCGTTGTTGCAGATATCAAACCCAACTCCCTGCCTTAATAGTGAAGACTGAGGGTATGATAATGTTCTAAGTGTTGAATCAGTGTTTCTTTTGTAGTGAAACCTTTTTTGATTTGCTTGAATTTTTTGGAGATATGACCTCATTATCAGAACTGCAGTTAGCAGTGGGTTTCACTAACTTCACGTATTTCTTTTTACCTTGTAACACACAGGGTATGAATTTTATAAAAGGGACAATTGCTTTTATAGGGCTTGAGGGTTTCATGACACTCACTGTCTTGTCTGAACACTCTTTGATTTTGATTGGGTGACCTAACTTGATTTAATACTCATTTGTTTCAATATAAACATCAGGTTTGTTTTGAGGATTGGTCACCTGTTTTACTATAGATTTAGATTCCATAGTTTTAGTTTCAATTGCTTCAGTGAGTGAGACAGATTCAGGCATGACAGTGTAGTTTTCATTGTATGGTGGAGGACATGAATTATACCCAATACCTTACATGTCCTTTGGATCCTTTTGGGAATCAAACATCTCTTGCAGCTTGACTGAAGACAATTGAAACTTTTCAAGTTTCACTTTAGTCATTTAGTGTTGAGCCTTAGATTGAGGTAACTTTTTTCGGTAAATAGCTCATTCTCAACTACAAGAGTGTACTTCTCACCATGCAGTTTTTCTATGTCAGAGATGAGAGATTTGATTTTGATTTCCAAGCTTTTTGTTTCTCTCTTTACCATCTCTGACTTTACCTTTTCTTCTTTGCTTTTATCTGCCAGTTTATGGTTATGCTCCCTATAACCTAGCAATTCATTAATGCATTTTCACTACAAAGGTTAGATTTTACCTCAGTAGGCATTGGAGATGGTCCATCATTGATGTGAGCCATAAGAGTATGATTTTCAAATTGAGGCTTGACTTCCTCGACATACACACTCTAGTCACATTCCCCATCTTGCTTTATCACTAGGGCATTTGTAGAAGGCTGACTGCTTCCATGAGCTTGATTCTCAGCTGGGGTGGATTTTGATAAGTTTGGTGATGATGAGAATGATGATACTGCTGTTGCAGGTTATTGGAGTGATAGCTTGAGTTGGGCTGTGAGGAGGACTGGCCTTAAGAGTTCCTTTGATAGCTGTTTCTCTTGGGGGCATTACACTCTCTTGAGAAGTGGCGAGCCATGCCACAGTTGAAGCATTTCACCTTGGATTTATCATATCCAAGTTTTGTATTTTCATTTAGGCTCAGCTTTCTGTCTTTTCTGAAGAATTTCTTGTCTCTCATGGCAATCATGGCCATTTGCCATTGTAGATCCATTTCCTCCACATTATCAGTATCCATTTCCTCCTGATCTTCCTGAATTAGATGAGCAGAAGTGAGTCTTCCTCCTAAGTAGGCTTCAAAGCATGCAACAAAGGCATTGTAAGTTTCCTTTTGTTGTTCTGATCTTGAGTCTTTAGGAGTGGTTTGAGGAGCAGCAGAGACTTTGGTTGTTTGAGATGAAGTTGATGGATTATTGATTGGTGGAGTTGCAATGAACCTAGTGTTGTTCATTTGATCTCTTGATGAGATAAAATCATCTTCCTTAGTGATGAAGACATTTTCCACAGAATGACATTCTGATGGAAATTTGTAAGCCTCAATCACCCTTCGTCCACCAAGATTACTGCTTCTTTTATCAAGTTCTAAAGCTTCAATTTTGGCCATCATGATATCTAAAGTAGTACTCTTAAGATCAATAGTCTTTTTCAGCATGGTTACATTCTGTTTCTAGCTTTCAGGGAGACTGTGAAGCATTTTCTTATTAAATTCTTTAATCTTGTAAGTGACTCCCATGATTTCCAAGTCATTTACTAACTACAAATCTGTGCAGTTATTTAGATATTGATTCTCCCTTGGTGTAGTGGAATGTTTCATACTGATTAACAAGCTTATCCTTGTTAATTTTTGCTACCTCACTTCTTCCTTCACACATGATTTTAAGTGCATCCCACACAACTTTTGCAGTACCATACTTCTCCAATCATTACAGCATATCCATCTTAAGTGCTTAAGTCAGAATGGAGTAAGCTTTTAGATAAATCTTGATTTTCTTATAGTCGTCATCATCAAGAGTTAAATCTTCAATGGGTATTCTAGCAGTTTTGTAAATTGCAGCTTGATCTGCAGACAAAGTAACAGGGATGTGTGGTTATTGATATTCAGAAATCAGGATCTACACCAGTGATGTAATTTCTGAACCTTATTCTCCATTGTTTTAACTCAGATTTGTGTTTAAGCATAGGAGGTTTAGGTGTATGATCAAGTTCTGAGTAACTATTAGAATCCATTTTTAACTTGTGTAAATATAGCTTTAGTTGATTTTAAGATTGATTAGTCCAACTTGTTCAAGCAGTTCGTTTGGAGTTCAGAATGAGATCAGTAATTGTAATGTTGTTCTTAGTGTTGACAAGAGTATTTTCTGTTACGATCAGTGATCTATGTTTGATTGATTAGAGAGTATAGCAGCGGAAATCGAACAATGTATTAGCCAATTCACAAGAACGAAATGATATTCAATGAAGAACAAAGACGGTTATAGAGAGAGAATTTCTGCAAATATATTTCATTCAATATTCGCTTTCGTGGTAACAGAATGTCATAATTACAATTAGGTCGACACCTCTTATATAAGAGATGTGACGTCTGCTGATGTCACTTGATAGTGACATCTAACAGATTTATTACAACTGAAACACAACTACTGAAGATGTCAAAACAGCTGACATCTCCTTACAAAAATGCTAAGTGTTATTAGTTGTTATAACTACTGGAAACATAAAACTACTGAAACTACAACGACTGAAGAACAAGCTCTTCAGTCGTTTTACAAAACTACTGAAAGTAAAATATAAAACTACTGATATCACAACTACGGAGGAAGTACTCTTCAGCAGTTGTGACAAACTACTGTAACTTTAGTACTTGATCTTCAGACTTGAACTTCAGACGTTTCATCAGCTGATGACTTCAGCACTTTAGTTCTTCAGCTGTTGAAGTCTTCAGTACTTGTCAAACTACTGATGAAGCTTTCAGCAGTTGTTGTGATACCATGTGGGACTTAGAGGTTTTCTGATCTTGGCTCATTGGTTCTTTTGGTCCAACAAACTCCCCCTGAACCACTGCAGCCAAAACCTCTAATTTATTTATTATCCCACTTATTGTTGGCAAAAAGTGGTCTTTTTTCTTCTTGATCAGTAGAGAAGATAACCCATATAAGCTCCGGCCTGGGAAGAAGTCTCTGATATTTGTTTGGCAAGATATGAATGGGAACTCTGTTTTGGGGAACTTGACACAGAGTTGTTATCCCATTCATGAGAACTACTTCCCGTGTATGAGCCTGTAGGACTCTCTGGTGTAGGCTCTGAGAAACATGATTTGTTCTTCCATGGTCAGGTTCTCGGCTTCACCATCAAACAATCCTTCTCGCCCATACAGCTCTGAGATGTACTTGGCCTGTTTGCCATTTTTGAGCTCAACTGTTGTAATTTGTCTGTATGCAAACTCATCAGGATGATTCCCTTCGAGTAACAGACTGAGCTCATTTTGTTTGAAGTTCTCAAGCCTCTTGTAGACTAACCCCTTTTTACTAATTCTGTTCTCTAGCATCTTCTGGGGTGGTTGTTTAGTCTCGTAGGCCTTCTTGAAATCTTCGACAATCTCCCAGGGTGATACTACAAGGGCCACTGTGATCTCTTCATCTACAATCCTCTTGACTTGACCCTTGTATCTCGAAGGAATGTCTTTCTTTACAATCCTGTGAGCCACCCTCGGATCAGGCCATACTCTCACCCTTTCCTTCTGATATTGAAATGTGTTGGCGAGAGTGTACAATCTCAGAGCTTCTTTCTTCATGCTGATAATTGATGACGACGCAGCATAGGTTTTGTCAATGCTTTTCAGCATTTCCTCATCATGAAGCTTTTGCTGCTCCTCTTCTTCAATCTTTACTCTCACAGCATCCATTTGTGAGTGGGAGTGATGGGCATAGGTTTGGCTTTCGCCAATGTTAGGACTGCAGATAGAGGCATCCTATCTTCTTCCACATCATCCTCTTCTTCTTCTTCTAGCCTCAACACCCTTCTCTTCCTCTTCTTAGGTGCATCATCGACTATTGGTTTAGATGGTAAGGGAGTTGGTTTTGTGGGTTGTGATTGTGGTTGTTTGGATTTGGGCTTTGAGATTGGTTTGGAGATTTGAGGGGTAGGCTGTTTTTGAGTGGGTGGAAGGGAAGATTGTTCCAGCATCTTTGTTGTGAGTTTAGCCTTTGTAAGTCTTGCCATTTCAAACCTTTTTCCAGCCCCAGCCTCATCAAGGGCTTCAATGATAATCCCCTTGTGGAATTGCTCAGACAGACAGATTCTGGTGGCTATAGCCAGAATACTGTCTCTGGTCCACGCACGAATCTCCATCAAAGATCGTCCTAAGTATTTGGCAATGAAACGGATCATGATCTCCAATCTTTCCTTCTCCAGTACATCATACCCAGCCCATCGGGTTTGAATCTCCTCCACTTCCAACTTCCTGATTTCACTATCTAATGTGGCTGTATCAAAACCTTGCCTGAAGAGTTGCTCAATGATTTTATCCATGGATCGGCCGTGTGTATCATCAGCATCTTTTACCAGCTCTTCCAAGGATTTTTCTTCAGCAGTAGGTTGATCATCAGCACTTTTCTTTCGTTTATAGGTGATCAGTTGTTGCTTTCCGTTTTCCACCTCCTGGGCTTGCTCTTGGGCCTTCTCATCCTCTGTTCTTTTCCTCTGCTTTTCTTTCATTGCAGTACTTTAACTCCCCCTGAACCAATGCAGCCAAAACCTCTAACTTATTTATTATCCCACTTATTGTTGGCAGAAAAGATGGTCTTTTTCCTTCTTGATCAGTAGAGAAGATGACCCATATAGCTCCGGCCTGGGAAGAAGTCTCAGATATTTGTTTGGCAAGATATGAATGGACACTCTGTTTTGGGGAACTGGACACAGAGTTGTTAGCCCATTCATGAGAACTACTTCCCGTGTATGAGCCTGTAGGACTCTCTGGTGTAGGCTCTGAGAAACATGATTTGTTCTTCCATGGTCAGGTTCTCGGCTTCACCATCAAACAATCCTTCTCGCCCATATAGCTCTGAGATGTACTTGGCCTGTTTGCCGTTTTTGAGCTCAACTGTTGTAATTTGTCTGTATGCAAACTCATCAAGATGATTCCCTTCGAGTAACAGACTGAGCTCATTTTGTTTGAAGTTCTCAAGCCTCTTGTAGACTAACCCCTTTCAAGCATCTTCTAGGGTGGTTGTTTAGTCTCGTAGGCCTTCTTGTAATCTTCGACAATCTCCCAGGGTGATACTACAAGGGCCACTGTGATCTCTTCATCTACGATCCTCTTGACTTGACCCTTGTATCTCGAAGGAATGTCTTTCTTTACAATCCTGTGAGCCACCCTCGGATCAGGCCATACTCTCACCCTTTCCTTCTGATATTGAAATGTGTTGGCGAGAGTGTACAATCTCAGAGCTTCTTTCTTCATGCTGATAATTGATGACGACGCAGCATAGGTTTTGTCAATGCTTTTCAGCATTTCCTCATCATGAAGCTTTTGCTGCTCCTCTTCTTCAATCTTTACTCTCACAGCATCCATTTGTGAGGTGGGAGTGATGGGCATAGGTTTGGCTTTCGCCAATGTTAGGACTGCAGATAGAGGCATCCTATCTTCTTCCACATCATCCTCTTCTTCTTCTTCTTCTACCCTCAACACCCTTCTCTTCCTCTTCTTAGGTGCATCATCGACTATTGGTTTAGATGGTAAGGAGTTGGTTTTGTGGGTTGTGATTGTGGTTGTTTGGATTTGGGCTTTGAGATTGGTTTGGAGATTTGAGGGGTAGGCTGTTTTTGAGTGGGTGGAAGGGAAGATTGTTCCAGCATCTTTGTTGTGAGTTTAGCCTTTGTAAGTCTTGCCATTTCAAACCTTTTTCCAGCCCCAGCCTCATCAAGGGCTTCAATGATAATCCCCTTGTGGAATTGCTCAGACAGACAGATTCTGGTGGCTATAGCCAGAATACTGTCTCTGGTCCACGCACGAATCTCCATCAAAGATCGTCCTAAGTATTGGGAATGAAACG
This sequence comes from Flaveria trinervia, assembly GCA_025506515.1. NCBI lineage: Eukaryota > Viridiplantae > Streptophyta > Magnoliopsida > Asterales > Asteraceae > Flaveria > Flaveria trinervia. The sequence continues at coordinate 97,817,258 of CM046444.1, forward strand.
GACCATGATCTCCAATCTTTCCTTCTCCAGTACATCATACCCAGCCCATCGGGTTTGAATCTCCTCCACTTCCAACTTCCTGATTTCACTATCTAATGTGGCTGTATCAAAACCTTGCCTGAAGAGTTGCTCAATGATTTTATCCATGGATCGGCCGTGTGTATCATCAGCATCTTTTACCAGCTCTTCCAAGGATTTTTCTTCAGCAGTAGGTTGATCATCAGCACTTTTCTTTCGTTTATAGGTGATCAGTTGTTGCTTTCCGTTTTCCACCTCCTGGGCTTGCTCTTGGGCCTTCTCATCCTCTGTTCTTTTCCTCTGCTTTTCTTTCATTGCAGTACTTTAACTCCCCCTGAACCAATGCAGCCAAAACCTCTAACTTATTTATTATCCCACTTATTGTTGGCAGAAAAGATGGTCTTTTTCCTTCTTGATCAGTAGAGAAGATGACCCATATAAGCTCCGGCCTGGGAAGAAGTCTCAGATATTTGTTTGGCAAGATATGAATGGCAACTCTGTTTTGGGGAACTGGACACAGAGTTGTTAGCCCATTCATGAGAACTACTTCCCGTGTATGAGCCTGTAGGACTCTCTGGTGTAGGCTCTGAGAAACATGATTTGTTCTTCCATGGTCAAGTTCTCGGCTTCACCATCAAACAATCCTTCTCGCCCATATAGCTCTGAGATGTACTTGGCCTGTTTGCCGTTTTTGAGCTCAACTGTTGTAATTTGTCTGTATGCAAACTCATCAAGATGATTCCCTTCGAGTAACAGACTAAGCTCATTTTGTTTGAAGTTCTCAAGCCTCTTGTAGACTAACCCCTTTCTAGCATCTTCTAGGGTGATTGTTTAGTCTCGTAGGCCTTCTTGTAATCTTCGACAATCTCCCAGGGTGATACTACAAGGGCCACTGTGATCTCTTCATCTACGATCCTCTTGACTTGACCCTTGTATCTCGAAGGAATGTCTTTCTTTACAATCCTGTGAGCCACCCTCGGATCAGGCCATACTCTCACCCTTTCCTTCTGATATTGAAATGTGTTGGCGAGAGTGTACAATCTCAGAGCTTCTTTCTTCATGTTGATAATTGATGACGAAGCAGCATAGGTTTTGTCAATGCTTTTCAGCATTTCGTCATCATGAAGCTTTTGCTGCTCCTCTTCTTCAATCTTTACTCTCACAGCATCCATTTGTGAGGTGGGAGTGATGGGCATAGGTTTGGCTTTCGCCAATGTTAGGACTGCAGACAGAGGCATCCTATCTTCTTCCACATCATCCTCTTCTTCTTCTTCTTCTAGCCTCAACACCCTTCTCTTCTTCTTCTTAGGTGCATCATCGGCTATTTGTTTAGATGGTAAGGGATTTGGTTTTGTGGGTTGTGATTGTGGTTGTTTGGATTTGGGCTTTGAGATTGGTTTGGAGATTTGAGGGGTAGGCTGTTTTTGAGTGGGTGGAAGGGAAGGTTGTTCCAGCATCTTTGTTGTGAGTTTAGCCTTTGTAAGTCTTGCCATTTCAAACCTTTTTCCAGCCCCAGCCTCATCAAGGGCTTCAATGACAATCCCCTTGTGGAATTGCTCAGACAGACAGATTCTGGTGGCTATAGCCAGAATACTGTCTCTGGTCCACGCACGAATCTTCATCAAAGATCTTCCTAAGTATTGGCAATGAAACGGATCATGATCTCCAATCTTTCCTTCTCCAGTACATCATACCCAGCCCATCGGGTTTGAATCTCCTCCACTTCCAACTTCCTGATTTCACTATCTAATATGGCTGTATCAAAACCTTGCTTGAAGAGTTGCTCAATGATTTTATCCATGGATCGGCTGTGTGTATCATCAGCATCTTTTACCAGCTCTTCCAAGGATTTTTCTTCAGCAGTAGGTTGATCATTAGCATTTTTCTTTCGTTTATAGGTGATCAGTTGTTGCTTTTCTTTTTCCACCTCCTGGGCTTGCTCTTGGGCCTTCTCATCCTCTATTCTTTTCCTCTTCTTTTCTTTCACTGCAGTACTCTCCCCCTTTTTGGATGCATTGGTGGTAGGGGTTTGTACCGCAGAAAGTGTCTTTTGCACAGCAGCATCAATCAATGGTTGTAAAGTTGAGGAAAGCCTCTCATCAATGGCTTTAGTCACAATGTCAGTGATTATGGGTGTGATGAGAGGGAGGGAATTTTGAAGAACAGCAACTATTTGCTTAGGAGGGTTCTGTTCCTGAGAAATAGTGCCAGAAGCAGAGGCAGGTGGCTGAGTTGTTGGGAGTGGCTCAGTGTTTGGGGAACTTTCAACTGAATGTGCCATCTGTGGGTTGGTGGAGGCACATGGTCTTTCTCCTTGAGAGAGTTGATCAAGTAGGTTTTGCAGCCTACTGACTTCCTCCTCAAGGATTGTGTTCTGGGCAAGAACATCGTAGAAAAAGCCCAGGTCATCATCAGCAGAAGCTGAATCACCTGACCTCCTGCTTGGAGCAGGATGTACATGCACTGGGTGTAAACCAGTTGTAGCATGTGCCCCTTTGTCGTGGAACTGGGGACTTCTAGCCTCAGGACTATGTCCATCATCAGCTATTGCCTCTAGTGAGGTCTTAGCAATGTTCCCAGCCTCATTCTAATCATGTGCTGATGCAGAAGAGGTGGCAGCCTCACTAGAAATTCTAATCTCCCTATCTACACTAGGAGATAGAAGTGGTAAACCCCTATGCTGTGGGTTCTCAATTGCACTTTGGTCCTCCCCCTCAATGGTAGAGGTGTTCCCAGTAGTAATTGGTATCTGGGGAGGGGGTGAGGAGTGTAATTGAGTCAGCACTTGTGCAACGAGCAATGTAGGGCTTTGGGGGGCGGTTGCATGGGGTGAAGGGATAGAAGCAGTGTGCACCTGGGGAGGATGGTGCGCTTCAATGGCAATCCCCTCAAGTGAGGAAGATCCCAGATGTGTGGGTACCCCTTGTGTCGTTGCTGCAGGCTCCTGTTGAGAGGAATCCTGAGCGGCTATGGCTGGAAGAGTCCTGATATCCACTAGGGGGTTATAACCAGTGGATATATCCTGCGTTTGTGTTGCAGGGGCATCCTCAGGGGACTCATTTCCTTGAGTAGCCTTTTTGGGTTTCTTTTTGGTGGGTTTGGTGGGGACTTTTGATTTGGAGGTGGTGGTTGTGGGTTCCAGCTGCGTGGGTTTGCGCAGCTTGGCAGCCAATTTGAGTGTGTGGTCTGAGTTGTGCCGGGAGTATACTTCAGGCAGAACAGCTGTAGCAGGGACTCCCAGGCCAACAAGTCCCTCAGCTTGAAGCTGGTTTGTAATGATGGCCATTATGAAACGTGGATATAATATCCAACGGTTAGCAGTTAGTTTTTGAGCCATATCCTTGAGCTCTGAAAATATTATATCTGAAAAATTTAAAGGCTGTTGCTCAAGAATAGAATACATTACCTGCTGCCACTTCGTAGACATTTGATCCCAAGACAAAGTCTTAGGAGCCAAACAGACATTTACCATGTGAAAAATTAGGCGTTCAGCGTCATGGACAAGTTTCTTCATTATAGTGGAGGCACTAAGGTTGCCCTGATATCCATGATGGGCAAAGGATATATCAGTTGTGCCCTTGGGATATCCAGCAGGAGAAATGGCATCATCCAGATGTAGAGTTTGGCGAAGTATTTCGGGAGTGATGACCACTTCTTTGTTGTTGACAACAGACCGGAGAGATGTTGTGTTGTTCTCCCCAGTGGTGATGGTGACGTTCATCCAAAACTGTTTGAGGGATTCGGCATGTAGGATGGGATTGAGAAGAAATGCCGTTTTGTATTGTGACTGGACCATAAGATCGATAGCAGTATCGAACTTAGGCCAGACTGGTGATTTAGTAAGGTAAGCTACACAGTTGTGTCGCGGTTTGATTTGCATGGACGCCATTTAGAAGACAGAAGTTTTGGAGAGGAACGTTAGGTTTGAAGAAGATGAAGCTTTGAAGGATTAGGTCAGGGATATTTATAGGGTACGGGTTAGAAAACGACTAAAGGATTTGGTGTTAGTCATCAGTAGTTTTAAACGACTGTTGACATGGTATTACCCTTTCAGACGTTAAAACAGCTGAAGTCGTGGTGTTAGGCATCAGTAGTTAGAAAACTACTGAAAGCCGTGGTTTTGACTTTAGATGATGAAACAACTGAGGACTTGGTGTTTGTCATCAGTAGTTGTGAAACTACTGAAGACAGTGGTTTTGTCATCAGTTGTTGTAAACAGCTGAAGACTTGGTATTAGTCATCAGTAGTTATAAAACTACTGAAGACATGGTTTTGCTTCAGTTGTTTAGAATGAAACAGCAGTTGTTGAAACAACTGAAAAGAAAGTTCTCTTTAGTAGTTTTCGTAAATTCATAGCCTTTTAGTTGTTTCATACTGTCCTCAACACTTACTCATCAGACTTTGCATCTGCTTTTCAGGTGTTTCATAGGACGTCAGTACTTATCTGTTTGTACTGATTTCAGTAGTTGTAACTACATCAGTAGTTGTAACTACATCAGTAGTTTGGAACAGATAAAGTACTTCAGTACATGTGAGGCATTTAGCCATCAGTAGTTATAAAACTACTGAAGGTGAAAGGACTCATGAGTACTTATATGTGACATGGGTACCAATGATCACCAGTAATTATTACTGAAAGCATAGTCACTATTCGAAAAAGCAACTAATTTGCAAGAGTTTCCAGTGGAGTACCATAAACCCAGAGATTGTGTACCTTGCAAATATCTAAAGATTCTCTTGACTGCAATCAAATGAGACTCTTTAGGAGCAGCCTGAAATCTAGCACAAACACATGTAGCAAACATAATATCTGGTCTAGAAGCTGTTAAATACATCAAGGACCCAATCATACATCTGTAAAGCGTTTCATCAACAGCTTTACCTTTCTGATCAGCATCCAGTTGTGTGGTGTTGCACATGGGAGTAGAACATGGCTTACAGTTTTGTAAATCAAACTTATTCAAAAGATCTTTTGTATATTTTGACTGATGAATAAAAGTTCCATCAGCCTTTTGTTTGATTTGCAAGCCTAGAAAGAACTGTAATTCTCCCATTACACTCATTTCAAACCTCTGTTTCATTAATGTTGTAAAATCATCACACAACTGGGGATCAGAGGATGCAAAAATAATATCATCAACATAAATCTGAACAAGTAGCTTATGCTGATCCACCTTCTTAATAAACAAAGTTTTATCAATGGAGCCTCTAGTGAAATTATTCTTAAAAGAAAAGTAGAGAGTGTCTCATACCAGGCTCTAGGAGCTTGTTTCAACCCATAAAGAGCCTTATCAAGTTTATACACCATTCAGGATGTTTATTATCCTCAAATCCTGGTGGTTGACACACATAAACTTCTTCCTTTATTTTACCATATAAAAATGCACTTTTGACATCCATTTGAAAAACTTTAAGATTGTGGAATGCAGCATAGGCTAAAAACAATCTCATTGCCTCTAGTCTGGCTACAGGGGCAAAGGTTTCATCATAGTCAATACCTTCTTCTTGTGAAAACCCCTATACAACTAGTCTAGCCTTGTTCTTAACAATAAGCCCATTTTCATCAGTTTTGTTCCTAAACACCCCTTTAGTGCCTATTGCACACTTACCTGGGGGAAGAGGAACCAGTTCCCACACTTGCTGTTTCTTGAACTGAAGTAGCTCAAGCTGCATAGCTTCAACCCATCCATTGTCTCTCAAAGCAACATGGTAGTTCTTTGGCTCTAGCTGACTGATGAAGAGAGCATAGAAGCAGAAGTTAGACAATTGACTTCTTGTTGAAACACCAGCATTGATATCACCAATAATCTGAGACATGGGGTGATTCTTCAGTTCTTGATAAACAATGAGATCTGTGCAAGTGTTTGTAGAACCTTCAGCAGCAGCAGATGTTGACGTAGACTCTTGAAACCAAGAATTAGACGGTAACTCAAAAGATGTAGAGGAAACAGAGATCTCATCATCATTTGTTGTGGATGGAACTGCTGAAGCTACAGGAACATCAAATTTAGCCGACACAGGCAGTTGGTCACTAAACTTGAATAGGTGAGTATTGATATTATCATCATCATCATCAATACCACCAGGTGGAAGACATGCTGCAGAAGATGATTTAGCCACAGGAGCTGCAACAGCTGGAGGTTGATAAGGAACATATTGCAGTATGTCCAAATCAAACAACTGCACAGGGTTTTGTGGAATCTTGTCCAAAGGAGATTCATTAAACTTCACATGCAAAGTCTCTTCAACTATCTTTGTTCTGCAGTTGAAGACTCTGTATGCCTTGCAAGTAGATGAATAACCAACAAAATACCCTGCATCCACCTTAGGATCAAATTTATGGAGTTGATCCTTTGTGTTGAGAATAAAACAGGGACACCCAAATGCTTTGAAAAATGAAATTAGAGGAGCCAAATGATGGAGAACTTCATATGGAGTTTTCATCACCTCTGATTTACTAAGACTCTATTCTGCACATAGCAAGCTGTGTTAACAGCTTCATCCCAAAAGGTCAGTGGCAAACCAGAGTCAGCCAGCATGGACCTTGCAGCTTCAATGAGGGTCCTGTTCTTTCTCTCCACTACTCCATTTTGTTCTGGAGTTCTTGGGATGCTAAACTGCCTTTTGATTACCTTTGAAAGGTAGAAGTCATCAAGTGTATGGTTTCTGAATTCAGTTCCATTGTCACTCCTAATACACTTGACTGGAAGGGAATACTGCTTCTCAATATACAACACAAAGTGAATAATCTTCTGAGCAACCTCATCCTTTGAATGTAGAAAGAAAGTCCATACAAATCTGGAGTAATCATCCACAATTACCAGACAGTATTTCTTCTTTGCCATGCTCATCACTCTCACATGACCAAATAGATCCATATGCAGTAATTGCAAGCAGGCAGTGGACTTAGGCTCTTCAATAGGAGGGAATGAGACTTTGTGCTGTTTTCCTTTTAAACAAGCAGTGCAGGTTTCATCATAGTGGAACTTCTTTATTGTTAAGCCTTTGACTAAACTATTGTGGGTAAGCTGATTCATGTTTTTGAAATTAACATGACCCAGCCTTCTGTGACACAGTTTAGATTCTTGAGAAGAGGCTTTGGAAAATAGGCAAGGATTGCCTCTGAGATCTATTTTCTTGGAAAGATCTAAGGCATACACTCTTCCTGTCCTGTTGGCTCTCAGGAGAGTGTGATCATCCAACACCTTATCAATCAAATGCAGAACTTTGGATGACAGAATCCTACAGTTCTAACTGGTGAAAAGAGCAACATGGCCTTTATCACACATTTGACTGACACTCAAGAGATTGTACTTGAGATTTTCCACATGATTAACATCATCAAACTTGATTTCTCCATTGGAGACAAAGCCATTTCCAATGATGTAACCCCTAGCATCATTGCCAAAAGAAACAAAGCCCTTCTTTCCTTGAGAGTAGTCATGAAGAAGAGAGCTGTTCCCAGTCATGTGCATAGATCCCCCACTGTCTACATACCAGATGCTACTTTGGCATGTTGGAGAACCCTGCAATAATAAACAATCAGTTAGTTTTGGAGACCCAAACCTTTTTGGTTTTGGGCCTGGTCTCATCAACAGATGGTAAACTAACAGGTTTATTAGTAACAACAGCTTGAGAGGAAGAAGATGGTGAAGAAGAGGACTCCTTTGGCTTGGATCTCCTTTTCTGTGGTTTCAACATAGGAGCATCTAATTGGTTAACTCTACCCAACAGATGTTGAACCATCATAACCAGCTGTGTCTGATTTTGTGAGAAAGCTTTCAGCTCATCAGACACATTGGCAGTGGAGTTTGATAAGTTCCTATGTTGCACCTTCTTCTTCTGAGCACTCTCAGCTGTCACCTGTTTAACCCCTTCCTCTTTGGATTTCTTTGAGGACTTAAGGGTTACAGGATTTGATGTTGCTGATACAAATGTGGTCTCAAACTCAGTTTTCATTTTTACCATTTTCTCTTTAATTTCATCTTTTTGTTTGAGTTTGGAACCTCTTTTGTACCAGCAATCATCTGTAAGATGATTGAACAAACCACATACTTCACATGGTTTCTTCTTCATCTTAGGTTGATCATCAACTAAAGAGGGTGAGGCAACTGAAGACTTGCTCTTCAGTGCTTTGGAAGCATTGTTTGCTTTCTTGACTTCCTCTTTAGGAGTCTTCAAACTCTTTCTACTGACAGTTTTCTTCTTTTCAGTACTAACAGCAGTTAGAGTTTGAACTTCAAGTGTTAAATCCTGCTCTCTAGTCCTTTGAGGACTTTCAGAATTAACTCCTGAGTTGATCAACTCATTGATCATGTGAGTGTTAGCAGTGGAACCATCAACATCAGTTGATAGGTTCTGAGAGGGCTTGGTGCTGACTTCTACTTCTGAGTGGGCTGTATTAGAAAGTAGATCACATGATGAGATGGATTGGTTATTACTCTCACCATCAGATTCTACCTCTGCTCTTGGAGTAAAATCTGTAGGTGGAGCAGTGTGATTGTAACCAATGCCAAACTTCACATTGGAAGCAGATTGCTTACTAAGAAGCATTTCAAAACCTTTGCATGATTATACCCATCTATCACACTCTACCTGGGTAAAGGCAAGGGTTTCTTTGAGATCATTATACTTCTCAAGAAGTATCTCTTCCCTAGCCTTATCATCAGTTATTTTGCATTTCAGTTTGTAAATCTCATCATTTTTATCATTAAGCACAGACTCAAACTCAAATTTGCTTTTGGAAATTATTTGTTCTAGCTCAATGTTCTTGTTGATTAAAGCTACATTTGCTTCTCTAATAGATGCAAATGCTGCTATGCATGGTTCAGAACATAATTTGGCTTTTGCCTCAGAGGATACCTGTGATACCTTTGATGTAGAGGCATTAGTGGATGAAGTATCAGCAGAATCCAAAGCCATAAGAGCTAGATTTCCAAAGGGACTTTCACCACCATGTTGACCAGCACTGAGAACAGTTGTTCATGACCAGACAAGTCATCTGGTAAACTGCTCCAGTCAACAACACCTGGTGTGAAGAAGCTGTGTTGTTGAGATTGAGTTTGTTGATGAGATTGGGAAGGCTGTGGTTCAGGCAATGCTTGTGGTTGTTGAGCAATCAGAGCTTGAACAGGATTTGGTTGAGGCATATAATAGCAGGGATAAGGATATGACATTTGACCCTGGGGAACAAAGTATGCAGGAGATCTAGGATGTGAATGATGACGAGAAGCAGAAGGATGTTGCCCTCTGTTTTGTGGACTAGTACTAGGAAAAGTCACAAAGGGTGCAGAAGAGTTAGATCCAGTTGATCTACACTCTCTTGCAAAGTGTCCTAGCCTTTGGCATTTGTGACACCTCAACTTACTCTTGTCAAAACCAACTTTGGTTTTGCCAGAGAGTCCAGGAAATTTCCTGCCAGTTCTCTTATAGAACTTCTGAGATCTGATATTAATCAATGCCATTTGGCTCAGAATATCCATCTCTTCTAGATCATCATCAGCAATTCCTTTCAGATCATCCATAATGAAGCATAAATTGTCACCATTACTACCAGAATGACTCTCAATACCAACAAATGCATGATCAGAACTGTTTGAAGAGAAATCTATATGCTCATCATATTGCTTTCAGATGCAGCATTTTCTGACTCATGACCAACCAAGGCAGTGTTGCCTGGTACAAAGTCATTAGTGAGCTTTCCTGATGAGGACAGTTTCCTCTTCTGCTCTATCTCTCTTTCAAATGTAAGCAGTTTCCCATGAAGTTGGGTGAGAGATAGGCCTTCCAGATTGCACTGGAGCGTAGGACAATAGTGTATGTGTCCCATCTCTCAGGCAGTGATCTGAGGAATCTGTTGTTCATCTGGCTATTGGTGTATTCCTGTTTCACCATTTTCAGCTCAGAGATCAAGCAGGAAAAACGCTCAAACTGTTGAGTGAGTGTCTTACCCTTCCTATGAGAGAATGTCTCATATTGTTGGGCAAGGATCTCTCTATTGTTTGCTAAGACCTCATCTGTGCCATCGAATTGTTCCTTCAGGGCATTCCAGAGATCATGAGCAGTTTCATGATGCATAAGCCCTGAATAGATTTCATTAGGCAGTGCCATGGCCAGAATTCCATGGGCTTTAGCATCAATCTCAAACAGTTTCCGATCTTCATCAGAGTATTGTTCCTTCTTCTTCGGAACCATTTGATTGGTTTCCGGATTGTTCACCATAGGCTTATGTGGTCCATGTACCACAGATGTCCAACAACCGGAACTGTTAACAGACAGGTGATGAAGCATTCTTCGTTGCCATATGTTATACTCGGTTCTAACCAGCATCGGAGGCTTGGTTGAGGAACCGGTATTGTGAGGATCATTAGAAGGAGTAGTCATCTCAGATTCAATCAAATTCGGTTAAGCTAAAGCAGATTTAGCACAAAACGCAACAACCAATAGAACCAGAAGATCTCAAAATAAATGAACGAAAGCGACAGAAATGCAATAACCTATAACCAGTTCTTGCGAATACGCTAATTCAATCAAACACAGATATCAATTAGCAGTTTCAATGATCAATTGTTAGATCGATCAATGATTAACCATGCTCTGATACCACTTGTTAGGATCAGTGATCTATGTTTGATTGTTAGGTTGTCACTCCTTATATAGAGTGCAACAATCACTGCTGTTATCACGGAAAGTGACAACTGGCAGATCTAATACAAAAATAACTAATTCTTAACAAACTACTGAAATGTTCACAACTACTGAGAACATATCAGAGTGTTAAGTACAAAATATAAAACTACTGAAACTAGAAATATAAAACTACTTATATCACAACTACTGAAGAAGTACTCTTCAGCAGTTGTGACAAACTACTGAGGCTTCAGTACTTGATCTTCAGACTTTGTACATCAGCTGTTGATCTTCAGCCCTTGTAAACTCTTCAGCTGTTGTACTTCAGTACTTTGAACTTTAGCTTCAGCACTTGTGTTCTTCAGCTGTTGTACTTCAGCACTTTAGTTCTTCAGCTGTTGAAGTCTTCAGCACTTGATTTTCAGCTGTTGAAGTCTTCAGCACTTGTCAAACTGCTGATGAAGCTTTCAGCAGTTGTTGTGATACCATGTGGGACTTGAGGTTTTTGATCTTGGCTCATTGGTTCTTTTGGTCCAACATTTTCTGATGTTCACTAAGTAGAGATAATGATATCCACTACTAGCAACTCGATTACCAGATTAATCGAATTCTATTCTATTCATAAATGCTTTTGTATTGTATATATGAAAGTTGAGTGATTACAAAGAATAATTACAACAAAAATTCTCTATGTCTATCAGTTGTCACCTCAGGTAAAAGGTTATCTACCACTGACCTATTACATCAGAACTAGTCTAAGTCTTTATCCACATATTGCTTGTTCATCCGCATTGGCAAATGCGGATGAGTAAACTTGATCTGCATTTCTTCACTTGATCATCCGCATTAGTATGTTGGTCATCCGCATTGGTTAATGCGGATGAATAAATACTTCTACGCATTTGTTCGGTCATCCGTAGTTGTCAAATGCGGATGAGAAAAGTCTTGTCTGCATTAACATTTGGTCTTCCGCATTTGTCAATGCGGAAGAAAAAATACTTGTCCATATTTTTTTTATGTCTTCCACATTGATAAATGCGGAAGACAACACTTGTTCTTTTTCTTGAGCAGAATCTTCATCCGTATTTTTTCTTGGACTTGTGGGATTCCAGCAAAGCAATCATCAAATCACCCATTGAGTTGGCATGTATGATCCTTTCAGGGTGCAACAAAAAAGGACCGAATATGATGATTGAGTCAATGATTATAAGGCGGAATCAAACAATCAAGGAATATTGAATGCAAGAAATAATCATAAATGGTGTTTTTCTATAATGAAGGAAATCGATTACAATGAATGCTTATGGTAAGAGCATTCCACAGTAACAACACACCTTGTAAACAGAAGATTCTAATTGTCTAGAATATCTATCAACAGTCACCTCACATATAAGGATTTCTATTCTATTTATAGGCTGACCAGTGGCCTTTCTACCCCTGACCTATACATCAAAGAACTAGTCTAATTCTTGATCATCATTTCTTTTCTTCATCCTCATTGACGAATGTGGATGTGGTGATCTTGATCAACATTTCTTCTTTGTCTTTAGCATTAGTGTTTGGTCATCAGCATTGAAAAATGCACATGAACAAATACATACGCACATTTGTTGCCATGCAGCCGCATTAGGTAATGCAGATGTACAAATATTTGTCAGCATTTCTTTCTAGTTATCCGCATTTGTTAATAAGGAAAAACAAGTACTTGTTAGCATTTGTCCAACGTCATCCGCATATATAAATGCAGTTAGCCAACAATTGTCTTTCTTTGCAGATTCTTCATCCATAATTGTTCTTGGACTTGTGGGATTTCCAGCAAAACAACCATTAATCCACCAATTGAGTTGGCATGGATGATCCTTTCAGGGTCTAACATATTATAATCAACTCTTTGGGAGATTCTGCTTCCTCATAACCGTGTGAGTATAAGTGAGTTTGAGAGAAAACCAAGTGTTAGTGATATGTATCGATCCTGCAATTGGTATAAGAGCTTTTTAGGCTCTTGATTGTGTGATCTTACCATCCAAATCAACTTGTTTTTTACTACTCCTTTCACCACACTCTAAAATGGCCCTTATTCAGAAATCTGAAGTTGTGATGGGGACGATGACTAAAGCACCTATCATCACCCTTGAAAACTTTAGACAATGGAGTAGACGCATAGAAGGTTTCATTAGGTAACTTGATGGTAAAATATGGTTATCTATTGTCAATGATCCATACAAGCCAAAGGTTGCTGCACCATCAGGAAATGGTGTCATGATTGAAAAGGCTGTTGAAGACTACTCTGATGAAGACCAGAAGAAGATGGACATTGATAGCAATGCTATGACAACTCTTATGACTGCTATACCTAACTCCATCATGGTGGGGTTTGAGCATTGCAAGTCAGCTAAAGAGCTATTTGATGCACTGTCTCAGATGTATTCTAACTATAATGATTCGAAGATAGATTCACTCATTCAGCAGTTTGAGAACTTTACCTACATTGCTAAAGAGTCCCTCAGCGAGCAATACTTTACGTACATGAATCTTATCGCTTCCCTTCAGTCTATGGGAGTTTCCATTGACTTGAGAGACCTCTCAAGGAAATTCATGAGTGCACTTCTAAATGATTGACGTTCTACTATGTCTCTATCAAGATGCTAAAGAATCTAAACTCCCTTACTATGACTGAACTATACGGCATCCTTAATGGATACCGTGTAGAGATGGAAAACAAGAAAGGCCATTCGACGAGCGAACCCTCAAGCCTTCTTACTAGCAATGCTTTAATGGTTGCCAAAGACTCAAGACATAATCAACCTTAGCAGTTCTGAGTTACTCTCAGTAGCCATCCTGCTCTTCGGGTCCCTACAACACATTTCCTGAGACTCGAAGGTCTCAACAGGCTCAGCAAGGTTCTTTCCAGGACTGCTATTTCTTTGTCTCGGGAAATACGTACTCTAGTAATCATCAATTTTGCTTTAATGATAAGGAGTGCTTCAGTCCAGATGATGTGGAGTACGTGGACATAGTTAAACAAATGGTCTTCTTACCTATAGAGCAAAGAAGTTCTTCAAAAGAACTAGAAGGCAGTTCCCTCAAAACCCAGCTAGCCACAAGTTTGGATTGGCAAAACCAAGGCTAAGTGTAACAACTGTAACCATCTTGGTCATTTTTCTAGGGAATGCAAGGCTCCCAAGTCAAAGCTGGGAACCTCTCATGCCACCTCATATGCCTCTACACCTAAAGCCCCTGGGAAGTCAACAGAAACAGTAGTTGTAGCTCAAGAAGTTGACTAGAGCTTCATGGTATAGGATATGACTCTTGCTTAAGCACTCATGGGTAGAACAGATGACAACAAGGTATAGAAACATCTTTGCACTCCGACTTGTATTGTTATGGTCAAATTATATGAGGACTACAATATGGAGGTTAAATCTGATATTGAATCTTTAAATATTTTAAAATCTGATTTCAAAAGAGCTAAATCTGACTATCAAAGAAAAATTGAAGAGTTAGAGAATACTATGTCTTTTTTAAAACAAGAAGAAACTACAAGACTCAAATAAAAGATTTAATATCCAAATTGTCTGAGACTCAAGCCCAGCTTGTTACAACTGAGGCTCAAGCCAGGAAGCATGCTATCTCAAAGAAAAACTTCCAAGCAATCCTTGCATCATCCTCTTATTCAAAACTTGGTTATCAAAATGATGATGGGTTGGGGACCAATGAAATTGCTCCACCATACCTTTATGACTCTATTAGACAACCAAGGTGTGGTACTGAAGAGCAAGAGGTTTGTTTGCTAACCCACCTTTTCATGAGTCAAAGGGTGATGCAAGTGTGAAGACCATCACAGGGAAGATCCAGATGACCCTACCCCTCTTACCAGTGATGACTAACCTCTTACCACCCAAGCTAGAAGAAAATAAGCTAAGGCAGCCATAGAAATTACCAAGAAAGTGGTTGAATCAAAGCTGAAAATTGACCCTAAGCAAAAGGGTGTGTTCATCTCAGCTGGATTCCAAGTGGTGGGAACTTTTGAACATGGAAAAGTGTGTGGTACCAGCACACCTATCAAACAAAAGGATAAGAAGGGAAAGGTAAAGATTGTTTTTGAAAACAAGAAGAACAAGAAACAACAACCTTCATATTCCTAGAAGACTAACATTTCATTCATAATGTGTGGCCTGCAAAACCACATCGCCAAAGATTGTTATATAATTTTGCTAGCACTAAATATGGAAATAATATTAAGGAAGAAGGAATCAGGGAAGGTTTCTCACTGGGACCCTATCAAATGGTCCAAGTGATGAAGAAGGGAAATCTTGTTTCTAAAGCAAGGATACTTTCGGAAGAGAATCCTTCTTCCGAAGGTAAAATGGTTTCGGAAGATAAAGTTGTGAAGACTCAGAAAACCACGAGAGTCCCTTTGAAACCATCCTAAAATTAGACTACATCGAAAGAGAAGGTGGTAAAGGCTTCTTTTGAGAAGAAAGAAGCTTCGGAAGAATGCCATGCTGCTCAAGCTTCAACAAGCTCATCCTCTATAACCAACCAAAGGATGGAATGGAAGACCAAAGAAGATGTTGCATCCCAAGCCTCCACTTCACAAACACTTATTGAACCCCGATGCATAAATTTTGCTTCAATAAAATCATCATTGGAAGAACCAAAGAACAATAAGGCTTAGGTTTCCAATATAAACTAACCTTTTTCAGCTTATATGCAGGATCATCTATATGACAAGAACAATAATGTGTGGATTGTAGATAGTGGATACTCCAGGCACATGACTGGGAAAAGATTTGTCCTTCAATAAATTCAACATTTTGATGGGGGTCCTGTTCAGTTTAGAGTTGAGGTTAGAGGATACATTTCTGGCAGAGGGAGTGTATCCAATGACAAGTTAAAGGTTGACAAAGTACACTTTTGTCAAATAGGTTGAACACAATCTTTTAATTTTTCTTAATCTATGATCAAAATCACCAAATGCTTTTCACAGAACATGAGTGCATTATCCTCAAACCTGGGATGACCATTCCCCGGAATTGGTCCTTCTTAGAACTCCAAGAAAGGGGGTATGTACAAGCTGTATGTGAACTATGCTTCCCAACTGGGAGAAGTATCATGCTTTCATTCCAAAGCTGATGGTGACGAGTCAACACTATGGCATAAACGAATGTGTCATGTCAACTTTAAAAACCATGAATAAACTAGTTAAAAATAACTTTTTTACAAAGATAACTGTGTTACAAGCCTGAAAGGTAAGGAACATAGGAAATCTCATAAATCCAAACTTGTTAACTCTATCACCACCCTATTACACTTATTACACATGGATCTATTTGGTCCAACTATTATAATATGCATTGGAAGGAAATCATATTGCCTTGTGATAGTTGTTGATTTTACAAGATTTACATGGGTATTATTTTTAAGAACAAAGGATGAAACCACTGAAATGTTAATATCTTTTATTCTTAAAATGGAAAATCAAGGGATTGAGTTTAAGAATCAAGTTCTTCACTTATTATGTAACTCAAAAGGGATTAACATACAATATAGTGCTAACATACAATACAGTGCTTAACAAAACATAACTCATTGAAAAACCGTTATGAACTATGGAACAAGAGGCCACCATTCATTGGCGTTCTAAGGTCCTTTGACCGCAGGTGTACCATACTTAACACAAAAGACAATTTGGAAAAATTTTGTAAAAAGTTGGATGATACCATCTTTGTTGGATATTCCTTAAAATTCTATTACTTATAGAGTAAATAACATTAAAAATCAACAATTTGAGAAATCATCGAACATTGTTTTAAATGAGCACACTCCTTGTGTTAGGGGGAATGGCCTGAATTACATTTTTGAGTTAGAATTGTTTCCCACCTATTCTAATCCATCTTGTGAGAAAGTTTCAGCTAGAACAGGTACTCAAAATGATTTGATCAACTATTTGAGTTACCCAGGCCCTATTCAAGATCTCCAAGAGTGGCTGAAGATCCATCTCCAACTATCTTAAGATCCATTAGAATAACTATATCAAGATATAATGAAACTTCAACTAGTGTTCTATCTAGTGAGCCTCAAAACTCATCTGGTGACACTACACAACACCCATATGATAGAAGTAGTATTCAGAAGGAACAAACAACTGTTAATGCTACTTCTCAACCAATCATTTATGATGATATTCTCTTTCATTCAATCAGTCCTCATTGAATGACATTGAAACAACAACTGGTCCAACTGTTCATGCTCCTGAGCAAAATACGTCCAACCTGGATTTATCTTTGCAACTAGAAGTGATTCCTAGACTAAGGATTCATAACACTCATCTAGCTAAGAACATCATAGGAGAAGTCTCTAAAGGTGTGAGAACAAGGGGACAAATTTACCATGGGAATGTTTGCCTCTACTCATGCTTCTTGTCTCAGATGGAACCCAAGAAAGTAGAAGAAACCTTAACGATACTAGCTGAGTTGAGTCAATGCAAGAGGAGTTGCTTCAATTCAAGAGACAAAAGGTTTGAACCTTTTCCCGCTACCATCTGTCAAGTACCTATAGGCACCAAATAGGTTTCCAGGAACAAGAGAGATGATAGAGGTTTGATCATCAAGAATAAAGCTATACTGGTTGTTTAAAGATACACCCAAGAGGAAGAAATCGATTATGCTGATGTCTTTGCACTTGTTGCAAGACTTGAGGTTGTTAGGATATTCCTTGCTTATGTTGCGTCCAGGAATTTTACTATCTATCAATTTGATGTCAAGTGTGCCTTTCTATATGGAAATATAAATAGGGAGGTCTATGTGTGCCAACCTCCAGGATTTAAAAACCCACAACACCCTAACTATGTGTGCAAGCTAGATAAAGCTTTTTGTGGGCTACACCAGGCACCTAGGCTGTTGTATGAGACATTGTCTCAATTTCTCCTAACGAATCATTACATTAGATGTACCATTAATAAGACTCTTTTCATAAAGAAGTCTGGGAAAGACATATTGCCCATTTAGGTCTATGTTGATGATATAATATTTGGTTCTTCAAACGACCAAATATGTAAAGCCTTTGAGACCATTATGTATAAGAAGTTTGAAATGATGTCCATGAGAAAAATAGACTTGTTCCTTGGCATTTAGGTTAACCAGATAAAGGAAGGTTTTTTTATCAATAAATCTAGATATGTCTCTGATATCTTAGAAAGATTTGATATGAAATATCGTAAGCCAGCCAAGACACCCGTACCTAGAAACCATGATCTTTGTCCTGACTCTGAGGGCGAGGATACTAATCTGCATTAGTATAGGGAAATCATTGGATCTCTGATGTATCTCACAATAAATAGACCTAATAACATGTTTGCTACATGCTTTTGTGCAAGATATCACGTTGCTCCAAAGGTGTCTCACCTAGTTCTTGACAAGAGAATCCTTAGATACCTCAAAGGAGTACCTAAATTAGGTCTTTGGTATCCTAGGAATAGTAACTTCAATCTCTGTGGTTACTAAGACAATGATGTTGATACATGTGTATCTTGATTCTGATCTTAATGTAATATGTCTATGTTGTCTTACACTACGTAATAGTTAGGTACTTAATGAAATACAAATGTTTCATTGTGTTTATAATGTTTAATATTTCATTAACATGTTGTTTAATGCACATTGACTTGATTATATAGGTTTGTGATTGTTTGAATTGATATGCATAATGTATAATAATGAATACATTCAGACTTGGTGAAGTGAAGTTCTCATGCGTCTGACTGGACAATGCGTCCCAACAGTGGTCATGCGTCTGAATGGCCATGCGACTGAGTGTCCATGCGCCTAAATAGTCCATACGCCTGAACGACTTCATGCGACTGACTCAGTCGCACGACTGAACACTCAGTCGTGCGAATGGATCAACGGATGGCTCAATCGCACGAATGAACCATGCTAATGGTTCAGTCGCCCGAATGAGCAACCCTAACCTATAAAAACCACCTAATTCGTGGTAAAACGTAAGCATTCAATCCAATTTGACTCTAGACGTACCTTAGCCGTCCAGAAACCTCTAATTTCGTACTCCAAGTTCATAGAACGTTGTAGATCGATTCCTAATCGATTCTTGACGCTAGTTTCAATACAATATTGTTACTTCGGGCGTTCTCACTGATTTGATCGCCAATCAAATAGGATTCCACACTATTTTGTTTGGTTTAACACGTTAATCAGTTGGTGTTTCGTTCAAATACCGGATCCAACAAGTGGTATGAGAGCTTGGCTCTTGATTACGTGTTGATTCAATTGTTTTTGTTACAAAAGTTGTGTTTTTTCACTCAAAACGCAATCCTTTTTGTGTCAAACGGAGTTTTAGAAGTTTCCCGACCATAAAGTCCAGTTTTTCCGGCATAGGGCTATTAGGGTTTGGTAAAATTCGAGTTTTACGGCCAAAACAATTTTAACCTACGAATTATCAAACTTCAGCAAGTTCAGTCCCACGATTGGCTCAATCGCACGACTAAGTTCATTCGCATTTTCAAACCACACGATTGGACTCATTCGTACCTTCATTCATATGATTGAGACCTTCATTCGGACTGTACAACCGCATTACTTCATTCGGACGACTGACTCATCCGCATTTGTTCAGTCGCATGATTGAACCATCCGCATTTGTTCAATCGCCCGAATAAGCCCAATCGCCTGCCTTCATTCGCATACATCAGAAGTTTGTTAAAACAGTAAAGTTAAGTAAAATGGAGGATCAGTTTTCGGCATACACAACTAGTAGAGATACTCGTATTCAGAATCTACTATTGTTGGAGAACAAAGTGGGAATACACAATAAACCCGCAAAGCTTATCACGTTAGACGACTACCCACAACGGAAGCAACGTTTAGAAATCTAGTTAAATGGAGTAGATACAAACTTGTGGGAGGCAATAGAGTTGGGGTACAGCAAGCCAGTACGAGCTGACGGAGTAAAACTTACTCTAAGTGGCATGTGGGATGCACATAAAGTAAAACACAACGCTGAGAAGAAAGTCTACGCTTTGCTCACTCAGTCTATTCCTAAGGATATCTTCCATCAGTATTCAGAGTACACTCAAGCAAAGAAACTATGGGATGTGTTGGAGAAGAGGTATGACGGAAATGCCTCTCTCAAGGCCATTAAGGCAAAAGCTTTGAAGAAGGAGTTCGACAACTTCTCTTCAATGGGAAAGGAAGGTCTGGATGATGTGATCGACAGATTCTACCACTTGATGAGTGAGATGCACGCTCATGGAGTAATTACATTGATGGAGGATAAAGTTTCCAACTCTGCAGATGGTCTACCGGAGAAATGGGCTTCCTTCGTATCAAATCTCAAACAGAATAGGATGCTCTCGAAGTTAGATATCAATGACTTCATTCTTAAATTGAGGGAAGAGGATCTTAGGATGAAGTACAGAGCTCAAAAGGCCAACTATGATCAGGTGCCTGCACTCAACAATGCAACTCCTCTGGTCAAGACATCTGGAGCTCCATTGCAAACTGCTTTTGTCTCAAGCGCAGAAATTCCAGCACAACCATCGACTTCAGGGTCCAAAACGACAGGGTCGTCTTGCACCCAGTATATGATACCTGAAGCCAATGCAGTATAACTGAAAACCGACAACTTTGGGAATGTGACTGTGGAGGTGCCAAAGAACATATGGACCTCTTAGCTGCGGTAGTTCACTCCTATGATGGACTAGTTGCTAGAAAGATAGGAAATTGTCACCCGGCAGATGAAGATTATGAACATGTGGACGAAATGGAGTTGGAATGTATGGACATAATGTGGGCTTTGGCAAGTGCTGTTCGACGAGCTAAAAAGTTTGTCAAAAAGACCGGACAGAACTTGGTTGCTACCAAAGACACAACATTTGGCTTCGACAAGTCAAAGGTTACTTGTTTCAACTGTGGAGAGAAGGGACACTTCAAGCGGGAGTGTGTAAAGCCAAAGAAGTCTGGGAATGGTAATTCCTTCTCGTCATTCAATCATCAAGACAAAGCCACATCTAACAGTTCTACTTCATCAAGTAAGGACCCCAAAGCCTTGACAGCTAATGAGGACGAAGGACAGGACTGGAGCTTTCGGTTCGTATCACCGGGAGAGTCCAACATAGCGAATGTGGAGGACATTGATGACGATTCTGCTAGTGAGGGCGACATAGCAGTAGAGCTTGCAATGTCAAATTCTCAAGACACTGCACCTGTGGTCAACAGTATGCCCGAAGAAGAAAAATCTGCATCAACGTTTGAATCACCAGAACCAGAATCAACAGATTCTGTAGTCATGGCTGACTCATGTTCAATATCTCAGGTAAGATCTACTAACTAGTTGTTTAATAATCATGCTTGTTTAGATTGTAATAAATTTAGAGAATGTATAGATTTAAATCTTGCTAGGTTATTAGATCATAATGATAACCTAGTAAAGGACCTGGAACTGTGCACTGAGGCAAATAGAGTGTTAAAACAAAATAAGCACAGTTATAAGGAAAATATAGACCTATTAAATAAACAGCTTAGGGAAACAGAGGTAGTGGCCTTTAACCAAGCAAATGACATTAGGTATTATCTAAACTCCCTAGAGGACACTAAGAAGCAAAAGGCTGTTTAAAAGTAGAAGTCAACTCTTGAAAACAGAAACCGCATAGCTCGACAAGCTCATCACACATTGTCCAACACTTAGTGAGAGAGAGAAACAATGGGGATGGGCTGGGATACAAAGTGGTTCCACCACCACATGAGACATTAATGAACACCAAAAGTAAACCTATTAACAATAACCCCATCAAGGATCACGTGGTGTCCACTCCTCTTGTTAGTGATCCAGATTCAGTAAGTAAATCAAATGAATCTGACTCTAACAAAAGGAGGCCACTTCAAAGGCAAAAGGGAAGATGCCTTGTACAAACCTGGAAAAAGAGTTTGAAAAGGTTAATTTAAAGTCTGGGTCAAACCAAGTCAAACAAGAACCCAAAAAGACTATAACACCTAATCAATCACGGGTTTCATGTCAAAGTCCACGTAAACAAGAAATAAAAGAGGTAAAACCAGGTAAAACAATTAAGTTTGTAAAACCCGACCATACATCTAACAAAGAAGTGTCTCAATCTAAACAAAATAAGTTCAATCGTGTGATACCTACATCTCCACAAAAACATTTAAACCGTAAAGTTGAAAGCAGATCCTGCTACAATTGTGGAGAATACTATCACATTGCGTCTCATTGTCCTGATTATCAGACACGGATGAGGAATGTAGAACTTCCAGTATCTACACATAGATCTTTTAAGAGGAACTATGTGATGCCTCCAAAAAGGTCTAGTGAACCAAAAGTTCAATCCATCAGCCAGTCTTCTGTCTATCACAAACAGGCCTTACACAAAGCTAGTTTATGGAATGAAAAATCCGCCTCTGCGTCTGAAAATGAAAACAAACAGATATCTAAGCTTCCCTTAATCTCAAATGCTCAATGGGTTGAATTTATGATGTGTGACGCCTCAGGGAAACCCAAGCCAGTGAAGGCTTGGGTTCCTAACATGAACTAATGTATTATTGAATGTGCAGGGTGTACGCTATAGTGCCGAGACTAACACGTAGATTGTAGATAGCGGAGCATCCAGGCACATGACAGGGAACAGATCTCTCTTATCAAATGTCAGCCAAATTAAAGGAGGGCATGTTTCATTTGCTAGAAACAAAGGCGGGTACATCACAGCCCAAGGAGAAGTGGGAAATGAGAAAGTTAAGTTTGATAAGGTAAATTACATCCAACAATTAGAAAATAACTTGCTTCCAGTCTCTCAAACTTGTGATAAAGGATTCAAGGTAGTCTTTGACAACCAGAAGTGCTACATTCTAAAGAAGGACTACATGATCCTGGAGGACCAAATCCTAATGTCAGCTTCAAGATATAATGATCTTTATGTCTTGGATCTCTTAAAGGCCTCGACAACGGATCATGAAGTCAAATGCTTCTTGTCCAAAGCTACTGAGAAGGACTCCATCTCCTGGTATAGGATAATGGCACACATAAATCCAAGAAAAATGAATTGCTTGATCCAGAATGATCTTGTGAGAGGAGTAAATGTCAAAAACTTCCAACTCCTGGATTTCTATGTTCCATGCAAAAAGGGCAAATAGACGAAGAAGTCTCATAAGGAAAAGAAAGTTCATTCTATAGAACTTCCTCTGGAGCTACTTCACATGGATCTGTTTGGTCCTGTCAGTACAAGAAGCATCGTAGGTAACTTGTATTGCTATGTAGTTACTGATGACTACTCAAGGTTCTCTTGGGTAATGTTTCTGAAAATCAAATCAGAAACATTTGAATCCTTGAACAAATTGGTAATGACACTGGAATGCCTATACAAGCTGAAGGTACGATATGTGCGTTTAGACAATGGAACCGAGTTCAAGAATCAGAGTATGGAAGACTATTGCAAGGAAAAGGGAATTGTGCATCAATTTACCTCGGCCTACACTCCTTAGACGAACGGAGTTGCTTAACGGAAGAACCGCAACTTCATAGAGATGGCACGGACTATGCTGGCAGACTCGAAACTGCCTATCCAATTCTGTAATGAAGTAGTGGCAAATGCATGTTATACGCTTAATCGAGTTCTGGTAGTGAAACGCCATGGAAAAACATGCTACGAGTTATTATAACAACGTAAACCTAACTTAGAATATCTCGAGCCGTTTGGTGCCCCGTGCACCCTGCTGAAGAAAACTCAGGAGGGAAAATTCAGTGAAAAGGTTGATGAAGGATCTTTATAGGATACAACATATTGAAAAATAGAGTTTATAACAACTCAATCGGTCAGGTAGAGGTCTGGTGTAACGTTGATGTTCAAAGATATATCCCACCGCCTGCTGGAAAAGGGCCTGCTTACTTCTTCGACTATGATGGATTCTTCAAGTCTTTTAACATGTCTCTCTCTTCTTCAGAAGACAAGTTGGCAAACAAGATGATGTACAATGTCTTGAACACTCCGTCTCAAGATTTAACAAGTCAATCTCCTACCAACTCAGGGGGAGCACTTGAAGTAAGTGACTCTTCCTCTAATGAAGAAAATGAAGAAAATGATCAGATTAACCAGGATGTACACGTTCCTACTACCGCAAGTCCACAAGCATCTGCTAGTGATGCTTCTGAACCTTTGGAACCTTAGACTCCGATTGCCTCAGATCCAGAACCAAATGTTCATAATCTTGACTCTGAGGTGGTTTTTCCAACAACTCCCGGCTCACATCTAAACGTTTATCATCCTTTGGATAATATTATAGGAGATGTGAGATATGGTGTTTAGACTAGAAATTAGTTGTACTCAGCTGATTATGCCTCTGTGATGGAAAAGGGATACCTTCACGATGGTGCCTACCGCTGCTTTGTGTCTCAGTTTGAGCCAAAGTATGTTAGTGAAGCACTAAATAATGAGGCTTGGGTTCCTGCCATGCAGGAAGAACTTCTACAGTTTAAGAACATAGGTGTATGGACACTGGTGGATAGGCCCAAAGGAACTAAAGTCATTGGCACCAAATGAGTCTTGAAATGTAAGAAGGATAATCAGGGAGTGATCATCAGAAACAAGGCTCGGCTTGTTGGTCAGGGTTTTCGACAAGTTGAGGGTATCGACTACAATGAAGTGTTTGCACCAGTGGCAAGGATGGAAGCCATCCGCCTCTTCCTTGCCTATGCATCTTATATGAAAATCAAAGTTTATCAACTAGATGTTAAGAGTGCTTTCCTTCATGGTGAGATCCGAGAAACAGTGTATGTCAGTCAACCCGAGGGACTTGAGGATCCATATCATCGGGATATAGTTTACAAACTTGACAAGGCTCTATACGGGCTTCATCAAGCTCCACAGGCTTGGTATGAGAAACTCTTGACTCATCTTGTGAAACACGGCTTTCGCAGGGGAGTCATTGACTGTACACTTTTTATCAAAGAAAAAGATGGCGACTAACTGCTAGTACAGATCTGTGTAGATGACATAATCTTCGGTTCAAAGATGAAGAATTATGCAAAGAATTTGAAGCAGTAATGAAGGCGGAGTTTGAGATGAGTGCCATGGGGGAGATGAAGTTCTTTCTCGGGTTACAGGTGGATCAGACACCAAATGGGATCTTCTTACATCAGACCAAGTATGTAGGGGATATTCGCAGTTGGTTTGACATGGAGAATGCTTCCACAGCTGGCACTCCACTGCTACAAACCATGATGTAGTACCCCATGAGAATGGTGATCTGGTAGATGCCACTATGTAGCGAGGGATAATTGGATCTCTCATGTATCTCACTGTCTCAAAACCTGATATCATGTATGCTACATGTTTATGCCCACGATATCAGGCAAAGCCGAAGGTGAACCATCTAATTGGGGTCAAAAGGATATTCCGTTATCTGAAGGGCACACCCACTCTTGGGTTGCGATATCCTCATGATGATGACTTTGAGCTTACCTCATATAGCAACTCGGACTACAGTGGCTGCAAGATGAACCACAAGTCTACATCACCAGGGTGTCGGTTCTTTGGTAGGAAATTAGTAACCTGGCAGTGTAAGAAGCAGACCTCGGTTGCATTGTCAACCTGTGAAGCCGAATATGTTGCTGCTACAAGCTGTTGTTCACAAATCATATGGATTAAACAGCAAATGCGAGATTACGGTTTGCATTTTTCTTCTACTCCTATCTTTGTTGATAACTCTGCTGCGAGTGCAGTCACTAGAAACCCGGTCCAACATCCTAAGACCAAACACATCGGAATTAAATATCACTTCATACGTGATTGCTTTGAAAAGAATTTAATCGATGCAGTAAAAATAAACATAGATTTTCAACATGCTGACCTCTATACAAAGGCTTTTGACAAACCATGTTTTCTATATCTGTTAGAGGTCAACGATGTTAAAAAAGAAATTGAGGTCATTCCTGCAGATGACCATGTATAGTCTGATGCATCGTGTCTAGTTTCTTTTAATTTTTAAATTTTAATTTTATTTTATTCTCTTGTTTTTTTTGTTTAATTTTAATTAGTTTAATTACAATTAGTTTCTTTCCTTTCGCATTAAAGCCCTAAAACGCAAATCCATAGTGGTTTTACAATTTTAGGGGGAGAATAGGTCTAGAAAAGAAATAAATGAAAAAAACAAGGGAAAAGGAAGCTGATAATAAATAAGATCGTATGTGTGATACCGATTCAATGTTTAGAATATGATAGTACACAGGTACAAACCATTTGGGACTATAAAAATCAAAATTTAAAAAGATGCAAAGTTCAAGTATAAGTCTGTGTAGTCTGAGCAATATAAAACGAAATGGATACATAAGCTAGCTACTACTAAGGTAACACAAAGAAAGTAGACCTAGAGGTTGCTAGACCATAGATCATATGTCGGTAGATTCAACACAATAGATGACTAGACCTTTTTGGTGATCTCAAGATTAAACTAACATGTTTGAGTAGCTGTGGGTAACACCTTATCCCTGGTTAACACAATCAACAAGATTCCAATAAGGGGTGACGAGAAAAATGAACGCCACAAAAGTGTGCGTAAGGCCAAAGCATGAGCAAAAGCACATGAAAAATGCAAATGCAATCAAACTGATAACCTATGTTGTTGGTGAGATCTGTGCTAAAAGAATGAAAACTTTTTCATACAAGAAGATAGGTTATGTGCCTCTCTACTGTGCGGTGGCACTGACCTGAGGATAAGCATAACCTATATACTTTAGAACTCATTGTTGTTTGCCGCCTCTCTGCTATGTAGTGGCACTGACCTAAGGATTGGCTTCTCCTCGAAAGTTCAATGAATAGTCTCTTCTTGAATACTACCCTGAGAACACTAAAAAATCTCCTGAGAAATGTTGATTATCATATAAGTGTGGGATCCACAAATGCTTGTTGAAAAAAAACAAACCTTAAAACGATCAGCCAACTGTGTTGAAAGTCTGTGTATCGATTTAAGAGGACAAGTATACTGACAATAACTGTGGCTACAATTCTTGAAAGTTCAAATGAGTGTGGGGACCTAATAGTACTAGTATGATTTCCTAAATTTGCTAAATGACTGTAGATGAAAAACAAGAATAGAGCATCAAAGGTTTTAGCTAACTTGTCTCAAATGATTTGAATATCCTGTATGATTCCAGCTTGAATTGGTCCCCGTATGGTTTAAAAGATTGAGGCTGCCCTCTTAGAAGAATTATTCCTTAGAGTTACATCTTAGGAATTAAGCCTCACAAAAACACAAAAACACATCTTGGTGTAATTTTCAGTGCTAATTCTTTTATGTAAGTACAAAGTTAGTCTATTTCAGTTTTGTGTAGTATTGGATTATGTCATGGAAGTTGATAAGGGACCTTATCATCTAAATGGTCACGTCCGAGGTGACCACACGTGCTTTCAAATAATTGGGTCACATTTGAGGTGACAAAATGTCTTAAAAGGATCACGTCTGAGGTATCAAAAGGTTTTAAGTTAAAATGATCATGTCTGAGATCATCAATGTTCATAATGATAAATCAACTGTTTAAAAGGGTTTAAATGTTAAATGGTCAGGAAAATTTCAAGAGTATGACGCATTCGCACGACTGGACCATGAGTATGGACCAACCGTACGAATGGATCATACTCATGCCTTTATAGCCGAATGGACATGAGTATGGACCAATCAACCGAATGGCTGATACGAATGAGCCATTCGGCCGATTGAGAGTGGGCGAATGACCAAGTCGCACGAATCAACACTAGTCGGATGACTGAAGGTGACCGACTGCGTAAGTCGCACGACTGACTTTCAGTCACACTAACAGCTTGTGTGACTAGGCTCAGTCGCACGACTGAAGGAAACCCTAGTATAAATAATGTGGTAGTCGGTCACAGTCACTCACCACCCCCAAAATCACCCCAAGTCGCACGAACTATTGTTACTCTGCCAAATTTTTATTCAATCATTATATACCACTGATTGTTATGCACTGAAGATCTTCTCTGACTTTACAGGTATAATGCGGTTCAATCCAACAATGTTTCATTCATTTAACCTCTAAATCGAAATGTTCGGCCCAAAACAAGAACCGAAACTTGGCTAAGTAAATAACCCAATTAATCTAAGCCAACAACTGAAATTAAGGCTATTAGGTGTTAAGTATATGATTGCGAGTCCAATGAACCAAAACACGACGTCAAATGATAAGAATTGGTCAAAACTTGAATTTGAATTTAATAGCAGACTGTCATACGAATGGACAGGTTAATGAACTTCAGTCGGACGACTGAGTAGTGCGAATGACTAAACCGCATGACTGAACTATGCGTATAAGTTCAGTCGCACGACTAATATACACGAATTAGTTTACATACGTATCAGCTCAGTCGCATGACATGTCGTATGTATGAGATAAATCGCACGACTAGATCTCAGTCGTGCGATTTATTCGCATGACTAGATCTTAGTCGCACAGTCTTATTCGCATGACAGATCAAAAGAATATTTTCAAGTCCAAGTGATTCATTATATTATTAATCAATGGATACTAATGTCAATATTCATTGTGTAACAGATGGTGAGTCGGTGGACTATGAGCACTAAGCACAATATTTGTGCTCATCTGGATCTGTCATGCTCCTGATTTTCTGGCATCATCACGTTTCTCAGGAGATCGAGGATCTTTCACGCCATCTCTACTCCATGTACACCGTACCGTTCAATTCAGCAGGCCTTCTTGGAAGGCGCTGTAGTTGATAGATCCTCAGAGCCTCATCATATCCGTAGTTCGATATTTAGAGAGGCCATTGAGATCTCTGAGGATGATCTCCGGACAGTGTTGCAGTTTGGGGATGATGCTAAATGCCCCACAAGACTAGACCCCCTTACTGTCCGAGGCTGTTTCCTGCGCGCCAAGTACGCTGGGGACATCAATGCAGGGGTTCTCAATAAGAGCAACCTGTTCCCCCAGTTCAAGTACCTTGTGCATGTTCTACTAAAGTGTATAGCATCTTGGAAGGGAGGTTTTGATGAGCTCTACGATCAGATCCAGAACGCATATGCTGCATTGGTGCTCAACCACCCATTCAGCTTCTCCAGGATGATCTTCACCTACTTGGTGGAGAACATTGAGGGGAAAGGGAAGGAGGGCTTCTGCATATACCCTCGCTTTATGTAGATGATTATCGACCAGAAGCTCCCTTCCATGCCAAAGGAGAAGGAAGACGCGATGGTACTCTAGGTGATGGACGATACCACCTTGGGTAGGATGAAGGTCTACAGGGGGAAGCAGATAAAGCTCCCTATGAGGAGATTATTTAGGCATCTGGCCCGGGAGGATTACGTGGCGCCGGCCAGACGTAAGTGGCGTCACGTAGGCAGCGACTGAGATGATGAGCAGCTACAGCTTGCAGAGCATGACTCTGATGATGATTATAGCAGGGACGTAGGAGATACATTGCCCACTCGACCAAGGGCCCCCACTACTCATAGTGCATCTCCGGTATCTGCCCCTACTGGAGATATAGCAGAGTCTGCTGGCTTCCACCGGAAATTATACCTGGTGTGGAGGAAGAGGAGTCGGATGAGGAGCCACTAACCCGGGCTCTGGGAAGTAAAGTTGTTCCCATAGAACAGGGGCTCCGGGCAGTTGGTGGACGCCCCGGCGGATCGGGATAGACTACTGCTGACCCTACATATGCTCCCGATCAGTCGAGCCATGTTCTAGGGGGATCATCCTCTTCGATAGGATCAAGGAAGGAGAGGATGGCTCAGTCCCATGGCATGAAGAAGAAAAAGCGAAGACTCACTTTCATCACCCCTACTACCACTACTACATCTACCACGACCACTCTACCTACAACCACAACCACCATCCCTACCACCATTCCCCCTCACCACTACCACCCTTCCATCCACCACCGCATCATTCACACCTACACCACCACCACCATCCTCTATACCACCTCCAATCCTACGGTACCATCTTCCTCCTCTCCATATCCATCAGGATCGCCTTTACCTCCCAGTGGGGTAGAGGAACAACTCTCAGCACTTAACAGAATGGTGCTAAGGCTGTTAGCGGCAGATGATGAGAAAACCAATTGGATACGACAGCTGGTAGACCTGACCACTGTTCAATCTCAGCAGCTCTCTCATCAGGCTCGATTGATCGATGAGCAGGCGCATCGGATGTCTCAGCTCCACGAGCAACACGCCAAAAGGATTGTGGAGCTGGAGGCAGCAAACAAATCTCTGCAGTTAAAGTTCAAAGGGTCCAAAGACGAGCCCTTAAAGTTCGGAGAAGGTGATGAAGATAATGATGCTGATGATGATAGTGATGATGATAATGATGGTGATGATCACTATGGTTATACTGATGTTAGTGATGATGAGGAAAGGAGGACCAAACGAACTCAAGATCCATGTGCGTCCACGTCCAACCAGGCAGCAGAAGAGCCGATGATCCAGGAGAAGAGTAATGCATAGATGTTTTATTGTTATTTAAAACTCTTGTATTTGGATCATGTATAAAATTAATGAAATGCATGTTTATATGTAATGTAAATAGTTATCTCTTGATTATTATGGTTATGTCTTGATTATTAACTAATGATTGATGTATTACATGTTTTAATCAAGCAGATCCAAATTATCAAAGGGATGAACACGATGTTGCTCCCCTCCAATAGATCAACACTCAACTAACCATGATTCTTGATCTACAAGGGATTGTCAGAAGATCAGTGAGTTACACCCCTGAAGAAGGGGAAATAATTTGCACGATCGGTGTTTGTCACTTAAAACAAATGTTTTCTCTCAAAGTCACCTAGAATCACACTCGGCTAAGAATCAATAAGAGTTGTTCACAATATGAAAAGTAACTCAGAACACAGAATGATAATTTTCAAGATACTTTTATATATTGATTCTCAACTCCAGATACAAAGACTCTTACAAGCAGAAGATGATCTTCCTTCTATGAGTTACAAGGAGAACCTATATATAATACTATCTACAGCCGGATATACTTTGATACAAGCTGGGATCCTTTAGCTAAAGCCTATACTATAAGACTAAAGTTAAGGTATCTCAGATAAAGTCTTATCTGAGATTTGGTAGTTAGGACATGTCCTTGACTTACCCTTTATCACCAACTAAAGTTGGCAACTGTACTATTATGAAAAGGTAAACAGTGGAATAAAGTATGGTCAACAACATGGTTCTTTAGGAAGAAGCCATGATGTATCAGAAGTCTGCAGCGGAGTGTCAGAGACCATACTTGTGTCCACTGGTTATAGCAGCGTCTTCCGAAGGTTAAATGGCTTCAGAAGAGTAAGTACTTCTGAAGCCACTTTATACTTCGGAAGAGGCTGCTTCTTCCAAGGCTTGGAGACTTCTTCATTTCATCATACTTCGGAAGTGGTCTTCACTTTATTCTTCTAAGTCTTGAACTTCGGAAGTATGCATTCGACTTCGGAAGTAGAGTTCTGTCTTTGGAAGTTGGACTTTCCTTTGTCTTTGGAAGAACTCTACAACCTTCGGAAGTTCCATGATAAGCTTCGGAAGCCTTTGCATGCAGCACCAAAATAACTTAAGTGATTTAGTTTTGGTTGCATTAGCCTTTATCTTGATCCAACAACTCCCCCTAGGCTGATGCTACCAAAACTTCACTTATCTCGACTTCTCAAAACTTTCAGCACCAAGGAGAGCAAATATTTGTCTGTCTCCTTGTTCTTTCCTGATGTGGTGCTGAGAAGCTTGTACAGATCCTTGGTGGACAGGAAATCCAGTCTGTCACCTTGGATAACATGTACCCTTTGTTGTTGCCCTCTGAAAAGAGTTAGTTGATGGGAACTGTAATCATATTCCCATCAAACTATAGGTTCCAGTTCAGGACTTTCCACCATCTGTAGAAAGGCAGAACCTTTGGTGGGAGATCTTTCCTTGTCTTCCTATCTTCTCAACTTCAACTCTTCTTCAATCTTTGTTTTTGCAGTTAGCTCGGCTAAATGAAGACTGCTAAGATGATTTCTGACGAGTGCAGCAGTTTTAGAGTTGGAGGGGTTGGAGAATGGCTTCTCTGCTAACTCAGAAATGTTGAATCTGCTGGAGTGTAACAGAGATATTTGATTGAGTCTGTTTACTTCACCATTCTCTCTTTCCACAACAAATTTGTGAGAAGGTTCATCGAACCTCCACTGGATTATCTTCCTTCTAGGCACAAGAGACTGACTAGGAATCTTGTCCTCTTTTCTTGTATCCAACAGAGTCACCAGTTTCCTTCTGAGCTTCTTTTCTTCCACATTTAAAGAGTGTGAATTAAGTCCCAAAAGTCTTGCAGCCTGGTCCAAAGTTCCTCTAGGCAAATCAAGGAATCTGTCTCATGTGAGGGAACTTGAGCATTCGGTTTACATAGGTAATGTTAACGGAGTCTTCTACGCAGGAGACTTCGCTCAAAGTAGTGCAATTAGTAAGCTTCATCTTGATTGCCTTAAACTCCTTAAGGGAGAGATGTTGAGAAGGCTGAAGGGATGGTTTGGATGGTAAATGGGTAGGTTTAGGTTCAAAGGTTCTGGCTAGTGTTTTGGGTTGGATAATGGGAAGTTTAAGTGGTTGAGGTGAGGGAGTAGTGGTGGGTAGTGATGTGGGTTCAGGGGTGAAAGGTTCAGGTTTAATGGTGAATGGTGAGGGTGAAGGTTCAGGTTGTGGTTGGGTAGAAGTAGTGAAGGTCATCCCTTTTACCCTTCTATACATCTCTTTCCGTTTCCCCATCCGGATGTCAGCCTTAATTTCACTGACAATCCGTTGGAGTGTCCTTTTAAACATAGGACCCACTTGCCTACCAGAGAAGCCATGAGCCCGAATAAAGTCCTTCATCCACGCTTTATCAGTAAGCTTCTTAGAGGCAGTGACCCTACCCTCTTCTTCTGTCTTCTTCTTCTCTCTGGCCTTTTCTTTTGCAGCCTTCTTCCTTTCTTTCTCCATTTGATCCTACTCTTTGTTGTAACGCCAGAGGATCGTATCATCGTTGTGTGGAGAGAGTTCTTGAAGATCAAAGCCTTGGAGAGTAGGAAGTTTATCCTGTCTCTCCTTAACTGCAATTCAGCCTACTTCTGTTTTCTTTCCTTTACCTCTAAGGCCAACCGGGCTTCTTCTTCATGTCTCAGCCTGGTTGCATTCTCTAGATCCACCAACTCCTCTAATGGTAGCAGGAGTGTTTCTTCATTGGCAGCTCCCATTTCAATGAGCTGGTCAATGATCTGCTCTCTTTTTTTATTGATGACAACTTCCTGATTTGGAGCAGCTACTTTTGTTCTAGCAGCTAACAACATCTTAGTCTGAAGTCTTCCTTTCTTCTTAAGTTTGTGAATCTTCTCCTCATCCTAAAGCTCTTCCGCAGTCATCTTCCTTTTTCCTTTATCCTTTGAAGATCCTGACTGTGGTGGTTCTTGGATAGAGATTTCTGATTGTGAGAGAGTCAGAGATGGTGTCTCGGATGGAGGTGCAATAGGAAAGTCCTCGCTGCTCATTTCAGATGCCATTTCCAGGATAGCATTTGTGATGATCAGTTCCTAGGACATTTGAACAGTCCTTCCGCAGCTTCCATTTCAACTTCGGAAGATTCAGCTTGTTCTTCCGAGGCTTTAACTTCAGCTTCGGAAGTTAAAGGAGATGCAGATTCTATCCCAACTGTTTCAGTTGCTGGGCCATTAGTTGCCATTTCCCCTTCGAATTGAATCTTAGGTTCCATGAGGACCTTAGGTTGACAAACTTCTTCCACAGTGGTAAAAGGTGCAATCAGCCTTTAAAGCTCTTCTGCTTCAAAGTATATCATTGCAGCATCATGGCTTTTTTGCTCAAAGGAAGTTCTTAACAGAAACTTGGTAAAGAGTCTGTAGAGATTATTGAGCATCCTTGGATCAATCTCAAGAGTTACTTGAGATGTTTCAGGCGCGGAGATGATGGGAGAAGAAGATGTTGAAGTGGAAGGCCGGCTCTATGGTTCCTTGTGTGTTTGTCTTTTGAACATTCTCCCTTTTTTGGTAGCATCATCTTGAGAGCTAGATGAGCTGGAGGAGGAAGCGAGGGAGACCTGAATAGGTACATGCCTAACAGACCTCTCTGTCTGTTTCTCAGCTAGTTGAGCTTTGAGATTGTCAATCTCAAGTTGCTGAGTGGCAGATCTTGCCTCTAAAGTCCGAACCTGAGATTCCAGGATTGAAACTTTAGAATAAAGATCTTGAATGAGGAGTTGCATGCTTCCCTCATCTTCTTTCAAAGAATCACGGGGAGATGAGGTAACATACCTAGTATGTTCAGCCTCACCACTAGATGTGGTTTCTTGGCACCCTGGTTTCCCATACTCAATGATGTCTCTTTCAGAGTCATCAAAGGGCTCGGTTGCCATAGATTTAGTTTGAGAACGTTACCACTATCCACAAGGTCCATTGAGGCACCTTCTGTAGTGACAGCTGAATCTACATGAGTCCCCTCCACACAGTGGGACTCACCTCAGTAGTTGGTTGCTGATGGGGGCTTGAGATAAGGGATTTTCTCCGGGCTCTGTTGATCTGGAGAGGGGGTTATAGATCGACTTTACTGCCATGGAGAGATGTTATCTCTTCATCAGTTTTAAACAAAAGGTCAGTGAAATATAGGATGGGTAAACCTACTGACCCGGGACTTTGGTTAATGTCTACAGGCATTGAGCTCTGGTTGGGCTATCCCTTGTTGGCTACTCAGGGGAGTATAGAGACCCCAAGGCCTTTCAATTGGGTTGCGGGTCATGGGTCTGAGACAGAGGAGACCAAGACCCAAATTAAGGTCAAAAGAGAAGGATGGAGAGACCTCTAACTGAGTGGGAACCCATGTTTCCACTCTTGTCTTTTTGTTTGAATAGGAGGGGCTTGTTCAATCAGAGTAGATTAAACAAGGGTTCGTTTGGGGCCTCTCTCATAAGTGATGGTGATGGGGGGGGGAAAAGGTAGTGTTGGTATTATGGGGGTAGTTGCTGGTGTGGGTTCATCACCTGTGGGGTTAACAGGGATGTCACCAGGAGCCGTTGGCTTAGTCATACCTAGAAGAAGTGCAGTATCTCTTCCTGTGAAGTTGGTGGACACTCTCTTCAAAGTCTTGAAGATGGTAGGCCTCATTTGAGGAGCCATATAGAGCAGCTGCACATACAAGCTTGCTCTGTCCAGCTCGCAGTTGATTATGTGTTGGAGAAAACTTGGATACATGAAGAATGTGTCATTCTAAAGATTTCCCAATGAGGTCAGTCAGCACAAATCTTGAATAGTTGAAGCGGAGGCGTTTCACAACCCATGAACAAGGCACCCAAGTTCATATAGGATTTGATCCCATCCCCTAGATTTATTCGACAAGCAGTGAAGGACTACATGTAGCAGGAACTTCCATTTGTATGAGAGGTTAAATTTGAAGACAGTTGACCTGCTAATGTCTCCACCATATCCGATTTGGAGATAAGAATTGTCCAAATCTGCTTTGGAGAATTCGGTTTGAGCACCCTCATCATGAAGCTCTAGATGCTCCCTCATGATCTGTTTAGAAATGACCAACTCCTGGCCACAAATGCTTGATCGAATGACACGGACCCTATTTAGGGTTTCAATCTGACCATTTGCCTAGAATTCAGACATATGGTTGAGTAAATTGTGGGGTTTACAGTCAGAGCGGTGTAGTGGGAATATTGGGTTAGAAAGGAGATGATATCTGAGAAGTCAGCATCTCTTGATGAATCCAGAAGTGCGACTTGGTTGTGCTGAGGGTTGAAGGCCATTTGGAAACTTGAATGTGGATGATTTGAGCTGGGTAAAGTTGAGTAGGAGAAATTTCTAGGGCTGTAAAATTTGCAAGTAAGAGAGTGAAATTGAATAGTCGAGATATTTAAAAGATAGTGGAATGGCGCGTAATCGGGGTTAGGATGTGGTGATGTGATGGTTTAGTGGATGAAATGACAGTGGCGGTAAGGTTAAAATCAGTTAAATAATCCGACATCATTAACAAAATCTTTGCTTTTTATAGTGTGGGGCCCAAGAAATTTACGAGATTATTGTAGCCTCCATAGTCACTGTCAGAGTATCCATAAAGATTGAAATCCTTGTTTCTAGGATACAAGTGACCTAGTTTAGGTGCTCCTTTGAGGTACCTAAGGATTCTATTAACAGTAGCTAGGTGAGACACCTTTGGCGCAGCCTGATATCTTGCACAAATGCTAGTAGCAAACATGATATCAGGTCTACTGGTTGTTAGATACATCAGAGAACCAATAATTGCCCTATACTGATGTTGATCAGTATCCCCCCCTCAAGGTCAGGACAAAGATTATGGTTTCTGGGTATGGGTGTCTTGACAGGCTTGCAATCCTTCATCTCAAATCATTCTAAGATGTCAAAGACACATTTAGATTGTAAGGAAGAACCCTTCCTTCAGTTGCTTTACCTGAATTCCAAGGAAAAAGTCCATTTTTCGCATGGAGCTCATCTCAAAGTTCTCTTCATAATGCTCTCAAAGTCCTTGCACATTTGGTCATTTGAGGAACCAAACATGATGTCAACAACATAGACTTGTACGAGCAAAATGTCCTTTCGAGACTTTCTGATGAAGAGAGTCTTGTCAATGGTACCTCTAGTGCAGCCATTCTTCAGAAGAAACTGAGACGGAGTCTCATACCACAGCCTAGGTGCTTGGTGCACCCATATAGAGCTTTATGCAATTTACACCATAGTTGGAGGCTGTGGATCTTCAAATCCTGGAGGTTGGCATACATAGACTTTCCTGTCTATATCCCCATATAGAAAAGCACACTTGACATCAAGTTCGTATACTGTGAAGTCCTTGGATGCAGCATAAGCAAGGAAGATCCTTACTGCCTCAAGTCTTGCAATTGGTGCAAAGACATCAGTATAATCGATTCCTTCCTCTTGAGTGTATCCTTGAACCACAAGTCTTGCCTTATTCTTGATGATCAAGCCTCTATCGTCTCTCTTGTTTCTGAAAACCCATTCGGTGCCTATAGGTACTTGACTAGATGGTACGGACATAGGTTCCATACGTTCTGTCTCTTGAATTGAAGCAGGTCCTCTTGCATCGATTCAAACCAGCTACTATCTTTCAAGGCATCTTCTACCTTCTTGGGTTCCATCTGAGATAGAAAGCATGAGTACAAGCAGACATTCCCTTGATGAGTTTGTCCTCTTGTTCTCACACCCTCAGAGACATTCCCTATGATGTTCTCAGTTGGATGAGTGTTGTGAATCCTAAGACGAGGAATCACTTCCAGTTACAGAGATAGATCCGGGTTAGACATATTATGCTCAGGAACTAGAACACTCTGTCCAGCTATTGTTTCAAAGTCATTCAATGAGGACTGAATGAATGAAAGAGAAACATCATCAATAGTTGGTTGTGAAGTGGTATTAACAGTTGCATGTTCCTTCAAAATACTACCTCCTTCTGCCTGGTGTTGTAATGGATCACCTTATGAGTTTTAAGGCTCAGTAGGTGACTCACTTGTTCAATCTTCACTATTCCTTGATATAGTTAGACTATCAGATCTGTGAATAGTGGAAGCTTGATGTATTGCATCACTTGGGGAATTTGGTCTAGGTCTGGGAAGCTCAAACAGTTGATCATGAGCAGTAGCATCAGCATCATTTTGAGCACCTATTCCAACTGAAACATTCTCACAAGAGGGTTTAGAAAAGTTTGGAAACAATTCTAAATCAAAGATCTTATAAGGTCCATTCCCCCTAACATAAGGAGTGTGCTTATTAACAACTATATTGGATGACTCCTCAAATTGTTGATTCGTAATGTTGTATACTATATAAGCTTTGGAGCTAGAAGAGTATACAACAAAGATAGTATCATCTGACTTTTTAGCAAATTTTGCTAAATTGTCCTTTGTGTTAAGTATGGTACACCTGCTGCCAAAGGACCTTAGAAAGCCAATGAACGCTGGCCTCTTGTTCCATAGCTCATTAGGGGTTTTTCCATGGGGCTTAACTACAAGAACTCTGTTCTGCACATAGCATGCAGTGCTGACTGCCTCTGCCCAGAATGTTAGAGGTAGCTTTGAATCAACTAACATAGTTCGAGTAGCCTCAATAAGTGTCTTATTCCTCCTCTCGACAAACCATTGTTAAGGAGTTCTGGGAGCACGATATTGTCTGGCAATCCCTTTTGAGTTACAGAATGAGTCAAGAACAAAGTTCTTAAACTCAGTCCCTTGATCCACATAATTATATTAACCTTGTGATCAATTTGATTTCTATTATAAGAATAAAAGATTTGATGTTTCAGTAGTTTCATCTTTAGTTCTTAAAAAGAATACCCATGTGAATCTTGTAAAATCATCAACTATCACAAGGCAATATGATTTCCTTCTAATGCTCATTATACTTGTGTGACCAAAAAGATCCATGTGCAATAAGTGCAATGGAGTAGTGATAGAGTTAACACATTTGGATTTAGGAGATGTCCTGTGTTGTTTCCCTTTCAAGGCATGCAACATAGTTGTCTTTGCAGAAAAACTCATTTTTAGGCAAACCATGTACCAAGTTATTTTAGCCAATTTTATCATTGTCTTAAAATTTACATGACACAAACGTTTATGCCACAATGTTGACTCATCACTATCAGCTTTGGAAAGAAAGCATGATACTTCACCCATTGGTGAAGCATTGTTCATATCAAGCTTGTACATATCCCCTTTCCTGGGAGATCTAAGATGCACCAATTCCAGAGGAATGTCATCCCTGGTTTGA
The DNA here is from genome assembly GCA_025506515.1 of Flaveria trinervia. Classification (NCBI taxonomy): domain Eukaryota; kingdom Viridiplantae; phylum Streptophyta; class Magnoliopsida; order Asterales; family Asteraceae; genus Flaveria; species Flaveria trinervia. Next base: position 97,855,710 of record CM046444.1, read on the forward strand.
GGATAATGCACTCATGTTCTGTGAAAAGCATTTGGTGCTTTTGATCATAGAATTGAGAAACACTTAACAGGTTGTGTTCAAGCTGCTTGACAAACTTAACTTTGTCAACTATTAACTTACCATAGGATATAATCCCTCTGGCAGAAATATATCCTCCGGCCTCACCTCCAAACTAGACAGGACCTCCCTCATAATGTTGAAATTGTTGAAGGAGAGATCTGTTCCCTATCATGTGCCTGGAGCATCCACTATCTACAATCCATACATTGTTGTTCTTGTCAAATGGATGTTCCTGCACATAAGATGAGATTTCAGTTTTGTTTGGAAACCCAAGCTTCATTGGTCTTGGGTTCATCCAAAGATAATGATATGAGTGAACCAAATGATATGCATGGGGGTTCAACAGAGGTCTTTGAAGAAGAGGTTTGGGCTACAGCATCTTCCTCGATCTTCCAGTCCACCCTTTGGCTGATCTTGGAGGATGAGCTTCTTGAAGCTTTTGCAGCATGGTTTTCTTCCGAAGCTTCTTTCTTTTCGGAAGAAGTCCTCACCACCTTTTCTTCTGAAGCAGTCTTCTTCTAGAATGGTTTCAAGGGAGCTTTCTTGTTCTTCCAAACCTTAGTAGCTTTTGCTTCCGAAGCCATTTTCCCTTCGGAAGAAGGAGTTTCTTCCGAAAGCAACTTGGCTTTGGAAACTGGCTTTCCCTTCTTGAACTCTTGAACCATATAGAAGGGTCCAAATGTGAAACCTTCCCTGACTCCATCTTCTCTAACATTATTTGCATAATGTGTGCTTGCAGGATTGTAGTAACAATCTTTTGCCATATGATTTTGCAGGCCACACATGATGCATGCAATGTTAGTCTTTTGGGAAAGTGAGGGTTGTTGTTTCTTGGTTTATAATTCTTCGTCAGCAACTTTTCCCTTGACTTCTGATCCTTTGGTATGACAGGAATGCTGGTATTACATCCTTCCCTGAATCAAAAGTACCTAACACTTGGAATCCAGCTGAGACAAAGACACCCTTCTGTTTGGGGTCATCTTAAGTTTGGATTCAGCCACTTTCTTAGCAATTCTCCTAGCAGCTTTAGCTCTGCTTCTTCTGGCTATAGTGGTTAGGATTTGATCACCGGAGGCGATGGGTATATCTACCTGTTCTTCCCTATGGTGGCCACTATTGGTGCCTCATCCTTTAACTCTGGAAAAGAAAGGGTCAGCAGTTGGAACCTCTTGCTCTTCAGTACCACATCTTGGATGTCTAATAGACTCATAGGAATGTGGTGGAGCAATTTCATTGGTTCCCTACCCTTCTTTGTTCTAATAACAGAGTGGAATGGGAGGATGATGCAAGAATAGCTTGGAAGTTTGCTTAGAGATAGCATGCTTCCTGGCCTGAGCCTCAGCAGTAATAAGCTGGGCTTGAGCCTCAGACAATTTGGATATCAGATCCTTGATTTTAGTCTTGTAGTTGGTGTGTTCATGTTTCAAAAGAGATATAGTTTTCTCTAACTCATCAATTTTCTTTTAATAGTCAGATTCAACTCCTTTAAAGTTAGATTTTAAAATATTTAAAGACTCAATGTCAGATCTGATTTCCATATTGTAATCCTAATAGAGTTTAACTTTAGCTATACAACCTGGAGTGCAGAGATGTTCATATACCTAAGCATCATCTGTTTGCCATGAGAGCTTGAGCAAGAGCCACATCCTGTACCATAAAGCTCCAGTCAACTTCTTGAGCCATTGCGACTGCTTCAGTCGACTTCTCAGTGGGCTTTGAGGTTGAGGGATGTGTGGAGGCCTGTGGGGTTCCTAGATTAGTCTTGGGAACCTTGCATACCCTTGCAAAATGACCCAGTTGGTTGCAGTTGTAACACTTTGCCCTGGTCTTGTCAAACCCGAACTTGCTGGCAGTTCGGTTTTGAGGGAAATGCCTTCCAGTTCTCTTAAAGAACTTCTTTGCTCTGTAAGATAAGAGAGCCATCTGCTGGACAATGTCCATGTATTCTACGTCTCTGGGCTAAAACACTCAAGATCATCAAAGCAGTATTGAAAATCTCCTGAGTGTCCACCTCCTGAGACAAAAGCACAACTTTCCTGGAGGGGATTGTGTTGAGCCTGTTGAGACCTTGGAGTCTCAGGATAAGTGATGTAGGGACCAGAAGAGTAGGATGGTGCTGATAAGTCAGGAAATGCTGAGGTTGAGGGATTAATGAGCCTTGAGCAACCATTAAAGCGTTGGTAGCAGGAAGACTCATGGGTCTGCTTGTTTGGTGGCCCTTCTTACTCTCCATCTCTGGACGGTATCCATCAAGGATGCCATAGAGCTCAGTCATGGAAAGAGTGTTCAAGTTTTCTGTTCTCTTGATGGAGACACAGTAGAATGTCCACTCATTTGGAAGAGCACTCATGAACTTTCTGGTGAGATCTCTATGTTCAGGAGTGATCTTCACAAACTGAAGGGAAGAGATAAGATCCATGTAGCTGAAGTACTATTGGCTGAGGGTCTCTCCGCAATACGAGTGAAGTTCTCGAACTACTGCTTCAGTGAGTCCTTCTTTGAGTCATTGGAGCAAGAATACATCAGAGCAAGTGCATCAAACAATTCTTTGTGAGTCTTGCAATGCTCGAACCCCACCATAATAGAGTTCGGTATTGCAGTCATGAGAATAGTCATAGCATTGCTATCTATGTCCATCTTCTTCCTGTCTTCATCAGAATAGTCCTCCATAGCTTTTTCTATCGTGGTACCGTTTCCACCAAGTGAAGCCACCTTTGGCTTGTACGGTCCATTGACAATGGAGTTCCACATTTTGCTGTCTTGGTTACTGATGAAGCCTTCCATTCTTCTACTCCAAGACCTGAAATTTTCAAGGGTGATGATGGGTGCTTTGGTCATTGTCCCTATCTCTACTTCAGATTTGATGAGAGCCATTGAGTGAGTGGGTGCTAGTGAGGAGTGAAAACAGGTTGATTTTGGATGGTTAAATCACGCAATCAAGAGCCTGAGGAGCTCTGATACCAATTGTAGGATCGGTGTTTGTCACTTAAAACAAATGTTTTCTCTTAAAGTCACCTAGAATCACACTCGGCTAAGAATCAATAAGAGTTGATCACAATATGAAAAGTAACACAGAACACAGAACGATAATTTTCAAGATACTTTTATATATTGATTCTCAACTCAAGATACAAAGACTCTTACAAGCAGATGATGATCTTCCTTCTATGAGTTACAAGGAGAACCTATATATAATACTATATATAGCCGGATATACTTTGATACAAGATGGGATCCTTTAGCTAAAGCCTATACTACAAGACTAAAGTTAAGGTATCTCAGATAAAGTCTTATCTGAGATTTGGTAGTCAGGACATGTCCTTGACTTACCTTTGTCACCAACTAAATTTGGCAACTGTACTATTATCAAAAGGTAAACAGTGGAATAAAGTATGGTCAACAACATGGTTCTTTAAGAAGAAGCCATGCTGTATCAGAAGTCTGCAGCGGAGTGTCAGAGACCATACTTGTGTCCACTGGTTATAGCAGTGTCTTCCGAAGGTTAAATGGCTTCAGAAGAGTAAGTACTTCCGAAGCCACTTTATACTTCGGAAGAGGCTGCTTCTTCCAAGGCTTGGAGACTTCTTCATTTCATCATACTTCGGAAGTGGTCTTCACTTTATTCTTCTATGTCTTGAACGTCGGAAGTATGCATTTGTCTTCGGAAGTAGTGTTCTATCTTCGGAAGTTGGACTTTCCCTTTCTCTTCGAAAGAACTCTACAACCTTCGAAAGTTCCATGATAAGCTTCAGAAGCCTTTGCATGCAGCACCAAAATATCTTAAATGATTTAGTTTTGATTGCATTAGCCTTCTTCTTGATCCAACAAACTACCCGTAGGCTGATGCTACCAAAACTTCACTTATCTCGACTTCTAAAAACTTTCAGCACCAAGGAGAGCAAATATGTGTCTGTCTCCTTGTTCTTCCCTGATGTGGTGCTGAGAAGCTTGTACAGATCTTTGTTAGACAGGAAATCCAATCTGTCACCTTGGATAACATGTACCCTTTGTTGTTTCCCTTTGAAAAGAGTTAGTTGATGGGAACTATAATCACATTCCCATCAAAATATAGGTTCCAATTCAGGACCTTCCACCATCTGTAGAAAGGCAGCACCTTTGGGGGGAGATCTTTCCTTGTCTTCCTGTCTTCTCAACTTCAACTCTTCTTCAATCTTTGCTTTTTGCAATTAGCTCGGCTAAATGAAGACTGGTGAGATGGTTTCTAACGAGTGCAACAGTTTCAGAGTTGGAGGGGTTGGAGAATGGCTTCTCTGCTAACTCAGCAATGTCGAATCTACTAGAGTGTAACAGAGAGGTTGCATTGAGTCTGTTTACTTCACCATTCTCTCTTTCCACAACAAAGTTGTGAGAAGGTTCATCAAACCTCGACTAGATTATCTTCCTTCTAGACACAAGAGACTGACTAGGAATCTTGTCCTCTTTTCTTGTATCCAGCAGAGTCCCAGTTTCCTTTTGAGCTTCTTTTCTTCCTCATGTAAAGAGTGTGAATTGAGTCCAAAAGTCTTGCAGCCTAGTCCAAAGTTCCTCTAGGCAAATCAAGGAATCTGTCTCTTGTGAGGGAACTTGAAGATCCATCTACATAGGTAATGTTAACGGAGTCTTCTACACAGGAGACTTCGCTCCGAATAGTGCAATTAGTAAGCTTCATCTTGACTGCCTTAAACTCCTCAAGGAGAGATGTTGAGAAGGCTGAAGGGATGGTTTGGTTGGTAATGGGTAGGTTTTGGTTCAGAGGTTCTGGCTAGTGTTTTGGGTTGGATAATGCGAAGTTTAGGTGGTTCAGATGAGGGAATAGTAGTGGGTAGTGATGTGGGTTCAGGGGTGAAAGGTTCAGGTTAATGGTGAATGGTGAGGGTGAAGGTTCAGGTTCTGGTTGGGTAGAAGCAGTGAAGGTCATCCCTTTTACCCTTCTATACATCTCTTTCCTTTTCCCCATCCGAATGTCAGCCTTAATTTCACTGACAACCATTGGAGTGTCCTTTAAGACATAGGACCCACCTGCCTACCAGAGAAGCCATGAGCCCGAAGATAGTCCTTCATCCAGGCTTTCTCAGTAAGCTTCTTGGAGGCAGTGACCCTAGCCTCTTCTTCTTTCTTCTTCTTCTCTCTTGCCTTTTCTTTTGCAGCCTTCTTCCTTTCTTTCTCAATTGATCCTGCTCTTTATTGTAAAGCCAGAGGATCGTATCATCATTGTGTGGAGAGAGTTCTTGAAGATCAAAGACTCTGGAGAGTAGGAAGTTTATCTTGTCTCTCCTCAGCTACAATTCAGCCTCCTTCTGTTTCTTTTCCTTACCTCTAAGGCCAACCTGACTTCTACTTCAAGTCTCAGCCTAGTTGCCTTCTCCAGATCCACAACTCCTCTAACGGTAGCTGGAGTGTTTCTTCACTGGCAGCTCCCATTTCAATGAGCTGGTCAATGATCTGCTATCTTCTTTTATTGATGACAACTTCCTGATTGGGAGCAGCTGCTTTTGTGCTGGAAACTAACAACTTCTCAGTCTGAAGTCTTCCTTTCTTTTTAAGTTTTTCAATCTTCTCCTCTTCTTGAAGCTAGTCCGCAATCATCTTCCTTTTCCATTATCTCTTGAAGATCCTGACTGTGCTGGTTCTTGGAGAGAGGTTTCTGATTATAAGAGAGTTAGAGATGGTGTCTGAGATGGAGGTGCAATAGGAAAGTCCTCACTGCTCATTTCAGATGCCATTTCCAGGATAGCATCTATGATGATCAGTTCCTCGGACATTTTGAACAGTCCTTCCGCAGCTCCATTTCAGCTTCGGAAGATTCAACTTGTTCTTTCGAGGCTTTAACTTCATCTTCGGAAGTTAAAGGAGATGTAGATTCTGTCTCAACTGTTTCAGTTGCTGGGCCATTAGTTGCCATTTCCCCTTCGAATTGAATCTTAGGTTCCATGAGGACCTTAGGTTGGACAACTTCTTTCACAGTGGTAGAAGTTGCAGTCAGCCTTTGAAGCTCTTTTGCTCCAAAGTATATCATTGTAGCATCATGGCTTGGTTGCTCAAAGGAAGATCTTAACAGAAACTTGGTAAAGAGTCTGTAGAGATTATTGAGCATCCTTGGATCAACCTCAAGAGTGACTTGAGATGTTTCAGGTGCAGAGATGATGGGAGAGGAAGATGTTGTAGTGGAAGGCTGGCTCTGTGGTTCCTTGTGTGTTTGTCTTTGAACATTCTCTCCTTTTTTGGTAGCATCATCTTGAGAGCTAGATGAGCTGGAGAAGGAAGTCAAGGAGACCTGAATAGGTACATGCCAAACAGACCTCTCTGTCTGTTTCTTAGATAGTTGAGCCTTGAGATTGTCAATCTCAAGTTGCTGAGTGGCAAATCTTGCCTCTAATGTCCTAACCTGAGATTCTAGGTTTGAAACTTTAGAAAAAAGATCTTGAATGAGGAGTTGCATGCTTACCTCATCTTCTTTCAAAGAATCACGGGGAGATGAGGTAACATACCTAGTATGTTCAGCCTCACCACCAGATGTGGTTTCTTGGCACCCTAGTTTCCCATGCTCAATGATATCTCTTTCAGAGTCATCAACGGGCTAGGTTGCCGTAGATTCAGTTTGAGAAATGTTACCACGATCCACAAGGTCCATTAAGGCACCATCTGTAGTGGCAGCTGAATCTACATGAGTCCCCTCCACATCAGTGGGACTCACCTCAGTAGTTAGTTGCTGATGGGGGCTAGAGATAAGGGATTTCACCGGGCTCTGTTGCTCTTGGAGAGGGTGTTGTAGATCAACTTCATTGCCATGGAGAGATGTTATCTCTTTATCAGTTTTAATCAAAAGGTCAATGAAGGATAGGATGGGTAAACCTACTGACCTAGGACTTTGGTCAATGTCTACAGGCATTGAGCCTCTGGTGGGGCTGTCCCTTGTTGGCTGCTTAGGGGAGTATAGGACTCACCCTGAGGGCTTTCATCTTGTGTTGTGGGCTCATGGGTTTGAGACTGATGAGACTCAAGACCCAAATTGAGGTCAAAAGAGAAGGATGGAGAGACCTCTGACTGAGTGGGAGCCCATGTTTCCACTCTAGTCTTTTTGTTTGAACTGGAGGGGCTTGTTCAATCAGAGTAGATTGAACAAGGGTTGATTTGGGGCGTCTGTGATAAGTGATCGTGATGGGTGGAGAAGGTGGTGTTGGCATTGTGGGGGTAGTTGCTGGTGTGGGTTCATCACCTGTGGGGTTAACAGGGATGTCACCAGGAGCCGTTGGCTCAATCATACCTGGAAGAAGTGCAGTATCTCTTCCTGTGAAATTGGTCGACACTCTCCTCAAAGTCTTGAAGATGGTAGGCCTTATTTGAGGAGCAGATACTTTGGATAGTGGTCTGCCGTGAGATTGGAACCAATCTGGGTGAGTCCCTGGTCAGTGATACATTTGAGATATTGGATCAGTTGGAGCAAGAGACTGAAAAGGTTGAAGAACAAGTCCAAGCCTCAAACGCCGATGTTGAAATCAGAGAGGCTGAATGGGCTGCATGTTTTGAGGAGATCCGAGCATAAAGCTCTACTCCTAAACTGAATGTCTACACCAAGCTCTAGCTGGAGGCTGCAAACAAATCTCGGCAGTTAAAGCCCAAAGGGTCCAAAGACGAGCCCTTAAAGATCGGAGAAGGTGATGAAGATGATGATGTTGATGATGATAGTGATGATGATGATGATGATGATGATGATGGTGATGATCACTATGGTGAACTTATGTTAGTGATGATGATGATGATGATGAATCTTCAGCTACGGGTGCCACATCAGCGAGCGAAAGGAGGACCAAACGAACTCATGATCCGAGTGCCTCCACATCCAACCCGGCAGCAGAAGAGCCAATGATCCAGGACAAGAGTAATGCTTAGATATTTTATTCTTATTTAAAAACTCTTGTATTTGGATCATGTATAAAATTAGTGAAATGCATGTTTATATATAATGTAAATAGTTATGTCTTGATTATTATGGTTATGTCTTGATTATTAACTAATGATTGATGTATTACATGTTTAAATCAAGCAGATCCAAATTATCAAAGGGAGGAACACGATATTACTCCCCTCTAACAGATCAAGACTCAACTAACCATGATTCTAGATCTGCAAGGGATTGTCAGAAGATTAGTGAGTTACACCCCTGAAGAAGGGGAAATAATTCATGATCTTACAGATGAGCAACTGGCAGAAATGTTCAAGCCCAATCCTCATGAGATTGTAAAAGACGATCCAACTATTGAAGGAGACAGTGACGATGACCTGAAAGGCATCGATGAGATAGAGATCGAGGATGTCACGACAGCTCACTATCCAGAGTATGCTGACGAAGAGGGAAATGTGTTCCCCAATCTGGGTGACTCCCTAGTCAGTGATACATTTTATATATTGGATCAGATGGAGCAAGAGACAGAGAAGGTTGAAGAACAAGCCCAAGCCTCAAACGCCGATGTTGATATCAGAAAGGCTGAATGGGCTGCATGTTTTAAGGAGATCCGAGCACAACACTCTGCTCCTGAACCAAATGTCTACACCAAGCTGTAAAAAGTGAAGAAACATCACAAGCTGTCAGGCAAGATTATCACGTGGACTCATTTTGATGATCTTAATGTATACGTGGTAAAGAGAGAGATGGGTATAGACTACTTTAGATTTCCACATGATCTAAAGTCTCTACCTGGGTTTGAGCTCCACTAGCTGGCTAAACTAAAGCTATTATATGTTGACCCGAGGAAAATGTCAGGCTGGTTTAAGGTTGCCTTAAAGAAAGAGTACCACACCAGGTGGGTCAACTTCAAACCTCAACAACCTACAAGGAATATTAGACGTTCTGAAGTTGATCCTATAACTGCTAAGCCCAAGATAGTGCTAAAGTGGAGTCCCCAAGAACAATGTCAAGAATTCCTCTTAGGGAAATGCCACAGGACTTCACTCCACACTTTAAGCCGTGGTACTATGATTGGAGAATAGGGGAGACGGTCATAGTTCTGAACAAAGCGGGAAGAATGGATACTATCAGGGTATTGACCCAATGTGGCTTACAAACTTGTCAGCTACAGATGTCTATACACTATACAAGTGGCCACTATTCTATGACACGCAGGATATTGTACAAGCCCTCCAATTTTAAAATGTGATATGGCTCTGCTGTGCATTTGAAATACATGCAGGAGTCACCTGAGAGGATAAGTACAAGAAGTATGAGGGAGTTATGAAGAAGGTAAGACAATAGATGAATCAAGGTCCAAGGGGGAGTTTGTTGATACATGTGTACCTTGATTCTGATCTTAATGTAATATGTCTATGTTGTCTTACACTTATGTAATAGTTGGGTACTTAATGAAATACAAATGTTTGATTGTGTTTATAATATTTAATATTTCATTAATAAGTTGTTTAATACAAATTGAGTTGATTATATAGATTTGTGATTGTTTGAATTGATATGCATAATGTTATAATAATGAATACATTCAAACTTGGTGAAGTGAAGTTCTCATGCGTCCAAGTGGACCATGTGCCCCAACAGTGGTCATGCGTCCGAATGGCCATGCGACTGAGTGTCCATGCGCCTAAATAGTCAATACGCCTGAACAACTTCATGCGACTAACTCAGTCGCATGACTGAACACTCAGTCGTGCGAATGGATCAACCGCATGGGTCAATCGCACGAATGAACCATGCTAATGGTTTAATCGCCCAAATGAGCAAACCTAACCTATAAATACCACCTAATTCATGGAAAAACGTAAGCATTCAATCCACTTCGACTCCAGACGTACCTTAGCCGTCCAGAAGCTTCTAATTTCGTACTCCAAGTTCATAGAACGCTATAGATCAATTCCTAATCGATTCTTGACGCTAGTTTCAATACAATAGTGTTACATCGTGCGTTCTCACTGATTGTATCCCCAATCAAATAGGATTCCACACTATTTGGTTTGGTTTAACATGTTAATTAGTTGGTGTTTCATTCAAATACCGGATCCCAACAAATGACTATGGTGGCTGCAACTTAAAGAAATCCACATCATGAGGATGTTAATTTCATGGTGGGAGGATCATCTCATGGCAATGCAAGAAGCAATCCTATGTCTCTAGATCTACTGCTGAAGCTAAATACATTACTGCTGCAAGTTGTTGTGCTCAGCTGCTATGGATTCGGAACGAGATGCTAGACTATGGATTTTACTTCATGAGTACTTCAATCGTCATTGACAAAAATAGTGCTATTTTGAAGACTGAAAATCCTGTGAAGCACTCCAAGACAAAGAAAATTGATAGCAAGTACCATTTCATTAGAGATATTCATGAGAAAAACCTGATCAAACTAATCAAAATTGATTCAAATGAACAATATGCTTATGTATTCACTAAAGCTCTTGATGAACAGAGATTTAAATATCTCACTACAACTATTAGGATGATACACATTGATTAGACTATCTCCCTTGAAAAACTTTTTGAGATCTATAATGCCTTTTGTCATAACAATCAAGTCCTATTACAATTGGTTAAACATTTTAAGTATGAGTTTTTCGGTAGAGGAATTAACCTTTAGAAGATTCATTTCATATCTTTCGAAGCTAAATTCCTCCAAAGGAAATATTCTTCTCGAAAGACTTTTTAGTCTCGGAAGAAGCGACTGATTGCATATTAGATCTACTTCTGAAGAATATAAAACTGTCCATTCGGAAAGCACGTTTTACTCCCGGAAGTAAAAATTTACCTTCGGAAGTAAAATTGGCTTCGGAAGAAGATTACCTTCAGAAATCACTTATACTTGAAATGGACCTTATAGTGTAATGAAAATCTTTGGGCCCCATATAATGAAAAGCAAATATTTAATTAATGATGTTAGAATCTTTTAAATGGTTTTTTAATTTTACCGCCACTGTCACATCTTACCCCAAAACATCTTTTCACCTTATCCATTCCCAAAACAGCCATTTCATCCATTTAAACAATCCCAACTCTTCACTTTAATCTTTTTACAAAGTTTACTGTCCAAAGTTTCTTCACCCTAAATTCACCTTGTTAAAACTTGTTTCATCTGCTCTTACCTTACAATGGCGCTCAATCCTCAACATAACCAGGCCAAATTCCTTGACTCGTCTAAGGATGCAGACTTCTCAGAAATCATCTCCTTTCATACTCAATCTACTTACTTCACTGCTCTGACTGTGAACCCCATAGTTTATTTGAATCGTATGGAAGCATTTTGTGGTAATGGTTAGATCATAATCCAAAATGGAGTTGCGATGATTAGGTCGAGCATTTCTAGCAAGGAGTTGATCATCATAGAACAACTCATCAGGGAGCATCTGGAGCTCCACGATGAAGGCGCTCCTACAGGGTTCCCCAAATCAGACCTAGATGACACATATCTCCAAATGAGATATGGTAGAGATGTGAGCAGGTCTACAATTTACAAGTTCAACTTCTCTTACAACTAGAAGTTCCTATTCCATATTGTTCTCCATTGCGTGTAAAATAAGTCTGGGGGATGGGATGAAATCCCATATGAACAAGAATGCTTAGTTCATGGATTGGTGTAAAGTTCCAGCTTCAACTATTCATGGTTTATACTGACCAACCTTATGGGGAACCTCTAGAGAGACACATTCTACATGTATACCAAGTTCATCCAGCACATTATCAACTATGAGTTGGACTAGAGTCAGCTTGTCTGTGCAGCTACTCTACATGTCCCTCAAATGAGGCTGAACATCTTTAAAATCTTGAAGAAAGTGTCCACCAATTTCACTGGAATACACATTAAGTTCATCCAGCTCCTGGTTTCATCTAGCTCTCACCCCATCAAACAACATATCAGAGACACACCAACGAACCCTTGTTCACTTTAATGTAACTGAACTCCTATTCAAACCAAAAAGTCTAGAGTGGAAACATGGGCTCCCACTTACTCAAAGGTCTCATCATCCTTCTCATTTCACGTTAATATATGATTTGAGTTTCCTCAGTCTCAATTCCCTAAGCCTGAAACCCAAACTGAAATACATGAGGATTACTCACAATACTCTCCTGAGAAGCCAAAAAGGGACAACCCCACCAAGTCTCAATACCAGTACACATTAACCAAAATCCCATGTCATTAGGCATAACTTTCATATCCTTTGCTGGCCTTTGAATCAGAATTGATGAGGAGATTATGTCTCTTCATAGCAATGATTTGATCCATAACACCCTCTAACGATCAAGGATCCTAGAAGCACCTCTTGTCTCTAGCACACATCAGTTAAAACCAACTGTGGTGAGTCCCACTGTTGTGGAGGGGACTCATGTAGATTCAACTACCACTACTAAAGGAGCCTCATTGGATTCTTAGGGCAGTGGTACCATCTCTGAGACTTTCTACGACAACCGTGCCTTTTGATGACTCTAAAAAAGACATTCTCAGGCAAGGGAAACTAGGGTGCCGAGAAACCGTATCTGGATTAAGGATGAGCATACTAGGTATGTTACCTTATCTTCCCGTGAATCAAAGGTTAGACAAATCTTGAATCAAAGGTTAAGACAATAACGGATAATTCTGCCACTTAGCACTTGAGATTGAAAATCTCAAGGCTCAACTAGCTGAGAACAGATTGAGAGATCTGCCAAGCATGTACCTATTCAGCTCATTGACATCTTCCTCTAGCTCATCTAGCTCTCAAGATGATGCTACCAAAAGGGAGAGAGTGCTTAGAGATAAAACAATTATGGAACCATAGATCCAAGCTTAACTTCCTTATCTACTAGATAACCGACTCCCAAAACAATAGTCTTTCCTTAGACTCCACAAATTGTCTTGCAAATGGATCCAAGACTTAGGGATCCCAACAGGATTTTCTCTAAGTTCCTATGAGATATTCTTTAGATCAGCCTAGCCTTGATGCGGCTATGATATACTTTAGAGCTGAAGAGCTTTAATGGCTAAGTGCACCTTCTACCACTATTGATGAAGTTGGTCAACCTAAGGTCCGCATGAAACCTGAGATTGTTTCGAAGGGGAATGAGGGCAGATGGCCTAGCAACATAAACAGTTGGGACAAAATTGTGCTTCCCTCTGACTTCCAAAGCCGAAGTCCAAGTCTCGAAAGAACAGGCTCAATCTTTCGAAGCTGAGATAGAAGCTGCAGAATGTCTGTTCTCCTTCTCCGAGGATCTAATTATCATAGATGCAATTCTAGAGCTGGCATCTGAGGTGAATAGTGAGGATTTTCTCAACCAACCTCTAGCTCAAACAAATTCATTATTTCCATCCACCATCTCATATCCTGAACCTTCCATCCAAGAACCACCAAAGTCAAGCACTTCCGAAGATGTCAAAGCAAGAAGAAAATTACTGCGGAGAGCTTTTGGAGGAGAAGAGGATTGAAAACTTAAAAGCAAAGGTAGCTTCCATACTGGGATTTGCTAGCTAGTAGTAAAAAAGCATCTGCCAGCTAACAGAGTGCGTCAACAATAAAAAGGGTTGGGATCATTGAGAATCTCATCAAGCTTAGAGTTGTCAGTGAAGATGTGCCCTGCTACCACTAGAGGAGTTAATTCATGACAGGATCAGTGATCACAAGTTTGATGTATCAGAATATAAAGCAGCGGATACACAAACGAATTAGACAAATTGTAGCAAGCAAACATATATGTAGCGTTAAGATCGCATACGGTTATAGGGAGAGAATATGAATTTCTGATTTCTAGGAATGTTTATAGATGGAGAATATTTCTAATCAATCAATCATTCCATTCAATTGCTCATATCGCTCAATGATTACAATGGGTTGTCACTCCTTATATAGAGTGCAACAGTCACTGCTGTTATCACGGAAAGTGACAACTGGCAGATCCAATACAGAAATAACTAAATCTTAACAAACTACTGAAATGTTCACAACTACTGAGAACATATCAGCAGTTAAGTACAAAATATAAAACTACTGAAACTACAACGACTGAAGAACAAGCTCTTCAGTCGTTTTACAAAACTACTGAAACATAAAACATAAAACTACTGATATCACAACTACTGAAGAAGTACTCTTCAGCAGTTGTGACAAACTACTGAGGCTTCAGTACTTGTCTTCAGACTTTGACCTTCAGGCGTTTCATCAGCTGATGACTTCAGTAGATATCATCAGCTGATGTCTTCAGTCTTTGTCTTCAGACTTTGTACATCAGTTGTTGATCTTCAGCACTTGTGAACTCTTCAGCTGTTGTACTTCAGTACTTTGGTCTTTCAGCTTCAGCACTTGTGTTCTTCAGCTGTTGTACTTCAGCACTTTGGTTCTTCAGCTGTTAAGGTCTTCAGCACTTGATCTTCAGCTGTTGAAGTCTTCAGCACTTGTCAAACTACTGATGAGGCTTTCAGCAGTTGTTGTGATACCGTGTGGGACTTAGAGATTTTCTGATCTTGGCTCATTGGTTCTTTTGGTCCAACAAACTCCCCCTGAACCAATGCAGCCAAAACCTCTAACTTATTTAAACTCCCACTTATTGATGGCAAAAATGTTGGTCTTTTTCCTTCTTGATCAGTAGAGAAGATGACCCATGTACGCTCCGGCCTGGGAAGAACCTCAAATATTTGTTTGGCAGAGTATGAATGGGAACTCTGTTTTGGGGAACTGGACACAGAGTTGTTATCCCATTCATGAGATTCACTTCCCCATAATGAGTCTGTATGACTCACGACATAGGCCTCAAGGAGAACAATTTGTTCCTCTTGAGAGAGTTCTTCAGCTCCTCCTTCGAAGAAGAACTCTGGACCATAGTACTCTGATAAGTACTTCATGGTCCTGCCATTTTTCAGCTCCACCGTAGTTACCTCCCTGTATACAAATTCATCCGGATGGTTGCCTTCAAGGAGTAACTGGAGCTCATTCTTTTGGATGTCTTCAAGCTTTTTGTATAACAACCCCTTCTTAATCATCTTGTTTTCTAGTAAGGCTTGAGGTGTCTTCTTTGCTTGGTGAGCTTTCTTGAATTCATCAATGATTTCCCAAGGTGAGACTACAACGGCCAACATGATGGTAGATTCTATTGTTTTTCGTACTTGGCCGTTGTATCTGTGTGGGATAGTTCTTTTATGGATTCTAGAACTCACCCTGGGGTCTGGCCATACTCTCACTCTCTCCCTCTGATACTGAAAGGTGTGTCTGAGAGTGTACAGCCTTTGAGCATGCCCTTTCATGGCTTGAATAGATGATGACTGAGGAAATTCCTTGTCAACCATCTTCAACAGTTGCTCATCGTGCTGTTTCTGCTGTTCTTCTTCTTCTATTTTGACTCTGACCATTTCCCTTTGAGAGTCGGGTGTGATCATGGATTGACTCTGGGGCTTTGGTAGCTTCAGAACAGCAGAGAGTGGCAGACTATCATCTTCATCCTCTTCTTCTGCTTCTT
The DNA here is from genome assembly GCA_025506515.1 of Flaveria trinervia. Classification (NCBI taxonomy): domain Eukaryota; kingdom Viridiplantae; phylum Streptophyta; class Magnoliopsida; order Asterales; family Asteraceae; genus Flaveria; species Flaveria trinervia. The sequence goes on from CM046444.1 coordinate 97,871,191, forward strand.
CTTCCATCCTCAGCACCCTTCTCCTTCTACGGGGTACATCACTGGATGATGGTTGGGGGTGAGGGATTGGTTTTGAAGAGAGAGGATGTTTGGATTTTGGCTTAGAGGTTGGTTGGGAGATTTGAGGGATAGGATCTGTTTGAGTGGGTGGAAGGGAAGGTTGATCTAGCATCCTTGTAGTTAATTTTGCTTTGTAAGTTTAGCCATCTCTAACCTTTTGCCAGCCCCAGCCTCATCAAGGGCTTCCACAATGATCCCTTTGTTGAATTGCTCAGACAGACAGATTCTGGTGGCTATAGCCAGAATGCTGTCCCTGGACCATGCGCGGATCTCCATTAATGATCTTCCCAAGTATTTTGCAATAAGCGGATCATTATTTCCAACCTCTCTTTCTCAAGAGCATCGTACCTGCCCATCGGGTTTGTATCTCTTGTACCTCTAACCTTCTGATCTCACTATCCAGTGTGGCTGTGTCAAACCCCTGCCTGAATAGTTGGTCAATTATTTTATCCATGGAGCGGCTGTGTGTGGTGTCAGCTTCTTTGACCAGCTCCTCCAAGGATTTTCTTCAGCAGTTGATCATCAGCACTTCTCTTTCGCTTGTACGTGAGCAGAGGTTGCTTTTCTTGTTTCTCCTCTTCCCCAGATCTCTTCCTCTTTCTATCTTTCACTGCAGTACTCTCCCCCCTTTTTGGTTGCATTGGAGGAAGGGGTTGGTACCGCAGAAAGAGTCTTGTGGACAGCAGCATCAACCAGGCTGTAATGTTGAGGAAAGCCTCTCATCAAGGGCTTTGATCACTATATCAGTGATTATGGGGGTGATGAGAGGGAGGGAATTTTGTAGTATAGCACCTATTTGCTCAGGAGGGTTCTGTTCCTGAGAAGTAGGGCCTGAAGCAGAGGCGGGTGGTTGATTTTGGGGTGGCTCTGTGTTTGGGAACCTTCAAGGGAAGGTGCCATCTGTGGGGTATGATGGTGGCAGATGGACTTGCATCCTGAGACATCTTGGCCAGCAGCTCTTTGAGTCTGCTAACCTCATCCTCTAGAATGGTGTTTTGAGCAACTACATCGAAGAAGAAGCTCAGGTCATCATCAGTTGATACTGAATCACCTGACCTCCTGCTTAGAGCAGGATTACATGCACTGGGTGTAGACCAGTTGGTGCATGTGCCCCTTGTGCTTGGTACTGGGGACTTCCAGCCTCAGGACAATGTCCATCATCAGCTGTTGCCTCTAGGGAGGTCTTAGCAATGTTACCAGCCTCACTCTGGTCATGTGCTGAGTCAGAGGAGGTGGCAGCCTCACTAGATATTCTAAGCTCCTTCTCTACACCAGGAGATAGAATTGGAAACCCCTGTGCTGTGGGTTCTCAGGTGCACTGTGTTCCTCCCCCTCAATTGTAGAGTATTCCCAGTAATAAGTGGTTTCTGGGGAGGGGGTGAGGAGTGCAATTGAGTCAGCACTTGAGCAACTATTAAAGTTGGGCTGTGAGGGGCGGTTGTTTGGGGTACAGGGGTAGAAGCAGTGTGCACCTGGGGTGGATGGTGCTCTTCAATGGCAATCTCCTCAAGTGAGGAAGATCCCAGATAAGTAGGTGCCCCTTGGTTGCTGCAGGCTCCTGTTGAGAGGAAGCCTGAGCGGCTGTGGCTGGAGGAGTCATGTATCCACTAGGGGGTTTGGACTAGTGGATATATCCTGCGTTTGTTGTGCAGGAGCATCCTCAGGGGACTCAATTCCCTGAGTAGCCTTTTTGGGTTTCTTTTTGGTGGTTTGGTGGGGACATTGGATTTGGAGGTGGTGGCTGTGGGTTCCAGCTGCGTGGGTTTTCGCAGCTTGGCAGCCAGTTTGAGTGTCCGGTCGGAGTTGTGCCGGGAGTATACTTCGGGCAAAACAGCCGTAGCAGGGACTCCCACGCCAACAAGTCCCTCAGCATTAAGCTGGTCTATTATAATGGCCATTATGAACCGTGGATAGAGTATCCAACGGTTGGCAGTTAGTTTTTGAGCCATATCTTTGAGCTCTGAAAATATTAATTCTGAAAAATTCAGTGGTTGTTGCTCAAGGATAGAATACAATACCTGCTGCCATTTGGTGGACATTTGATCCCAAGACGATGTCTTAGGGGCCAAACATACATTGACCATGTGAAAGATCAGGCGCTCAGCGTCATTAAAGTGTTTCTTCATGATGGTTGTGGCACTGAGATCACCTTGATATCCATGCTGAGCAAATGATAGATCTATGGTGCCCTTCGGATATCCAGCAGGAGAGGTAGCATCACTCAGGTGAAGAATTTTTCGGATTGTTGCAGGAGTAATCACTACTTCTTTGTTGTGACGACAGACGGAGGGATCGTGTGTTGCTCTCCTCAGTAGTAACATTAACGTTCATCCAAAATTGGTTCAAGGATTCGGCATGTAAAACGGGGTTCAGAAGGAATGCCTTGTTGTATGGGGACTGAACCATAAGATCGATAGCAGTATCGAACTTAGTCCAGATCGGCGATTTTGTGAGGTAGGCAACACAGTTGTGTCGCGGTTTAATTTGCAAAGACGCCATGGAAATTGTTGGAGAGGAACGTTAGGTTTGAAGAAGATGAAGCATGGAGAGCTCAGGTTAAGGGTATATATAGGGTACGGGTGAGGAAACGACTGAAGGATGTGGTGTTAGTCATCAGTAGTTTTAAACGACCGTTGACATGGTATTATCCTTTCAGACGTTGAAACAGCTGAAGTCGCGTGTGTGTTATCATCAGTAGTTTAGAAAACTACTGAAGACCGTGGTTTTGACTTCAGGTGATTGAAACAACTGAGGACATGGTGTTTGTCATCAGTAGTTATGAAACTACTGAAGACAGTGTTTTTGTCATCAGCTGTTGTAAACAACTGAAGACTTGGTATTAGTCATCAGTAGTTATAAAAACTACTGAAGACGTGGTTTTGCTTCAGTTGTTTAAAATGAAACAGCAGTGGTACAAACGACTGAGGAGAAAGTTCTCTCAGCTGTTTTCGTCAATTCTTAGCTTTTCAGCTGTTTCAAACTGTCCTCAACACATTCATCAGTCTTTATGGCTGATTTCAGTTGTTTCATAGGACATCAGTACTTATCTGTTTTTACTGATTTCAGTAGTTATGACTACATCAGTAGTTGTAACTACTTCAGTAGTTTAGAACAGATGAAGTACTTCAGTACTTGTGAGAACTTTTAGCCTTCAGTAGTTATAAAAACTACTGAGGTTAAAAGAGCTCATCAGTACTTATATGTGACAGGCACTCATGATCATCAATATGAATTACTGAGATCATCAGTAGTTGTCACCTATTCTAGCTGCAGCATACCAAGCCTTAACACCAGGTTTTGGAAAGTTGAACTATCCAAAGGCTTAGTAAAAATGTCTGCAAGCTCATCAGCACTGGGCACAAACTTAGGATCAATCAGACCTTTTTCAAAACAATCTCTTATAAAATGATGTCTGATCTCTATATGTTTGGTCCTAGAGTGCTGGACTGGATTTTTGACAATGCAAAGAGCTGAAGCACTATCCATTAACAATGGAGTCTTAGTCTCTGTAATGCCATAATCCAAAAGTTGGTTTTGAAGCCAGAGTACCTGAGATGTACAGCTTGCAGCAGCAATGTACTCTGCTTCCGCAGTGGATGTAGCAACTGAGGTCTGTTTCTTGCTCTGCCAAGAAATCAAGCAGTTGCCTAGGAATTGACATCCACCAGAAGTTGATTTCCTGGTCAACTTACACCCTGCATAGTCACTGTCAGAAAAAGCAACTAATTTACCAGAATGGTTGGTAGAATACCATAAACCTAGAGATGGAGTGCCTTGCAGATATCTAAAGATCCTCTTGACTGCAATCAGATGAGACTCTTTAGGTGCAGCCTGAAATCTAGCACAAACACATGTAGCAAACATAATATCTGGTCTAGAAGCTGTTAAATACATCAAGGACCCAATCATACATCTGTAAAGTGTTTCATCAACCACTTTACCTTTCTGATCTGAGTCCAGTTGTGTGGTGCTGCTCATGGGAGTAGAACAGGGCTTACAGTTTTGTAAATCAAACTTTTGCAAAAGATCTTTTGTATATTTGGATTGATGAATAAAAATTCCATCAGCCTTTTGTTTGATTTGCAACCCCAGAAAGAACTGTAATTCTCCCATGGCACTCATTTCAAACTTCTGTTGCATCAACTTTGTAAAGGCATCACACAACTTTGGATCAGAGGATGCAAAAATGATATCATCTACATAAATTTGAACAAGTAGATTATGCTGCCCAGCTTTCTTAATAAATAAAGTCTTGTCTATGGAGCCTCTAGTGAAATTGTTTTCCAGAAGAAAGTTTGATAATGTCTCATACCAGGCTCTGGGAGCTTGTTTTAACCCATAAAGAGCTTTATCAAGCTTATACACCCAATTAGGATGTTTGTTGTCCTCAAAGCCTGGAGGTTGACATACATAAACCTCTTCTTTAACTTTTCCATACAAAAATGCACTTTTGACATCCATTTGAAAGACTTTAAGTTTTTGATAAGCAGCATAAGCTAAAAACAATCGAATTGCTTCCAGTCTGGCTACAGGGGCAAAGGTTTCATCATAATCAATACCTTCTTCTTGTGCAAACCCTGAACAACCAGTCTGGCCTTGTTCTTAACAATAAGCCCATTTTCATCAGTTTTGTTCCTAAACACCCATTTAGTGCCTATTGCACACTTACCTGGAGGTAGAGGAACCAGTTCCCACACTTGCTGTTTCTTGAACTGAAGAAGCTCAAGCTGCATGGCATCAACCCATCCATTGTCCTTTAAAGCAATGTGATAATTCTTTGGCTCTTGCTGACTGATGAAGAGAGCATAGAAGCAGAAATTTGACAATTGACTTCTTGTTGATACTCCAGCAGTGATATCACCAATGATTTGAGACATGGGGTGATTCTTCAGATCTTGATACACAATGAGATCTGTGCAAGTGTTTGTAGCCGTTCAGCAGCAACAGATGGTGATGGTGAATCATTTCCTTGAAACCAATCAGTGGATGGTAATTCAAAGGAAGTTGAATTCGAAGAAATCTCATCAGCATTTGTTGTGGATGGTGCTACTGGCGCTACAGGAACATCAGGTCTACTAGTTGAATCAGGCAGCTGATCACTAAACCTGAAGAGGTGAGTACTGCAATCATCATCATCATCAGCAGTACCACCAGGTGGTGAACTGTTGACAGGAGCAACAGCAGGAGTTTGATAAGGAACATATTGCAGTATGTCCAGATCAAATAACTCCACAGGACTTTGTGGAATCTTGTCCTTTGGAGATTCATTAAACTTAACATGTAGAGTTTCTTCAACCATCTTTGTTCTGCAGTTGAAGACTCTGTATGCTTTGCAAGTAGATGAATAACCAACAAAGTATCCTGCATCCACCTTAGGATCAAATTTGTGGAGTTGATCCTTTGTGTTGAGAATAAAACAGGGACACCCAAATGCTTTGAAAAATGAAATCAGTGGAGCCAAATGATGGAGAACTTCATATGGAGTCTTCATCAACCTCTGATTTACTAAAACTCTATTTTGCACATAACAAGCTGTGTTGACAGCTTCGGCCCAAAAGTCAATGGCAAACCTGAGTCAGCCAGCATGGACCTTGCAGCTTCAATGAGGTCCTGTTCTTTCTCTCCACTACTCCATTTTGTTCCGGAGTCCTTGGAATGCTGAACTGCCTTTTGATTCCCTTGAGAGATAGAAGTCATCAAGTGTATGATTTCTGAACTCAGTTCCATTATCACTCCTAATACACTTGACTGGAAGGGAATACTGCTTCTCAATGTACAGCACAAAGTGGATAATCTTCTGAGCAGCCTCATCCTTTGAATGTAGAAAGAAAGTCCATACAAATCTGGAGTAATCATCCACAATTACCAGACAGTATTTCTTCTTTGCCATGCTCATTACTCTCACAGGACCAAATAGATCCATATGCAGTAATTGCAAGCAGGCAGTGGACTTGGACACTTCAATAGGAGGAAATGAGACCTTGTGCTGTTTTCCTTTTAAACAAGCAGTGCAAGTTTCATCACAGTGGAACTCCTTTATTGGTAAGCCTCTGACTAAACTATTGTGGCTAAGCTGATTCATTTTTGAGATTAACATGACCAAGCCTCCTGTGCCATAGTTTAGATTCTTGAAAAGAGGCTTTGGAAAATAGGCAAGGATTACCTTTGAGATCTATCTTCTTAGAGAGATCTAAGGCATACACTCTTCCTGTCCTGTTGGCTTTCAGGAGAGTGTGATCATCCAACACCTTGTCAATCAAGGGCAAAACTTTGGATGACAGAATCCTACAGTTTTGACTTGTGAAAAGGGCAACATGGCCTTTATCACACATTTGACTGACACTCAAGAGGTTGTACTTGAGATTTTCCACATGATTAACATCATCAAATTTGATTTCTCCATTGGAGACAAAGCCCTTACCGATGATGTAACCCCTAGCATCATTGCCAAAAGAGACAAATCCCTTCTTTCCTTGAGAGTAGTCATGAAGAAGAGAGATGTTCCCAGTCATGTGCATGGATCCCCCACTGTCTACATACCAGATGCTATTTTGGCATGTTGAAGAACCCTGCAATAATAAACAATCAGTTAGTTTTAGAGACCCAAACCTTTTTGGTTTTGGCCTGGTCTCATCAATAGATGGTAAACTAGCATGTTTATTTGTAACAACAGCCTGAGAGGAAGAAGATGGTGCAGAAGAGGAGTCCTTTGGCTTAGACCTCCTTTTCTGTGGTTTCAACATAGGAGAATCTAGTTGGTTAACTCTACCCAACAGATGTGTACCATCATCACCAGCTGTGTCTGATTTTGTGATAAAGCTTTCAGCTCATCAGACACATCTAGCTAGTGGAGTTAGATAAGGTCCTATGTTGCACCTTCTTCTTTTGAGCACCCTCAGCTGTCACCTGTTTAACTCCTTCCTTTTTGAATTGCTTTAAGGACTTAAGGGTTACAGGATTTGATGTTGCTGATACAAATGTGGTCTCAAACTCATTTTTCATTTTTACCATTTTCTCATTAATTTCTTCCTTTTGTTTGAGTTTGGAACCTCTTTTGTACCAACAATCATCTGTAAGATGATTGAACAACCACATACTTCACATGGTTTCTTCTTCATCTTAGGTTGATCATCAACTAAAGATGGTGAAGCAACAGAAGACTTGTTCTTCAATGCTTTGGAAGCATTGGTTGCTTTCTTGACAGCATCTTTAGTAGTCTTCAAACTCTTTCTACTGCCAGTTTTCTTCTCTTCAGTACTGACAGCAGTTGAAGTTTGAACTTCAGGAGTTGAATCCTGCTCTCCAGTCCTTTCAGGACCTTCAGGATTGACTCCTGAGTTGATCAACTATTGATCATGTGAATGTCAGCATTTGGACCATCAACATCAGCTGATAGGTTCAAAGAGGACTTGATACTGACTGCTACTTCTGATTGTGCTGTATCAGAAGGTAGATCACATGACTTGATGGATTGGTTATCACTCTCACCATCAGATTCTACCTCTGCTCTTGGGGTAAAATCTGTAGGTGGAGCAGTGTGATTGTAACCAATTCCAAACTTCACATTTGAAGCAGATTGCTTACTAAGAAGCATTTCAAAACCTTTGCATGATTGTACCCATCTATCACACTCGACCTGGGTAACTGCAAGGGTTTCTTTGAGATCTTTGTACTTCTCTAAAAGTACATCTTCTCTAGCCTTATCATCAATTATTTTGCAATTCAGTTTATAAACCTCATCATTTTTATCTTTGAGCACAAACTCAAACTCAGCTTTGTTTTTGGAATTTCTTGTTCTAGCTCAATGTTCTTATTAATTAAAGCTACATTTGCTTCTCTAATGGAAGCAAATGCTGCTATGCATTGTTCAGAACATAATTTGGCTTTTGCCTCAGAGGATACCTGTGATACCTGAGGTGTAGAGGCATTGGAAGATGAAGTATCAGCAGACTCCAAAGCCATAAGAGCTAGATTCCCAAAAGGACTGTCACCACCATGTTGACCAGCACCTGAGAACAGTTGATCATGACCAGACAAGTCATCTGGTAAACTGCTCCAGTCAACAACTCCTGGGGTGAAGAAGCTGTGTTGTTGAGATGAAGGTTGTTGATGAGATGGGAAGGCTGAGGTTCTGGTAATGCATGAGGTTGTGGTGTCATAGGAACTTGAACTTGACTGACTGTGGCATGTAATAACAAGGGTACTGATAAGGCATTTGACCCTGAGGAACAAAATATGCCGGAGATTGTTGTTGAGGATGATGACTAGATGTGACAGGATGTTGCCCTCTGTTTTGTTGACTGTTGCCAGGAAAAGTCACAAAGGGTGCAGTAGAGTTTGATCCAGTTGATCTACACTCTCTTGCAAAGTGTCCAAGCCGTTGGCATTTGTGACACCTCAACTTGCTCTTGTCAAAACCAACTTTGGTTTTGCCAGAGAGTCCTGGGAATTTTCTTCCAGTTCTTTTGTAGAACTTCTGAGATCTGATATTTATCAAGGCCATTTGGCTCAAAATATCCATCTCTTCTAAGTCATCATCAGCAATCCCCTTGAGATCATCCATAATGAACATAAATTGTCATTATTACCCCAGTAAACTGACCATCAACACTTACAAATGCAGAATTAGAAGTGCTCGAAGAGAAATTAATATGCTCATCATACTGGCATTCAGATGCAGCATATTCTGACTCATGACCCACCAAGGCAGTGTTGCCTTGATAAAGTCTTCAGTGAGCTTTCCAGATGAAGACAGTTTTCTCTTCTGTTCTATCTCTCTCTCAAAAGTGAGCAATTTCCCATGGAGTTGGGTGAGAGATAGTTTGTCCCAACTTGCACTGGAGCGTAGGACAATAGTATATGTGTCCCATCTCTCAGGCAGTGATCTGAGAAATCTGTTATTCATCTGAATATTGGTGTATTCAAGTTTGACCATTTTTAGTTCAGAGATCAAACAAGAAAACCGCTCATATTGTTGAGTCAGTGTCTCACCCTTTCTATGAGAGAATGTCTCATATTGTTGGGCAAGAATTTCTCTATTATTTGCCAAGACCTCATCTGTTCCTCCAAATTGTTCTTTCAAAGCAATCCAGAGGTCATGGGCAGTTTCATGATGCATTAGCCCAGAATAGATTTCGGGCAAAGCCATGGCCAGAATTCCATGGGCTTTTGCATCAATCTCAAGCAACTTTTTATCCTCATCTGATATTGCTCCCTCCTCTTCGGAACCATTTGATTGGTTTCCGGGTTATTCACCATAGGCTTGTGTGGACCATGTACCACTGATGTCCAACACCCTGCGCTGTTAACAGACAGGTGATGGAGCATACGTCTTTGCCATATGTTATACTCATTCCTAACCAGCATAGGAGGCTTGGTTGAGGAACCAGTATTGTGAGGATCATTGGAGGGAGTGGTCATTTTCAGTTCAAAAACAGTTTAGTTCAAGTTTTAAAAGTTTTAGACAAACCACAACAACTCAATGAGAACCAAGAATAGATCTCAGGATGAATGAGCAGAAATACAGAAAATTCAATCTCTATAACCGTTTCTTGCAAAAACAAAAGCTAATTCAATCAAACTTGGATCTTGAATAGCAGTTTCAATGATCAATTATTAGATCGATCAATGATTAACCTCTCTGATACCATTTGACAGGATCATGATCACAAGTTTGATGTATCAGAATATAAAGCAGCGGAATACACAAACGAATTAGACAAATTGTAGCAAGCAAACAATATATGTAAGCGTTAAGATCGCATACGGTTATAGGGAGAGAATATGAATTTCTGATTTCTAGGAATGTTTATAGATGGAGAATATTTCTAATCAATCAAAACATTCCATTCAATTGCTCATATCGCTCTATGATTACAATGGTTGTCACTCCTTATATAGAGTGCAACAGTCACTGCTGTTATCACGGAAAGTGACAACTGGCAGATCCAATACAGAAATAACTAAATCTTAACAAACTACTGAAATGTTCACAACTACTGAGAACATATCAGCAAGTTAAGTACAAAATATAAAACTACTGAAACTACAACGACTGAAGAACAAGCTCTTCAGTCGTTTTACAAAACTACTGAAACAAAAACATAAAACTACTGATATCACAACTACTGAAGAAGTACTCTTCAGCAGTTGTGACAAACTACTGAGGCTTCAGTACTTGTCTTCAGACTTTGACCTTCAGGCGTTTCATCAGCTGATGACTTCAGTAGATATCATCAGCTGATGTCTTCAGTCTTTGTCTTCAGACTTTGTACATCAGTTGTTGATCTTCAGTACTTGTGAACTCTTCAGCTGTTGTACTTCAACTTTGGTCTTTCAGCTTCAGCACTTGTGTTTTCTCAGCTGTTGTACTTCAGCACTTTGGTTCTTCAGCTGTTAAGGTCTTCAGCACTTGATCTTCAGCTGTTGAAGTCTTCAGCACTTGTCAAACTACTGATGAGGCTTTCAGCAGTTGTTGTGATACCGTGTGGGACTTAGAGATTTTCTGATCTTGGCTCATTGGTTCTTTTGGTCCAACAATTTCTCTAGAAAAGGCAACCATGCTGCTGATTGAACAAGAGAAGAAGAAATAAATAAGGGACTTAGATGAGGAAAGAGAAAGGAAGAAAGGAACTCACTGCAGCTTAGAATGGAAAGGCTAACTTTCCTAACCTCAAGGGTTTTCTCTCTTGAAGAACTATCTCCATATGACACTGACACGATCCTATGTCTTTTCAACAAAGAGACAGATCAACTGGAGAAAGAGAGGAAGAAAGCTGTCAAGAGAACACTGAGGGATGAGAGAAAGAAGAAAGCCAGGGGTCATTGCTGCCACAAGAAATAAGTGAGAAAGCCTGATAAGGATTATCTCCGGCAAACGGCTTCTCTGGTAGCAAGTGGGTCCCATGTCTGAAAAACACTATACGACATGTTAGTGACATCAACGCTAACATTCACTTCGGAATGAAGGCTGAGATGTACAGAATGGGACAAGGGATGATGTCAAACTAATTCCTAAACCCAACTTACAACCCAAACTCAACCTCAACCTCAACCTAAGCCTTTCCCATTTCCTTTCCCTATCAAATGGAACGCGCTTTTGAACCCTAACACCATAAACCAACACTAACCATTATACCTACCTCATCACCACAACACGTCACTAAATCATCATCTAACCTAAACACTACCCAGAACCCAAATACCACTACCTACCTAACAACCACCCAAACCTCCCCTCAACCTTCTAATCACTTCCCTTAGGGACTTTAAGGAGATTAAGATGAAACTCATCAAATGCACAACCATAGTGTATCTCTTGTGAGGAGGATTCTGCCAAGCTGACTTATGTTGATAGATCCACATGTTCCCTCACAAGAGATCAAATCTTTGATCCGCCAAAAGGAACACTGGACCAGACTGTAAAACTCCTTGGCCTCAACTCATATTCACTCAATGATGAAGAGAAGAAGCTAAAAAGGAAGTTGTTGACTGTATGGGATACTAAGAAAGGGGACAAAGTACCAAGTAAACCCCTTGTTCTAAGACAGAAGATCATCCAATGGAGGTTTGAAGACTCTTCTCACAACTTTATTGTTGAGAGAGAGAATGGGGAGCTGAACATGCTAATGCCTCATCTCTCCTACACTTAAGCAGATTTGATATTGTTGTGTTAGCAGAGTAGCCATTCTCTACCCCTCAAACTCTAAGGTTGTCTCATATCAGAAATCACCTAAGCGGTCTTCATCTTGCCAAGCTGACTGCTAGGACAAAGATCAAAGAGTAGTTAAAACTGAAAGAGGAAGAGGAGAGAAAGGGATAAACAACGAAAGGCATAGCTTTTTCCAAATGGTTGTAGATCCTAAACTTGAACCTATTGTTAGATGGGAGTATAACTATAACTCCTGTTAACTAACTTTTTTAAAGGGGGCACAACGAAAGGGTGCATATCTTAGGAGTGATATAGAGGATATCCTATCCACTGATGACTTGCACAAACTTTTCAGCACAACTTCAGGACAAAATAAAGAAACAAACAAATATCTTCTGTCCTTGGTGCAGAAAGTATTGAGAAGCAGATTTAAGTGAGGTTTTGGTATTATCAGCCTAGTGGGAGTTTATTGATCTAGAAAAGCTAGTGCAACCAAAACCAAACACTTAGATTAATTTGGTGCAACTTATAAAGGACATCCGAAGCTAAGTATGGATCCAATGTTGAAAGGCTGAGTAATTCAGTCTCTTCTACACCAGGGTATGGACTTTCGAAGGAAATGGAGTTCTTCGAAAGATAAAGTGCAAGATCTACTTCCGAATGAAACCTCCAACTTCCGAAGACAAAGTCTCAACTTCCGAAGACAAAGTCTCAACTTCCGAAGTTCAATGCTTAGAAGAATTCAAAGATAAAAACTTCCGAAATAGAAGTTTTCAAGCAACGGAAGAACCAACCTCTTTCGACGTATAAAAGGCTTCGGAAGAACTTGTTCTTCCGAAGCCAGTTAAGCTTCAAAAGATGTTGCTATGGACAATTGGGCATAAGTATGGTTCACCTGATACTCCGCTGCTGACCTTTGAGATACTGCATGGCGTTTTCTCAAAATACCATGCAGTTGACTATACTTTATTCCACTGTTCACCTTTATTGTTAGTACAGTTGCCAACTTTAGTTGATGACAAAAGGTAAATCATGGATATGTCATGACTACCCTATCTTAGATAAGACATTATCTAAAATACGTTAACTATAGCTTTGTAGTATATGTTTTAGTTATAGGATTCCAACTGGTATCAATGTATAACCGGCTGTAAGTGATAGTATATATAGTTTCTCGTTGTAACTCTTGTATCATGCTTAGAAGAGTCTTGTAAACATTGATTTGAGAAGTAATATATACAAGTACATAAAAAATTATTCCTTGTGTTCTTAACATACTTAGTATATTATATACAAGTGTTAGTGACATATATCGATCTGCAGATACGAATATTGAATTTGTTGATATGAGATACATTAATAAGTAACAATTTATCTTGTACTTGACAAATATATTACGTCGAGTCAAATAATTACCATGAATATCGAGAAAAATTATATCATATCAAATAGTGTAATAAATACAAAATTACAACGTAATCGAGGAATATTACATCGTGTAAAAAAATAATTATTTGACTTAACAAACGGCTCGTAACTAACATAACGGCCGTATATTTATAGCTTAACGAGTCGTAAAGTCAGTTACGAGCCGTAAAATTTTGTACCAGTGAATAATTTCACCAGCTGTGAAATGTTTAAATGACTGATACGATTGGGTGCAAAGCTACATGAATTGTGAAGGCTCTTATGGCCATAAAAAGGATGTCTAGATACAAGTCGTATCTATAACACGATCTTTTTTTTAGTTTTTGTGGAGGGCATACTCCCTCATCCCTACATGTCTTTTCCCCTGATATAATTTCACCCTTGTTTTTACCTTGGGTGCATTTGAATTCATCTTCAACAAATATGGTAAATTTTGGCAGAGCTTTATAACAACGTGACATGTCTAGCTAAGAAATAAGTGGAGCACGGTGGTTTAGGTTGTCTAATTCATGGCCACATAAAACTACTGTCTTATCGTAATTAATAATTCATGGCTTTTTGTTATCTTATTAATGAGTACCTTGAGTATGATTTTTGGATGCCATAATACTTTGAGAAAAAATATATCCGCTTAAAACATTTTATCTGAGAAATGTTAATATTTAATATGGTTTGTTTCTTGCCACATGTTCTTTCAAGGATTTTTTTTGGTTAACTTTTGATGAGTTGTGATCTTCTCATGGCCAGATAAATATATTACGTCGAAAATGTTAACATTAGATATATTTTTATTCCATTATATTTGTGTAAAATGCAACAAAAATATATTATGGATCCTGACCATATAAATAATACATGGTACAACATTCACTTGTTGTCGTAAATCGTGAATGGACCACCACCATGCGATGTTGGTCGTATTGTCTTCCTTTGAAAACAATGTTAGACTCGTACGCCGTAGCCAATCATTCTTAACATGGTATTAACACTTTTTAAGGTCATAATGAATAACCTAACAAAATATTTGTGAACTTCAAGTTTTATGTAAGTCTTCGGCTTTCATATTAGATTTACCAATGGCATAGTCTACTTTAAAAGACAATCTTTCTAACTACTTTTACCATTCAGTACATCACAAAACGAAGCAGCTATAAAAGTTTTTCTTGCACTAAAATAATAAAGAACAAATGCATAATTGTTGTTAATTCGGAACGTACTTGATACCAAGTCATGGTCAATCATGACCTTTCCCTATCATGAGTCACACTACAACCCAAACCTAATATATCCTACTATGAATTACAGTACACTGACGTCTATCTCACATCATTTATTATTATTATAACAATCTTAACCTTAACTTTAAATATAACTATAACCTTAACTTTACCTTTCATAAGAAATTACTCACATTGACATCCTTAGTCTCATTCCAAGTTTAAGTGTATGCATTGGGCGCCCAGAGATTTTAAACAAGGGCTCTAATACAAACTACAGGACTATAGGAAGGGTGCAATGCACTTTTACAACACAACAATACAAATGAGAAGAGTTATTTAGAACATTTAACAGATCAAATGGAAAACTAGAAAAACTAGTTTATATGAGAGCTAAGAACCACAACTAATAAAAAAACAGAACTAGAACACAAGTAATTAATTTTCAAGGATTATGTATATTTCTCCTTGGTTCCTTACAAGTTTTTACAAAGTAATGATAATAAGATACAAGGACCAGAGATACTTATACTACAACCTACAGTCGACCATACTTTGATGGCGAGCTGCATACATGATCTAGATAACAACAAAATCAATGTAGAGTCAAAAGGCATTTTGCTTTTGGACTAGTGACTATCACATGTCATATCTCACATCCTAATATATTACAAAAAGGATAAAGGTACATAAAGTAGAAAGTACAAACTCAAAACCTCAATGTACAGTTACCAAAAGCATGGACCATTCACCAACTTATGTAAAGTTGGTGTCTAATCGAAGTTGCAGCGAAAGGTAGTTCAGCTTTATCATAAATGTATATCAGATAATAACATGTGTTAAAAAGTCTTCGGAAAAATTTGTATTCAAAAGTTGGCTTGAGAAGACTTTGTCTTTCAAGCTTTGGAAGACTTCTTGTTTGCCTTCGTAAGATATTGGTCTTGGCTTCAGAAGATTACACACTTAGAATGTTTTCTAAGAAGAGTATGATGCTTTCAAAGCATTCTACTTTAGTACACTTGTGCATGCATGCAGGAGAGACTTTGGATGTTTTGGGTTGCATCAGCCTTATATGAAACCTTACAAACTCCCCCTAGGATGATGCTACCAAAACACTTAAAAACTTCAGATATCAACATCCTCATCATGATGATAACCATCCCTTTCTTCATAAGATGATCAGGATCACTTGACTCTCATAGTGTCTTCTCATGTCAAAGAGATCATGCAGAGGTAGATTGAACATGTCTTGCAATGTGTAGACATTTTCAACACCTTGATCTCTGATGACATGTCATCTTTGTGGATTTGTAGTGTATATCTATGACAAGATGGGTATTCTTAATGCTAGAGGGGCTATTTTGAATTGGAGTTTATGTAGCATCCTCTTGTTGCACATCCTTAGGATGATCGGACTCATCCTGAGGTTTGGAGATGGATGCCTCTTTCTTCTTCTTCTTTGGATTTGGTTTAGTGGCCATCCTTTTTTATACGTTTTTGAAACATTTAACTGAGAAGACTGGCATACAGCACCTTGTTGGTCATCTTTGTCTTTCTCATTTTGGTTTTCCTCTCTCACAAGTTCAAATTAAGAGGGGACAGAACCCTGTTGTAGATTAGAAGTACAAGCTCGTTGATGCTCAGTAGGAGGTTCAGGTTGTGTTGTGTCAAATGGTTCAACCTTAACCTCTACTTCTTGAAGGACCTGCCTTGGTACAGAGTGTAAGTCGACTAGTTCTCCTCTTTGAATCTTCTACTTGATAACCCTATATGCTAATCCATACTAGATAGAGACATGGGGCCAAGTCCCCTTCCGAGAATCCATACAGCTTCAAGAAGCTCATCATCATGTGCCTATTAGTAGACTTCTTCATACTCTTTAGGATGATGGCTCTTGACCTTGCAGCTTCTTCCCTTAACCTTTTCTTTGTGATTTTTCATTCATTGGTTACTTCAAGTTCAAGGTGTTTGAGATACTTGAACTTAATGTATTCAAAGGATAGGGGAAGAAGTACATCTTCCTGATAGAGACCTATGGCACTAATGTATTTGATCATTTTGATCCTATCAGTTTCTTTGTCTACCTGAGGTTCTAGTAGAGCCACATCCTATTGTATAGGACATTCATGAACTGAGAAAAAAGTAGACACATGCTTGTAGAGTCTTTTCTATCTTCCTTCTTTGATTTTAAGAAGTAATTTTGCATCCTTTGCCTCCTTTCTTTCCTTTGACAATTACATTTCAGCCAGTTCTTTTAATTCATTTACGGGGAGGGAGATAATATTATCAATATCATAGTTCTTGGTTCATAAGTAGCTTATCCTGACTACCCTCAACTCATCATCCTGAGTGTTTGGCCTAGGGGCAGCCCTGATAGCAGCTTCTATGAATCTTGCAGACCTAGTAGAGGAACTTTCGCCCCTTAGCTTCCTCTTCCTCTCTCTCTCCTCCTCCTCAATCTCCTTATAAGTCATTTTACTTTTCACTTTGTCACTCATATACCATTATGACTCAGGGTGGAGAGAGCTTTGGCCTTCATTGCTTGGTGTAGCTGCAAAGCTCAAGTTAGAGAGAGGTTGTGATGCACCTTCACCAGCAGGTGCTTCCCTAAGAGAATGAATTGCTGATGTAGTTGTGGATGTGACATGGCTCTCAGGCTCTACCACTGAGCCTCCAGTCAAGGTTTCCCCTTCGAAGCTAATCTTAGGGTCTTCCTCAACATTCAATTGACCAATATTATTACCTCATTGCCTTTGTCTCCTTCTAAGTTTGAACTCTTCAGTAATTTTGTCTTGTATCATTTGAGCCAGTCTGTCAGCTTGTCTAGATTTGTTGGGTTGACAAGTAGCATGTTGATAAGGTGAAAACCTTCATAGTAACTCAAGGTGTGAAAGTTAAAGACTTGTTGCAGCCCTTGAACTCCTTGAAGAATAAGGGCTCTTCTGTTGGCATCATACATCCATCCTATGATTTTGTTGGAAGTTCCTTGAGGTGGTAATGACACTATCCTTAGTATACCATCCTAAAAAAGACTCTGAATGAAGGAGTCTATAGAGTCCACATCTATGTGAAGTTGAGGAAGTTGCTGAGTATGGACAATTGCAAGTGAGGACGGTAAGTTCTCATATCCATACTCTCTGTGGAACTCCCAGGTTTTGTGTATGTGATGACTTTCTCCCCCTTTTTGGTAGCATCACCCACTTGCATAGGTGAGCTAGAGGTTGGATCTACCACCTTCATAGGTTCTTGTATTCTTGGTTGAGCTCTTCTTTAAGGTCTCCTAACTAGATTTTCTTAAGATAAGATATGTCAATTTGCTAATCATTGACCCTATTTTGCAAGGTAGTTACCTGAGATTCAAGGTGACTAGCCTTGGAAACTAGATAGGTGCATGTTTCAGAAAATTTTCGCACTTTTAGTCTTTGATTCCCTTATCTTCATTGGAAGAATCATTAGGTGACTGATGTGAGGTAGACATAGGTGAGTCAGGAGCACTCGTCTCTCTTTGAGTAGGGGAGGAATAGAGAGACTCATGATACTCACTAAAAGCTAAGTCTTTAGTTGTATAGAAGTCAAGGTTGGGAATTGGTTAATTTAAGTCTAAAGGTTGGGGATGGTAGTTGTCCCCTGATGGTTGTTCATCTGAGTATAAAGATATAGAATGAAGGATTAAGGCTATTGGGCTTGTGAGCTCATGAATTTGAGCATGAGGAACCTCAAGACTGATAGTTGAAGGGATGGGAGTGGTTTGCTCCTCAAGAGAAGAGGGATCTCCAAATTCCACTTCTTCCTGTGTGGGTAGCGTTATGGGGGCTTGCCCAAATTTAATACCTTATGCATGGGTTAGTTTGGATCTTGTTTGGTAAGTGAGGGTGATTGTGGCTGTTTTGGTGGTTGAGATGTAGAAGGTGTGGGTTCAACACTAGCTTGTGTTGCCAGGTTGTCACCTTGAGCAATGAGCTCTAACATTTTTAGGACCAGGGTTGTTTCTATCCCAGAGAAGCCAATAGTTGGTTTTTTTAATATTTTAAAGATGTCGGGCTTCATCTGTCCCAGTTTAAAAATATTATCTCTTTCCCTCAACTATGAGCCCAGTTCACAATTGAGTATGTGTTCAACATATCGTAGAAACACATAATATTCGAAGGAGTCTAAGTTAGCAAACATGTTTGTATAAACAAAATGAGAATACATGAACTTGACCCCCTGACCATCCATGCACTATGAAGAAGAGACCTTCAGGAATCTGGTCCTAACCCCCATCTTGTTGGATAAGTTGTGGATGACACATGTAGTAAGTACTTCCACTAGAGGAGACCTTCCCTTTCCTCAAGGTCTTTAGAGAGAAATCCCCTTCATAGCCCGTCTGCTGGAAGGATTGGTTAACAACTTCTCTAGGAAAGGACAACTCACCTTCCTCATCATCCAGCTGTAGATGAGTATTTATGATGGCCGGAGTGATGAAGATCGTCCTTTCCAGCAACGTAGCAGACAATGCCATCTCTCCATCTAGAACAACCTCTTGACAGGTTTTCTAGAAATAAAGCAAATGATCCTCATAAAGAACAGGATCAATGGTATGGGAGGTGGAATACTTAGACAAAGCTAGGAATTGGAAAACCTCTAAGAAGTGTGAATCTTTCTTAGAGTTTAACAGGGCCACCTGATTGGTTGCCTATGTAAGTGTATGGAGAAATCAGGATCATTCCTTTTGTTAAGGTTTGCAATTTAAGAAAGCTTAATGGTGAAGGAAAGAAAGAACAAAGGCGGTTGTAGAGAGAAATTTTTGGTACTTAGGATTGGATGAAAGATGAAGATGATAAAAAGAGGGCTAAACCGTTGGGTTTATATGAATAGGATTTAAGACAAATTTAATAAAAGATGATAAACTTTGAAATCCGGATGTCAGTCCACCTTTGATAAAGAAGTTTACTTTTTGCTAAAAAAGTAGTTTTCTTGGAATTCGAAAATCATCCAAAGGTAAGTTGTCTTCGGAAGTTTTAATGAAAAAACTTCCGAAGCCAAAATGACTTTGGAAGAATTTCCTGAGAGTTTTTGAAAATTTTGCTTCCAAAAAAATTAAGACTTAACAATTTATTCAACTAAGAATAAAGCTTTCGAGAGTTAATTTGCTTGAGAAGAAAGTTGTCCTTGAAAACATGTAGGCTCCTAAAAGGAAGTTTTAAGTTTCGGAAGAGATTTCAGACATTTCTTCCGAAGGCATTTTCTTAGGTAGTTATTTGTTTTAAAGACATAAGTTTCTTCCGAAGATAAAATTTATATCTTCCGAAGGAAAAAGATCAATAATTTTTAAAAATTCTAAGGAAAGTTCTTCTAAGAAAATTTTCATCCAGAGAAAACTAGGGCTTATGAAGGTGATAGAATATACGACTTAGGACACACAGATTTTAGTATAATATGATTAGGTTTTAAGAAAAGCTACTTAAGGTTACTCACCCCAATAGCTGATATAAGATGCTTGAATCATTGTTCATCAAAAGCTTTGGTGAACATATTAGCATATTGTTAATTTGTGTTAACTTTGACTAGTTTGATTAATCCTTTTTCAAAGTTATCTCTAATCAAATGATACCTAATATTGATGTGTTTGTCCAAGAGTGTTGCACTTGATTTTTAGTGATTGAGATAGCACTATTGTTGTCTATGTGAATGGGAGTTTCCTTGAAGTTTAATCCATAGTCAAGTATCTTATTTTGATTCCAAAGCACTTGAGCACAACAGCTTGCATCAACAATCTATTCAACTTCAACAGTTGATGCAAAGACATAAGATTGTTTTTTGCATTGCCATGAGACAACCCTTCCACCAAGATACTTACAACCCCCAGATGTAGACTTTCCTACAGCCACCATAATCACTATATGTAAATGAATATAAATTGAAGTCGGAATTCTTGGGATACCAGAGACCAAGTGTTGAGGCACCTTGGAGGTATCTTAGAATTCTCTTCGCAGTGATAAGATGTGACATCTTGGGGTTGGCTTGATATCTTGCATGAATACATGTGGCAAACATGATATCAGACTTGCTAGTTGTAAGATACACAAGAGACCCAATCATAGTCGTGTAGAGGTGTTCATCCACACACTCCCCCTCAAGATCAGATCCAAGGGAGTGGTTTCTTGTGATGGTTGTCTTAGCAATCTTACAATCAATCATGTTGAACCTTTTGAGTATTCCTGAACATACTTTGACTGACATTTCAAGATGACATCTTCAAATTTCTTCACATGAATTCCAAGAAAGAAATTTAGTTCCCCATGGCACTCATTTCAAATCTGTCCTATATCAGCTTCTCAAAGTCTTTGCAGAGCTTTGGATTACTTGAAACGAAAATGAGGTCATCTACATATACTTGAACTAGCATCAAGTCATTTCCTTGTCCTTGATGAAGAGAGTTACATCATTAGTACCCCTTCTATATCCATGGTTGCAGAAATACTAAGATAGAGTTTCATACCACTTTCTTTGTGCTTGGTGCAGCCCATAAAGAGCTTTACCAAGATTGTAGACATAATCTGGATAATTAGGATCTACAAAACCAGGAGGTTGTTTGGCATACACCTTTTCATTAATTTCTCGTAGAGAAAAGCATACTTGACATGAAGTTGATAGACGTTGAAGTTCTTGGATGCGGAAAAAGCCAAGAATACCCTAATAGGTTACGGTCTTGCTACAGGAGGAAAGACATCAGTGTAGTCAATTCCTTCTTCTTGTGCGTACCATTGAACACTAGTCTAGCTTTATTCTTGATGACAATTCCTCTACCATCTTTCTTATTCCTAAACACCCAATTCATTCCTATAGTATTCTTCCTATGAGGAAGAGGACATAGGTTCCAAATATTTTGCCTTTTGAATTGAATTAGCTCCTCTTGTATAGCTTCAACCCAAGATCTATCCCTTACAGCCTTATTAGTCTTCTTGGGCTCTATCTAAAATAAGAAACAAGAGTGAAGACAAATAATTGTTTCATTGGTTTGTTCTATTGTTCTTACCCTTGTGTCAACGTTTCTAATGATATTTGTGGTAGGATGAGACTTGTCGATCCCTAGTTAAAGGATGACTGCAAGTTGCTGAGAGATATCTAAATTAGAGAAATTTAGATCTGGCATTGATGTTTCTCCCACCACATCAGCACACTTATCAAGAGAGACTTGATCCAGAAAGTGTGTGACATCATTAATGTTGTCTTCTATGGAGTGGTTGTCAGCATCAAGAAATTCTTGATCACTATCACCACCACCATTTTCTTTTACAATTAAAGCTTCTTTATCTGGTTATGGAGATCCATAAGTAACAAGTGTAGGGGACTAGTGATGGAGTTTCTTTCCTTTGGTTTGTGAGATACCTTATGTTGCTCCCTTTCAGGCATGCCACACAATAGTCATCACTTGTAAACTCTTTCTTTGACATTCCAATTTCCAAATCATTCTTAATAAGTTTCCTCATGTTTTTAAAGTTTACATGGCACTTTCATTTATGCCAAAGGAAAGACTCATCACTATTTTCTTTATATAGAAAGCATGAAACTTCTCCTCAGGGAGATGTTTCTTGCAAATCCATCTTGTACATGTTCCCTCTCTTGAGGGCTCTGAGTAGGATATGCTTATGAGGAATGACCACCCCGGGTTTGAGAACAATGCACTTAGTAAAGAGCATTTTATGTCTTTGATCGCAAAATTGAGATACACTCAGAAAATTGTATCCAAGCTCTTTGACAAAGTTTACCGTCTCAATGCCAAGCTTACCATGAGCAAACTTATTAAGCATGAGACTTCTCCGCACGGAGATGTTTCTTGCAAATCCATCTTGACAAAGTGTTTTGTGACCTTGCCCCTTCCAGAAATGTAACCACCTTTATCTCCTCCAAAAGCAACTGGCCATCCATCAATTCTTTCAAAATTTGAAGTACTGACCTATTGCCTGTCATGTTCTTGGAATAGTGACTATCAATGGTCCAGACATTTTTGTTTTTCTTGAGTTGTTCTTGCATAAAGAAAATGATTAGTTACATTTGGAAAACCAAGCCTTATGGTCTTGGGCTTATCAAAAGAAGTAGAAGGAAATAATATAGTAATAGATCCTATAGTTGTGCTTTGATGATCTATTGTTGTTGATGATGGAGAACTCTCAATCATTTAGTCTTTCTTTGTTTTCCACACCACCTTTGGAAGTTTGGACTTGACGTTCAAAACTTCGGAAACTTTTGTGGCTTCAAAAGTTTTTATGACTGGACCTTCGGAAGATCCTGCTAGTACTGCAACAGACTTTAGTGCTTCAGAAGTATTCCTTTCTTCCGAGACCAAATTTTCTTCTGAAGGCAATTTTCGACTTGCCTTCTTCTTCATTTTGGAGCTTTCGAAGGAAACTTATTTTCCCTCCAAAGCTTTCTTCTTCTTCTCTAGACTCTTAGAAGTTCTTTCTTTGTGATATGGAGAGTCATCTTTGGATTGTAGATCCAATCTTTAGCAAGATGAGAGGTACTCCCACACATAACAGAGTCCATTTTCTTCCTTCTAGGAGTCTTCTTCTGTAAACAAGACTGAACTTGATCACTTTTAATCTCTGACTGGGTTTGAGTAAGAGTGATATTCTTACTCTGAATCGAATATGATAATCAAGTCAGTGATTGAGTGGTGGAAACAAACAATCAAAGAATATTCAAGCAAGAAAATTACTCATAAATGTTGTTTGTATTGATATATGAAAGTTGATAAGTTACAAAGAATAATTACAACAAAAATTCTCTATCTATCAGCCGTCACCTCAGTACGAGGTTAACTATTCTATTTATAGACAAGACAAGATGCCTTTACAAAATGACTAAACTACCCCTGACCTATTACATCAGAAACTAGTCTAGGTCCTGATCCCCATCTCTGCTTATTCATCCACATTGACAAATGCGGATGAGTTAATCTTGATCAGCATTTCCACTAGATCATCAGCATTAGTAAGTTGGTCATCCGCATTGGTTAATGCGGATGAACAAATACTTGTGCGCATTTGGTTGGTCATCCACATTTGTCAATGCGGATGATCAAAGTCTTGTCCGCATCATCTACTGTTCTCCCCCATTAGTTAATGGGGAAGAGTAACTTGTTCTTAAGCATAAGTATTATGTCATCCGCATTAGTTGATGCAGAAGAGTAAAGACTTGTCCGTATCAGATTTTTGTCTTCCGCATTGACTAATGCGGAAGATAACACTTGTTATTTTTCTTGCATATCTTCATTCGCATTGCATCTTGGACTTGTGGGATTCCAGCTGAACAATCATCAATTCACCCATTGAGTTGGCATGTATGATCCTTTCAGGGTGCAACAATCTCCATCTTCATTTCATTCATTCATTATTATCTTTCATTTTTCATTTCGGACCAATGCCTTAAGCTATACCCCAAACGTAGGCACGAAGGGGGTATTCGATCGAAGTCTATAAATAGACCCCCACTCATTACCCACGTAGCCTGGCACCAATACCGTGGCAAGCAAAAAAAGATCCCATACATTTGACTAGTCATAAAGACTAGACCCCGGTGTGTATCATTAAGGGTTAGCTAAACCACACACAGTTGAGCTAACGACATTTTAGAGTCATGCACCTCCAATCAATTGCTTGCAAGCCTTTCTTTCCATCATTCATTAATGCATGCGTTCATTCCTTATGTTCCTCTTTTCATTATCTTCTACATTACGTTACATAATACTTTCTATTTACTTCTATTATCATACCACATAAAGCCAGATAAATAATATAATAAGGAACTTAAACATAAACATACATCACATCATAATACACATCAAATACAAAATTATATGGTCAACATACATCACCATCGAGGAACATCGCAAGTCAAGGGCTACACTTCACTTTTCCCCAAAATTCAGAAAAATATTCAAAGTCTTAGGCGCATGGGCACTATGCAGGTGCATTGGAAAATTCTAGGCGCATGGGCACTATAAGGGCGCAGGAGCCAACACTTAGTTATTCTAAACATTTCTAGGCGCATGGTCACTATAAGGGCGCAGGAGCCAACACTTAGTTATTCTAAACATTTCTAGGTGCATGGGCACTATGCAGACACATTAGTGTATGGGCGCATGGGCAGTCTTGGGGCATGGGCAGTCTTGGCGCATAGAACACTAAGTAAATTTTAGCCTAATACTAGGCGCATGGTTACTATTTGGGTGCATGAGTTTAGGGCGTTTGGGCAAACACTTAGACAATTCGACCGTTGGGCACATGGGCCAGTTCTAGGCGCATGGGCACCCAACTAAGGCTAATCAATAACCTTCAGTCCCCTACATCATCAATTCATCATATTCAAAGCATAGCTCTTACATTTTAACAACGAAACATGAATATAACACAATCATAACATCATGAACACCAAAAACATAACCCACCCACATTCACACACATACACAAATACGAGTAAAAACCTGCTTCATAAAAACATACATACATACATGTATTTCCAGTCCCAAAATTGTATAAACACATGTTAAAAGGGGGTTCTAGAACTCACCTTATGCATCTTTGAGTGTGTCTTCCTTCAAACCCGTATGCAATGAGTTCAAACACCTAGAAACCCACCAAAACACACACACACACACCCGAACACACACAAAAACATATGCATATATCCGAGGCTATAATCAGCCAAGAGCACTTAAAAACAACGAATTCTTATCTTGAATTCAATTTCTCCTTCTTCTTTCTTCAAAACCCGAAGCTCTACTTCTTTTTCCCTCTAGAACCGGTGCAGAAAGGTGATGTGCAGAAAGTGTGGGCGACCATGCCCACTTTTGTACAAAATATTATAATATTTTTTTCCTTGTACACTTTTAACCCCTCAACTTGGGTAAAAATGCATTTCATTATTATACTTCACTTTTATTCTTTGTTTTGAATAACTTTAAAGATTCAGGTGTCACAAATGAACAATGGGACATTTAACAAGAAAAATTTTCTACAAATGTATCAATTATGGTTAAATGTTTCTTGATTATGATCTTGAGACTCGTTTTTGTGCTTTGATGTCAGAATAAAGAAAAGAGAATCGAATAGTTATTCAAAACCTAAAAAGTCAAAAAACTCCATTTTAAGCAATTTACCATTATGAATAAATATGGCAAGCCTAAGACCATCTCGGCTTGGGTTGATAACTTAACTGAAATATCTTTGAAATGTAGGTATGCCCAAGAAGAACAATAAACACATGGTAGGTTGATAGTGGGAGTAGCTGTCATATGACATGCAGTCAAGCCTTACTTCAAGACTTTAAGATAAAAGATGGTACTCATGTAGCTTTTAGTGGAGATGCAGGTGGAAAGATTACCGGAGAAGGAACAGTACGTAACAAAAGATGGTATGCCCATTACTTTAAGATAAAAGATTGTACTCATGTGCTCAGTTGAACTTTAATCTTTTAAGTGTTTCCTAAATATGTAACAAATTGTTTTCTGCTTTGTTTGATGACTCTTATTGTTTTATTTTGAAGCCAGGTATTCATATTAGCAAGTAATGGCTGGTTATGAAAGATATTCGAGATCGAGATGCCTACAAGATAGTTATCTCTAAAGTTGATCCTTCATCAGAAACAACTTGGCTGGTTGCCCATGCTTCAAATGATGAAGCCAACTTTGGCATAGACGTCTCGGGCATTCCAACTTCAAAAACATGAACAAACTTGCTGCATGAAATCATGTAGTAGGCATACCAAGAAGGAAGTTTGCTACATCAGACCTCTGTAAAGCCTGTTTGAAAGGGAAGCAACACAAAGTGTCTTATAAGTAAAAACTGATAAACTCAAATTCCAAGCCTTTACAAATGTTGCATATGGATTTATTCGGTCCATTAAACATGAAAAGTATTGGAAAGAAATCTTATTGTTTAGTTATCATTGATGACTATAGAAATTTCTTGGGTTTTCTTTTTGCGACCTAAATTTGAAAGAACTAATTATTTAAAGTGTTTGTCATTAAAGTAGAAAATCAACTTGATCAAAAAGTAAAAATAATTAGAAGTGATAATGGAACAAAATTCTAGAATGCTAATGTTGACATATTCAGTGCAGGAAAATGGGTCGCTTATCAGTTCAGTGCTCCTAGAACTCCATAACAAAATGGAGTTGCAGAAAGAAGGTAAGTCTACATGAAAGTTGCAAAAACTAAGTTCTAGAACCCCCATTTTACATGTGTTAACTAATTTTTGGGATAAAATACATGCATGTATGTTTTTAATAATTGGATATTGATACCCATATGTATGTATGAATGTGTATGTGGGTGGGGTATAATTTGAGTGTTTATGATGTTCTGATTACGTTAAATAAGTGTTTCAGTTGCTTAGAATGTAATAACTAAGCTTAGAACATGATAAAATAATGATTTGGGGACTGAAATCATGATCGGTAGTTAAGTTAGTTGCCTGCAACTAAGTCCCCATGCGCCTAAAACTCTTGCCCACAAATAGTACCCATGTGGTTGAGAAGGTGACAAACTGCCTAAGTGTCCCAAAAGCCCAAAACCTCATGCACCCCAATAGTGTCTGGACACCCAAGCTGCCCATGCGCCTAAGTAAGGCTCATGCGCTTGTATAGTGCCCATGCACCTAGAAGTTGGCTGAATTGACTAAATGTTGGGTCATTCACCCAAGTAGTTCCCATGCGTCTGAAAGGTCATGCGCCTACATAGTGCTCATGTGCCTGCATAGGGATCATGCACCTAAAGACTTAGAATTATTTTTGGAATTTTGGGAAAATGAAGTTTGAGTTTTTGACTTGTGATGTTTTCGAGGATAATGTGAGGTGATTATATGATCATGTATGATGTTGTTGGTGATGATGTTATGTATGTTTATATATGTTTTCTTTATGTTCCTTATTATGTATATTTCCTTAAAGTACTCTGAAAAATGGAATGTAAAGAGAGAATGAATGCATGCATGAATGTAAGAATGAACTGGTTCACACCCATTGATGGGTGTTAGCTAGATGGTGTGTGGGTTAGCTATCCCAGAAGGATATACACTAGGGTCTAATCTTTGTGTTGACCATATGTACGGGTTGCTTGTCGCTTGCCGTAGGTATTGGAGTCAATTTAGTGCATAATGTTCGGGGTCTATTGATAGACCTCAGGCCCAGTAACTAGCTTCTTGCACAATGTTGGGGTATAGCACATGGCATTGGTTTGGAATGTAAGTAAGAATTATGAAAAATGTATGAATGTTAGGTAAGGAATACTATGAATGAGAATGAATGATATTGATGACATACATTGAATAAAAGATAACGAACGATGATTAAAGATAATAATAAGATTATCTACATGTACATATGATGCATGATCGCATGTGAAAGTAAAGAACGGTTTTAAAAGAATTTAAAGTATTATGTTTTTATAAAACAAGAACTCACTCCGTAACATTGACTTTTATGTGTTTCTAGTTGGCATGTGAATATTGCTGAGGATGGCATGTTAAAGCTACTTGGCATTTTGGATGGCATCCATTTGTTTAAGTTATGATGTTTTTGTGATATAATACAAATGATAGTATGTTGTAACTTTTAACAACGTTATATAGTTTTGCAAATGCTATCATTAATAAATGAAATGGTTTTAAGTTATTATGTTGTGATATGTTACTAATTTTAAATTTGTCTTTTACGTTTAATGTGTGATGATTAACCAACTGCGAGCATTGCGGGAACAGGGCCTTAAAAGTAGGTATGAGAGCAAATGTTTAAAATAAATAAGTAAATATTTTCCAAACCTAAACTTAAACCGAGAATAGGACAAACCGAAAGGATACCAGTCTGAGTAGCTACGTGCCATCAGGTATATTCTGTAATGTTAACTAGTATTATGTGTGCATGTTATGTGGTTTATGTGCTTCTTAGTAGATTTAGATACTGATCTAGTCAGGATAAGAAATGCTAGGGTTATGAAGAGTAAGTAAATGGCTAATCACAACTCGACATTATAATTAGGGACTTACTATATTTCACATAAACTGAGCTATTACCTTGAATGATCATGTTGGTGTTTGGATCTTATATCATGTTATATGTTGGCTGGGGGTAGATCTTCGAAGGCATCTTGAGGTGGACACCATGGTGGATGTGGTGTTGGACAACGGGTCATGAGAAGGAAGGCTAGGGCTGATGAGACGGCCCATGAAGAGCCCGAGACCTCGCATCCGGAGGGTGGTGATAAGAGCCCTAACTTAAGGGCCTTAGTGAAAGAGGCGGTGGTGAGGTGGCTTAGCATGTCATGCAGAAGATTCTACCATTTGCGGTGACCATATCGATCAAGGCTGTAATGGAAGGAGAGAGGAAAGAGAGGAATAGGTCCTCGGGAGAGAGAGAGAGAGAGAGCAATCGGAGACTGAGACGGTTGTCTCTAGTGACAAGGTGGAAGAAGTGTCTGTGCATGAGGGAACACGAGGTTGTAACTTTGGGGAATTTTAGCGATGCAAGCCCCCGAATTTTGATGGTAATGGCACTTCTGATGCTGCTCATCGGTGGGTGAGAGAGATGGAGGTTGTACTTGATATCAACGTGTGTACGGAGGACTAGAAGGTGAAGTTTGCCACTCACTCATTTGTGGACTTGGCTCTGTGTTGGTGGGATAATATAGTCCAAGTCAAGGGTAGTAGGGAAATAAGGAGAATAAGGTGGGTGGAACTGAAAAAGTTGGTGATTGAGGAATTTTGTCCTCATAGAGATTTGGACAAGGTGGAGAGGGAGTTCCAATAGCTGGTGGCGAGAACCATGACACACCAACAATATAATACCAAGTTCAATGAGATGGCATGACTGGTGTAGGATGAGGTGACACCTCTCTCCCAACAGAGTTATATTGAGGACTTGCAGGCGGATATTCGCACGCACATGATCGTCACCTATCGAGTACGTATAGGTCAGTGGTTTATCTAGCGGGAGGATTGCATGATGAGCGAGAGGTGGTGGTGGCTGAAGTGAACAAGAAAGGTTGTGATGATCAGAATTGGAACAGGAAGAGGTTTGGGCATTGCGGGACCACCCCAGAAAACAAGGTTGCAAGGATGAATGATCAGCGTGTAGCCACATCTAGTGTGGGGACAAAGAGGTGTCGAAAGTCTAGGAAGGAGCACACTGGAAAATGTTGGTGGGGATTGAACGTCTCCAAGTGTGGGAAGCCTGGCCACATGGCAAGGGAGTGCAAGGTGGTAAGGTGTTTTAACTGTGGTTGAGAGGCGGACATTAGCCAGGAATGCAAGAAGCCAAGGGCTGAGAATTGTAGAGAAAAGAAGAAGGCCGAGACCGAAGGGTAGAAGGCGAGCGCCATAACCTTCACAATAATGGAGGAGGAGCTAGGATGGACCACGATGTTGTGGTAGGTGTGTTTCTAGTAAATCAAACTCTTTCTTCTGTGTTATTTGATTCT
The DNA here is from genome assembly GCA_025506515.1 of Flaveria trinervia. NCBI lineage: Eukaryota > Viridiplantae > Streptophyta > Magnoliopsida > Asterales > Asteraceae > Flaveria > Flaveria trinervia. The sequence continues at coordinate 97,901,003 of CM046444.1, forward strand.
GATGCTAGTAAGAGTTTTAATTTTGTTGCTTTCTATGCTAATTTGTCTATTAATAGTAAGAGTATTGATAAGTCCTTCGATGTAGAAACTACCATAGGTAAGTATACCAGGATTTTCGATCTGATAGAAGGTTAGGACATAGAACTAGAAGATCATAAGTTCCCTACTAGAGTGTTTGTGATGACCTTAGGCGGGTTCAATGTAGTCCTAGGAATGGATTGGTTAGCAGACTACGAGGCAAATATTGTGTGTTGTAAGAAGATGATTCGACTGATAGCGCCTGATGGGAGCTCGATGATGATTTATGGTGATCGAGTCACTATGATTTCGAAGATGATTTCGATGGCGATGGCAGGAAAGTGCATGAGGTGTGGATGTACGACCTACTTCGCATACGTAAATGATGTGGATACACCAACACCACAGCTGTCTAATGTATCGGTTGTGTGTGGGTTACTAGATGTGTTCCGAGAAGATTTACTAGGAGTGCCACCGGCCCATGAGATCGAGTTTCAGATTGACTTGATACCCGGTGCCCAACCTATGCTAAACCATCGTATCTTTTAGCTCCCTTTGAGATGAAGGAATTGATGGAGCAACTACAATAGTTGCTTGAAAAGGAGTTTAGTAGATCGAGTGTCTCTCCTTGGGGTGCTCCAGTTTTATTCGTTTACAAGAAGGACAGTAGTATGAGGATGTGCATCGATTACCACGAGTTGAACAAGCTAATGGTGAAGAACCGGTACCTGTTGCCGAGGATTGACGACTTGTTTGATCAACTCTGGGGTGCTAGTTGGTTCTCGAGGATAGACCTTTGATCTGGTTACAATTAGTTGAAGGTGAAGGAGCAAGATATTTCTAAAACAACTTTTTGTACACATTATGAACACTACATGTTTCTTGTTATGTCTTTTGGTTTAACGAATGTGCCAGTTTCTTTTATGGATTGGGTGAATAGAGTGTGTTGGGCGATGTTGAAGAAATAAGTGATCGTGTTTATTCATTACATCCTGAATTATTTGAAGAGCGAGGAGGAGCATGCCAATCATATTGAAGAAGTATTGGTAACGTTAAGAAAGGAGAAACTATAAGCCAAGTTCTCCACATACGCGTTCTGGTTGCGCAAAGTTCTATTTTGGGTCACGTGCGATTCTTAAGGTAATTATGGTAGACCCAACAACGGTGGAGACAGTGATGCGATGGAAATCTCCAAACGCTATCCGAGATTCTTAGTTTTTAGGGTTGGTGGGTTATTATAGAAGGTTCATCCAAGATTTCTCTACCATGGCTTCTATGTTTACTAAGTTGACCTGTAATGATGTGAAGTTTGTATGGGGTCAAGAGAAAGAGAAGGCTTTTGACGAGTTAAAGAATAGGTTGACCTAAGCTCCTGTTTTTTCATTACCCGAAGGAAGCAAATATTTGGTGGTCTATTCAGATGCTTCTTATTTGGGTTGGGTTATGTGTTCATCTGCGAGGGAAGGTTATAGCATACGCATCCCGATAGTTGAAAGTTCATAAGGTTAATTACCTTACTCATGACTTGGAGCTAACAGCTATGGTCTTTGCATTAAATATTTGGAGGCACTACCTGTATGGGATGAAATGCACTATCTTCACCGACCACAAGAGCTTGAAGTACTTCTTCGAGTAGAAGGATTTGAACATGAGGTAAAGGAGATGGTTGGAGCTCATAAAGTATTATGATTGCAAAAACCATTACCATCCAGGCAAGGCCAACATAATGACAGATGCCCTTCGCCGAAAGGAGAGGCTTGGCCCAAATTTGGTGAAGGCTTATGAGTTAGTTATGACCTCAGATATGATGAAGCAGATCATGGAGTTTCAAGACAAGGCGTTGAAAGAAGATCGCCATAACTCCAAAAGGATGAGAGCTCTAGCCGCGGAGTTGGGTGAAAACACTCTCGGTGTTAGAACCCGATTCGAAAGGATGTGGGTTCCACGTTATGGGATATACGTGGAAAGATCATGGAAGAAGCTCACAAGACTCGATACTCATTCATCCTCGAGCTACCAAGTTGTATCGGGATATGAATTAAGATTATTGGTGGCTGGGTATGAAGCGGCACGTAGCGTAGTATGTGAGTAAGTGTCTTACATGTTTGCAAGTGAAGGCGGAGTATCAGAAGTCATACGGGAAGATCCAACCTTTGGATATACTCAAGTGGAAGTGGGAGGATATCACCATGGATTTTATTACAATGCTTCAGCGTACCGCGAATGGGTACGATGCCATATGGGTGATAGTCCAGCGGTTGACAAAGAGTGCTCATTTCTTACCGATCCGTGAGACGTATTCATCCGAGAGGCTAGCGGATCTGTCATCAAGAAAATTGTAACTCGTCATGCTGTACCGGTGTCTATTGTGTCTTATCGTGACACTCGGTTTACATCCAAGTTCTTGAAAAGACTTCATGATGTTATGGGGACGAGGTTAAACATTACCACGGCTTATCATCCACATACAGATGGTTAAACGGAATGAACCATTCAGGCACTAGAGGATATGCTTTGTGCATGCATCATTGATTTTTGAGGAAGTTGGGATGACCACTTACCGTTAGCCGATTTCTCATACAACAACAGTTATGATGCAAGCATTCGTACGGTTGCTAATGAGATGCAATACAGTAAGAGACATAGAACACCCGTTTGTTAGGGTGATATTGTTTAGAAGGAGTTGGGAACCATCAAGCTGATCGAGGCTACAATGAAGAAACATGAAAAGACTAAAGACTTTATTAAGGTAGCCAAAGATAGACAAAAGTCGTACGCTGGCAAAAAAGATAGACTGATTGAGTTCAAGGTGAGTGATAGAGTTATGTTGAAGGTTTTCCCTTGGAAGGGTATCATTCGGTTTAGGGAAGCGGGGCAAGCTGAGCCTGAGGTATATAGGGCATTTCGAATCGTTACTCGAGTAGGAGAGACGACCTATAGGTTGGAGTTACCCGATGAGTTAAGTAGAATTCAGCCAACATTCCATGTATCTCATTCGACGAAAGTGTCGAGCCAATAAAGATATGGTCGTACCACTAGAGGACATTAAGGAAGATGAGTTGTTCAGTTATGTGGAGCAAGTAACGGAGATTATTGATTGAAAGGAAAAGAGGTTACAAAATAAAGTGGTTCCCTTGATGCATGTACAGTGGAAACACAGAAAGGGATCCGACTCAACATTGGAGACTTAAAAAGAGATGAGACAACATTACCCACGTTTATTTAAGGAATACCATGTTTCAAGGAAGAAACCAATATAAGGGTGGTGGACTTGCCACACCCGAAAAATATAAAAGAAAAGGAATAATGAATAAAGGTGTAGAAAAGAAGGAAATGCAATAGGGCCCAAGTTGAGGGGTAAAGGTCTACAAAGGATAAAAATATTTGAATAATATTTGTACAAAAGGTGATGGCCGCCCACACCTTTTCGCACATTTCATTTCATTCGAAATTTTAGAGAGAGAGTAGAGCTTTGGTTTTAAAGAAAGAAGAAGAAGAATTCGGATTCAAGGTAAGAATTCAATATTTGAGCTGCTCTTGCCAGGTTTAAGCCTTAGGTATGTGCTTATATATGTGTTTGTGTTTAGTTATTGTGTTTTGGTGGGTCTTAGGTGCTTGAACTCATTTGCATTCGGGTGTGAAGAAGTCCACACGAAAGTTGCAAAAGGTGATTTCTAGAACCCCCCATTTTACAAGTTTTACTAACTTGTGGTTGAAATACATGTATTTATGTTTTTAATAATTAGATATTGATACCCGTATGTATGTATGAATGTGTATGTGGGTAGGGTATGATTTGGGTGTTTATGATGTTATGATTATGTTAAATACGTGTTATAGTTGCTTAGAATGTATGAACTAAGCTTAGAACATGTTAAAATGATGATTAGGGGATTGAAATGATGATTGGTAGTTAACTTAGTTTCCATACGCCTAAGTCCCCATGTGCCTGAATCTCATTCGCCCTAATAGTACCCATACGCTTAGGAAGGTGTCAAAGTGCCTAAGTGTCCCAAACACCCAAAACCTCATGCGCCCTTATAGTGTCCGGTTACCCAAGGTGCCCATATGCCTAAGTCAGGCTCATGCACTTGCATAGTGCCCATGCACCTAGAAGTTGCATAAATTGACTTAATGTTAGGTCATGCGCCCAAATAGTTCCGATGCGCCTAAGTGTTCCCATACACCTAAAAGGTCATGTGCCTACATAGTGCTCAAGCGCCTGCATATGGCTCATGCGCCTAAAGACTTAGAAATATTTTTGGAATTTTGGGAGAATGAAGTTTAGGCTATGACTTGGGATGTTTCCAGGGATAATGTGAGGTGATTACATCATGATGTATTATTGTGTTGCTCATGTTTATGATGATGTTATGTATGTTTTCTTTATGTTCCTTATTATGTATATTTCTGTGACTTTGTGTGGTATGTTAATATCAATGAATATAAAATATTATGTAATGAAAGTGGATATTAATGATGAATGAAAAATGGAATGTAAAGAAAGAATAAATGCATGCATTAATGTAAGAATAAACGTATGAAAAGTCTTACAAGAACTGTAAAGAGGTTAACACCCAATGAAAGGTATTAGCTCAACGGTGTGCAGATTAGCTACCCTGGAAGGATGCACACTTGGTCCAGCCTTTGTAATTGACCGTATGTAAGGAATCCTTGTCACTTGTCCTAGGTACTGGAGTTAGCTTCATGCATAATGCTCGGGGTCTATTGATTGACCTCAGGCCTAGTAACGAGCTTCGTGCACAATGTTTGGGGTATATCACATGGCATCTGTCCGGAATATAAGTAAGAATGATGACGAACGTACGAAAGATAAGTAAGGTAAACTATGGATGAGAACGAATGATAGTGATGACATACATTGAATGAAAGATAACTAATGATAATGAAAGATAATAATAAGATTATCTACTTGTAAGTATGATGAATGATCGCATATGAAAGTAAACAATGGTTTTACCTGGAAGCAAAGTATTATGTTTTTATAAAACTAGAACTCACTCAACAACACTAACTTTTATGTATTTCTAGTTGGTAGGTGAATGTTGTTGAGGATGGCATGGGGCAACTACTGTCATTTTGGATGGCATCCATTTGTTTAAATTATTATGTTTTTGTGTTGTGATGTAAACGATATTATTCTGTAACTATTAATTGCGTTGTATTGTTTTGGAAAAGCAGTCATTAATCTACGAAATGGTTTTAAATTATTCCACTGCAATGTTTTATTAAATTTAAATGTATGTTTTACATATTATGTGCAATTATGGACCAACTATGAGCATCCCGAGAATGGGGCCTTACATAAGACGAATTTTATCATTCAATTTCAATGTTAAATTCCTTGAAACTTTATTTCATTAGTTGCAAATTGTGACATCCGTCATCATAAGGACCGTCAAACAACATAATTAACCATTGCATTATTCTTAATTATTCTTCCTCTTCTTCATGAACTCCTGTTATAGAAATCATGTTTGCTTTATTACCGTTGTGCCTGTACTTCCTTCGTGAACGTGTGCTAAACCTAAACCTTTTATAAATTTCATCACCATTATCACCAAATATATCATTTTAATTGTACCCATCGTCATTATAAAACCATTTTAAGTCATCAATTACCATTAAACACACTTTAACATTAAAATAACGAGCACTTCTAAGGTCGTTTTTAACCAAAACAAACTTTGGGAACTCGGGGGTTAAGTGCAGGGACTAAAATTGACATTTTGCAAACTTGTGATGGGTATATAAACCCCATTCCAGCCATTTTCTTCATCTTCTTCACTTCTCCATTTTCTTCTTCACCACCTATCTTCTTCACTTTTGCACCAAAAACGCTCCATTGGTCTTGTTTTCGTCGTCTAGACGGCATCTACGACCTAGTCTACTCCATCCTTGCAAGTAGACGACCTTGGTTGTCCATTTCTTGCTCGTTTTACTGCTGCCCATTTCTAGGGTTTCAGATGTTCGGGTCAACCCGAACACAAGAGGTTGTTTGGGTGTGTGTGATGACTTTCTGCGTGTGCTTCTTGTTCGTGTGTGTTGGTTGTATGATTCTGGAAGTCCTTGTGGTGTAAAACCCGTGCTCGGGGCGGCCAAAGGCTGCTCTGCACTTCAGCAGTCGCGAACTTGCAGTTCAGGCGACTGGGTCTGTCATGCGACTAAGCCGTGCGACTTGGTGAGTCATGCGACTGGGTCATTCGGGTGACTGAGTCGTGCGACTGGGAATGTCATGCGACTGAGCCATGCGATCAAGTGTTGTGTGCGATTGAGTCAATGCGGATGAATTTTGTGTGCGATTGAGTCAATGCGGATGAATGTGGTGTGCGATTGAGTCGATGCGGATGAATGTGGTGTGCGATTGAGTCCTACGACCGAATGAATGCATGCGACTATGCGTACATCGCACGACTGAAGGCCAATCGTACGAATGAAGGTTCAGTCGTACGAATGAACCTGATTCGTACGAATGAAAGTTGATTCATGCGTATGGAGGTTAAGTCGTGCGGTCGGGTGTTTTGTGGTACGACTGAATGCCAGTCGTACGAATGAAGGTTCAATCGTGCCAATGAAGCTGATTTGTACGATTGAAGGTTGATTCGTACGAATGGAGTGTTGAGTCGGGTGTCTGGTCCTGTTGTGTGACGGATGATGCGTGTATGTGTGAATTCCCTTCCTGAATGTCTCGTGATGATGAGGTAACATGAGTAAAAGTGCCATTGATTGACCACAAAGATTAAAGTCAACACTATCAACAAGCGCATACTATTTCAATTTAAATCAACCTAACTTTTTACAATTATCGACAATCCGTTTGGGACTACTAATATTTAACAAGTACTAAATTTTATAACAATGGGATCTTCATAGGGATGTCATTAGCAATGACGACTACTCTTAATACTTGGATCAACATATGGTCTGATACGAGTGTCCGCTTGTGTGTGTGTTACCCACGACCGAACCGATACAACCCGAACCAACCAAACATTACTACTTGCTTTATACATATCATTTATGCTAAACAATAACTACCAATAGGTGTTTGACTATTCATTGCATTCAATTGTCGGGAACTTTGATCATTGATGTTTACCACTTAACATGTAAGTTTCGTGGCCCTTTTTTATGCTTATACTACTTTACAAACATTTACAAACATGGGGGAAAAGTATGCTCACCATTTTCATGCTGTACAACATACATACAATTTACATACTTGGAATCAATGTGCTACTGTTTTGTGGGTACTTATCTGATACATGCTTCGGTCTGGTTGTGGTTCTTTCTTACAACCATTTAATTCTAGTGTGGGAACCGATGGATAGGTATTGGTAGTACTACTTGGGTTGACACCCCACCCTCGTGTCGGTATACTAGTTAGTACTAATAGATGCCAGGAACGGGCCTTGGGTGAATATATTCCGACAAAATTATTGTGTACGTCGTTAGGTTTGGTTGTAAAGCTCTTGTCATGTGATTTTGCTTACTTATAACTGTATGCACGGTATTCTGCAACAACTTTATACAGCATCAATACTTATTTACATTTAAACCTGCGAGCTCACCAACAATTTTGTTAACCATTTTGAGCATATCTTTTCAGGTGATCATCCTAGCTGAAGATACCCTAAGATGCATTTTTGGCCAAAACATGCCATTTTGAAAACATTTGATGTAGTTTGTTTCAATCAACAATTACTCTTTTGTTACTTGTTCCCGGGTTGTGAGAAAAATACATTACAATGTCGATATTCGTATTTGTGTGATCATTTGGTTGCGTATGCTTATGGCTATGTTGTCGTGAACATTGACTATACACGACACAAGTCCTCTTGTTGTCGGGTGTCATCATGACAAACTTGTTATCATTTATTATATTGCATCTCTATCGCTTACTATTTGTTATGACGATTCCCATCTCGTTAAATCCTCGTGTTCCACTCTTAGCGGGGGTGTGATAGACTGGTATCAGAGCCATTGGTTATAGAGAATTAGGCAATACACTTGACCTACACTATAATCTCAGAACCTTCATGTAGATTTGCATGCCAGGGTTATGTGCATTTTATATCTCATACGTGTTCCTCATTACTTGTTCGTTTATCTATCTGTTTCGTGATCTCTTCACCCTGTGAGGGAGCCCTTGTGCTCACTTTTATGGGATGCTTCTATCGGATCTTTCATTTCCCTCTGCGCACCGAGTTGTTTTATCAATCCGGGTATTGAACCCGAAGAGATCTTCATAGATCATGCTATTGCGCTTGACCTTAGACACAGGGATTTACCCCGAGGAGGTTATGTCTGAGACCTGAGAGAGGAGGAAATAGGCAATCTCCGCTAGACTAAACTTGATTTCATGCATGGATATGCCATTATTATGATGGACTACTGTTTGGACATTACCTATACACGGTGTGAGAATTACACGATTTGTATGCGATGTGTGACAACCATAAGTATGGTCTTAACCCAGAATGTTAGACCTTAATGTGAATTGGATAATGTGCCTTCCAATGGTTAAAACTTATGCATTTAGTATTCTTATGATTAGAACATGCTGCCTCGAAGAGTTACCCGCAGCAACAGTGGCGGAAGTGAAGCCCCGAGGGGCAGAGGCAGGGGCAGAGGAAGAGCACCAAGGACAAGCGATGGTCCTACCAACGACAATCAGGGTACAAGAAACTCGGATATGGCAGCCTTAATTGCTCCACAGCTAGCCTCACTGATTCTGACTATCGTGGCCCAAGTGAGCGATGCTCTTCAGAATCACCACCCCCATGGGGATGGTGGCAATGAAAAGGAGGATAATAGGAACCCGACTGGGAATGAAAGCAATCAAGAGACCGGGAATGGTGGTATAGCTGGTAATGAAACTGGAATCGTTAATGAGACCGGGGTTGTGAATGCTAGACGGGGATGTTCATACAAGGAATTTGTGGCTTGTAAACCGAGAGAGTTTGATGGCAAAGGTGGAGCCATAACCCTGACTAGATGGCTTGAAAAGATGGAGGCAATGATTTTCATCAACGAATGCCTCGACAGTCAAAGGATTAAGTATGCCACGTGCTCACTACAGGGCAAGGCACTAACTTGGTGGAACACCCAGATTTAGGCTAGAGGAAGAGATTCGGCAATGCAAATGTCGTGGGATGAGTTCAAAGACCTAATCACCAAGGAGTACTGTCCTCTCAACGAGATGCAAAAACTTAAGCATGAGTTCTGGAATCATGCTATGGTGGGGGTGGGCACGCGGCTTACACGATCGTTTTCACGAGCTAGCAAGATTGGTTCCGTATCTGGTCACCCAAAATCATAAAGGATAGAGAGGTATATTTGGGGGATTGCGCGTCAAATACGGGCAATGGTAACAGCAGTTGCTCCTCCTACTATCCAAAGCGCAGTTCTGAAGGCTAGCGCTGTAACTGATGAGATGTTGAGAATAGGTGTATTAGGCAAGGGAGCAGAGAAAAGGAAAGATGTTGGGGAAACGAGCCAGTCGAGTGCCGGGAAATTTGAAAAAAAGGGCCAAGAAAACCAGAAATTTTGTGGTCGTGACCCAGGGCAGGCGACAGTATGGGGTCCGCACCCCAAATGTGATAGTTGCAACTTTCATCATCCCCCAGCTATGACGTGCGGGTGTGCGCGAACTATAGACTCCCGGGGCATTTAGCAAGAGGCTGTAGAACAGCGCCGAATATGGTCGCACCAGTCAACGTGGTTAACCCCGCGGGGAATGCCAGGGGCTGTTATGAGTGTGGAAGCCCTGATCACTATAGGAACACGTGCCCCAAACTGAATCGGGCAAGGGTCAACAAGGGAACAACCAGCAACACGCGATGGCTATAGCTGGAAATCAAGGCCCGACAAACCAAGGGAATACGGCTCGGGGACGCGTTTTAGTCATTGGAGCCAACGACGCCCGTCAGGACCCTAATGTTCTCACGGGTACGCACTTACTCAATAACCACTTTGAATCTGTACTATTTGACACTGGAGTAGACAATAGCTTTATATCTTTTGAGTTTGTGCAATTGCTTGATTTGAGTCCTAGTAGGCTAGAAACTAGCTACTCTGTAGAAATGGCCAATGGTAGGGTTGTTCAGGCCGACGAGATTATTAGAAAGTGCTCGACAATATTGGAGAACCACGCCTTCAATATAGACTTGATACCCTTTGAGTTAGGAAGTTTCGACATGATTGTTGGAATGGATTGGTTGTCGAAACACGGGGCGGAGATTGTCTGTCGGGACAAGGTAGTGCGAGTCCATATGTCAGACGGAGGAGTGCTCAGAATTCAAGGAGAACGACCGGGAAGAAACTTGAAACTTATTTCCTGCATGAAAGCACGCCGGAGTTTACGAAAACAGTGATATGCTTTTCTGGCTCATGTGGTGGAAAAGAAAGAAGAGGAGCAGAAAATGGTAGATATCCCTATAGTGCAGGATTACCCAGATGTATTTCCTGATGATTTGTCTGGTTTGCCTCCTCCACGGCAGGTGGAAATTCGTATAGAGTTGGTTCCTGGAGCTACACCGGTAGCAAAGACACCGTATCGACTGGCGCCATCTAAAATGCAGGAGTTATCTAGCCAGTTACAGGAACTACTGGAGAAGGGTTTTATTCGGCCGAGTCACTTTCCTTAGGGAGCACCGGTATTATTTGTCAAAAAGAAGGATGGGCCGTTCCGTATGTGCATCGACTACCGTGAGTTGAACAAGTTAACTGTGATGAATCGGTATCCACTCCCCAGGATCGATGACTTGTTTGATCAGTTACAGGGAGCTTCGTACTTCTCGAAGATCGATCTTCGTTTTGGATATCATAAACTAAGAGTTTTCGAGGAGGACATACCGAAGACAACGTTTAGAACTCGTTGTGGGCACTTTGAGTTCTTGGTCATGCCGTTCGGATTGACTAACGCACCAGCTGTGTTTATGGACCTAATGAACCGGGTGTGTAAACCTTACTTGGCTAAGTTTGTGATTGTATTCATAGACGATATACTTATCTACTTCCGATCGATAGAGGATCATGAAGAACACCTTCGGGCAATACTGGAACTGTTAAGGGAAGAGAAACTTCTCGCCAACTTCTCGAAGTGTGAATTCTGGTTGCGGGAAGTGAAGTTTTGGGTCATGTGGTTAACAAGGACGGGATTCATGTAGATCCCGGCAAGATTGAAGCGGTGAAGAAATGGGATGCGCCCCAGACACCTTCAGAGATAGGGCAATTCTTAGGATTGGCCGGATACTATCGTCGTTTCATCGTGAACTTTTCAAAGATCGCTCAACCGTTAACACTGCTGACCCAGAAAGACAAGAAGTTTGATTGGGGACATGCAAAAGAACAAGTCTTCCAAATGCTGAAAGATAAGTTGTGTAATGCACCAATATTGTCCTCCCAGACAGAACTGATGATTTTGTGGTATACTGTGATGCTTCGCATCAAGGGTGGGGATGTGTACTAATGCAGAAAGATAAGGTGATTGCCTATGCTTCGTGATAACTTAAGGTGCACGAGAAGAACTACACAACTCATGATCTTGAGTTGGGCGCTGTAGTATTCGCACTCAAAATATGGAGGCATTATTTGTATGGAACCAAATGCATCATCTACATAGATCATAAAAGCCTTCAACATATCTTGGATCAGAAGGAACTCAATATGCGACAACGACGCTGGGTAGAGCTTCTTAGTGACTACGATTGTGAAATCGGTATCATACGGGAAAGGCTAACATGGTGGCTGATGCTTTAAGCCGCTAAGAACGCCTGAAACCACTACGTGCTTGAGCTTTGGGATTGACCATTCAAACGAATTTGAAAGCTCATATCCAAATTGCACAAAGTGAGGCATTGAAAGAAGAAAACCTTGCGGAGAAGAATTCCGAGGGTGGATAAACAACTGATGTGCAAGGATGATGGTGTACAGTACATCTTGGACCGTATATGGGTACCCAAATGCGGAGGCGTACGTACCTTGGTCATGGATGAAGCACACAAGACTAGATATTCTATTCATCCTGGTGCAGACAAGATGTACCACGATCTCAAAGAACTGTACTGGTGGCCAGGCATGAAGAAAGACATTTCTGTGTACGTCAGCAGATGCTTGACATGCTCAAAAGTTAAAGCTTGAAATCAAAAACCATCGGGACTGTTACAGCAACTTGAGATTCCCGAGTGGAAATGGGAGAACATTGCTATTGATTTCATTACCAAACTCCCTCGAGCGAGCAATGGGCATGACTCGATATGGGTCATAGTGGATCGAATGACGAAATCAGCACATTTCTTGCAAATTCGGGAAGACTACAAAATGGACAAGTTGGCGAGATTGTACATAAAATAGGTCGTGAAAAGACACGGAGTGCCAGTGTCAATCATATCCGACCGTGACGGCCAATTCATTTCACGATTTTGGCAGACACTACAGAAAGCGATGGGCACTCGATTAGACATGAGTACCGCCTATCACCCTCAGACAGATGGCCAAAGTGAACGAACTATACAAACGCTAGAAGACATGCTGAGAGCGTGTGTAATCGACTTTGGTGGTAGTTGGGACACTCATTTTCCGTTGATTGAGTTCTCTTACAATAACAGCTACCATACCAGCATTGGTTGTCTCCGTTCGAAGCGTTGTACGGAAGGAAATGCAGATCACCTGTTTGTTGGGCCGAGATTGGTGAAAGTCAGTTAACAGGCCCAAAGATCATTCAAGAAACAACCGACAAGATCTTCCAAATCAAAGATAGACTAAAAGCCGCTAGAGATCGACAAAAGAGCTATGCCGACAACCGTCAGAAGCCTCTAGAATTCGATGTTGGGGATCAAGTGTTACTCAAAGTCTCCCCTTGGAAAGGGATAGTTTGGTTGGGAAAGAAAGGGAAGTTAGCCCCAAGATACGTTGGAACATTCGAGATTACAAAAAGAATTGGTCCAGTGGCTTACCGATTAAGGTTACCACAAGAACTCAGTGGTGTGCATGATACTTTCCATGTGTCGAACCTCAAGAAGTGTTTGGTTGATGAATCACTTCACGTACCAATTGAGGATATCAAAATCGACAAAAAGCTTCATTTATTGAGGAACCCACGAGATCATGGATCAAGAGGTCAAACAGTTGAAGCGTAGTAGAATACCAATTGTTCGTGTGAGGTGGAATTCAAAGCGAGGGCCAGAGTTTACATAGGAATGGGAAGATCAGATGAAACTTAAATATCCACACCTATTCGTGGATGACACTCTTGGACCTAACTCCAGCTGAATTTCGGGACGAAATTCTCTCAACTGGAGGATACTGTGACATCCGTCACCTTAAGGTCCGTCAAACAACATAATTAACCATCGAATTATTCTTCCTCTTCTTCAGAACTCGTGTTATAGAAATCATGTTTGTTTTATTCCCCTTGTGCCTGTACTTCCTTCGTGAACGTGTAGTAAACCTAAACCTTTTATAAATTTCAACACTATTATCACCAAATATATCATTTTTAATTATAACCATCATCATTAATACAACCATTTTAAGTCATCAATTACCATTAAACACACTTTTAACAATAAAATAACGAGCACTTTTAAGGTCGTTTTCAACCGAAACAAACTTTGGGAACTCGAGGGTTAAGTGCAGGGACTAAAATTGGCATTTTGCAAACTTGGGATGGGTATAAAAACCCCATTCCCAGCCATTTTCTTCATCTTCTTCACTTCTCCAATTTCTTCATCTCTTCACGTCTCCATTTTCTTCTTCATCACCTATCTTCTTCACTTTTGCACCAAAAATGCTCCATTTGGTCTTGTTTTCATCGTCTAGACGTCATCTATGACCTAGTCTACTCCATCCTTGCAGGTAGACGACCTTGGTTGTCCATTTCTTGCTCGTTTTACTGCTGCCCATTTCTAGGGTTTCCGGTGTTCGGGTCATCCGGAACAAAAAAGGTCGTGTGGGTGTGTGTGATGACTTTCTGCGTGGGTTTCTTGTTCGTGTGTGTGGTTGTATGATTTCGGAAGTCCTGTGGTGTAAACCCCGTGCTTGCGGCAGCCGAAGGCTGCTCTGCACTTCAACAGTCGCGAACCTGCAGTTCAGACAACTGGGTCTGTCATGCGACTGAGTCGTGGGACTGGGTGAGTTGTGCGACTGAGTCATGCGTCTGGGTCATTCGGGTGACCGAGTTGTGCGACTGGGAATGTCATGCGACTGAGCCATGCGATCAAGTGTTGTGTGTGATTGGGTCAATGCGGATGAATGTTGTGTGCGATTGAGTCAATGGGGATGAATGTGGTGTGCGATTGAGTCAATGCGGATGAATGTGGTGTGCGATTGAGTCCTATGACCGAGTGAATGCATGCGACTGTGCGTGTATCACACGACTGAAGGCCAGTCGTACGAATGAAGGTTCAGTCATACGAATGAAGCTGATTCATACGAATGAAGGTTGATTCATGCGTATGGAGGTTAAGTCGTGCGATTGGGTGTTGTGTGGTACGACTGAATGCCAGTCGTACGAATGAAAGTTCAATCGTGCCAATGAAGCTGATTTGTACGATTGAAGGTTGATTCGTAAGAATGGAGTTTTGAGTCGAGCATCTGGTCCTGTTGTTTGACTGATGATGCGTGTATGTATTAATTCCCTTCCTGAATGTCTCGTGATGATGAGGTAACATCAGTAAAAGTGACATTGCTTGACCACAAAGATTAAAGTCAACGCTATCAACAAGCGCATACTATTCAAATATTAATCGACCTAACTTTTTACAATTATCGACAATGCATTTGGGACTACAAATATTTAATAAGTACTAACTTTTATAACAATGGGATCTTCATACGGATGTCATTAGAAATGATGACTACTCTTAGTACTTGGATCTACATAAGGTCTGATACGAGTGTCTTCTTATGTGTGTGTTACCCACGACCGAACCGATACAACCCGAACCAACCAAATATTACTACTTCCTTTATACATATCATTTATGCTAAACAATAACTGTCAATAGGTGTCTGACTATTCATTGCATTCAACTGGCGGGAACTTTGATCATTCATACTTACCATTTAACATGTGAGTTTCGTGGCCCCTTTTTATGCTTATACCACTTTACAAACATTTATAAACATAGGGGAAAAGTATGCTCACCCATTTTCATGCTGTACAACATACATACAATTTACATAGTTGGAATCAACGTGCTACTGTTTTGTGGGTACTTATTTGATACTTGCTTGGGTCTACTTTGTGGTTCTTTCTTACAACCATTTAATTCTAGTGTGGTAACCGACGGATAGGTATTGGTAGTACTACTTGGGTTGACACCCCACCCTCGTGTTGGTATAGTAGTTAGTACCAACAGATGCTAGGAACGGGCCTTAGGTGAATATATTCCGACAAAATTCTTTGTGTTTGTCGTTAGGTTTGATTGTAAAGCTCTTGTCATGTGACTTTGCTTACTTATAACTGTATGCACGGTATTCTGCAACAACTTTATACAACGTCAATACTTATTTACATTTAAACCTGTGAGCTCACCAACAATTTTGTTGACCATTTTGAGCATATCTTTTCAGTGATCATGCTTGCTGAAGATCTAGGTGTGCTGCCTTAGTGGAGACCCTTGGATGCATTTTTGGGCAAAACTTGTCATTTTGAAAACATTTGATGTAGTCTGTTTTAATCAACAATTACTATTTTGTTACTTGTTCCCGGGTTATGGAAAAAATACATTACAATGTCGATATTCGTATTTGTGTGATCATTTGGTTGCGTATGCTTATGGCTATGTTGTCGTGAACATTGACTATACATGACACAAGTCCCCTTGTTGTCGGGTGTCGTCATGACACGGCTGTTATCATTTATTATATTGCATCTCCATCGCTTACCATGTGTTATGACGATTCCCGTCTCGTTACATCCTCGTGTTTCCGCTCTTAGCGGGGGTGTGATACAAATGGTCCAGCTTGGTTATTGATTTTGATTCATTTTCAAACTCATTCAATTCTAACCTATTTGAATCTTCTTGTGTCAATAGGATATAGGTAGGAGATCTTGGATCCTTTAGTGATGATTCAGACTCTAACGATATGGATGGTTCAAGCCTAGGGTATCTATTCTTATCATTTGTTAAAGATCCTATATTCAATTCTGAATCTCATGATCAATAAGTTCAAGAACAACATCCTGTTTCTCAAAATTCATATTTTTCTTAACCGAATCCTAATTGACTGGGGTTGAGTAAGAGTAATATTCTTACTGCAATCGAATATGATAATCAAGTCAATGATTGAGTGGCGGAAACATACAATCAAAGAACATTCAAAGCAAGAAAAATACTCATCAATGTTGTTTGTATTGATATATGAAAGTTGATAAATTACAGAGAATAATTACAACAAAAATTCTCTATCTATCAACCGTCACCTCATGTACAAGGTATCTATTCTATTTATAGGCACACAAGATGCCTTTTACAAAATGACTAAACCACCCTTGACCTATTATATCAAAACTAGTCTAAGTCTTCATCCGCATCTTTGCTTGTTCATCCGCATTAACAAATGCGGATGAGTTAACATGATCAGCATTTCCACTTGATCAACTGCATTAGTATGTTGGTCATCTGCATTTGGTTAATGCGGATGAACAAATACTTTGTGTGCATTTGTTCGGGTCATCCACATTTGTCAATGCGGATGAGCAAAGTCTTGTCCGCATTTACTTTGTCTCCCGCATTAGTCAATGCGGAAGAGTAAGTACTTGTCCGCATTTACTTTTTGGTCTTCCGCATTTGTCAATGCGGAAGAACAAATACTTGTCCATATTTGTTCTCTGTCTTCCGCATTGACAAATGCGGGAGATAATACTTTATTCTTCTAAGCAGATTCTTCATCCGCATTTCTTCTTGGACTTGAGGGATTTCAGCAAAACAATCATCAAATCACTCATTGAGTTGGCATGTATGATCCTTTCAAGGGTGAAACAATGCTCCCCTAAGGATTATACAGCCAAGTTTTCCTCAATGTTTGGGTGGTGATTGATGTTGTGAAGATTCTGCTGGGTCTTCAGGGGGTAAGATGAATGCAGCTTTGTAGGATCCAGTATAGCTTTGATCATGTTCACGAAGTCTGTAGTTTCTGACAACCTTTCTCTGCTTAACACATGAATCTTCATCTTGCTCATATTGTAGATGGCTTCCATTAGCAGCTTCTTCGGTGAAATTGGCTCCCCCCCACATCAACCTCTATTTTACAATGTTGCCAAGCTATAGTGGTGTCTTTCTCTTCTTTCTTTTCTATTTTTTAATTCTTATTTGATCATATGCCAACTTCAGTAGCTTGACGCACTTAAGAAAGAAGTGCATGTCCAACTCACTCAATTTATTATTCAGTTCCCTGAAATGTCTGATGTATATGTAATGGATATATGATTCATCAAGTAGTCTAACCTCATATCCACTGAATAATCTAATTTCAGCTCCCTCCTTTCCTCTCCACTTCCTTTCAAGTACCATATGATAGGTTTTCTCATCATAGTATACATTTGAGATGGTTGTGGACGAATGAGTACCAGACACCATTTTCCTTTTTAATGATTCTGTAGGCTTTACCTTTAGCTCAAGGAATACAATTTCTTCTGCTTGCACCTTTTTCTTCGTATCAAGGGGATTGACAAATCTTTTATCTTCTTAAGCATATTGTCTTTAATGAAATGAAGTTGTTTGTTCTTCTGAACATCTTAAGTATGTTCACAAATTCATATCCCCTGAACATAGCTGCATGATTGATCAGTTCAAGTTGAGCTAGCTACTTCAAATCATGAATCACGAGGGCATTTACAACAAGTGAGTACTCTGTAAAGAATTGTACTAGCCCTGAGATCCTCTTCACCATGAGCATATTCCATGTGCTGTCATACTTCTAGGCTATTATCTTTTGATCTACCTTACCCTTGGGAGTAGACACCCCTTTGATTAGTTTTGCAGTAGTCAGTCCTTCTTGCAGTTTTAACTAAGATGGTTCTGCAAACCATTTACGGTACTTGTGGAGCACAGGGGCAAGTAGTTCTTGGTCTTTCTGGTTCAACATCATGTCTGCAGCTCATACTCTACTTCTTGGTTGGTGCTTGCTAATTCTTCTTCTAACTTCTTGAGTTTTCCTCTCTTCTCATTAATCAATTGGAGAGTTACAGCCCTTAATGAGTTTATTTTCATGTTTCCAATCCTTCTTCTCATGAACCCTGACTTGAGAGATATTCGTTCATTTCCTTATCAGGCATATTATATGGATGAGGAAATAATGGTTCATGAGATGGAGATGATTTCTTCATTGAAGACAGCTTGTGTAGGGGACCCATTCTTGGCAAAGGTCTTTCATACCCGGTTGATTTCTTCAAAGAGGAATCTTTATGCTTTGGAGTAACCTTGGTGATTGCTTTCTCATACTCTGTTTCAGTGTTTAGATCAAGCAGCCTTTTCACTTTGTTTTCTTCTTCTTTCATCCCTTCATATGTCATTCCAAACACTTCATGAGGATCATATCCTTGATTGATCAAAAACATGGCTTTAATCATCAAGTCATCAGTTAGTGCTTTGGATACCATGTCTTCTACTGCCTGTTCTGCTTTCATGGGACTATCCATAAGAACATCCTTTTCAGCTTCATATCCACCAGCAATCTCACTTTCTTCTAAATCAACTGCACCAGCCAGTTTCTTCAACTAAGCTTCTGCCTGCCTATGATCTTCCAAAAATTCAGCAATTGCTGCTAGACTTCTGGGGTCATCTTTTTATTTCTTAACTGGTTCTTCTTCAACTATTGGTCTTTTACCCTTAGCTATTTCAGCTAAGTATTTCCTCTTTCGTGAGTAAGTTTGAAGTTGAGGACTAGAGATTTCAGCTTGTTCTTCTGGTTCAGGTACCTTTTCAGGTGTGCTTGGCTCTTGATCATTCATTTTGCTTTTCTCCTCCTCTTTATGTTCTGTTTTTGTTTCTTCTTTCCTTTCTTTGTCATACATTTCCTTTATTTTTTATCTTTTTTTTCTTCAGATAAAGAGATAGCAGGGACAATTTGCAAAGTCAATTCCTTCTCCAAAGGCACTGGTGATTTAGGGATAAAAACAATAGGCTCTAAATCAGTCATTGGTTGTTTACAAATTCCCAAAAGTTATCATCAATGCTGAATTTTTTAGATGAAAAACTATCCAATGCACTGAAGAGTTCTTCAAATCAGCTTTTACATAGTTAGAGTCATTCGTGTTTCAAGAATACACTACCATATCTAGACTTTGATCTTTAAACTCTATTTGACTTGCATCACCTCCTTTTTCTTCATCATCAGACACATACTTGTTATCATTCACATCTTCCTTTTCTTGTTCTTCATCTTTCTTTTCATCATCCACTTTGCTTCTTTGATTTTCAATTATCAGTTCTAGTTCAGAGATTCTTCTGTTTTGACCTTGAAGCTCTTTTTCAATACTAGAAATGATTTATGCTTGTTCCTCAATGATGTTTTCTTGTTCTTCCATTGCTATAGTTTGAATAGCAAGAGTGTCGCATGACCACTGATTTCATCTTAAGAATGGTTTAGTGCAGCTTTTAGGTACTCAATCTCCTTTTCCTTTTCTTTTCTTTCAGCTGCATAATTCTCTTTTAGTTCTTTCAATTCACTTTATTTCTCATCCAGTTCTAAAATTCTATCATTGATGATTCCATCTCTCCTGTTTAAGGTTCTTTCCATCCTTTCCACTTTATGTAAGAGCTCAGAAATTAGTTCATCCTTTTCATCAGGCCTGTTGATGTTAGATTCAGCATAGCTCTCTGACGGAGCAGCGTTAGAAAGTGCTTTCATAGCAGGGATTTGATCATGATGATCCTCCTCATCAGAAGATGATTTGGATGATTTATATGCACTTTTTGATCCTTCTATTTTAGCAGGTGATCATGGGATGATGGTAAAAGTTGGTAAGGAGACATAGGTGATTGATGTGGTAGTGATATTGGAGATTGATGATGAGGTGATAGGTGTAGGTTGAGGGGTTATTAGTGGAGTTGGTTGAGGTGATTGCTATGGTTGTTGTTGTGGTGATGGTTGTGGTGAAGGTTGTGGTGAAGGTTGTGGTAATGTTTGTAGAGATGGTTGTGGTGAAGGTTGAGGTAATGTTTGTGGAGATGTTATTGTGAAGTTTGAGGTATTGGTTGTGGTGGAGGTTATGGTAATGGTTATGGTGGAGGTTGAGCTTGACCAGCTTGATTTAATTGTTTAATCATCCAAGGAAGAAAGGGTGAGTGGGCACCATTGTAAAAGTTCCTTGTGTCCTTCTTCTTGATGTACTTATAGGATCTTGCATCATAGTGAGGGACGTTAAGCACAGGTCCTTCATTAACAATGTCATGAAATGATTCATTGATTAGACATTGAATGAATCTGGGATGCATCAGAAACTTGTATCTTAATCCTTCTTGAATGTTAGAACTTAGGCTGTTGAACACATATGCAGACATATTAAACAGTCTATTGGTGCAGAGAGCACATATTGCAGAAGATGTGAGGACTGGAATGTCATTCCATCCTGTTATTCTTTTTGATAGACAATGTTGGAACATATGAATTAGGAACCTCCAAGGCAGATCCACTAATCATTTGACTATTTGTTTTGCTTCATAACTCCCTTCATAACCAATTTCAGTGAAAAATGTGGTTATTTTTTCATCATCTAATTCAAGAGGATCATTAGCATTATCACCGAATTGTAGACATCTTCTAACAGACTTTTCTGTGATCCTCAGAGTGAGCTCATTGTTGATTCTCCCAGTTAGAGTTCTCACACCATCAACTTTAACTACCTCAGCTGATTCCCAGAATGACTTGATGGGATTCTCATAGATTGTTGGTCTCACAGTCATAGCATATGCTACCCTTGTGGTAGATAAAATCTTATCATATCTATAAGTCCATCGGCTTTAGGCACATCAAGGTTTAAATAACCGCTGACACTATGGAGCTTGATCCATGTAAGATTTTCTATGTAATCTGCAAAAGAGACATGTGTGTTAGTTATCAGTTTTGACTTTAAATTGACAAGGAAGACTGCTTGTTATTTCTGTTGAATTGCTATCATGGCAAATGGTGAATTTGTCATTTAACAATCACAGTTTCAATGTTTGAACCATTAGAGAGGTATTGTTTTATTGATTTGTTTCAAATGTGTAATTTCAACACGCTCTATTCTTACAACGAACATGTATATCAAGATTTTCATGAAGACAAGAATTTCTGTTGGTTTTCATGCTCATTGAAGTCGAAAAGGTGTATTATGTTACATCAACGAAACATGTTTTTGTGTTCTTTCTTATCATTTGGTTCTGAACTGATTTAGGTTTGTCATTCTGAAACTTAGGTTTTGATTAAACTTCTTATGAAAATTTCACCTTGTTTCTCATCCGAATGTTGTTTCAGAATCGATATCAAAAGTCGATTGAGTAGATTCACACGAAAATCATTGAATGTTTATGATGATGATGATGATTGAAGATGGTGTACTGTATGTTTGCGCTTGTCTTACTATAAAGTCTCTCAAATTTGAAAAGTATTAAATGACCCGTTTGAATTCCTTTAAATAGTCAAATAATACATTTTGAAAAATTTTAGAAGTTTAAAAGCAGATACACTGACCACTGTAGCAAATGCTAAAGGTTAATTTGTTTGACTTTTGGTCATCCGCATTTGTTGACTATAGCAAATGCAGAAGACAAACTTTTGACGTTGACAGTCCGCATTTGGCTACTTTTGGTCATCCGCATTTGTTAACTGTAGCAGATGCGGAGGATAAACTTTTGACTGACAGTCCGCATTTCACTACAATTGCAAATGCGGAAGTTTTGATTCTTATTTTTATTCTTTCCGCATTGCGTACTGTTGCAAATGCGGAAGCTAAACTTGAAACCTTTGGCTGCGTGTTGTAGTAAATGCAGAAGAATAACTTGTGTGTGTTCTTGAGCATTCACTGTAACAAATGCGGTAGAGTTACTCGTTTTATCCTATCCGTATTTGTACACAGTAGCAAATGCGATAGAACAAAGTCAATCAGCATTTGTGCAACTATATCAAATGTGGTTGACAACACGGTCAACATTGCACTGTAGCAAACGCGATAGAGACCTATTCATCCGCATTTGTTAACTGTAGCAAATACATTACCCGTATTAGTTACATGCATGGGTTACCTTCACCCGCATTAACTAATGCATTTACCTGCATTAGCTTTTGAACTTAGTCAAAAGTTAATGTGATTGAATTGATTATTTATCTTATGAACAGGTGTCATTGTAGGATCATTGAAGGGTGAAGAGTTACAACACAACAACACAAAAAGGAGATAAACTAAACTTAGATCAAACAGTAACTGGATTAAGCAAGTGGTGACACTAAGAACACAAGTAATATATGAGACAGAACACAAAGAACACAAGTGTTTGGTTTTCAAGAATGCAGTATATTGCCTTCTCTATGTTCTATTACAAGTGTTACAAAAGCATATTCGAAAGATACAAGAACATGAGATACTTATACAACATCCTACAGCCGGCTATACTTTGAAAGCAGCTGGATACAATTGACTAGAGACACACAAAATCAATTGTAGAGTCAAAAGACAGATTGCCTTTTGACTAGTGACTATGACATGCCATAGCTCACATCCTTATCTATTACAAGGCATGGACCTTTTCACCAAACCATGTTAGTTGGTGACTTGCAGAGTTGCAGCGGAGAGGTGTCCAGCTTTATGGAACAGTACATCAGATAAAGCATGTTACTAAAAGTCTTCAGAAGAAATCTGTCTTCATGAACTTGAAGCTTCGAAAGACTGTCTCTGAGGCTTCGGAAGACTTCATCTTTGGCTTTGGAAGATGTTGGTCTTGGCTTAGGAAGATTTCACACCTAGAGTATTTCTGTTGCACATGTGAAACTTCCGAAGCATTCCACTTCAATGCACTAGTGCAACATGCAGGAAAGACTAAAGATGTTTCGGTTGCATCAGCCTCTTCATTAATCTCTACAAACTCTCCCTAGGCTGATGCTACCAAAACATTTAGCAAACTTCAGATATTAACAGTCCTCATTAGGATGATCACCATTCCTTTCTTCATAAGATGATCAGGATCCTTCAGGCTGTCAAAGTGTCTTCTCATGTCAAAGAGATCATGTAGAGGCAACTAAAACATATCTTGCCATGTATAGATGTCTTCAATACCTTGATCTCTAGTAAAATGCCACCTTTCTAGATTTGTGGTGTATGTCCAAGACAAGATGGGTCTTCCTGATGCTAGAGGAGCTACTGAAGTTAGAGTTGATTGAGCATCCTCTCGCAGCACATCTTCAGGCTGTTCTGATTCAACCTGAGGTTCAGAAGGGGATGCAGGCTTCTTCTTCTTCTTAGACTTTGGTTTAGAAGCCATCCTTTTTCTTCTCTTTCCAAATTTTAACTGAGAAGACTGGCCTGCAGCACCAATTGATTCTTCATTGTCTTTCTCAGTTGGGACTTCCACTCTCTCAGGTTCAGATGGAGAAGGAGGTTGACCCTGCTATGGATGAGAAGATGAAGCTTGTTGAGCATTAGCAGGAGGTCCAGGTTGTCTTGTGTCTGTTTGTTCAACCTTAACTTCCACTTCAGGTGGGGCCTGACTGGAGTGGAGTGTAAGTCAGTGAGCTCTCCACTCTTAATCTTCTGCTTGATTACCCTGATATGCTCATCCATAGTGGATAGAGACATGGGTCCAAGTCTCCTTCCGGAGAATCTATACAGCTTCAAGAAGCTCATCATCCTCTGCCTATTAGCAGACTTCTTCATGCTCTTTTGGATGATGGCTCTTGACTTTGTAGCTTCTTCCCTCAGCTTCTTCTTTGTTGTCTTTCTTTCATTGACTAACTCAAGCTCAAGTTGTTTTAAGTACTCAAACTCAATATAGTCATAAGGTAAGGGAAGGAGTGCATCTATGGCACTCACGTAGTTAATCATCTTGATTCTGTCTTCTTCCTTATCTACCTGAGGTTCTTGCCGAACCACATTCTATTGTTCAGGACTTTCTTGAACTGGTGAGAGGGTAGGTGATGTGCTCCAAATTATACATGAAAATCCTATCGAAAGCACATCAATTATTCCTTAATATCTTCCTTAAAATGAAGGAAATGTACTTAAAAGTGTTAAATTGTGTTTTCAGGTGTCTAAAACGTCAAGATGGACAAAAGGAGCATATTTAACAAGAAATTGAAGCAATCCGAGCTTTGACTCCAAGCACGGGGCCGTGCCTCATTAAGCACGCCCCATGCCTTGCCAGAAACACACCCCCGTGCAAAATTAACACACCCCTGTGCTTGGACATCTGATAGGACAAAAAGTACCATCCCCTAAAAGTAGACACGGGGTCGTGCCCCATAAGGCAAGGGGCCGTGCCCCACCACTAACACAGGGCCGTGCCCTACCACTAACACGGGGCCGTGCCCCGTTTAGCACAGGGCCGTGCCCGACATAACCTGCACGTACGAGCCGACCAACTTTCGTAAGCATTGTACTAGCACAGGCCGTGTCTTTTAGGCACGGGGCTGTGCTTAAATACTCCAGAAAGCCTATAAATAGAAGCCTAAGCTCACCATTTTTGGCAAGCTTTGGTGGGAGAGTTACTCTGCTGACTTCTCTCGGGAATCAAGACTTCAAGATCATTCGGAGGTTCGGGAGGTGCATACAACACTTGGAAGAAGCTTGGGATCACCTAAACGTCATCCATTATGGATTATCGGTTTGATTGTTCCATTTCACCAATGATCACTTATCTATCTTCTTTGTTATCCGTTGTTATGTTAAAGCTCATCATGAGATAAACTCTATTTATCATCCTAATCGAATGAAACTTATGTAATTTGTGATGAACTAATGGTGTGATAAATATTTTGTCAATGTTATGGTGGTCTTGGGAAAACTATTGATGGGTAGCATCTACATTTGAACGGAAGTTATAACTTTATGGTTTGTGATTGTAATTGTCATACAAGGTTGAAAACCGTATGATTAACTTTCATTCGCGAAACCGGTCTTCATAATAAATCCATGGCTAATGAACTAGAAATGGTTATTAGAAATGATATCACTTTAACTTTCTGATCATTTGCGGGTTCCCTTTTATTAGTTCGAAAACTTCAGTAATTGTTACGGTTTTCTAAAATTAATGGTATGTTAGGAAAGAACCGATCAACTCTCTTTTTAACATTAAATTATGTTTTCAGAAATCGTATGTCAAATAGGACACAAAAGATTTACCTACATTACTAGGGCTTTGATCTGAGCAGTAAAATCAGCTGACAGGATCAAGTCACTACAGCAGCAGGATAGTCGAGAAATCGCGCCGGCTCATCTTTATAAACATTAACATAATCACATCACCTCCCCCATTCATCACAATTACATAAGAGGATTCTAATTAGGATGATAACTTTTATTCCCTGATTTTAAATCCAAATGCTTCGATTCTTATTTTACTTTCTTTTTATT
Organism: Flaveria trinervia; assembly: GCA_025506515.1. Taxonomy (NCBI): domain Eukaryota; kingdom Viridiplantae; phylum Streptophyta; class Magnoliopsida; order Asterales; family Asteraceae; genus Flaveria; species Flaveria trinervia. The sequence goes on from CM046444.1 coordinate 97,926,597, forward strand.
ACTGTTTAATTTTAAAACCTAAAAAAGCTTTCCAATACAAAATATCACTTTCTTTAACAAAAACCAAATCTGATAGTCAAACATCAAGTTTGTTGAGTAGGCTAGGTGTGTCCACGGATTGATACGCCGTTCTTATCAACACTATATTACCACACGACAGGTACACTGCCTTTTGTGTGTGTGGTTTAGTATTAGTAACAACCAATTAAAACTGAATCTGTGCAATAAACGTTTATCAAATATATATACTATCCGCAGACCATCAAGTTTTTGGCGCCGTTGCCAGGGACACACGACAGTTTGAAAGACAAACTAAATTTTTGACTATCTTGCATATAACCTGTTAATATATTTTTGTTTAACTTCATTTTTATTCGTAGGTAGTTTGCCTTAGTTAGTTTAGTTATTTTTGCCTGATTCATTGTAAGCCTTAGTTAGTTTAAGCTTCCTTAAGTTAGTGTATGTCCGACTCGTCTAGTTCTGAACTTGTTCCGCCTCTTCCGGAACCCGAACGACTTTTCCGGAAAAGATTGCGCAAAAGATCACAACAAGAAGCACTAGTCATTGAAGAAGACATTTTGGAAGATATACCATCCGAAGAAGACATGGCTAACCAAGACGAGGAAATGAAGATGACACACTATGCCACACCGTCAATAGATGGTTATGAGTCTAGTGTTGTCCAACCAGTAATAGCGGCCAACAATTTCGAGATTAAGTCTAGTATTATCCAACTAGTGGAAAACTCTGTTCAGTTCCCTGGGTTACAAGACGAAGACCCTAATGCTCACATCTCACGATTCCTTCGTATATGTGCGACCTTCAAAATCAATAACTGTTTAGACGACGCCATTCGACTAAGACTTTTTCCACATTCACATCGAGGCCGAGCCATCGATTGGCTTGATTCACTCCTGCCTGGTTCCATCACCACATGGGCAGGAATGGCTGAACAATTCCTTTTGAAATACTTTCCACCCGATCGTACTGCCAAACTAAGAAGCAGCATCACAAGTTTCCGTCAAGACGACGATGAATCATTACACACAGTATAGGAGAGATATAAAGGTCTCCTTCGGAGATGCCCGCATCACGAACTTGATTTGTGGCTGCAGTGTCAAACCTTTTACCATGTGATTAGCGGAGCCCACAAGCAAGCAGTAGACCTAAGTGCGGGGGGAGATTTTGGAAGTGTCACGCCAACAGAAGCATATCAAGCCTTAGAAAGAGCAGCTAAGAAGAGCTTTGCTTACAATCCTTTAAGAACCAAACCCAGTTCTAAAGGTATTCATCAAGTAGACTCAGAAACCCTAATTGCAGCCCAATTAGAAGCTCTAACCAAAAAATTTGAACAATTGCAAAGCGAGCTAAAGAAAACTCCAACACGATGCAACACATGTGGAAATTCACACAAGACCAACGAGTGCCCACAAGGCGTTATGATGGTTGAAGATGTTGACTACGTAGGAGGCCCAAACAATTCAAATTGGAGAAACAACTCGAATTACAGAGATGTTGGCAGTAACCAACAATCATCCGAATTCAACCAAAGGCCGCCTTACCAACAACAGAAACCACCATATCAAGGTCCAAGCAGTAGTAACCAAGACCATGGAGCATCATCAATGGAAGACTTGTTACAACAATTGTTGTTAACCACACAAGCCACAGATGACTACATCCGGAAATCTGATCGAAGAAATGAGGAGAGGTTCCAAAGAAACGAAGCTGACATCAAAAGCAACAAAGCATCATTACAGACCATAGAGCACCAAGTAGGTCAAATAGAACAACAACTGTCTGAAAGACCTCAAGGAGCTTTGCCCAGCAACACTGTGACAAACCCTAATGCTCAAGTCAAAGCCACACCACCAGGAGTGGCAAAACCACTCAAGGTGATGCATCCGCATTACAACCCATCCTTGAAGAAGCAGAAACTGAAACTCCAAGCAATGCGAGTGATAAGCAAAAGCAACCCGTTGTTATTGAAGAACCAGCAAAGAAATACGTTCCACCACCACCTTATGTTCCACCACCTCCATATCCAGGTCGTTTGAGACAACAAAGAATGGAGGCACAATATGGCAAATTCCTTGGGTTGTTCAAGCAACTCCATATCAATCTGCCTTTGGTGGAGGCCATAGCACAAATGCCAAACTACGCTAAGTTTCTAAAAGGTGTCTTGTCAACAAAAAGAAGTTGGAAGAGTTATCACACGTAGTTTTGAATGAGGAATGCTCTGCAGTTCTTCAAAACAAACTACATCAAAAGATGACTAATCCAGGAAGTTTCACCATACCTTGCCTAATAGGAAATCTTTCTGTCAGTAATGCGTTAGCTGATTTAGGTGCTAGCATTAACCTTATGCTTTATGCGGTTTTCGAAAAGTTAAACTTAGGTGAGCCTAGACCTACCCGTATGAGCATCCAGTTAGCTGACCATTCTGTCAAATATCCGAGGGGCATCATTGAAAATATCTTAGTTAAATTGACAAATTCGTATTTCCCATTGATTTTGTGATCCTAGACATGGATGAGGACAAAAATGTTCCTCTAATCCTAGGTCAACCTTTCTTCGCAACTGCTCGAGCCCTCATTGATGATTGTACAGGCAAACTCACGCTTAGAGTAGACGAGGAGGAAGTTACATTCGATATAGGCCAATCCATGAGACACCCTCAACATCATGATGACTCACTTTATTACGTTGATGCTTGCGATTCAATCATAAGTTGTCATTGAAGGAAGCCCTTCAAAATGAAGCTTGTAATACTCAGTTAATAGAAGTCACAATCACCGAACCCATCTGTCAAAACCAACTCATTCCAGAACTTGAAGTTGACGAAACATCATTTCATCAAGAAGCATTTGAGATCATTGAGCAAGACTTAGAACCAAAAGCCAAACCTTCTATCGAAGACCCTCCAGTCATAGAGCTCAAAGAGCTTCCATCTGATCTCGAATACGCTTTTCTTGAAAATACATCTCAACTTCCTCTCATAATCTCATCCGCCTTATCAATTGATGAGAAGAACAAGTTGCTCAATGTGCTTAAGGCACACAACGAGCAATTGCATGGAAAATCATGGACATCAAGGGAATCAATCCATCCTTTTGTACTCATAAAATATTGATGGAGGAGAACTTCAAATCCATCATTCAAACTCAAAGACGTTTAAACCCGAGCATGCAAGAGGTGGTGAAGAAAGAAGTAATCAAACTGCTAGATGCCGGTTTGATTTACCCTATTCTCATTCCCCTTGGGTCAGTCCCGTCCAAGTTGTTCCAAAGAAAGGAGGAATGACTGTTGTAACTAACGAGAAGAATGAGCTTATTCCCACTCGTACGGTTACAGGATGGAGAGTTTGCATAGACTATCGAAAACTCAATGACGCCACAAGGAAAGATCACTTCCCTCTTCTTTTCATTGACCAAATGCTTGAGAGATTGTCTGAAAAAATGTTCTATTGTTTTCTGGATGGTTTCTCAGGTTATTTTCAAATTCCTATTGCTCCTAAAGATCAAGAAAAGACAACATTCACCTGTCCATATGGCACATTTGCTTATCGGCGAATGCCCTTTGGCTTGTGTAATGCTCCGGCTACATTTCAAAGATGCATGGTAGCAATTTTTCATGACATGATTGAACACTCAATGGAAGTTTTCATGGATAATTTCTCCATCATTGGAAACTCATTTGAGCAATGTCTTGAAAACCTGGAAAAGATGCTAGTTAGATGTGAAGACTCCAACCTTATTTTAAATTGGGAAAAGTGCCAATTCATGGTTACGGAAGGATAGTGTTAGGACCAAAATCTCTCGAGCAGGGCTTGAAGTCGATCAAACCAAAGTCGACACTATTTCTAAACTCCGCATCCCCAACCGTGAAAGACATCAAAAGTTTCCTAGGACATGTAGGATTCTACCGTCGTCTTTCTTTAAATATTTCTCAAAAATCGCTCGAGCAATGACTAAACTCCGGAGAAAGACGTGAAATTCGTATTTTCTAATGAATGCATTAGTGCATTCAAATTGTTAAGGAGAGATTGGTAACTGCGCCAATCATGGTTCCCCAGATTGGACACTACCATTTGAGCTCATGTGCGATGCAAGCGATTCGCGGTGGGAGCTGTATTAGGACAGAGGAAAAAAAGACAAGCAATTTCACCCAATCTTTATTCGAGCAAAACCCTAAACAATGCACAAGAAACTACACTACCACCGAAAAGGAACTTCTTGCGATAGTTTTGCGTTTTCCCTTCGATAATTCGTCATATCTCATCCTTTCAAAGGCAATTGTTTTGTTGGGTTTGATAGAACACTACAAACATAGTTTAACCTTTTATACTTTCAGAAAACGCAGCGGATGTTAAGGATTATAACATGTTTATAATCTGAAAAATCGTGTTCTAAAAGCTGTTTTAAGATGAAAAACAAAACCCAAATCAATAGGATCTTTGATATGTGAATGAACAAGCTATTAGCAAATAAAACAACATAAAATCACAGCTTCAATGAGCTGTGAAACTACCTTCTTCCAGCAGCAAAACGACCAAGGAAGATAGGTTTTAGATGCTCAAATCTTGGCCAAGACTTCAAGGAAGAAGCCCTCAAGTGTGTTACCCCAAAGCTCTTTGCAAGACACCTTCTTGTTAGGAAGAACACACCACCAATCAACACAAAATCGATCTCCAAGAGCTTCAAAGCTGCTGCCAGATCCGTAACTTGAGAGGGAGAGAGAGGAGAGAGCTTTGGTGTTTTGCATGTCTTGGAAGAATGTGATTCAATTGAGTGTTTGGTAGTAAATGTTTGTGTGTGTTTTCAAGACACAATTTGGTCCTATCAAATTAAAAGGGGCGGCCAAAACCAACAAGTTTGAAAAAGTTCCCCCTTTTTAATTTTGTAAACATAACACATTGTCACTAGTCATATGTCACACAATAAAAGGTTACTCTCTAGACATTATTTTAAGTGTGACATATGTGCTCTTTAATTAAAAAATTTAATTAAGTACACTCATTGTTATTAGTGTTATTTAAACCCCTTTTAAATGACAAGAATAACAATAAACACATCAACAATTATCCTTATAATTTGTTCCATCTCTTATGCAATTTATTTAGAAAACCCATTTTCTAAATGGTGTAAATATTTAATTGCATGATCATATCATCAAATAAACATAAATTGGTGTTTGCTAAGCTTGTTATTGGGTATAACCCGACTTGGATCATAACGTATTAACCACATCCATCTTCTAAGTGTCTTGGGCACACAGAATCCTTCAATCTCCCACTTGCCCAAGATTCATAGAAGATTGATGCAAGCAGTAAATACCGCCTAACAACGGTTTACTACCCTTAATACGCACGACTTATAGCCATTCAATAACATCATCCCTTTCAAGTACCCTACTTGAAAGGATTTAGGTGAATCAATCATCTATCCTTTTGTTACAGATGTCGTTAAATCCAAGGACACAGAATGATCATTCCTTGTTGATTTAACTTAATCAGGCTTAGACATCTAACTCTCAACGAATAAGAGAACAATTCCATCTTGACTACATACGTTTCTCACAAACACTTCGTGTTATATCTGAACATACCCTTATGTACTGTCCACTATTCAGGACAGTGAAGAATTAGCTCAAGGTATAATACTTAGTGAATATCAAAACTCAATATGTATCTCAAGTCGGAGGATACCAAGTGATATTCACCTTTACTCAAATTTACTTATGATCAATCATTAAGATTCCATGTAGTAAAATTTGAGATGCGGGTTAGTCCAATATTTGTGTCCCACAAATATCTACAAACCTTGGTAGCAACCCATTGCTCTATATTCATCTTATGAATATAACCAATCCAAGTTCATAATAATCTTACTCTCACACTTGTTCCCACAAGTATGAGCGACTACGGACATTTTAGAGTAAACATTTTACTCATGGATAAAACATGCTAAATAGGAACATTAATTGAAACACTATAACCAAATAATTTTTATTCAAATAATATAGAGTTCCACATATCCAAATACAAATTTACAGATCAAATCCAATCACTGGATATCGAAGTCCCATGGCACAAGTATGACCTTCATGCTTTACCTTTTCAAGGAGCTTCGTGAGAGGATCCGCAATGTTTTGATCCGTGTGAACTTTGCGAATACATATCTTTCCCTTTTCAACTTCATCTCGTATGTAGTTGAATCTCCGCTCAATGTGCCAAGTCTTTTGATGAGCACGAGGTTCCTTGATTTGAGCAATCGCACCCTCGTTGTCACAAAAATCTCTAGGGGTTCCTGAATGGAAGGGATAACCCCTAGATCGGCAATGAATTTCTTCAACCATGCAGCTTCTTGAGCTGCCAATGAGGCGGCGCGACGTATTCTGATTCTGTAGTTGATAGAGCCACCACATCCTGCTTGGAGCTCTTCCAAGAGACAGCTCCTCCATTCAGAATGAAAATGTATCCCGATTGTGACCGTGAATCGTCACGATCGGTTTGGAAACTCGCATCCGTGTAACTTTTACAACGAGCTCCTCGTCACCAGATCCATAGATAGGAACATATCTCTTGTCCTCCTTAGGTATTTAAGTATGTTCTTAATAGCCATCCAATGACTGTTTCCAGGATTTTGCTGGTAACGACTTGTCATGCTCAAGGCGCATGACACGTCGGTCGAGTGCATATCATCGCATACATGATGGATCCAATAGCTGATGCGTATGGGATTGCCTTCATTTTATCTTGCTCATCCTTTGAGCTAGGACATTGAGTCGTACTCAATATTGTTCCTCTTTGAATAGGTACGGTACCTTTCTTAGAGTTTCCATCTTGAACCTTTTCAAGATTTTATCAATGTACGCACTTTGATTCAAACCAATCAACCGCCTTGATCTATCCCTATAGATCTTTATTCCCAGAATATAGGCGGCTTCACCAAGATCCTTAATGAAAAACAACTTCCAAGCCAGGTTTTTACACCTTCCAAGGTTGGAATGTCATTTCCAAATAGTAGTATGTCATCAACATACAATACTAGGAAAGTTATTGTGCTCCCACTAGCCTTCTTATACACACAAGCCTCATCAGCGTTTTTAATGAAGCCAAATTTCTTTACTTCCTCATCAAAACGGTGATTCCAGCTTCTCGATGCTTGTTTCAATCCATAGATTGATTTCTTTAACTTGCATACTTTATTAGGATATTTTGGATCGACAAAACCTTCAGGCTGAACCATATAGACATCTTCCTCAAGATATCCATTTAGGAAAGCGGTTTTGACATCCATTTGCCAAATCTCATAATCATAATGAGCAGCTATGGCAAACAATATTCTTATAGACTTTAGCATCGCAACAGGTGAGAAGGTTTCATCATAATCAACCCCTTGAGTTTGAGTGAAACCCTTCGCTACAAGTCTAGCTTTATAAGTATCCAAGTTTCCATGCATATCGGTTTTCTTCTTGAAAACCCACTTACTTCCAACTACCTTGGAATTAAGAGGTGGTACAACAAGTTCCCAAACTTGATTGTCATACATGGATTGCATCTCAACGTTCATGGCCTCAAGCCATTTGTCACAATCCGAATTGGACACTGCATCATGGTATGTGGTTGGCTCATCTGAATCTACCACATAGCATCCATCCATGAAAAATCCGTATCTTTCAGGTGGATTACTAATTCTACCACTTCTTCGAACGTTTGTTTTGTGTGTATTGTCACCCCCTTGATCATCCTCAACATCCTCATGTTGAGTGCTAGTTTCAACCAAACGTGCATAGGGTGTGGTTCTTGATCTTCTTCAAGGTCCACTGTTCTACTGCCAGCTCCTTCCATAAGGAACTTTGTTTCTAAGAACTCACCTTTCTGGCAACAAACACTTTTTGTTCCGGTGGATCATAGAAATAATATCCCATAGAATCTCTAGGATATCCAACAAAGATACACTTGGTGGATCGGACTTCCAATTGTTTCGGGTGGGAGTCTTAACATAAGCCTCACATCCCCAAACCCTTAAGTATGATAGGGATGGAACTCTTCCATGCCATAACTCAAAGGGTGTCCTTTCCACCTTTTTGGTTGGGGCCATATTTAGAATACGGGCCACGAAGAGCAGAGCGAAACCCCAAAATGATAGAGGTAATGTGCTTCTAGCCATCATAGATCGAACCATATCCAATAAGGTTCGATTCCTCCTCTCACACACACCATTATGTTGTGGTGTTCCAGGTGGAGTGAGTTGTGAGACAATCCCACAACTCCTAAGATGATCTTGAAAAGCATCACTCAGGTATTCACCTCCTCTATCTGTACGGAGAACTTTAATTGACTTGTTAAGTTGATTTTCTACTTCATTCTTGAAGATTTTGAACATTTAAAAGCTTCATCTTTGTGCCTTAATAAGTACACATACCCATAGCGACTATAATCGTCGGTAAAGGTAATGAAGTATCTTTCACCATTCCTAGTCATTGGCTTAAAAGGACCACATACATCCGAATGTATGATTCCTAATAGATCTTTTGCCCTTTCGTTAGTTCCACTAAAGGGTGTCTTAGTCATTTTACCTTGTAAACAAGATTCACAAATGTCAAATGAATCACATTCATTTGTTTTTAAAAGACCATTCTTTTGTAGTGTTTGTAAACGTTCTTGTTTATATGGCCAAGACGACAATGCAAAGATAGGTATCACTCAAGTCCAACTTGAGTTTCTTGGTGTTAGTTTGGTACAATGAGCTATTTAAGTATTTTCATGAACCAATTCGTAAATACCATTAATGGGAATAGCTTTAAAATAGAACATACCATTAAAAGAAACATGAATATCTTTTTCAACAAATGATAATACATATCCAAATTGTTTTAACAGGGCTACAGAGATAATATTCCTAGTCAAACTAGGAGCATACAAAACATTGTTCAAAATCACTTCCAAACCATTTGGAAGTTTCAAGATGTAGTCACCACGGGCTTCAACTTGAACTTTAGCCCCATTGCCCATGTAGAGGCTTACATCCCCTTTCTTGAAGTCACTACTTCTTTTGAACCCCTGCAACAAATTGCAAATGTGAGTTCCACATCCGGTATCTAATACCCATGTGTTAGAGGATATCATGTTTAAATCAATATGGATCATGTATATTGTACCTGAGGTCTGCCCGGCATCCCTCTTTGCTTTCAACTCTTGGAGATGGACAGGACAATTCCTTGCCCAATGTCCAATCTCCCCACACTTGAAGCATGGGTCGTTAGTAGCAACTTTTTGCTTTTTCTCTTGTGGTTTGAGTGGCATCCTTGCCACCCCTTTCCCTTTTCCCCAAGCGGGTCCCTTACCCTTTGCAACCTTTGCCTTGGGTGCGGGACGAGGCCTTTTATTGTTCCCCCCTTCATGGATGGTGAGAACTGGTAAAACCCTTTTACCCATGGCCGCCTCAGCCGTTTTGAGCATTGAGTGAAGCTCACCAATGCTTTTGTCCCATGCATTCATGTTGTAGTTCAACACGAATGTCTCGAACTTCTTGGTAAGGCCATTTAGGATCAAATCCGTGGCCAATTCCTTCGAGACAGGGAAATTAAGCTTCTCGAGGCGGTCAATGTGACTTTTCGTCTTAATTACATAAGATGAAACAGATTGGTTGTCGTCCATACGACATGCATGGAGTGCTCGAACCGTTTCGAAGCGCTCAACCCTTGCTTGCTGTTGGAACGTTTCCTTCAGTTGGGTTATCATGTCGTATGCTCCGTGGTGTTCATACTCCTTTTGGAGATCTGGAGTCATGCTCGCTAGCATGAGACAAGACACCTGGACGGAGTCCTCAGTGTATTTCAGCCAATCGTTATAGGCCTCCTCATCATCCTTGCTAGGTTGATCGGGGATAGGGTCGTCTAAAACATACGATCTTTTCTCTTGCTTGAGAACGATTCTCAAGTTTCGATACCAATCGATGAAGTTGTTATGATTTAGACGTTCCTTTTGGAGGATTGCTTGTAGAGATTGGTTGGACGCTAAAGAGTTATCGGAATTATCATTATTTGAGGCCATCTACAAAATTTTAACAAAGTTTTATTTTAGTATTTTTGATATTGTAATTTTAATAATAAATGCCTTTCAAGGTCTTTTCATATTAAAACCTAGAACCCAACATTACATTTAAATTGTGGTTAGGTGACCTTTATCCCACGTTTTAAATTAATAAGGTGGTCAACGTTTGACGATTGCAACCATTTGCAACTTCTAGAAATATGGGATCGACTTGAAACATCATATGTAAAGTCGACATGTTAATCCCATCAACACCATTTGGAAACCACATCGTAGGTGATCCGTTTGACATGATTTGCAAATCAAGACACCCTACTTACACCCACGTGTTAGTTTGCCAAAACAAGTGGTTAGGTGACCTTTATCCCACAAATAAGGCAATCTCACCTCAAATCACAAGTTCCCTTAAAATGGTTAGGTGACCTTTATCCTACTAAGAGTTCCCAAGTGACTCAAGTGTTGTGTAAAAGGACGGTGTTGATCTTGTTAAGAAATGTATAGAGGTTGCATAATTCTAGTTTAGAAAACTCTATGTTCTTGTATTTGCATGCTTTCAAATACAAGGTACCCTATGGTTCTTAGATTAAAACCTATTTTAATCTTTAAAATCATTAAACCATTTTAGTAACTTTATTTAAACTTTTAAGAACCATCAATTTTCAGCTTGTTAAGTTTGTTAATGAGTTTGTTATGAATATCCAAATATCAACCAAACAATCAAACAACAAACATTCAACCAAACATAAACAAGCATATGTGCATTTGTGCATAACCATAGCATCTAAAGTGGTCCACACTTGTTTGCCATCACAAGTGTGGTCCATAGGTCATTCCTAAGGGTCACAAACAAAGCAAATGGAAAACATCCAAAAGCCTCCCACTTGAAACCGCATCCAAAATGCTCCATGTTTCTTTCATGACCTTCCTTTGTGCTTCCAATGTGTATGTCTTCATATTACAAGATATAAAGTCCTAATACAAGATATCTAGTAAAATGAAAATACACCTAATCTATTCATTACAACCCAATAATAAATAATTACATTTGAAACAAAGCACAAACAACAATAATACAACCCAAGTGAATGAATGAATACAACCATTACAAACACCCAAACAACCACAAGGTCAATGGCTAGGTTATGCACTAAAACAAGCATCTATCATATCATTCAAAATATAATGAAAACCCCTCTTAAAACCACGAAATTTCAGCCAACATAAACTGAAATTTCGGGTTTTATTTTGTCCATACAAAACAAACAACAAACATGTATATCTTTCAAAGTTTAATCACAAGCATGTGTGATATGACTTTGAAAGATTGGGGTTTCATATCATATGAACTTAGCAGCCCAAAACCAGCCTATACTAAGCTTATAATCATTCCTTAAAACCAATTTTAAAGACAAAACAAGCAAGTCATCCACATAACCGGCTCTTGATGTCATTGTTGGGTTTGATAGAACACTAAAACATAGTTTAACCTTTTATACTTTCAGAAAACGCAGCGGATGTTAAGGATTATAACATGTTTATAATCTGAAAAATCGTGTTCTAAAAGCTGTTTTAAGATGAAAAACTAAAACCCAAATCAATAGGATCTTTGATATGTGAATGAACAAGCTATTAGCAAATATAAAACAACATAAAATCACAGCTTCAATGAGCTGTGATAACTACCTTCTTCCAGCAGCAAAACGACCAAGGAAGATAGGCTTTAGATGCTCAAATCTTGGCCAAGACTTCAAGGAAGAAGCCCTCAAGTGTGTTTACCCCAAAGCTCTTTGCAAGACACCTTCTTGTTAGGAAGAACACCACCAAAATCAACACAAAATCGATCTCCAAGAGCATCAAAGCTGCTGCCCAGATCTGTAACTTGAGAGGGAGAGAGAGGAGAGAGCTTTTGTGTTTTGCATGTCTTGGAAGAATGTGATTCAATTGAGTGTTTGGCTAGTAAATGTTTGTGTGTGTTTTCAAGACACAATTTTGGTCCTATCAAATTAAAAGGGGCGGCCAAAACCAACAAGTTTGAAAAAGTTTCCCCTTTTTAATTTTGTAACACATAACACATTGTCACTAGTCATATGTCACACAATAAAAGGTTACTCTCTAGACATTATTTATAAGTGTGACATATGTGCTCTTTAATTAAACAATATAATTAAAGTACACTCATGTGTTATTAGTGTTATTTAAACCCCTTTTAAATGACAAGAATAATAATAAACACATCAACAAATTATCCTTATAATTTGTTCCATCTCTTATGCAATTTATTTAGAAAACCCATTTTCTAAATTCGTGTAAATATTTAATTGCATGATCTTATCATCAATTAAACATAAATTGGTGTTTGCTAAGCTTGTTATTGGGTATAACCCGATTTGGATCATAACGTATTAACCACATCCATCTTCTAAGTGTCTTGGGCACACAGAATCCTTCATTGTTTACACCGATCATGCAGCCCTTCGTTATTTGTTCAACAAACAAGATGCAAAGCCGATATTCATCCGTTGGATTCTTCTGCTTCAAGAATTTGATATTGAAATTCGTGATAAGAAAGGAGCGGAAAATCTAGCGGCTAATCATCTCTCGCGTCTTGAGGATTCAAGTCCTTCACGAACTGAGGAAGCCAAAATAAACGACAATTTTCCTCATGAATTCCTTATGCACATTCAATCCTCAATCGATGAACACCCTTGGTTCGCCGATTTTGCGAATTATTTAGCAAGCAGAATCCTTCTTAAAGGAATGACTTATCAGCAAAAGAAGAAGTTCTTTACTCATATCAAATATTACTATTGGGAGGATCCGTATCTATTCAGAATCGGTGCAGAGCAACTCATTCGAAGATGCGTACTACGGAAGTGAAGCATAACAAATTCTAAGGCACTGTCATGAAGGACCCATAGGAGGACACCATGGAGCAATCTTAACAGCCAAGAAAGTATTCGACTCTGGATTCTACTGGCCCACAATCTTCAAAGATGCTCATAATATGGTACGCACCAGTGATACATGTCAAAGAGCAACCAATATCTCGACACGGGATGAGATGCCTTTGAAACCAGTTCAAGTATGCGAGATATTTGATATATTGGGTATTGATTTCATGGGGCCATTCCCGGTGTCATCTAGCAATCGTTACATCTTGGTAGCAGTTGATTACGTCTCAAAATAGCCTGAAGCTCAAACCCTCCCTACTAATGATGCCAAGAACGTTGTCAAATTCCTTAAGAAACTCTTTTCTCGTTTTGGGAGCCCCAAATCTCTGATTAGTGACCGAGAACTCACCATCGCTTTACAACTGCTTACCATCCCCAAGTGAATGGGCAAGCCGAAGTCACTAACCGAAGTATCAACCGAATCCTTGAGAAAACTGTAGGTCAAAATCATAAGGACTGGTCTATCAAGTTAGATGATGCATTATGGGCTTTTCGAACAGCCTATAAGACTCCCATCGGCACAACACCGTTTAAACTAGTTTACGGGAAGTCGTGTCATCTACCTGTAGAACTAGAGCATAAGGCCTTTTGGGCACTTAAAGCAGCAAACCTGGACCAAGACCTTGCAGGAAAGAATCGATTCATACAAATTCACAAATTGGAGGAATTAAGGGAACAAGCATACGAAAACGCTAGGGTTTACAAAGAAAAGACAAGGAAATTCCACGACGCTCAATTAAAGAGCACAAAACAATTTCATGTGGGAGAACGTGTCTTACTGTATAACTCTCGTTTATGTTTATTTCCCGGAAAATTAAAATCACGTTGGTCTGGACCTTATACAATCAAAAACGTGTTTCTGAATGGTGCCATTGAAATTTACAACCACGCAGGTTTAAGTTTCAAGGTAAATGGTCATGATTTGAAACCGTATAATGATAGACCAACCAAGATCTCTTCAAAGGAATTAAACCTCCACCCCAATGAAAACTAAGTGTGGGGAAGGATCATGCCGAAGACCCGAAACTTAAACGCGGCACCTGTACATACATTTTTTTTCATTTTTTAGAAAATTTTTAGGACTTCACAAGCATAACCACGGGGTCGTGCTCCATCAAGCACACCCCCGTGTCTCTGAAAAATTCATTCCACGATCTCCGCTGATGACTCTGGAACGTTGCAGGTCGAATTTAAGACGAATTCTGACAAGCACGGGGCCGTGCCTAGCCAAGCATGCCCCCGTGTTCACTTTCCACGACATGTGTATAAATACCACACTATTTCCATTCTTTCATCACACCCATTCCTACTTAAAAACGTTTGAAAAAATGAAAGAATCAAGTCACGAAAGCTCAAACTGGAATCCTGCGAAGAAACCGCATTCTGAAACGCGAGAACCTATGACTCAAGAATATTTCTTCAAGATGCATGAACTAATCAAGCAACTGACTGAAATGAACCTTGTTGCTTCCCAACGCTTAGCTGAACTAATCCAAAAAGTTTAGCAGATGAGCGAGGAACTCATTTCCATTAACCAGCAGCTCGCAAAATTGAGCAACAGCACTTCTCACTACCCCATGCCAAACCTCCCACATGAAATGTGTGGAGGTTTCTTTTAGAAACATTCCGTGATGTGTTAAGTGTGCTGTTGCGCGTTAAAGAGTCTAGTTTTGTTGTTTCAGATTCTCGGCTTTAAACGTATCGTATAACTGTAGGATTCTAGGGAATGTAATTTTCAATTTGGCTTGTGTTATTTAACTATAAGACTATTTTCGTATATGTTCTGATGATTTGGAAGTGATAAAACTTAACCGGGAAAATTACACAACGCGCGAAACTGAAAAACGGAACAACAAAAGACTGAAACCAAACTTTTTACATGAACACGACCCTCGTGTTCTGAGGGGCACACCCCCGTGTTCGACAAGAATTGACACCACCTGCCAATTTTCAGCCTCTTGTCCTTTTCGATTCAATGTTGCATGATAAAAACCAAGCTAATGTGCCTGCAAAGTAGTATCCATTTTCAATTCTATCTTCTTTTCCATTTTCTTTCATTTGTTCAAGTGTTCTTGCAAGAGTATTTAGCCAAGAGGTTAGCATACTAATTCCTTTGATTATGAAAGTCATTTACATGTAGTTAGGTGATTAGGTCTCTAAACAACCGAAATCCTAGCAATTATGTGTAACACTTGTTCTTAAACGTGTTATGGAATGTTGAATGCTTTTAACCTACTTGTTCATGTTTATTCTTGTAGTAGAATAGTGTTAATTAGTGTGTTTAGTTAGATATTAGTATGTTTAGTTGGTTAGTTAGTTGTTTTCTTTTATTATTAACATGACTATCTTCATAACTTGTGGTGAAACCTTTGTTAATCATGTTCAGGTTACAAGAATTCTCAAGTGATGTAAAACAATATATTTTTAGTATCTTGAATTATTAACAAATGATTAAAATGTTCAACATATGATCTTTGATTGTTGAAGCAAGAAAATGTTAAACCCATGCTTAATCAACGATTTACAAACAAAACCACGATTGCTCGAGTCAAGATTTCATGCCCAAGCATGTTAACCGCACCCCCACGTTTATTAGCTCGGAAACTTCAGTAATTGTTATGGTTTTCTAAAATTAATGGTATGTTAGGAATGAACCTGATCAACTCTCATTTTAACATTAAATTATGTTTTCAAAAATCGTATGTCAAATAGGACACAAAAGATTTTACCTACATTACTAGGGGTTTGATCTGAGCAGTAAAATGAGCCTGACAGGATCAAGTCACTACGGCAGCAGGATGGTCGAGAAATCACGCCGGCTCATCTTTATAAACATTAACATAATCACATCACCTCACCAATTCATCACAATTACATAAGAGGATTCTAATTAGGATGATAATTTTTATTCATGACTTTAAATCCAAACGCTTCAATTCTTATTTTACTTTCTTTTTATTACTATTTACTTTTAAACCCTAAAAAATCTTTCCAATACATTTATGTAACAATCAGCTTGAAAGAGCAATGGCACGTTATGGAGTTCACCATCTCTTTACAACTAAGTGTGGGGAGGGTCATGCCGAAGACCCGAAACTTAAACGCGGCACCTGTACATACATATTTTTCATTTTTTAAAAAATTTTTAGGACTTCACATGCATAAGCATGGGGTCGTGCCCCATCAAGCACGCCCCCGTGTCTCTGACAAATTCTTTCCACAATCTCCGCTGACGACTCTGGAACGTTGCAGGTCGAATTTAAGACGAATTCTAACTAGCACGGGGCCGTGCCTAGCCAAGCACGTCCCCGTGTTCACTTTCCACGACCTGTGTATAAATACCACACTTGTTCCATTCTTTCATCACACCTATTCCTGCTTAAAAACATCTGAAAAAATGAAAGAATCAAGTCACGGAAGCTCAAACTGGAATCCTGCAAAGAAACCACGTTCTGAAATGCGAGAACCTACGACTCAAGAATATTTCTTCATGATGCATGAACTAATCAAGCAACTGACTGAAATGAACCTCGTTGCTTCCCAACGCTTAGCTGAACTAATCTAAAAAGTTCAATAGATGAGCGAGGAACTCATTTCCATTAACCAGCAGCTCGGAGAATTGAGCAACCGCACTTCTCACTACCCCATGCCAAACCACCCACATGAAATATGTGGAGGTTTCTTTTAGAAACATTCCGTGATGTGTTAAGTGCGCTGTTGCGCGTTAAAGAGTCTGCTTTTGCTGTTTCAGATTCTCGGCTTTAAACATATCGTATAACTGTAGGATTTTAGGGAATGTAATTTTCAATTTGGCTTGTGTTATTTAACTATAAGACTATTTCCGTATCTATTCTGCTGATTTGGAAGTGATAAAACTTAACTGGGAAAATTACACAACGCGCGAAACTGAAAAACGGAACAACAAAAGACTGAAACCAAACTTTTTACATGAACACGCCCCTGTGTTCTAAGGGGCACGCCCCCGTGTTCGACAAGAATTGACACCACCTGCCAATTTTCAGCCTTTTGTCCTTTTCCATTCAATGTTGCATGATAAAAACCGAGCTAATGTGCCTGCAAAGTAGTATCCACTTTCAATTCTATCTTCTTTTCCTTTTTTCTTTCATTTGTTCAAGTGTTCTTGCAAGAGTATTTAGCCAAGAGGTTAGCATACTAATTCCTTTGATTATGAAAATCATTTACATGTAGTTAGGTGATTAGGTCTCTAAACAACCGAAATCCTAGCAATTATGTGTAAACACTTGTTCTTAAACGTGTTATGGAATGTTGAATGCTTTTAACCTACTTGTTCATGTTTATTCTTGTAGTAGATTAGTGTTAATTAGTGTGTTTAGTTAGATATTAGTATGTTTAGTTGGTTAGTTAGTTGTTTTCTTTT
This sequence comes from Flaveria trinervia, assembly GCA_025506515.1. Lineage (NCBI taxonomy): Eukaryota > Viridiplantae > Streptophyta > Magnoliopsida > Asterales > Asteraceae > Flaveria > Flaveria trinervia. The sequence continues at coordinate 97,944,007 of CM046444.1, forward strand.
ATTATTAACATGATATCTTCATAACTCGTGGTGAAACCTTTGTTAATCATGTTCAAGTTACAAGAATTCTCAAGTGATGTAAAACAATATATTTTTAGTATCTTGAATTATTAACAAATGATTAAAATGTTCAACGTATAACCTTTGATTTTTGAAGCAAGAAAATGTTAAACCCATGCTTAATCAACGATTTACAAAAAAACCATGATTGCTCGAGTCAAGATTTCATGCAGCATCTGAGCTCAGGCTAGAGAGAGGTTGAGAAGCACCTTCACCAGTAGGTGTCTCAGAAGGAATATGGATCTCTGCAGCAGTTGGAGATGATGAGACAGGGCTCTCCGGTTCTGTCACTAGGCCTTCAGTCATGGTTTCCCCTATGAAGCTAATCTTAGGGTCTGCCTCAACATCCAGTTGACTGATGACATTGCCTGATTGCCTTAGTCTCCTTCTTAGACTGAACTCTGCAATGATCCCGTCTTGGATTCTTTTAGCCAATCTGTCAGCTTGCCTTGATTGGCTTGGGTTGACAAGTGGCATGTTGAGTAGATCCAGACCTTCATAGTAGTCCAAGTTCTGAAAATTAAAGACTTCTTGTTGTCCTTGAACTCTTATGATAATGAGGGCTTTCCTGTTGTTGTCATACCTCCACCCAATAATGTGATTGAAGGATGATGGAGGTGACATAGTCCTTGGTATCCCATCCTCAAACAGACTCTGTATGAAGGAGTCTATGTAGTACACATCAATGTGAACTAGAGGAGGTTGTTGAGAATACATAGTTGCAAGTGAGGATGGTGAGTCCTCAATGTCCATTCCCTCAGAGGAACTCCCAGGTTCTGTGGCTGGAATGACTTTCTCCCCCTTTTTGGTAGCATCACCCACTTGCATAGGTGAGCTAGAGGATAGGTCAATCACATCCACAGGTTCTTGTGTTCTTGGTTGAGCTCTCCTTAAGGGTCTCCGAGCTAGTTTTTTCTTAAGATATGAAATATCAAGTTGCTGATCATTGATCCTGTTTTGTAAGGTAGTCACGTGAGATTCAAGGTGACTGACCTTTGTGACTAGGTAAGTGCATGTTTCAGACAGGTTTTGCACTTTTTGTCTCAGATCCCCTTATCTTCGTCAGAAGAATCACAGGGGTGGAAAAGATTGGACCAGAGTCCTTTCTCTCATGACCAGTTCTAAGTTCTTGGCTAATGGATTTCCTCTGCTCACTGACAGTCTCAGTTGAGACATTAGTGGGCTGATTTGCCATGGTTAAGGTCTTAATGATGTAATCACTTTCAGAAGTGAGAGCCTCTTCCATATGAACATCCTGAACAGGTTTAGTAGTGTCCACCTCAGTTGTAGGTGACTGATGTAGGATAGATGTAGGAGACTGAGTAATACTCATCTATCATTGAGTAGAGGGAAAGAAGAGAGATTGATTATACTCACTGAAACCTATATCTTCAATAGTATAGAAGTCAAGGTTCAGAATGGGTTGGTTAAGATCTATAGGCTGGGGATGGTAACTATCCCCTGAAGGTTGATCATTTGAGTGTTGATACTCAGAGTGACGGCTTAAGGCAGTAGGGCTAATGAGCTCATCAGACTGAGCATGAGGAACCTCAGCACTGAGTCTTGAAGAGATGAGAGTGGTCTGCTCCTTAGGAGAAATGGGAGCTCCAATGTCCATTTCTTCCTGTACGGGTGAGTATATGGGGACCTCCATAGACTGAATAGTCTGAGCAGGGGTTCCTTTGTATTTTCTTTGGTAGGTGATGGATATTTGAGGCTGTGTGGGCGGTTGGGAAGTAGCAGGTGTGGGTTCAACACTAGCTTGTGCTGCTAGGTTGTCACCTTGAGCAATGAGCTCTAACATTTTTGGGACAAGGGCTGTTTCTACCCCAGAGAATCAAACAATGGACTTTCTCAATATTTTAAAGATGCCGGGCTTCATCTGTCCCAATTTAAGAATGTTAGTTGTTTCCCTTAACTGTGAGCCCAGTTCACAGTTAAGAATGTACTGGACATATCTAGGAAACATGTAATATTCTAAGGAGTCTAAATTAGCAAGCAAATTTGTATAAACAAACTTAGAGTACCTGAACATGACCCCTTGAAGCATTCCATGGACTATGAAGGAGAGATCATCAGGAATCTGGTCCCATCCACCATGCTTGTTTGATAAGCTGTGGATGACCACATGGAGCAGGAATCTCCATTGGATGAGACCTTCCCTTTCCTGAAGGTCTTTACAGAGAAATTGTAGGATTCTATGTGCCCAAGACACTTAGAATATTGATGTGGTTAGTACGTTATGATCCAAGTCGGGTTATACCCAATGACAAGCTTAGCAAACACCAATTAATATTTAATTGATGATATGATCATGCAATTAAATATTTACACTAATTTAGAAAATGGGTTTTCTAAACAAGTTGAATATGAGATGGAACAATTTATTAGGATATTTTGTTCAATAATATTATTTGTAATGTTTTTAGAAAGGTTAGATAACATTACAAATTAATAATGGGAGTGCATAGATTATACAATTAAAAGGTTAGTTGTATATATCTAGTAAAAGACTAGTTAACACATATTGTGTGATAAAATTAAGGGGGGAAACTTTTTTAAAAAAAATCTTGGCTGCCCTCCCCTTAATTCTCATTGGACCTTTGTGTCCTTGAAACACAGAAGTCTTGACTACCCTTGCACACAACTAACTCATCATTCATACATGCAAGAACACCAAAAGAAAGTGCACTCTCTCACTCTCAATAGCTACGGCCAGAAGCAGCAGTTTGGTGTTTTGAGAGTGGTTTTTGGTGAGTTTTGGTGTTGATTCTTCTAACAAGAAGGTGCTTTGCAAGGAGGCTTGGGGTATACAAGCTTGAGGGCTCCTTCCTTGGAGTTTTGGCCGAGATTTTGAGCTTTGATCATCCTTCTTCCTTGGTCGTTTTAGCTGCTGGAAGGAGGTAGTTTGGCAGCTTGTTTGGTTGTCACATTATGAATGTTTTATGTGTTTATATAGCTTGCTTATTCACATATTAAAGATCCCTTTGATTTGGGTTTGTTTTTCATCTTAAAAACCATTAGAACATGAAATTTTTCAGCTTATAAACATGTTATAATTCTATACTTCCGCTGCGTTTTTCAAAATGTTAAAAGGTTAAACTTGTTTACTTTGTGTTCTATCAAACCCATCAACAGCATCAAGAGCCGGTTATGTGGATAAATGCTTGTTCTTAGTCTTTAAAATCGGTTTTAAAGATGTATTATCACATATTGGAGGTTGATTTTGGGCTGCTGTTTTGTATGAATGATTCCCCAAACTTTCAAGGTCATATCACACATGCTAGTGATTAGACCTTGAAAGATATATATTATGAAATTTGATTGTTTGGACAATGTTTAAAACTCAAAATTCGGTTTATGTTGGCTGAAATTTGGTGGTTTTAAGTGGGGTTTTGATTATATGTTTGGTTAATATGATCATTGGATGTTAGTGTGCATAACCTAGCCTTTGGCCCCTTGATTTGGATGATTGGAATGGTTGGTTTTATTCATTCAATGGGTTGTAATATTTATGTTTATTATTTGGGTTGTAATTATTTGTTCATTTGGTTATGTAATAATAGATTAGATGCATTTCTTTTATTAGAAAAATGTATTAGGATACAATTTTGTAAAAGGAAGATGCACAAGATCAAGACCCAAAGATGGACATCAAAGACATGGAAGTTGAAGCATATGGATGCAAGTTCAAGTGGGGGTCTAAGATGACCTCATTTTGTGTTGAGTTCAACCCTTAGGAAAGACCTTATGATGACACTTGTGATGGCAAACAAGTGTTGTCAACTTAGTGGCTATGGTTATGCACTCATGTTTGTATGCTTGTGCTTGTTTGAATGTTTATTATTTGATTGTATGGTTGATATTTTGACATGCATTACAAACTAATTAACAAACTTAACAAGCTGAAAATTAATAGTTCTTTATCACTAAAAATTAATAAAAGGTTATTAAATTGATTTAATGATTTTAAAGATTAAAAATTGGTTTTAATCAAAGGACCATAGGGTACCTTGTATTTGAAAGCATGCAAATACAAGTACATAGAGTTTTCTAAAACTGTATTATGAAATCTCTAATATTTTAACAAGATCAACACCATCCTTTTACACAACACTTGAGTCACTTGGGAACTCTTAGTGGGATAAAGGCCACCTAACCATTTTGAGGGAACTTGCGACTTGAGGTGAGAATTCCTTATTTGTGGGATAAAGATCAGCTAACCACTTATTTTGGCAAACTCTCACCTAGGTGTAAGTAGGGTATCTTGATTTGCAAACCATGTCAAATGGATCACCTATGGTATGGTTTCCAAATGGTGTTGATGGGATTAACATGCCGACTTTACATATGATGTTTCAAGTCGATCCCATATTTCTAGAAGTTGCAAAGGTTGCAATCGTCAACGTTGACCACCTTATTAATTTAAATCGTGGGATAAAGGTCACCTAACCACAGTTTAAATGTAATGTTGGGTTCTAGATTTTAATATAAAAAAATAACCTTAAAAGGCATTTATTATTAAAAATAACAATATCAAAAATACTAAAATAGATCTTTGTTAAATTTTGTAGATAATCAACATAATCATCCACGTCAAACCAATCATTACGAGCGATCCTCCAAAAGGAACGTCTAAATCATAACAACTTTATTGATTGGTATCGAAACTTGAGAATCGTTCTCAAGCAAGAGAGAAGATCATATGTTTTAGACGACCCTATCCCGATCAACCTACTGAGGATGATGAGGAGGCCTACAACGATTGGCTCAAGTACACTGAGGACTCTGTCCAAGTGTCTTGTCTCATGGTAGCAAGCATGACTCCGGATCTCCAAAAGGAGTATGAACATCACGGAGCATATGACATGATAACCCAGCAGAAGGAAACGTTCCAAACGCAAGCAAGGGTTGAGCGCTTCAAAACGGTTCGAGCACTCCATGCATGTCGTATGGACGACAACCAATCTGTTTCATCTTATGTACTTAAGATGAAAAGTCATATTGACCGCCTCGAGAGGCTTAATTGTCCTGTCTCGAAGGAATTGGCCACGGATTTGATCCTTAATGGCCTTACCAAGAAGTTCGAGACATTCGTGTTGAACTACAACATGAATGCTTGGGACAAAAGCATTGGTGAGCTTCACTCAATGCTGAAAACGGCCGAGGCGGCCATGGGTAAAAGGGTTTTACCCGTTCTCACCATAAATGAAGGTGGGAACAAGAAAAGGCCTCATCCGCACCCAAGGCAAAGGTTGCCAAGGGTAAGGGACCCGTATGGGGAAAAGGGAAAGGGGTGGCAAGGGTGCCACCCAAACCGCAAGAGAAGAAGCAAAAGGTTGCTACCAATGACCCATGCTTCAAGTGTGGGGAGATTGGACATTGGGCAAGAAATTGTCTGTCCATCTCCAAGAGTTGAAAGCCAAGAGGGATGCCGGGCAGACCTCAGGTACAATATACATGATTCATATTGATCTTAATGTTACATCTTCAAACACATGGGTATTAGAACCGGATGTGGAACTCATATTTGCAATTTGTTGCAGGGGTTCAAAAGAAATAAGACTTCAATCAAGGGGATGTTAGCCTCTTCATGGGCAATGGAACTAAAGTCCAAGTTGAAGCACGTGGGGACTACATCTTAAAACTTCCAAGTGGCTTGGATGTTATTTTGAAGAATGTTTTGTATGCTCCTAGTTTGACTAGGAACATTATTTCTGTATCCCAATTAAGACTTTATGATTATGTATTATCTTTTATTGAAAATGATATTCATGTTTCTTTAAATAATATGTTCTATTTTAAAGCTATACCTATTAATGGTATTTATGAATTGGTTCATGAAATGCTTTAAATAGTTCATTGTACCATACTAACACCAAGAAACTCAAGTTAGATTTGAGTGATACCTATCTTTGGCATTGTCGTCTTGGTCATATAAACAAGAAACGTATACAAACACTTCAAAATAATGGTCTTTTAAAAACGAATGAATGTGATTCATTTGATGTTTGTGAATCTTGTTTACAAGGTAAAATGACTAAGGCACCCTTTAGTGGAACTAACGAAAGGGAAAAAGATTTATTAGGAATCATACATTCGGATGTATGTGGTCCTTTTAAACCAATGACTAGGAATGGTGAAAGATACTTCATTACCTTTACCGACGATTATAGTCGCTATGGGTATGTGTACTTATTAAGGCACAAAGAGGAAGCTTTTGAAATGTTCAAAATCTTTAAGAATGAAGTAGAAAATCAACTCAACAAGTCGATTAAAGTTCTCCGCACCGATAGAGGAGGTGAATACCTGAGTGATGCTTTTCAAGACCATCTTAGGAGTTGTGGGATTGTCTCACAACTCACTCCACCTAGAACACCATAACACAATGGTGTGTCTGAGAGGAGGAATCGAACCTTATTGGATATGGTCCGATCTATGATGGCTAGAAGCACATTACCTCTATCATTTTGGGGTTTCGCTTTGCTCTCCGCGGCCCGTATTCTAAATATGGCCCCAACCAAAAGGTGGAAAGGACACCTTTTGAAATATGGCATGGAAGAGTTCCATCCCTATCATACTTAAGGGTCTAGGGTTGTAAGGCTTATGTTAAGACTCCCACTCCAAACAAACTGGAAGTCTGTTCTACCAAGTGTATCTTTGTTGGATACCCTAGAGATTCTATGGGATATTATTTCTATGATCCACTGGAACAAAAGGTTTTTGTTGCCATAAAGGTTGAGTTCCTAGAAGCAAAGTTCCTCATGTAAGGAACTAGCAGTAGAACAGTGGATCTTGAGGAGGATCAAGAACCACAACCTGATGCACGTTTGGTTGAAACTAGCACTCAACATGTGGATGTTGAAGATGATCAAATGGTTGATCAATACACACAAAACGTTCGCAGAAGTGGTAGAACTAGTAATCCACCTAAAAGATACGGATTTTTCATGGATGAATGCTATGTGGTAGATTCAGATGAACTGACCACATAACATGATGCAGTGTTTAATTCGGATTGTGACAAATGGCTTAAGGCCATGAGCGTTGAGATGCAATCCATGCATGACCATCAAGTATGGGACTTGGTTGTACCACCTCTTAATTCCAAAGTAGTTGGAAGCAAGTGGGTTTTCAAGAAAAAAAAACGATATGTATGGGAAGTTGGATACTTATAAAGCTAGACTTGTAGCAAAAGGTTTCACTCAAACTCAAGGGGTTGACTATGATGAAACTTTCTCACCTGTTGTAATGCTAAAGTCTATAAGGATATTGTTTGCCATAGCTGCTCATTATGATTATGAGATTTGGCAAATGGATGTCAAAACTGCTTTCCTAAATGGATATCTTGAGGAAGATGTCTATATGGTTCAGCCTGAAGGTTTTGTCAATCCAAAACATCCTAATAAATATGCAAGTTAATGAAATCAATCTATGGATTGAAGCAAGCGTCGAGAAGCTAGAATCATCGTTTTGATGAGGAGGTAAATAAATTTGGCTTCATCAAAAACGCTGATGAGGCTTGTGTGTATAAGAAGGCTAGTGGGAGCTAGTAACTTTCCTAGTATTGTATGTTGATGACATACTACTATTTGGAAATGACATTCCAACCTTGGAAGGTGTAAAAACCTGGCTTGGAAGTTGTTTTTCCATTAAGGATCTTGGATAAGCCGCCTATATTCTGGGAATAAAGATTATAGGGATAGATCAAGGCGGTTGATTGGTTTAAATCAAAGTGCGTATATTGATAAAATCTTGAAAAGGTTGAAGATGGAGAACTCTAAGAAAGGTAGCGTACCTATTCAAAGAGGAACGATATTGAGTACGACTCAATGTCCTAGCTCAAAGGATGAGCAAGATAAAATGAAGGCAATCCCATACGCATCTGCTATTGGATCCATCATGTATGCAATGATATGCACTCGACCGGACGTGTCATGCGCCTTAAGCATGACCAGTCGTTACGAGCAAAATCCTGGAAACAGTCATTGGATGGCTGTTAAGAACATACTTAAGTACCTAAGGAGGACAAGAGATATGTTCCTAATCTATGGATCTGGTGATGAGGAACTCGTTGTAAAAGGTTACACGGATGCGAGTTTCCACACCGATCGTGATGATTCTCGGTCACAATCGGGATATATTTTCATTCTGAATGGAGGAGCAGTCTCTTGGAAGAGCTCCAAGCAGGATGTGGTGGCTCTATCAAGTACAGAATCAGAATATGTTGCCGCCTCATTGGCAGCTCAAGAAGTTGCATGGTTGAAGAAATTCATTGCCGATCTGGGGGTTGTCCGTTCCATTCAGGACCCCCTAGAGATCTTTTGTGATAACGAGGGTGCGATTGCTCAAATCAAGGAACCTCGTGCTCATCAAAAGACAAGGCACATTGGGCGGAGATTCAACTACATACGAGATGAAGTTGAAAAGGGAAAGATATGTATTCGCAAAGTTCACACAGATCAGAACATTGCGGATCCTCTCACGAAGCTCCTTGAAAAGGCAAAGCATGAAGGTCATACTTGTGCCATGGGACTTTGATATTCTAGTGATTGGATTTGATCTGTAAATTTTTGTATTTGGATATGTGGAACTCTTTATTATTTGAATAAAACTATTTGGTTATAATGTTTCAATTAATGTTCCAATTTAGCATGTTAATCCATGAGTAAATTGTTTACTCTAAATGTCCATAGTCGTTCATACTTGTGGGAACAAGTGTGAGGGTAAGATTATTATGAACTTGGATTGGTTGATATTCATAATGATGAATATAGAGCAATGGGTTGCTACCAAGGTTCATAGATATTTGTTGATACAAATATTGGACTAACCCACATCTCAAATTTTACTACATGGAATCTTATTGATTGATCATAAGTAAATTTGAGTAAAGGCGAATATCATTTGGTATCCTCCAACCTAAGATACATATTGGGTTTTGATATTCACCAAGTATTATACCTTGAGCTAATTCTTCACTGTCCTGAAATAATGGACAGCACATAAGGGTATGTTTAGGTATGACATGAGGTGTTTGTAAGAAACGTATGTAGTCAAGATGAAATTTGTTCCTCTTATTCTTTGAGAGTTAGATGTCTAAGGCCTGATTAAGTTAAATCAACAAGGAATGATCATTCTGTGTCCTTGGATTTAACATGACATCTATAACAAAAGGATAGATGATTGATTCACCTAAATCATTTCAAGTAGGGTTCTTGAAAGGGATGATGTTATTGAATGGCTATAAGTCATCCGTATTAAGGGTAGTAACCGTTGATAGGCGGTATTTACTGCTTGCATCAATCTTCTATGAATCTTGGGCAAGTGGGAGATTGTAGGATTCTGTGTGCCAAGACACTTAGAATATTGATGTGGTTAGTACGTTATGATCCAAGTCGGGTTATACCCAATGACAAGCTTAGCAAACACCAATTAATATTAATTGATGATATGATCATGCAATTAAATATTTACACCAATTTAGAAAATGGGTTTTCTAAACAAGTTGCATATGAGATGGAACAATTTATTAGGATATTTTCTTCAATAATATTATTTGTAATGTTATTTAAAAAGGTTAGATAACATTACAAATTAATAATGGGAGTGCATAGATTGTACAGTTAAAAGGTTAGTTGTATATATCTAGTAAAAGGACTAGTTAACACATATAATGTGTGATAAAATATAAGGGGGGAAACTTTTTTTAAAAAAAACTTGGCTCCCTCCCTTTAATTCTCATTGGACCTTTATGTCCTTGAAAACACACAAGTCTTGACTACCCTTGCACACAACTAACTTATCATTCATTACATGCAAGAACACCAAAAGAAAGTGCTGTCTCTCTCTCAATAGCTACGGCCAGAAGCAGCAGATTTTGCGGTTTTGAGAGTGGTTTTTGGTGAGTTTTGGTGTTGATTCTTCCTAACAAGAAGGTGCTTTGCAAGGAGGCTTGGGGTATACAAGCTTGAGGGCTCCTTCCTTGGAGTTTGGCCGAGATTTTGAGCTTTGATCATCCTTCTTCCCTTGGTCGTTTTAGCTGCTGCAAGGAGGTAGTTTGGCAGCTTGTTTGGTTGTCACATTATGAATGTTTTATGTGTTTATATGGCTTGCTTATTCACATATTGAAGATCCTTTTGATTTGGGTTTGTTTTTCATCTTAAAACACCATTAAGAACAAGAAATTTTTCAGCTTATAAACATGTTATAATTCTATACTTCCGCTGTGTTTTTTAGAAAGTTTAAAAGTTAAACTTGTTTACTTTGTGTTCTATCAAACCCATCAGAAATCTCCCTCATACCCCGTCTGCTCAAAGGAATGATTAACAGCTTCCTTTGTGAAAAACACCTCACCTTCTTCATCATCCAGCTGAAGATGTCTGTTGATGATGGCCGGAGTGATGAAAATTGTTCTCCCCTGCACTGTGGCAGACAGTGCCTTCTCCCCATCCATAATGACCTCTTGGCAGGTCTTCCAGAATTCAAGCAACTGATCCTCATAGAGTGGAGGATCAATGGTGTGGGAGGTGAAGTAGTTCGACAGAGATAAGAAACAGAAAACCTCTGAGAAATGAGGATCTTTCTCAGAGCGTAACAGAGCAATAGGATTGTGTTGTCTGTGTAGCTGCATGGTAAAGTTGGGATCATTTCTATGAGCAAGCTTGGACATTTTAATGTAGCTTTAGAACGAAGGAAGAAAAAAGAAAGAAATTTCAGAGAGAAATTTGGGTTTTTAGGTTTGGAGGAAGAACAGATAATAGAAAGAGGGGGAAACCATTGGGTTTATATATGAGAGGTATTTCAGATAAAGTTTAGTAAAAGAGGATAAACTTTGAAATCCGGATGTCAGTCCCACCTCTAAAAACAGAGTTTACTTTTTGCTCAAAAAGTAGTTTTCTTGGAAGTCAAAAAGCTTCCGAAGGTTAATATCTTCAGAAGTTTTAATTAAAAAGCTTCCGAAGCTAAATTGACTTCGGAAGAATTTCCTGAGAGATTTGAAAATTTTACATTGGAAGAAAAATTAATGTTTGAGTGCTTTGTGTGTAAACAGACAAAACTTCCGAGAGTTAATTTTGCTTCGGAAGTGAATGGTCCTTAAAACTTAGTAAGTGTCTGAGACAAATATTTATGCTTCAGAAGATAAATTTTGAAAACTCTTCCGAAGGTAAACTTCATAGACAGTTTTTTAATTTGAGGGCATGATTTACTTCCGAAGTTAAAAATAAAACTTCCGAAGTATGAGAAATTTTAAAAAATCTAAGGAATGTCTTTAAAAAGAAAATTTCATCCAAAGAAAACATGAGCTTATGAAAGTGATGAACTAGACAACTTAGGACACACATATTTTAATAAATAATAAGAATTAGTTTTAAGAAAAGCTTACTCAAGGTTTATCATCCAATAGCTAATATAAGATATTACATCTCTGTTCATCAAAAGCCTTTGTAAACAGATCAACATATTGTTCATCTGTGTGAACCTTGACTAGTTTAATTAATCCCTTTTCATAGTTATCTCTTATTAAATGATACCTTATATTGATGTGCTTTGTCCTTGAGTGTTGCACAGGGTTTTCTATGATTGAGATAGCACTGTTGTTGTCTATGTGAATGGGAGTCTCCTTGAAACTTTAACCCATAGTCCAGCATCTGATTTTGAATCCAATGTACTTGAGCACAACATCTTGTAGCAGCAACGTATTCAGCTTCATCAGTTGATGCGGATACACAGGATTGTTTCTTGCAATACCATCAGACAACCCTTCCACCAAGAAATTGACATCCCCCAGATGTAGACTTTGCAGTCATGTTGCAACCACCATAATCACTATCTGTATAGGCATACAGATTGAAGTCAGAATTCTTGGGATACCATAGGCCAAGTGTTGATGCACCCATGAGGTATCTTAGAATCCTCTTGACAGTGATAAGGTGAGATATCTTAGGGTTGGCTTGATATCTTGCACAAATACATGTAGCAAACATGATATCAGGCCTGCTAGCAGTAAGATACATAAGAGACCCAATCATAGCCCTGTATAAATGCTCATCTACAAACTCCCCCTCAAGATCAGGACCAAGAGAGTGATTTTTGGCTATGGGTCTCTTAGCAATCTTACAGTCAGTCATATTAAACCTCTTGAGTATGTATTGAACATACTTTGACTGACTTATGAAGATGCCATCTTCAACTTGCTTCACTTGAATTCCAGAAACAAATTGAGTTCCCCCATGGCACTCATTTCAAATCTATCTTTCATCAGCTTCTCAAAGTCTTTGCAGAGCTTTGGATTACTTGAACCAAAGATGATATCATCCACATATACCTGAACTACCAATATGTCTTTTCCTTGTCCTTTGATGAAGAGTGTTCCATCTATAGTACCCCTCCTGTATCCATGTTTACAGAGATACTCAGGTAGTGTCTCATACCACTTCTTGGGTGCCTGATGCAGCCCATAGAGAACTTTGTCAAGCTTGCAGACATGATCAGGATCAACAAAGCTAGATGGCTGTTTGACATAAACCTCTTCATCTATCATTCCATACAAAAACACACACTTCACATCAAGTTGAAAAACCTTGAAGTTCTTGGATGCAGCAAATGCCATGAATATCCTAACAGCTTCTAATCTTGCCACTGGAGCAAAGACATCAGTGTAGTCAATCCCTTCTTCTTGTGTGTATCCTTGAACAACCAGTCTAGCTTTGTTCTTGATGATGATGCCTCTATCATCTTTCTTGTTCTAAGCACCCATTTGGTTCCAATGGTAGTCTTCCCAGAAGGAAGAGGACAAAGGTTCCAAACTTTCTGCCTTTTAATTTTTAGCAGCTCTTGTTGCATAGCTTCAACCCAACTTCCATCCTTTAGAGCTTCATCAACTTTCTTTGGCTTTATCTGGGATAGAGAACAAGAGTGAAGACAAACATTTGCTTCATCGGTTTGTCCCCTTGTCTTTACCCCTGAGATATCATCTCCAATGATGTTTATGGTAGGGTGAGACTTGTGGATCCCAAGCTGAGGGATCACAACAAGTTGTTGAGAAAGATCTAAATTTGAGAAATTTAGATCTGGCATAGATGTTTCTCCCACCATATGAGCACACTTTTCAAGTGAAACTTGATCCAAGCAGTGTGTGACATCATTAATGTTCTCATCCACAGTGTGGTTAGTGGCATCAAGAAATTCTTGGTCACTGTCATTATCACCATAGTTGTCTTCCATAGTTGAGGTGATCTTATCTGGTTGTAGAGCCTCTGAGCTGAAATTTGAAGGCATACCAGATGTATTAGCTGAATTTGTCATTGTTGGGCTGATAGAAACCTCATTTGCAGAAGTGGTTCCAACTGGAGCTAAAGATATGTGTCTTGAAGATATTCCTAGCTCAAATCTTGGGTTAGGATCATCTGTATTCAAATTTTTTGCAGATCCTGAAACATTCTCACAAGATTTGTTAAAACAGTTGGTAACCAAATCAAGATCAAATAGCCAATCCGGACAAAAACCAGTAACACAAGGTGTGTGTTCATTGAAAGTCACATTTGCTGACCACTCAACAATTCTAGTTCTGAGATTGTATACTCTATAAGCCTTAGCTTGGGAAGAGTATCCAATAAAGTGTCCATCATCTGATTTCTTAGCAAACTTGGGAATTTGATCTTTAGTATTCAAGATGGTGCAAGGACATCCAAATGATCTGAGAACACCAATGAAAGGTCTCCTTTTGTGCCAAAGTTCATAAGGAGTCTTGCCATGAGTCTTAACTACTAAAACTCTGTTCTGCACATAGCAGGCAGTGTTGACTGCCTTTGCCCAAAAGGTGATGGGCAGTTTAGAGTCAGACAACATGGTTCTTGCAGCTTCAATCAGTGTCCTGTTTCTCCTCTCAGCAACACCGTTTTGCTGAGGAGTCCTGGGAGCATTGAATTGTCTTGTAATACCCTTTTCATCATAGAATGTGTCAAGGATATGGTTCTTAAATTCGTTCATTGATCACATCTTATGATCTTGACCTTGTGATCAGATTGATTCTCAATCTTTAAGATGAAATTCTTTAGAATCTTCAGGAGTCTCATCCTTAGTTCTAAGGAAGAAAACCCAAGTGAATCTTGTAAAGTCATCTGTGATCACTAGACAGTATAAGGTCCTTCCTAAACTCATTACACTGGTGGGGCCAAAGAGATCCATATGTAACAAGTGTAAGGGAGTAATGATTGAGTTATTTTCCTTAGGCTTGTGAGATACCTTATGTTGCTTCCCTTTCAGGCATGGAACATAGTGGTCATCACTTGTAAACTCTTTTTTTGGCATTCCAATTACCAAGTAATGCTTAATTAACTTATTCATGTTCTTAAAGTTTACATGGCTCATTCTTTTATGCCATAGGAAAGACTCATCACTATTGGCTTTAGACAGAAAGCATGAAACTTCTCCAGAGGGAGAGGTTTCTTGCAAATTCATCTTGTACATGTTTCCTTTCCTGGGGGCTCTAAGCAGGATATGCTCATGAGGAATGACCACACCAGGCTTAAGAACAATGCACTCATGCTCAGTAAAGAGCATGTTATGACTATGATCACAAAATTGAGACACGCTCAAAAGATTGTATCCAAGCTCCTTTACAAAGTTTACCTTTTCTATGTTGAGCTTACCATTTGTGACCTTGCCGCTACCAGAAATGTAACCACCTTCATCTCCTCCAAAAGCAACAGGTCCTCCATCAATACTTTCAAAGTTCTGGAGTAGTGACCCATTACCTGTCATGTGGCTGGAGCAGCCACTGTCTATGATCCAAACATTTCTGTCTGTCTTCAGCTGTCCCTGCATAAAAGAGAATGATTAGTTATATCTGGAACCCAAGCCTTGCTTGTCTTGGGATCATTTGTAGAAGGTAATTTAACAGTAATAGATCCTATGGTTGTACTAAGAAGATCTTGAGCTGTTTTTGATGGAGAAATCTCAGTCACTTGGTCTTTCTTAGACGTCCACACCACCTTTGGAGTCTTGGACTTGACCTTCAAAACTTTAGAAGCTTCTGGAGCTTCAGAAGTTTTGATGACTGAACCTTCGTAAGATTCTGCAAACACTGCAGCAGACTTCAGTGATTCGGAAGAACTCCTTTCTTCCAAGACCAAATATTCTTCCGAAGTGAATTTTCCACTTCCGTTCTTGTTAGATTTGGAACTTCCGAAGGAAACTTTTTTTCCTTCTGAAGCCAAAATCTTCTCGAACTCTTTGAAGCCTTTGTTTGGCCATGTGGACAGTACCTTTAGGATAGAAGGGACAATCGTTTGCAATGTGAGTGGTGCTGTCACACACGACACAATTCATCTTCTTCTTCACAAGAGCCTTGTCTTGAGAGTAAGACTATATTTGGTCATTTCCCTTCTCCACCTTCATCCTTGCAGATGCTGAGACAGTCCTCTGGGCTGAGAACTATGCTTGGAGTTTGATGGACCAGGCTGTGCAGCAGTGGTACACAGCAGATCAGTCTTCTTCTTGCTGCTGAGATGAGTTGAGCAAGAACCCGAATTCTTGGCAGAGTTTTGATTGATGTCTTCAGTCCCTACCACTTTAAACCCTGCAGAAATAAAAACTTGTTTCTGCTTAGAGTCAAAAGTAGCCTTGATCTCTTGAGCCTTCCTTGCCTTTCTTTTGCTCTTTCTGATCAAGTTCTTTCTCATGGACTTGGTCATCACAGTCTTCACTTTCACCTCAGAAGGATAGTGGCCCTTCTTGGAATCCTCCTCTTCACTCTTTGTAGATGGGTTCTTCATTATCTCTTCTTCATCCTCCTCACTCATAGGATCTATGAGAGGAAGCTCATCTTCACAAGTTCCACACCTAGGAGATCTTACTGACAAGATTGTGTGTGGAGGAGCTATCTCATTGGATCCTAGTCACTGTGTGTTTTGATAGCACACTTTGTTGTGCAGGGATGAGGATATCATGTTCTTGAAGGTCTCTTCTTCAAGAACACTCTTTTCTGCCCTGGTTTTGCGGATCACAAACTCTGCCTGGCACTCAGTTAACTTGTTATGAGATCTTTAATTTGAGTCCTAAAATCTATGTGTTCATGTTTCAGAACTGAAATGGTTTTCTCTAAGTCCTCTATTTTTAGCTTATAATCATTTTTAGACTTTCTAAAATCAGATTTTAAAATGTTTAAGGACTCAATATCAGATCTCAATTCCAAGTTATAGGACCTGTACCTGTTAACTTTAGCAATGCATTCAGGAGTATAGAGATGTTCCAATACTTTGGCTTCATCATGATATACCATTAGTGCTTGGTTTGGAGAGGCATCTTCCACCAGAAAGCACCAGTCAAAGCCTCCTTCTTCAACAGCAATAGCAGCTTGCTGCTTTGACTTCTCATTATGGAGAGCTTTGTCAGTGTAGTTTGGTCTGGATTGTGTTTGGCCACCATTTGTTCTAGGTGCCTTACACTCTCTGGAAAAGTGGCCCATCAGGTTACAGTTGTAACATTTGACTTTACCTTTGTCCAGTCCAAACTTTCCACTGGTTTCATTGCTTGGAAACTTCCTTCTAGTCCTCTTGTAGAACTTCTGGACTCTGTGAGTGAGAAGAGCTATCTGCTGGACTATTTCCATGTATTCCAGATCATCTGGATGGATACAGTCCTCGTCATCAAGAGTGAAAAGAGAGTTACCATAGCTTTCATCAGAAGACACGAAAGCTTGAGAAGAGCTTGTCTCTTGGAATGGGCTTCCTTGAGTGTAGTTCTCCTTCGTGTCTCTGGGAAGGTGATGAAAGGACCCTTCGGTGAGTTGTCAGGGTAGCATAAGAGATGATGTTTGGGTTCTATGCTATCCCTTTCAACCACATTTAGGGCTGAACCCATTTGATTGTTGGAGTTTCCATATGAACCTTGCATTTTCATCTCCATCTAGTATCCAATGAGAATCCATATAACTCTGTCAGAGTAAGAGTTTTGAGATTTTCAGTTCTCTTGATCACCACACAGTAGTGTGTCTACTGCCTAGGAAGTGAGGACATGAACTTCCTTACAATGTCTTTTTTTTCAAGAGAAACTCCTCCATCCACTAGGGTATCCACAATCTCAACATACCTGAAGTACTGCTGAGTCATGGTTTCACCTGTTTTGAAGGTGAAGTCTTAGACCAAAAGAACCAATGAGCCAGATCAGAAAAACATTTAAGTCCCACAGACATCAAAGCAACTGAAGTGGTCTACAACAGCTGAAGACAAAGTCTGAAGATAAAATCTGAAGACAAAGTCTGAAGACAACAGCTGAAGACCAAGTCTGAAGACAAAGTTTGAAGATAAAGTCTGAAGACAAAGTCTGAAGACAACAGCTGAAGACAAAGTCTAAAGCCAACAACTGAAGACAAAGTCTGAAGACAGTCTGAAGATAAACTCTGAAGACAAAGTCTGAAGACAACAGCTGAAGACAAAGTCTGAAGACAAAGTCTGAAGACAAAGTCTAAAGAAAAAGTCTGAAGACCAAGTTCTCAGAAGTTGTCACAACAGCTGAAGTAGTTCTCTTCAGTAGTTGTGATGGTTTACATTTCACTAGTTTGTAATCAGTAGTTTTATATTATGTAAAACATCTGAAGTTCTTACACTTCAGATGTTATAACTTTAGTAGTGGTAATGTTAGCTTATACTTAGCTTTTAGTGAAGGTGTCCACAGTTGTTGTGGATATCTTCAGTAGTTTAGTTCACTTTCAGTTGTTTGTATAAAATAGTTAGATGTCACTATCAAGTGACGTCTGTTGATGTCACATTCCTTATAAAAGGAATGTTGACCTAATTTCCTTGTACGGGAAGCTTGTGCATGAATGAAAACATTCTTTTTGCAGAAAACTCTCTCTCTATAACCGTTACTGTTTTATTGAATATTCATATTACTCTTGCTATAATATTATAACTCGTGTGCTATTCCGCTGCAAATATCAATCTAATTGATCAAACTAGATTTCGATTCCTTTCAAATGGTATCAGAGTCGGTTAATCATTGATCGATTTAACAATTGATCATTGAAACTGCTCTTTCGATATCTAAGTTTGATCGAATTAGCAAATTTGCAAGAATTGGTTACAGTGGTTGTTTTTCTGTTGCTTCCTGTGAATTAATTTGAGATTCTTCTAGTTTTAAACTGTGTTGTTGAGTTTTTTTTGAGCTAGACCTGTTAAAATCTCATTGAACCTGTTTGAATTGGTGAAAATGGCTACATCAATCAATGATCCTCACGTTACTGGCTCCTCAACAAAGCCTCTGATGCTTGTTAGGAGTGAGTATAACATATGGCAACGCCGAATGCTTCATCACATGTCTGTCAACAGTTCAGGTTGTTAGAATCTATAGTTCATGGACCATATAAGCCTATGGTGAGTAATCCGGAAACCAATGAGATGGTTCCGAAGAAGAAAGAGCAATACTCAGATGAAGATCTAAAACTGTTTGAAATTAATGCTAAAGCCCATGGAATTATGGTCATGGCACTGCCTAATGAAATATATTCTGGACTTATGCATCATGAAACTGCTCATGACCTCTAGGTTGCTCTCAAAGAACAATTTGGAGGAACTGATGAGGTCTTGGTAAACAATAGAGAGATCCTTGCCCAGCAATATGAGAGATTCTCTCATAGAAAGGGTGAGTCACTCACTCAACAGTTTGAGCGATTTTCATGTTTGATATCTGAACTGAAAATGGTTAAACATGAATATACAAAGAGTCAGATGAACAACAGATTCCTCAGAACCCTGCCTGAGAGATGGGACACATATACTATTGTCCTACGCTCCAGTGCAAATCTAGACAATCTATCTCTCACCCAACTTCATGGGAAACTGCTAACATTTAAAAGAGAGATAGAACAGAAAAGGAAACCACCTTCATCAGGGAAGCTCACTCATGATTTTGTACCAGGGAATACTGCTCTGGTGGGTCATGAGTCAGAATATGCTGCATCAGAAAGTTCTTATGATGAGCATATAGATTTCCCTTCAAACAATGGAGATCATGCTTTTGTTGGTGTTGACAGTAACTCAGGGTGTAATAGTGATAATTTGTGCTTTTTGATGGATGATTTGAAAGGAATTGCTAATGATGATTTAGAAGAGATGGATTTTTTGAGCCAAATGACATTAGTTAATATCAGAACTCAAAAATTTTACAAAAGAACAGGTAGAAAATTTCCTGGTCACTCTGGAAAAACCAAAGTTGGTTTTGACAAAAGCAAGTTGAGGTGTCATAAGTGCCATAGACTTGGACATTTTGCAAGAGAGTGTAGATCATCTAGATCTAACTCTTGTGCACCCTTTGTGACCTTTCCAGGTAAAAGTTCATGATAGGATCTCAGCATCTTGTTTGATCGATTCGAATGATTTCAGCAGCGGAATAGAGTACCAACTACCACAATTCTAGCAAGAATACCGAAGATATAGCAATGAACAGAATTAGTTATAGAGAGAGAAAGTTTCTGCAAAAGGAATATTTCATTCAATCACACGCTTTGGCATGGCATTCGCCAAATTACAATTTAGGTCATTCTTCCTTATATAAGGAAAGATGACGTAGGCTGATGTCACTTGATAGTGACATCTAACTGTTATTTAACAAACTACTGAAACACTAAAACTACTGAAGATTTCAAGCAGCTGACATCTTCTTACAAGAAGCTAAGTGTTTACTTATTACAAAACTACTGATAAGAAACTACTGAAACTACAACGACTGAAGAACAAGCTCTTTAGTCGTTTTACAAAACTACTGAAAGTAAAAACATAAAACTACTGATATCACAACTACTGAAGAAGTACTCTTCAGCTGTTGTGACAAACTACTGAAACTTCAGTACTTGGTCTTCAGACTTGAACTTCAGACGTTTCATCAGCTGATGACTTTAGTAGATGTCATCAGCTGATGTCTTCAGTCTTTGTCTTCAGACTTTGTACATGAGTTGTTGATCTTCAGCACTTGTGGACTCTTCAGCTATTGTACTTCAGTACTTTGTCTTCAGCTTCAGCACTTGTATCCTTCAGCTGTTGACCTTCAGTACTTTGGTCTTCAGCTTCAGCACTTGTGTTCTTCAGCTGTTGTCCTTCAGTACTTTGGTCTTCAGCTTCAGCACTTGTGTTCTTCAGCTGTTGAGCTTCAGCACTTTAGTCTTCAGCTGTTGAAGTCTTCAGCACTTGTCGAACTGCTGATGAAGCATTCAGTAGTTGTTGTGATATCATGTGGGACTTAGAGGTTTTCTGATCTTGGCTCATTGGTTCTTTTGGTCCACAAACTCCCCCTGAACCA
Organism: Flaveria trinervia; assembly: GCA_025506515.1. NCBI lineage: Eukaryota > Viridiplantae > Streptophyta > Magnoliopsida > Asterales > Asteraceae > Flaveria > Flaveria trinervia. Next base: position 97,964,365 of record CM046444.1, read on the forward strand.
ATACAGCCAAAACCTCTAATTGATTTTTTTTCCCACTTATTGTTGGCAGAATGGTTGGTCTTTTTCCTTCTTGATCAGTTGAGAAGATGACCCATATAAGCACTGGCCTAGGAATGAGTCTCTGATGATTTGGTTGGCAATGTATGTATGGGAGCTCTGTATTGGGGAATTGGACACTGAGCTGTTCCCCCATCCATGAGATTCACTTCCCAACTATGAGCTTGTAGGATTCCCTGGTGTAGGCTTCCAAAAATACAATTTGTTCCTCCATGGTGAGCTCCTCTGCCTCACCATCGAAGAATCCTTCTGGCCCATAGTCCTCAGACAGGAATTTGACTGTTTTCCATTTTTGAGTACCACTGTTGTAATTTTTCTGTAAGCAAATTCATCAGGATGATGACCTTCTAACAGCAGTGGTAACTCATCCTTTCTGATCTCATTCAGCCTCTTATACACCAGCCCCTTTTTGATCATTCTGTTCTCTAGCATCTTTTGTGGAGGCATGTTTGAGGTGTAGGCCTTTTTGAAATCTTCCAGGATTTCCCAGGGTGAAACTACAATGGCCAAGGAGATCACTTCATCTACAATCTTTTGACTGACCACGTATCTCTGAGGGATGTTTTCTTTTGTATTCTGTGAGCCACCCTAGGATCAGGCCAAATCTTACTCTTCTTTCACATACTGAAAAGTATGTCTAAGAGTATAAATCCTCTGAGCTTGTTTCATATCATTGAGGATGGAGGAAGTGGCTGCATATGCTTTATTACTTCCTCAATAACTCTTCATCGTGCAATCTGTGTTGTTCTTCTTCTTCCAATTTCACTTTGATTGCATCTCTTTGTTGCTCAGGAGTTATTGCAAGAGAGAGATCTTTGGCCTTAGGCAACTGCGGAACAGCTGAGATCGGCAGCCTATCTTCTTCATCATTCATTCATCTCCTTCCACAAGCCTCAACACCCTTCTCTTCTTCTGCTTAGGTGCATCATCAGCTATTGGTTTTGAGGGTAAGGGAGTTGGTTTGTGGGTTGTGGTGGGGGTTTTTGGAGAGGGAATGTTGACAGGCTGAGTTAGCATTTTGGAGGTGAGTGTGGCTTTTGAGTGTTTGGCTAGCTCAGTCCTGCTCCCTGCTCCTGGTTCATTCAAAGCTTCGACTACTAAACCCTTAGTGTATGCTTCAGACGACAGATCTTGGAGGTTATGGCCAAGATGCTGTCCCTGGTCCATGATTTTACTTCGATCAATGATCTCCCAAGGTATTTGCTGATAAATCTGATCATGATCTCAAGTCTCTCTCTATCCATAGTGCTGTAGCTCGCCCATCTTTGTTGGATCTCTTCGATCTCTAATCTCTTATTTCAGAATCCAGCTTTTCAGTGTCGAAACCTTGCCTAAACAGCTGATCAATGATATTGTCCATTGATCTGTTGTGTTAGCATCAGCCTCTTTAACCATTTCGTTCAAGTCCTTCTCCTTCTCAGCACTCTTCTTTTTCTTGTATGTGACATGAAAATCTTTTTGACTTTCATGTACTTTTTCAATTTCAGCTCCCTCTCAATCACATTCTCCTTCTCTTTTTCGGCCTCATACACACAATCCTTCTCTTTTTTCCACCTCTTTATCCTTCTCTTTCTCTCTCTCCTTCTCCATCCTCTTTCTTTTAGCTTTCACTGCTGAACTCTCCCCCTTTTGGGTGCATTGGTTGCAAGGGATTGAGTAGCAGAAAGTTGTTGGCTCAGTACATCCTCCACCAGGGGTTGTAAGATAGAAGAAAGTCTCTCATCAACAGTTTTAATAACAAATTCAGTTAGCTGTGGTGTGATGAGAGATAAGGGATTTTGAGGGATAGCATCCATTTGCTCAGGGGGGTTTTGGTCCTGAGAAATGGTGCCAGAAACAGAGGCAGGTGGCTGAGAATTTTGTAGTGGCTGTGTGTTTAAGGGACCTTCATAGGAAGGTGCCATCTGTTGGGTTGATGTGGTGGCAGATGGTCTTTCTCCCTAGAAAGTTGGTCAAGTAGTTTTTGCAGCCTACTGACTTCCTCCTCTAGGATTATGTTCTGGGCAAGAACATCATAAAAGAAGCCCAGGTCATCATCAGCAGATGCTGAATCACCTGACCTCCTACGTGTAGCAGGATGTACATGCACTGGGTGTAGACCAGATGTAGCATGTGCCCCTTTGTCTTGGAACTAGGCACTTCCAGCCTCAAGAACTTTGTCCTTCATCAGCTGTTGCCACTGGTGAGGTCTTAGTTATGTTACCAACCTCAGTCTGATCATATGTTGATTCAGAAGAGGTGGCAGCCTCACCAGATGTTATGGTCTCTATATCCACACCAGAGATAGAACATTAAACCCCGGTGCTGTGGTTGTCAGAAGCATGTGTATCCTCTTCCTCAATTGCTGTTGTTCCCCCTTTGTTGGTGGTGTAGGGGGGAGGAGGAGAGGCATGCAGCTGAGTCAGCACATTGGCAATTATAATGGTTGGCTTTGAGGGGCATTTGCATGGGGAGAGGGGATCGAAGCTGATTGCATCGGGGAGAGGGATGCTCTTCAATGATAACCTCCTCAAGTGAGAGAGGTCTCAGCAATGTGGGTTCCCCTGAAATGGTTGCAACAGGATCCTTTGAGAGGATACCTGTGCGGCTGTGGGTGGTTGAGTCGTTAACACTACTGGAGGGTTTGAACCAGTAGGTTTATCCTGTTTGGGTGGTACAGGAGCATCATCAGGGGACTCATTCCCTGATTAGCTTGTTTGGGTTTGGATTTTGGCTTGGTGGGGACTTTGGATCTTACAATGAAGCTGTGGGTTCCTTTGCTTGGGTTTGAGCAAACGGGCAGCTTCTTTGAGAGATTGGTCGGAGTTATGCCTGGAGTATACCTTAGCTAGAACAGCTGGTGCAGGGACTCCAAGGCCAACAAGGCCATCAGTTTGTAATTCATGTAAAATTATGGCCATCAGAAACCTGGGTATAATAGCCATCTTTTTCCACAAGTTTTTGTGCCAGATCTTTGATTTCTAGAAATATAATTTGTGAAAAATTTAAAGGTTGCTGTTCTAGAATTGAATATAATACCTGTTGCCACGGGAAGATTTGATCCCATGAGGATGTCTTCGAGGCTAAGCAAACTATTCACCATATGAAATATTAATCGTTCAGCATCAGGGAAGTTCTTCAGTATGGTAGCAACTCTAAGATTTCCGTTGTACCCATTGTTGATGAAGGACATATCAGTTGTGCCCTTCGGGTACTCAGTCACACAAGCAGCATCTTGTAAATTTGCACTCTACGAATGCTTTCAGGTGTAACCCCTACTTGTTTGGTTAACCAATGACCTAACAGAGATTGGCCGGTAGGCACATCAGTGTGAACGTAGGCATTGGACCAAACTGACTGAGTGACTCTGGGTAGATGGTCGGGTTTAAGAGCAGAGCTGTATTATATTGAGAATCAACCATTACGTCTATGGCGTGATTAAACTTTGTCCAGAAGGCCGATTTCGTGAGGTAGGCGACGCAGTTATGTCAGGGTTTTAGACTCATGGTTGCCATTTTTGAAAGTATGAAGGTCAGAAGAACGGCTAATGGACCGTTTGAGAAGAAGACAGGTATTTATAGGGTTGGGAGAAGAAAAGGCTGAAAGAAAACTACTGAAGGTTTTGGCGTGGTCATTAGCTGTTTGAAACTATTGATGACGTGGTATTAACCTTCAGAGGTTTAAAATGACTGACAGTGGTGGTGTTGTCAATAGTTGTTATAAAACAACTGAAGACTTGGTTTTGACCATCAGACGTTGAAACAGCTGAAGTCTTGGTGTTAACCATAGTATTTATGAAACTACTGAAGGTCGTGGTTTTGAACTTCATATGATGTAAACAACTAAGGACTTGGTGTTTGTCATCAGTAGTGTGAAACTACTGAAGACAGTGGTTTTGCCATCAGTTGTTTACAACAACTGAAGACTTGGTATTAGTTATCAGTAGTTGTGAAACTACTGAGGACTGTGGTCTTGCTTCAGTTATTTAGAAACAGCAGTTGTAGAAACACTGAAGAGAAATTACATCAGCTGTGTTCGTCAATTCTTAGCTTTTCAGCTGTTTCATACTGTCCTCAACACTTACTCATCAGACTTTTCATATGCTTTTCAGGTGGTCATAGGACGTCAGTACTTATCTGTTTTTACTGATTTCAGCAGTTGTAACTACATCAGTAGTTAGAACAAATAAAGTACTTGAGTACTTGTGAGGCATTAGCTTCAGTAGTTATAAAAACTACTGAGGGTAAAAGAACTCATCAGTACTTATATGTGACATGGTTACCAATGATCATCAGTACTTATTACTGAGTTCATCAGTAGTTGTCACTTATTCTAGCTGCAGCATACCAAGCCTTAACACCAGGTTGTGGAAAGTTGAACTATCCAAAGGCTTAGTAAAAATGTCTGCAAGCTCATCAGCACTAGGCACAAACATAGGATTAATTAGACCCTTTTCAAAACAATCTCTTATAAAATGATGTCTAATTTCTATATGTTTGGTCCTAGAGTGCTGGACTGGATTTTTGACAATGCAAAGAGGTGAAGCACTATCCATTAATAACGGGGTCTTAGTCTCTGTAATGCCATAATCCAAAAGTTCATTCTGAAGCCAGAGTACTTGGGATGTACAACTTGCAGCAGCAATGTACTCGGCTTCAGCAGTGGATGTAGCAACAGATGTTTGTTTCTTACTCTGCCAAGAATTCAAACAGTTGCCTAGGAATTGACATCCACCAGAAGTTGATTTCCTGGTCAACTTACACCCTGCATTGTCACTATCAGAGAAAGCAACTAATTTGCAAGAGTGCCTAATGGAATACCATAAACCTAGAGATTGTGTACCTTGCAAATATCTAAAGATCCTCTTGACTACAATCAGATGAGACTCTTTAGGTGCAGCCTGAAATCTAGCACAAACACATGTACCAAACATAATATCTGTTCTAGAAGCTATTAAATACATCAAGGAGCCAATCATACATCTGTAAAGTGTTTCATCAACAGCTTTACCTTTCTGATCAACATCCAATTGTGTGGTGTTGCACATGGGAGTAGAACAGGGCTTACAGTTTTGTAAATCAAACTTATTTAAAAGATCTTTTGTATATTTAGACTGATGAATGAAAATTCCATCAGCTTTTTGTTTGATTTGCAAGCCTAGAAAGAACTGTAATTCTCCCATTGCACTCATTTCAAACTTCCTTTGCATTAATTTGTAAAATCATCACACAACTGGGGATCAGAGGATGCAAATATAATATCATCAACATAAATTTGAACAAGTAGCTTATGCTGATCCACCTTCTTAAAATAAAGTTTATCTATGGAGCCTCTACTGAAATTATTTTGCATAAGAAAGTTAGATAATGTCTCATAAACCAGGCTATAGGAGCTTGTTTCAACCCATAAAGAGCCTATCAAGCTTGTATACCTATTCTGGGTGTTTATTATCCTCAAAACCTGGTGGTTGACACACATAAACTTCTTCTTTTATTTTACCATATAAAAATGCACTTTTAACATCCATTTGAAAAACTTTAAGATTGTGGAGTGCAGCATAGGCTAAGAACAATCTAATTGCCTCCAGTCTGGCTACAGGGGCAAAGGTTTCATCATAATCAATACCTTCTTCTTGTGCAAACCCCTGAACAACCAGTCTGGCCTTGTTCTAACAATAAGCCCATTTTCATCTGTTTTATTCCTAAACACCTTTAGTGCCTATTGCACACTTACCTGGGGGAAGAGGAACAAGCTCCCACACTTGCTGCTTTTTGAACTGAAGAAGCTCAAGCTGCATTGCGTCAACCCAGCCATTGTCTCTAAGTGCAACATGATAATTCTTGGCTCTAGCTGACTGATGAAGAGAGCATAGAAGCAGAAATGGGACAAGTGTTTATAGAACTTCAGTAGCAATAGATGTTGATGTAGACTCTTGAAACCATGTAGATGGTGGCAACTTAAATGAAGTTGAAGATGCAGAAATCTCATCAGCACTTGTTGTAGATGAAGCTACTGAAGCTACAAGAGCATCAGGTTTAGAGACACAGGCAGTTGGTCACTAAACCTGAAGAGGTGAGTACTGCTATCATCATCATCATCAGCACCAGCAGTACCACCAGGTGGTGAACTGTTGACAGGAGCAACAGCAGGAGTTTGATAAGGAACATAATGCAGTATGTCCAAATCAAATAGCTCCACAGGGCTTTGTGGAATCTTGTCCTTTGGAGATTCATTAAACTTAACATGTAGAGTATCTTCAACCATTTTTGTTATGCAGTTGAAGACTCTGTTTGCTTTGTAAGTTGATGAATAACCAACAAAGTACCCTGCATCCACCTTAGAATCAAATTTTTGGAGTTGATCCCGTGTGTTGAGAATGAAACAAGGACACCCAAAAGCTTGAAGAATGAAATTAGAGGGGCCAAATGATGAAGAACTCATATGGAGTCTTCATCAACCTCTGATTTACTAGAACTCTATTTTGTACATAGCAAGCTGTATTGACAGCTTCAGCCCAAAAAGTCATTGGCAGTCCAGAATCAGCCAACATGGACCTTGCAGCTTCAATAAGGGTCCTGTTCTTTCTCTCCAGCCTCTTGATTCCCTTTGAGAGGTAGAACTCATCAAGTGTATTGTTTCTGAATTCTGTTCCATTATCACTTCTAATACACTTGACTGAGAGGGAATACTGCTTCTCAACATACAACACAAAGTTGATAATCTTCTGGGCTGCCTCATCCTTTGAATACAAGAAGAAAGTCCATACAAATCTGGAGTAATCATCCACAATTACTAGACAGTATTTCTTCTTAGCCGTACTCATCACTCTCACAGGATCAAAGAAATCCATGTGAAGAAGCTGTAAGCAGGCAGTGGACTTAGGTTCTTCTATAGAGGGAAATGAAGCTTTATGCTGTTTTCCTTTTAAACAAGCAGTGCAGTTATCTTCACATTTGAACTCCTTCATAGGCAATCCCCTTACTAAACTATGGTTTATCAGCTGATTTATGTTTTTGAGATTAACATGACCCAGCCTTCTATGCCATAGAGTAGATTCTTGAGGGGAAGCCTTGGAAAATAGGCAAGGATGGCCTTTGAGATCTATTTTCTTGGACAGATCTAAGGCATACACTCTTCCTGTCCTGTTGGCCTTCAGGAGAGTGTATTCATCCAACACCTTATCAATCAAACTTAGAACTTTGGATGACAGAATCCGACAGTTCTGACTGGTGAAAAGAGCAACATGGCCTTTGTCACACATTTGACTGACACTCAAGAGGTTGTACTTGAGATTTTCCACATGGTTAACATCATCAAACTTTATTCCCCATTGGAAACAAAGCCTTTGCCAATGATGTAACCCTTTGCATCATTACCAAATGACACAAACCCCTTCCTTGCTTGAGAGTAGTCATTAAGAAGTGATCTGTTTCCTGTCATATGCATGGATCCTCCACTGTCTACATACCAGATGCCTCTGTGGCATGTTGAAGAACCTGCAAAACACAATAAATTAGTTAGATTTTGAGACCCAAACCTTTTTGGTTTTGGGCCTGTTCTCATCAACAGATGGTAAACTAACAGGTTGTTGGAAACAACAGCCTGAGAGGAAGAAGATGGTGAAGAAGAGGAATCCTTTGGCTTGGACATCCTTTTCTGTGGTTTCAACATAGGAACATCTAATTGGTTAACTCTTCCCAATAGATGTTGAACCATCATAACCAGCTGAGTCTGATTTTGTGATAAAGCTTTCAGCTCTTCAGACACATTGGCATTGGAGTTTGATAAGTTCCTATGTTGCACCTTCTTCTTTTGAGCAGTCTCAACTGTTACCTGTTTAACCCCTTCCTTTTTGGATTTCTTTTTGGACTTAAGGGTTATAGGATTTGATGTTGCTGGTACAAATGTGGCTTCAAACTCAGTTTTCATTTTAACAATTTTCTCTTTAATTTCCTCTTTATGTTTGAGTTTGGATCCTCTTTTGTACCAACAATCATTTGTAAGATGATTGAACAAACCACATATTTCACATGGTTTCTTCTTCATCTTATGTTGATCATCAACTAAAGAGAATGAAACTACTGAAGACTTGTTCTTCAGCACTTTGGAAGCACTATTTGCTTTCTTGACTTCCTATTTAGTAGTCTTCAAACCCTTTCTACTGACAGTTTTCTTCTCTTCAGTGCTGACAGTAGTTGGAGTTTGAACTTCAGGTGTTAAATCTTACTCTCCAGTCCTTTCAGGACTTCCAGAAATAACTCCTGAGTTGATCAACTCATTGATCATGTGAGTGTCAGTATTTGAACCATCAAGATCAGCTGATAGGTTCAACGAGGGAATAATACTAACTTCAATTTCTGATGGTGCTCTATCAGAAAGTGAATCACATGATGAGGTGGATTGGTTATTGCTTTCTCCATCAGATTTCACTTCTGCTCTTGAAGCAAAATCTGTAGGAGGAGCAGTGTGATTATAACCAATGCCAAACTTCACATTGGAAGCAGATTGCTTACTAAGAAGCATTTCAAAACCTTTGCATGATTGTACCCATTGATCACACTCTACCTGGGTGACTACAAGGGTTTCTTTGAGGTCTTTGTACTTTTCTAAAAGTACCTCTTCCCTAGCCTTATCATCAGTGATTTGGCATTAAAGTTTATAAACCTCATCATTTTTCTCTTTAAGCATAGACTCAAACTCAGCTTTTCTTTTGGAAATGATCTTTTCTAGCTCTATGTTCTTATTAATTAAAGCTACATTTGCTTCTCTAATAGAGGCAAATGCTGCTATGCATGTTTGAGAACATAATTTGGCCTTAGCCTCAGGGGATACTTGTGCTACCTGTGATGAAGAGGCATTTGAGGATGATCCATCTGCAGACTCCAGAGCCATAAGTGCCAGATTCCCAAAAGGACTGTCACCACCATGTTGACCAGCACCTGTGAACAGTTGTTGATGACCAGACATGTCATCTCGTAAACTGCTCCAGTCAACAACTCCAGGGGTGAAGAAGCTGTGTTGTTGAGGTTGAGGAGGTTGATGAGATTGAGATGGTTGAGGCTCAGGAAGAGCATGTGGTTGTTGAGCAATGGGTGCTGGAACCTGACTGGTTTGTGGCATGTAATAACAAGGGTAAGGATATGGCATTGGACCCTGAGGAACAAAATATGCAGGAGATTGTGGTTGAGAATGATGACCAGAATTGACAGGATGTTGCCCTCTGTGTTGTTGACTATTGCTAGGGAAAGTCACAAAGGGTGTAGAAGAATTGGATCCAGATGATCTACATTCTCCAGCAAAGTGTCCAAGCCTGTGGCATTTGTGACACCTCAACTTACTCTTGTCAAAACCAACTTTGGTTTTGCCAGAGAGTCCTGGGAACTTTCTTCCAGTTCTTTTGTAGAACCTCTGAGATCTGATATTTATCAAGGCCATTTGGCTCAAAATATCCATCTCTTCTAAGTCATCATCAGCAATCCCCTTGAGATCATCCATGATGAAGCATAGATTGTCATTATTACATCCAGTAAACTGACTATCAACACTCACAAATGCAGAATCAGAAGTGTTTGAAGAGAAATCAATATGCTCATCATACTGGCATTCAGATGAAGCATATTCTGACTCATGACCAACCAAGGCAGTGTTGCCTGGTACAAAGTCTTCAGTGAGCTTACCAGATGAAGCTAGTTTCCTTTTCTGCTCTATCTCTCTTTCGAATGTAAGCAGTTTCCATGAAGTTGGGTGAGAGATAGACTATCCAGATTTGCACTGGAGCGTAGGACAATTGTATATGTGTCCCATCTCTCAGGCAGTGATCTGAGGAATCTGTGGTTCATTTGGCTTTTGGTATATTCATGTTTAACCATTTTCAACTCAGAGATTAAACATGAAAACCGCTCAAACTGCTGAGTCAGAGTCTCACCCTTTCTATGAGCAAAAGTCTCATACTGTTGGGCGAGGATTTCCCTGTTGTTTGCTAAGACCTCATCAGTGCCACCAAATTGTTCTTTCAGTGCATTCCAAAGGTCAGGAGCAGTTTCATAATGCGTAAGCCCGGAATAGATTTCATTAGGCAGTGCCATGGCCTGAATTCCATGGGCTTTAGCATCAATCTCAAACAACTTCTTGTCCTCATCAGAATATTGTTCCTTCTTCTTCGGAACCATTTGATTGGTTTCCGGGTTATTCACCATAGGCTTGTGTGGACCATGTACCACTGATGTCCAACAACCTGAGCTGTTAACAGACAGGTGATAGAGCATTCGTCGTTGCCATATGTTATACTCACTCCTAACTAGCATTGGAGGCTTGGTTGAGGAACCAGTATTGTGAGGATCATTAGAAGGTGTAGTCATTTTCGAAAATTCAGACAAATTCAAGATAAGCAAAACAAATTTAGCTCAAAACCACTAAGAACCTCAATTAAAATAGCCAAAAGCGACAGAACTTCAATCTCTATAACAGATTCGTGCGAATTTGCTAGTTCGATCAAAATTAGAGCAAATGAGCAGTTTCAATGATCAATTGTTAGATCGATCAATGATTAACCTGCTCTGATACCATTTGATAGGATCTCAGCATCTAGTTTGATCGATTCGAATGATTTCAGCAGCGGAATAGAGTACCAACTAGCACAATTCGAGCAAGAATACTGAAGATATATCAATGAACAGAATTAGTTATAGAGAGAGAAAGTTTCTACAAAAGGAATATTTTATTCAATCACACGCTTTGGCATGGCATTCGCCAAATTACAATTTAGGTCATTCTTCCTTATATAAGGAAAGATGACGTAGGCTGATGTCACTTGATAGTGACATCTAACCGTTATTTAACAAACTACTGAAACACTAAAACTACTGAAGATGTCAAGCAGCTGACATCTTCTTACAAGAAGCTAAGTGTTTACTTATTACAAAACTACTGATAAGAAACTACTGAAAGTACAACGACTGAAGAACAAGCTCTTCAGTCGTTTTACAAAACTACTGAAAGTAAAAACATAAAACTACTGATATCACAACTACTGAAGAAGTACTCTTCAGCTGTTGTGACAAACTATTGAAACTTCAGTACTTGGTCTTCAGACTTGAACTTCAGACGTTTCATCAGCTGATGACTTCAGTAGATGTCATCAGCTCATGTCTTCAGTCTTTGTCTTCAGACTTTGTACATCAGTTGTTGATCTTCAGCACTTGTGGACTCTTCAGCTGTTGTACTTCAGTATATTGTCTTCAGCTTCAGCACTTGTATCCTTCAGCTGTTGACGTTCAGTACTTTGGTCTTCAGCTTCAGCACTTGTGTTCATCAGCTGTTGTCCTTCAGTACTTGGTCTTCAGCTTCAGCACTTGTGTCTTCAGCTGTTGAGCTTCAGCACTTTAGTCTTCAGCTGTTGAAGTCTTCAGCACCTGTCGAACTGCTGATGAAGCCGTCAGCAGTGATTGTGATATCATGTGGGACTTACAGGTTTTATGATCTTGGCTCATTGGTTCTTTTGGTCCAACAGTTCACAAATCAAAGGGCAATATTCTACCAGTTCTGGTCATCATTCACCAATTCAATCATCTCCCGCATATTTGTTCCTCAAGGTCAAATGCCATATCCTTATCCCTATTTTTACATGCCTTAGTTCAATCAGGTTCCAGTTCCCATAGCTCAACAACCACATGCCCTACCCGAGCCTCAAACATCTCAATCAAGTCAACAATCTCAATCTCAATCACATCAAAGCTTTTTCACTCCTGGAGTTGTTGACTGGAGTAGCTTTCCAGATGATCTTTCTGGTTATTCTAAACAAGTGTTTTCTGGTGCTGGTCAACATGGTGGTGAAAATCCTTTTGGAAATCTTGCTCTTATGGCCCTGGAGTCCACTGATGGTTCATGTTCAAATGCTTCATCATCACAGGTACCACAAGTATCTTCTGAGGCTAAGGCCAAGTTATGTTCCGAGTCATGCATAGCTGCTTTTGCCTCAATTAGAGAAGCAAGTGTAGCTTTAATTAATCAAAATCTTGACCTAGAGAAAGTGTTTCAAAAAGAAAAGCTCACTGATGAAAAGGCAAAGGTAGAGGTCATCTTAGAAAATCATAAGAATCTCAAAGAAACACTTGTAGTTACTCAGGTAGAGTGTGAACGCTGGGTAACATCTTGCAAGGGGTTTGATATGCTTCTCAGTAAGTAAACAGCTTCAAATGTGAAGTTTGGGGATTGGGTATAATCACCCTGAACCTCCTACAGATTTATACTAATCAAATAGATGTACCTGTGTTTAAACCACTGAAAAGGAAAACTAAGCCAAAATCAAAGGAATCCTTTTCAGCACCATCTCCGCCTTTAAAGGCTGTTAATCTAGACAAATCAGTTAGTATAAACTCTGTTGATAAGAACAGACCCAAAACCAAAATGGTTTGGGTCTCAAAAGCTAACTAGTTTGTTGTGACAAATGCAGGGTTCTTCAGCATGCCATATAAGCATCTGGTATGTGGACAGTGGAGGATCTATGCATATCACAGGGAGCAGTTCTCTTCTTCATGACTACTCTCAAGGAAAGAAGGGATTTGTATCTTTTGGTAATGATGCTAAGGGTTACATCATCGGCAAAGGCTTTGTGTCAAATGGTGAGACCAGATTTGATGATGTTAACCATGTGGAGAATCTCAAGTACAACTTGTTGAGTGTCAATCAAATGTGTGATAAAGGGCATGTTGCACTTTTCACCAGCCAGAACTGTCGAATTTTGTCTTCCAATGTTTTGAGAATGATTGACAAGATATTGGATGAATATACTCTCCTGAAGGCCAACAGGATTGGAAGAGTATATGCCTTCGACTTATCAAAGAAAATTGATCTAAAAGGGCATCCATGTCTGTTCTCCGAGGCCTCTCCTCAGGAATCTGAACTATGGCATATAAGGCTTGGTCATGTGAATCTTAAAAACATGAACCAGCTGATCCGTCATGGTTTAGTGAGAGGTCTGCCATTAAAGGAGTTCAAATGTGATGACAACTGCTCTGCTGTTTAAAAGGAAAACAATATAAAGTATCATTCCCTCCAATAGAAGAACCAAAGTCAACTGCCTGCTTGCAATTACTGCATATGGATCTTTTTGGTCCAGTAAGAGTGATGAGCATGGCAATGAAAAAATATTGTCTGGTAATTGTGGATGATTATTTCCATATTTGTACGGACTTTCTTCTTACATTCAAAAGATGAGGCTTGTCAAATCATCATCTATTTTGTGTTGCATGTGGAAAAGCAGTACTCTCTTTTTGTCAAGTGTGTGAGGAGTGATAATGGCACAGATTTAGAAATCACACACTTGATGAATTCTATCTCTCTAAGGGAATCAAGAGGCAGTTTAGGATTCCAGAACTCCTGAACAAAATAGAGTGGTGGAGAGAAAGAACAGGACCTTATTGAAGCTGCAAGGTCAATGTTGGCTGATTCTGTTTTGCCACTAACCTTTTAGGCTGAAGCTGTTAACACAGCTTGCTATGTGCAAAATAGAGTGTTAGTAAATCAGAGGTTGATGAAGACTCCTTATGAAGTGTTACATCATTTGGCTCATCTGATTTCATTCTTTAGAGCATTTGGGTGTCCTTGTTATATTCTTAACACAAAGGATCCACTTCAGAAATTTGAATCAATGATGGATGCAGGGTACTTTGTTGGGTATTCATCTACTCGCAAGGCATATAGAGTTTTTAATTGCAGAACAAAGATAGTTGAAGAAACCTTGCATGTAAAGTTCAATGAATCTCCAAAGGTGAAAATCCCACAAAACCCTGTGGAGTTATTTGATTTGGACATACTGCAATATGTTCCTTATCAGTCTCCAGCTGTTGTAGGTTCTGTGAATCCATCATCTCCTGCCACTAGTTATCCATCTGTTGGTATAAATGCAAGTTTCAGTGATGAGATATCTCGATCCTCTACTTCTTTTGAATTGCCATCCCATTTTAGGTTTCAAGAGTCTGCATCACCATTTGTTGCTGCTGAATCACCTACAAACACTTGCACAGATCTTATTGAGTATCAAGAAATGAAGAATCACACCATATCTCAGATCATTGGTGACATCAATGCTGGTATTTCAACTAGAAGTCAATTGTCCAATTTTTGCTTTTATGCTCTCTTTATCAGTCAGCAAGAGCCAAAGAACTATCATATTGCATTAAGAGACAATGGATGGGCTGAAGCTATGCAACTTGAGCTTCTTTAGTTTCAAAAGTAGCAAGTGTGGGAACTGGTTCCTCTACCCCAAGGTAAGTGTGCAATAGGCACTAAATGGGTATTTAGGAATAAAACTGATGAAAAAGGCCAAATTTTCAAGAACAAGGCCAGACTGGTTGTACAGGGGTTTTCACAAGAAGAAGGTATTGATTATGATGAAACCTTTGCCCCTATAGCCAGACTGGAGGCAATCAGATTGTTCTTAGCTTATGCTGCTTTCCATAATCTTAAAGTTTTTCAAATGGATGTCAAAAGTGCATTCTTATATGGTAAAATAAAAGAAGAAGTTTATATGTGTCAACCACCAGGTTTTGAAGATCATAAACATCCAGATTGGGTGTATAAGCTTGATAAGGCTCTTTATGGGCTAAAACAAGCTCCTAGAGCCTGGTATGAAACACTGTCTAACTTTCTTCTTCAAAATAATTTCACTAGAGGCTCCATAGATAAAACTTTGTTCATTAAGAAAGTAGGCATGCATAAGCTCCTTGTTCAAATTTATGTAGATGATATCATTTTTGCATCCTCTGATCCACAGTTGTGTGATGCCTTTACTATGTTGATGCAACAAAAGTTTGAAATGAGTGCCATGGGAGAATTATAGTTCTTTTTGGGGTTGCAAATCAAACAAATGGCTGATGGAACATTCATTCATCAGTCAAAATATACAAAGGATCTGTTGAAAAAGTTTGATTTACAAAATTGTAACCCCTGTTCTACTCCCATGTGCAGCACCACACAACTGGATGCTGATAAGAAAGGTAAAGCAATTGATGAAACTCTTTACAGATGTATGATTGGTTCCTTGATGTACCTTACAGCTTCTAGACCAGACATTATGTTTGCAACTTGTGTCTGTGCTAGATTTCAGGCTGCACCTAAAGTATCCCATATGATTGCAGTCAAAAGGATCTTTAGATACTTGCAAGGAACTCAATCTCTAGGACTTTGGTATTCCACTGGGCATTCTTGCAAATTAGTTGATTTCTCTAATAGTTACTATGCAGGGTGTAAATTAACCAGAAAATCAACCTCTGGTGGATGCCAATTTCTAGGCAACTGTTTAGTTTCTTGGCAGAGTAAGAAACAAACTTCAGTTGCTACATCCACTGCTGAAGCAGAGTACATTGCTGTTGCAAGTTGTACATCTCAGGTACTCTGGCTTCAAAATCAATTACTAGATTATGACATTACAAAGACTAAGACTCCATTACTGGTGGACAGTGCTTCAGCTCTTTGTATTGTTAAGAATCCTGTCCAGCATTCTAGGACCAAACATATTGAGATCGGACATCATTTTGTCAGGGATTGTTATGAAAAAGGTCTGATTGATCCAAAGTTTGTTCCTAGTGCCGATGAGCTTGCAGATTTATTTACTAAGCCTTTGGACAATGCAACTTTCCAAAATCTAATGCTAAGGCTTGGTATGTTGCAACTTGAATGATTTGACAACTACTGATGATCTCAGTTCATAAGTACTGATGGGCATTAGTATACAGTTGTCAAAAATAAGTACTGATAAGTTATTTTATATTGAGCAGTATTCATAACTACTGACAACTAAATTACTCTAAAGTACTCAAGTACTTTATTTGTTGCAAAGTACTGACGTGGTTACAACCACTGATGTCTATTGTAACAAATAAGTACCGATGACCAATGAAACATCTGAAAATCAGAATCTGCTGAGTAAGTGTTAAGGTCAAATGAAACAACTGAGATATGTGAATTGACGACAACAACTGATGAGTAATTTTATTCTTCAATTGTTTCAAACAACTGTTGTTTCATTTCAAAACAACTGAAGCCAAAACCAAGTCTTCAGTAGTTTCCAACTACTGATGACGAACACCAAGTCTTCAGTTGTTTACAACATCTGAAAGTTAAAACCATGTCTTCAGTCATTTTCTAACAACTGATGACTAACACCAAAACTTTCAGTTGTTTTCTTTCACCCATTTCATAACCTATAAATACCTAACCCAAACTTCAAACTTTTCATAAATCAATTTCCGAACGTTCATCTTCCATTAATGGCGACCATGCAAATCAAACCACGACACAACTGTGTTGCCTACTTCACAAAATCAGCCTTTTGGACTATGTTTGATGATGCCATTGATCTGATGGTTGATTCCCCGTATCGAACTGCTTTTCCTCTGAATCCAACCATCTATCCCGATACCCTTCACCAATTCTGGACAAATGTCACCATCCATACTGGTGAGAATGATGTCGCGATCACTCTCCAGTCATTTGTAAACCAGAAGAAGGTGGTAGTCGCTCCTGCTATCATTCATCAAATGCTAGATCTAAATGATGCCACCTTTGTCACCAAATACCCGAAGGGCACCATTGATCTATCATTCATCAACCATGGATATGCGGGCAACCTAAGTGCTACAACCATTCTGAAGAAGCACTTCAATGATGCCGAACGCCTAATCTTCCACATGATCAATGTTTGCCTTGCCCCCAAAACCTCTTCATGGGATAAAATGCCAGCCAGGTGGCAGTAGGTATTGTATTCTATCCTTGAACGCCAAAACTTAAATTTTTCTAAAATTATATTTTTATAATTAAAAGATCTGGCAATGAAACCTATGGCTAACAGATGGCTATTATATCCAAGGTTTCTTATGGCCATAATCAAGAATCAGTTAAAATCTAATGGCCCTGTTGGCCTTGGAGTCCCTGCTGTGGTAGTTTTGCCAGAGGTATACTCCAGGCACAACTCTGACCCACACCTCAAAGAGGCCGCCAAACTGCTAAAACCCAAGCAGAAGGAACCTACAGTCTCATCCTCCAGATCCAAAGTCCCCTCCAAATCACATTCCAAACAAACCAAAAAGGCTACTCAGGGAGTTGAGTCCCCTCATGATGCCCCTACAACACAAAGGCAGGATGAAACTATGGGTAGTAATCCCCCTGTAGTTTCCACGACTCTACCAGCTGAAACCGCTCAGGTATCCTCTCAATAGGATCCTGATGCAACCAAAAATGGGGAAACCACATTACTGGAATCTCTCTCACATGAGAAGATTGCCATTGAAGAGCACCATTCACCCAGGTGCAATCCTCTTCGCACCTATCTCCCACTGAAGCCACCCCTACAAGCCCAACTATGGTTATTGCACAAGTGCTGACTCAACTACATTCCTCTACCCCTCCCCAGAAACCTATTACCACTGGGAAAACCTCAACAGTTGAGGGAGAGGATTATAATGTGGCTGATAACCCATAGCAAAGGGAATACAGATTTTAATCTCCTTTTGTAGAGGAGGAGATTAGAACATCTGGTGAGGTTGCCTTTCTCCTGTTTCAGCACATGATCAGGATGAAGATGGTATCATTTCTAAGTCCTCACCAGAGGCAACTGCCAATGAAGGACATCATCCTGAGGCAGGAAGTCCTCAGTTCCAAGAAATAGGGGCACATGTGAATACTGATCTACACTCAGCACATGTTCATCGTGATTTCTTAAGGACGTCAGATGATTCACCAAAGACTGATGATGACCTGTGCTTTTTCTTTGATGTTCTAGCCCACAACACCATTCTTGAGACTGAGGTATGCAGACTACAAGAACTGCTTGCCAAAATGTCACAAGAATCAAGTCCATCTGCCGGCATTCACCCATAAATGGCAGTTTCTCCTGAAGCTATCCGAAACACTGAGCCACTCCTAACAAATTTGCCACCAGCCTCTGATTCAAGCACCATTTCTCAGGGACAGAACCCCTCTGAGCTAATTGTTGCTGCCTTACAATCATACTTACCTCAAATCACTTCCATAATCACAAACATTGTGCATCAAGCCATTGATGAGAGGCTTTCCTGAAATCTTCAATCCTTAGTTGATGTTGGTGTTTCTCAGAGACTTTCTGACATTCACACCCCTGAACCCAATGCAACCAAAAAAGGGGAGTCTAAGTCAGCGAAAGTACACAAAAGAAAGAGACTTGAAGAGGAAGAAGAAAAAGAGAAGAAAGAAAAGGAAATGAGCACCTACAAGACAAAGAAAAGCTCTGAAAAGACTGAAGGTGAGAAAAAGTTAGAAGAACTGATCAAAGAAGCTGATGAGCAACATAGCAGATCTATGGATAAGATTATCGATCAACTCTTTAGACAAGGATTTGACACAGCCAAACTTGACTCTGAAATCAGAAGGCTAGAGATTCAAGAGATTGAACAAAGGTGGGCAAGTTGGAGTGAGAAAGAAAGGGAAAGCCTGGAAGCTATGGCAAGATTTATATCAAAACATCTGGGAAGATCAATCATTGAAGTGAAGTCATGGTCGAGAGATAGTATTTTGGAGATAACCACCAAAATCTGTTCTTCTGAAGTATTCAACAAAGGATTGATCATAGAAGCCCTTGATGAAGCTGGTGCTGAGAAAAAGTCTGATATGGCAAAGTTATCCAAAGCTTCACTCACAACCAAGATGCTAACGTAGCCTGCACAATCTCCTACACCAAAACAACCACCCTCACAACCCTCAAAACCAACTCCTTTACCCAAGAAACCTACTCAACCCACTACCAATGATGCACCCAAGAGGAAGAGAAGGGTGTGAGGATAGAAGAAGAAGTAGAAGATGATGAGGATGATAGTCTGCCAATCCCTGCTCTTCTTAAAATAAAGATGCCTGAGCCCAGGAGTCAACCAACAACAATCTCACCTGACTTCTAAAGGCAAATGGTAAAAGTCAAACTTGAAGAAGAAGAACAACAAAAACAACATGATGAGCAACTGTTAAGGATGATTGATAAAGAGTTTCCCAAGTCTTCATCCAGACAAGCTATGAAGAAACATGCTCAGTGGTTGTATGCTCTCAAATTTACATTTCAATATCAGAAAGAGAGAGTGAGAATTTGGCTTGACCCCAGAGTAAGTGACAGAATTCATAGAAAGAAAATTCCAAGTAGATACAATGGCCAAGTAAAGAAGATTGTAGATGTTGTGATAATGCTGGCCATTGTAGTGTCACCCTGGGAAATCCTTGATGACTTCAAGAGAGCTTACAAGTCTAAGATGCCTCCACAATCTTTACTAGAAAACAAAATGGTAAAGAAGGGGTTGATTTACAAGAAGCTTGAAGAAATAAGAAGAAATGAGCTCCAGTTATTGCTTCAAGGAACTCATCCTGATGAGTTTGCATACAGAGAAATAACGACTGTGGAGCTGAAGAATGGAAGCATATTAAGTACTTATCAGAGTACTATGGGTCTGAGATCTTCTTTGAAAGTGAAGCTGAAGAACTCACAATGGAAGAACAAGTTGTTTTCCTTGAGGCCTATGTCAGAGAGTCTTACAGACTTATCATTGGGAAGTAGGTCTCATGGATGGGGTAACAGCTCTGTGTCCAATTCCCCAAGACAGAGTTCCCATTCATCCTTTCTCAATCAAACCTTCTGAAACCTCTTCCCTGGCCTGAGCTTAATTTGAAGATTTTTGAGCTAATCCAGATAATGTTTCTGCCAATAAGTGGGATTTCAATAATCTTAAAGGTTTTGGCTGCATTGGTTCAGGGGGAGTTTGTTGGACCAAAAGAACCAATGAGCCAGATAAGAAAAACCTTTATGTCCTACAGACATCAAAGCAACTGAAGTGGTCTACAACAGCTGAAGACAAAGTCTGAAGATAACGTCTGAAGACAACAGCTGAAGACAAAGTCTGAAGATAAAGTCTGAAGACAAAGTCTGATGATAAAGTCTGAAGACAAAGTCTGAAGACAACAGCTGAAGACAATATCTGAAGATAAAGTCTGAAGAAAAAGTCTGAAGACAACAGCTGAAGACAAAGTCTGAAGATAAAGTTTGAAGACAAAGTCTAAAGACAACAACTAAAGACAAAGTCTAAAGACAATGTCTGTAGACCAAGTTCTTAGAAGTTGTCACAACAGCTGAAGTAGTTCTCTTCAGTAGTTGTGATGGTTTATATTTCAGTAGTTTATAATCAGTAGTTTTATATTATGTAAAACATCTTAAGTTCTTACACTTCATATGTTATAACTTCAGTAGTTTTAATGTTAGCTTATACTTAGCTTTTAGTGAAGGTGTCCTTAGTTGTTGTGGATATCTCCAGTGGTTTAGTTCACTTTCAGTTGTTTGTATAAATCAGTTAGATGTCACTATTAAGTGACGTCAGCTGATGTCACATTCCTTATAAAAGGAATGTTGACCTAATTTCCTTGTACGGGAAGCTTATGCATGAATGAAAACATTCTTTTTGCAGAAAACTCTCTCTCTATAACCATTACTGTTTGATTGAATATTCATATTACTCTTGCTATAATTTAGTCTAACTCTCTCTCAAACTAGATTTCGATTCCTTTCAAGGTGAAGTTTTCAAACTACTTCTTCAGGAGATCCTTCTTATTCTCCTTGGCTTCAGAAGAACCCTGATACATCAGTTTCAGTGCATCCCACAACTGCTTGGTTGTTTTGCACTTCTTGAAACCTCTGTACACAAAGTTTGGAAGGGCAGTTTGAAGAGCTGTCATGGCTTTTCTGTCTATCTCTACTCTCTTCCTATCTTCATCAGAGTAGTTAGCCACATCTTTGGGGATCATACCAGCACCAGTAGTAGAAGGTGTGCTGGGTATGAAAGGTCCATTCTCAATAGACTCCCATATTCTTGAATCAAGAGACCTGATAAAACCTTCCATTCTTAAACACTAGGTGTCAAACTCATCAACAGTGATCAGTGGGGACTTGTTCATGGTTCCTGTTTCCATATCAATTTTGGAAATGGCTACCATTTGAAAAGTTTAGTATTTGTGTGTGTGAGGGATCTAAAGATGGTGAGATCTTATATCAAGAGCCTGGAATGCTCTCATACCAAATGCAGGATCGTTGAAAGGTGAAGAGTTACAACACAACAACATAAAGAGGAGATAAACTAAACTTAGATCAAACAGTAAACTGGATTAACCAAGTGGTGACACTAAGAACACAAGTAATATATGAGAGAGAACACAAAGAACACAAGTGTTTGGTTTTCAAGAATGCAGTATATTGTCTTCTCTATGTTCTATTACAAGTGTTACAAAAGCATATGCGAAAGATACAAGAACATGAGATACTTATACAACATCTTACAGCCGGCTATAATTTGAAAGCCAGCTGGATACAATTGACTAGACACACACAAATCAATTGTAAAGTCAAAAGGCCGATTTCCTTTTTACTAGTGACTATGACATGCCATAGCTCACATCCTTATCTATTACAAAAAGGATAAAGTACATAAAGTAGAAAGTTACAGACTCAAGACCTCAATGTACAGTTACCAAAAGCATGGACCTTTTCACCAAACCATGTTAGTTGGTGACTTGTAGAGTTGCAGCGGAAAGGTGTCCAGCTTTATGGAAGAGTACATCAGATAAAGCATGTTACTAAAAGTCTTCGGAAGAAATCTGTTTTCATGAACTTGAAGCTTCGGAAGACTTTGTCTCTGAGGCTTCGGAAGGCTTCATCTTTGGCTTTGGAAGATGTTGGTCTTGGCTTCGGAAGATTTCACACTTGTGCAGCATGCAGGAAAGACTAAAGATGTTTAGGTTGCATAAGCCTGTTCATTAATCTCTACAATCATTGATTGATTTTTCTTATGAAGTTGGCTCTTGAAGTTGTCAATTCTTGCTTGGATTGACTTTGATGTCACCATTGATACAAGTTTCCCAATTTTGACAGATCTTGGACTTATCATGCTTCTAAGAATTTTGCATAAGCTGAGATATAATGGTATGCCTTATTGCAATAGCACCAACTAATATCCTTTTTGTTTTGTTTTTCAAAATTAAGTTAATAAACAAAGATTTGGACTTACTAAAAAATTTTAAATTACTCCCCCTAAAGTTTATGTCCATATTTGGAGAGAAACTTTAAAGATTTAAAACTTTTGGAATATTATTTTGATTAATATTATAATGAAGAGAAAAATCTCTTTGTTGGGATCATATCAGTCTTACATTACACTTGTGCATCCTTTATGATTAAATGGACATGATTATGAACTTGAAGATTGAAGGTATGTTTTTTGACATCCGTCGCCTCAAGGTCCGTCGACTAACGATACTTTCCATTAACTATTCCTTGATCGATCATTCCTCATCTTTATTAACTCTTTATGTGGATATCATGTGTGCCTTACCATCGTTGTGCTCGTGTATCCGTTGTAAGCATATGTCAACCTTAAAAACTTTTAAAACTTTCATCTTCAAAACCGTCAAATAAATCATTTTTATATAAAATTAACGTCACTAATAAAACTTTTTTTGGTAAAAAATATCATTAAATACATTTTATAACTAATACAATTACCCTAACAAATTCGTTTTTCAACTGAAACAAATTTGGGAAACTCGGGGGCTAAGTGCAGGGACTAAACTTGTAATTTTGCAAAGTTGGGCTGGGTATATAAACCCTATTTCCAGCCCTAAACCTCATTTACTACACCTTCTTCATCTTGTTCACCTCTTCACTCTCTACACACACATCTTCTTCATTCTAGCACCAAATTCTACCCGTGTGGTCTCGTTTTCGTCGTCTAGTCTTCATCTACAGCCTCATCTACTCATTTCTAGCAGGTAGACGACTTTGGATGTCTCTTTTCTTGCTTTTTCACGGCTGTCCAAACTAGGGTTTCGGGTGCTCGGGTTCATCCGAGCACATGAGGTCGAGTGGGTGCGTGTGAGGTCTTTCTGCTTGTGTTTCGTGTTTGTGTATGTTTGTTGAGTGTTTTTGGAAGTCCTTGTGGTGTAAAACTCGCGTTAGAGCAGCTCGGGGGCTACTCAGCCCGACCACAGTCGCGATTCTGCAGGTCAGGCGACTGGGTCTGTCATGCGATTGAGTCGTGCGACTGAGTGAGTCGTGCGACTAAATCGTGCGTTTGAGTCAATCGTGCGACTGAGTTGTGCAACTAGGCATGTCGGGCGACTGAGTCGTGCGACAGGGTGTTTGTATGCGATTGAGTCATGCGTGCGACTGAGTGTATGCGATTGTGCGTGTTTCGCACGACTGGAGTCCAATCGCACGAATGAAGGTTCAATCGCACGAAAGTAGCTAATTTGCACGATTGAGGGTTGATTCGTGCGCATGGAGGTTGGGTCGTGCGAATGTGTGTGTTGTGTGGTGCGACTGAGTCCAATCGCATGAATGAAGGTTCAATCGCACGAAAGTAGCTAATTCGTACGATTGAAGGTTGATTCATACGAATGGAACGTGGGTCGAGCGTCTGGTCCTGTTGCGTGTCTGATGAAGAGTGTGAATTCCCTTGAACGTCTGATGATGATAAGGCAACATCAGTAAAAGTGTCATTGCTTGACCACAAAGATTAAAGTCAACGTTATCAACATGCACATACTATTTCAATTGGAATAAACCTAACATTTTACAATTACCGACAACCCATTTGAAACTACAAATACTTAACAAGTGTCATCTTTCATAACAATGAGATCTTTACAAGGATGTCATAAGCAATGACGACTACTCGTAGTACTTGGATCTACATAAGATCTGATACGTGTGTCCGCTTGTGTGTGTGTGCCACCCACGACCGAACCGATACAACCCGAACTGACCAAACATTACTATATGCTTTATACATGTCATTAATGCTTAACAATAACTGTCAATAGGTGTTTGACTGATCATTTCATCCAACTGTTGGAATCTCGACCTTTCATACTTACCACTTAACATGTGAGTTTCGTGGCCCCTTTTTATGCTTATACTATTTTACAACATTTACAAACATGGGGGAAAAGTATGCTCGGCCGTTTTCTATGCTGTACAACATACATACAATTTTCATACAAGGAATCAACATGATACTGTGTTGCAAGTACTTATCTGATACATGCTTGGGTCTGCTGTGTGGTTCTATCTTTGCAACTATCTAATTCCAGTGTGGGAACCGAAGGTTAGGTATTGGTAGTACTACTGGGTAGACACCCCCACCCTCGTGTTGGTATACTAGTTGGTACCAACAATAGCCAGGTACGGGCCTTGGGTGAATATATGCCAACAATTTCTTTGTGTACGTCGCTAGGTTTGGTTGCAAAGCTCATGTCATGTGATTTTACTTGTGTATATAACTGTATTCACGGTATTCCATATCATTTACTTTATACAGCATCACTTACACTTTTATTACTTAAACCTGCAAGCTCACCAACAATTATGTTGACCATTTTGAGCATATCTTTTCAGGTGATCATGCTAGCTGAGGTTCTAGGTGTGCTGCCTTAGTGGAGACCCTAGGATGCATTTTTGGACTAAACATGTTTGACAAACAATTACTTTGAACAATGTTGAACTGTGTAAACAATTACAATCTTTGAAACTTGTTCCCGGGTTGTGGGAATTTACATTACAATTTCATCTTTATGTGATCATGTGAATCGTTTATCATGTTTATGCTTATGGCTATGTTGTCGTGAATACTGACTAAACACGACACAAGTCCTCTTGTTGTCGGGTGTCGTCATGACACGCATGTCATCATTATTATTATTGCATCTCTATCGCTAACCATGTGTTATGACGATTCCCGTCTCGTCGCAACCCCGTGTTTCCGCTCTTAGCGGGGGTGTGACATGTTTGGCCTCTTAAACCCATAGCTGGTTGACATTTTGATGCAAATGACTTTTATCATGTTTTGGTTGATTAATTATTCAAGGTGTACCTCACACACATAAGCATGAAATGATCAACCCTCCTTATACAATGCATGGTAGAACTTTTTCAAAACTTTTCTTACCAGGTTACTTAAGTCATGAAATGTCATTTTCACTGATCTTCATTGGGATTCTTTTAGTTTGATCCTTTTTCATGTTGATCCACATTGGGATTCTTTTCACTTCACTTTGGAAGTTGAGCCTACCAACATATCTAGCAAGTCATTTCAGTCTTTTACATTTTGAAATTAACCACAGTGAATGATATAACGAATGTAATTATATCATTTCCTAGAGAATTCTTTTCTTCATCAAACTTTATTTCTTTTTGTGGTTTTCTCATGTTTTAAATTGTTTTTGATGTTTTTCATAGTTGTTACTCAAGGGTAATCATGCCAATTGACCGAACCAGAAATTCAAACCTACTAGGTTCAAATGCCTTGGTAAACAAATCAGCTAATTGATTCTCAGTTGGTACTTTAATCAATTTGATTAAACCTTTTCAGCACAGCCTTTCAAAAAATAATATGTGATCTCAATATGTTTTATTTTTGATTGCTGAACTAGATTATTAGTTATAAAGACAGCAACTGTCTTGTCAAGAGAAATTGGTGTGTGCAAGAAGTTAAAACCATAATCAAGCATCTGGTTTTGAATCTAGAGAACTTGAGAGCAACATGATTATGCAGCAATATACTCAGCTTCTGCTGTGGACACAAACAGATTTGTCTACTTCTTTCATTGCCAGGATACTAGTCTGGGACCAAAAAATTGACAACCGCCAGAAGTGGATTTTCTGTTGAAGTTGCATCCTCCATAATCACTGTCTGTGTAGGCATAGAGATTAAATTCTCCTACCTTTGGATACCATAATCCAAGAGCTAGCTTGCCCTTCAGATATCTGAATATCCTTTTGACAACATTCACATGTGATTCTTTTGGATCAGTTTGATATCTGGCACACACACAAACACCAAACATAATGTCAGGCCTACTCGCTGTAGATACATAAGTGAACCTATCATTGATGGATATTTAGTCTGATCCACTGACTTGCCTTCAGGGTTAGGTGCAATCTTCACTATAGTATCCACAGGAGTTTTGATAGGCTAACAGTCATCAAAATGAAATTTCTTCAACATGGTTTCTACATATTTTGATTGATTGATGAAGATTTCATCTGCTGTTTGTTGGACTTGCACCCCTAAAAAGAAGGTGAGTTCCCCATAGCACTCATTTGGAACTTTTAATGCATAAGGTCTTCAAATTCTTTGCATAGTTGCTTGTTTGTCGAGACAAATATAATGTCATCCATGTAGATCTGGAGTAACAGCATGTCTTTTCCTCTTATTCTTCTCAAGAGTGTCTGATCAATCTTTCCTCTTTCATACCCATGATCAAAAAGAAAGGATGATAGAGTCTCATACCACTTTCTTGGTGCTTGATGAAGACCATACAGAGCTTTGTCAAGCTTGTAAACTCTGTGAGGGAAATCTGGATCTTCAAAGCCAAATGGTTAACTCAGATAGACTTCTTCAGCAATCTTCCCATATAGGAAGGCACACTTTACATCCATTTGATAAACAGTATATTTTATGGACGCAGAATATGCAAGAAAGATTCCGATTGCCTCTAGTCTGGCAAAAGGAGCAAACACTTCATCGTATCCCTGTGCCACTAGTCGTGCTTTATTTCTGATGACTATCCCTCTATCATCATTCTTGTTCCTGTAGAGCCATCTGGTACCGATAGGGCATTATCCTTCGGGAAGATCTACCAGCTGCCATACTTCTTGCGTCTTGAATTGGAGCAATTTTTCCTGCATTGCTTTAATCCAACTATTGTCTTGAAGTTCCTCTTCGATGTTTTTGGGTACCGTTTGACCTAGAAAGCATGAGAACAAATAGATGTTTGCAATACTGGAATTGCTTCTAGTCACCCTCTCATTAACATCACCAATAATGTTTTCAACTGGATGATTCTTGTGTATTCTTGTGGTTGGAATGGTGTCACCAGCAATAGTTACATCAAGATTGGAGACATTCAGTTCATTATGGTCAGAGACACATTCATCTTGTATTGTTGTTGAATTATGAAGATTGTTAACTTTTGTTTCAGTAACTGCTACATCTTCAGCAGCACTAAGATTGCTTGCATCATTTGATGTACCTTGTGTTTTTACTAGATGAGAAGCCTGTTTTTGATTTTTGATGTCATTTGACAAGTCATCTGAGTGAGATGGTACCAGGCTAGGCCCTTCTTGAAGAGGAACATCTTGAAGAGGAACATCTTGAATAGGAACATCTGAGTGACAAGTCATGAGAAACACTAAGGTTTTGTGACAGTTGTCTGATGGTAGCAGCTTGAAGAGGAACATCTTCATTCATATGTTCATCAGATGTAGGTGGAATCAATGGATAATTATATCTTCTTTCTACAGTTGATGAAGTATCACCTGAATGTATATTTCTTGCATGAGACAACTGAAATTGGTTAAATGAATTTGTAAATGTGTCAATATCAAACAACCAGTCAGGACCATTTGTAGATTTAGGAAATGAATGATCTTTGAATTGAACATTTGTAGAGTCATATGTTCAGTCTAGGATTGAACATTCTATAAGCCTTTGAGACAGAAGAATAACCTACAAAGAATCCTACATTAGACTTGGATGAAAATTTTCCCAAATGATCACCGTGTTTAATATTGAGACCGGATAACCAAATGATTCGAGGAATCCAATAAATGGTCTCCTATGAAAGATCAGTTCATACGATGTAATGTTACTTTCTTTAACAATCAGAGATCGATTTTGCACAAAGCACCATGTGTTAACTGCTTCTGCCCAGAAGGTGATTGGCAGTTTAGCATCGGCTAGCATCGTTCTTGCTGCTTCAATCAGTGTTCTATTTCGCCTTTCACCTACCCCATTTTGTTGAGGAGTTCTAGGTGCACTGAAATGATGAGCAATGTCTTTGGTTGCACAAAAGGAACTCATATTTTCATTTTTGAACTTTTTACCGTTATCACTTCTTGTTATTTTGATCTTAAGACCAAGTTGATTTTCAATTTTAGTGATAAATTCTGGAATGATTTGGGATGCTTCGTTTTTATGAAGTAGGAAAAACACCTATGGGAATCAAGAATAGTCATCAATGATCACTAAACAATATTGTTTCTTTCCCATACTCATTACATGAGTTGGTCCTAATAGATCCATGTGAAGTAACTTCAATGGAGTATTGTTAGTGTTCATCAACTTGGTTTTGTGAGACAATTTGTGTTGTTTTCGTTTGAGGCATGTTGAACATTGATCAATAAAATTGAATTCTTTTTTAGGAAGATCAATGACATGGTTTCCTTTGACTAACTTGTTCATATTTTTAAAGTTAGTGTGCCCTAAATGTCTATGCCAAAGCTGTGACTCATCAAATGATGCTTTAGACAAGAGACATGTTTCTTCCTTAGGTGATGCAGGACACAGGTTTAAGACATATATATTATTCTCCCTTGGAGTCTTTAAGACAACCCATTCTTCAGGGATCTGAAATCCAGGTTTTAGAATGTAGCAGTTAGTGTCTGTAAAGTGAGTGGAATATTTTTTGTCGCAGATATGAGACACACTTAGCAGATTGAAATTCAGTTGTTCACAGTAATTCACTCTGTCAAAGCTCAGCATCCCGTTTGTCACAGATCTTTCTCCTGTAATTCTACCACCTATTGTATCTCCACCGAACGCTACAGCAGCTCATTGTAAGTGCTTGAAATCATGAAGGAGGGAACGATCTACAGTCATCTGTCGGGAGCATCCACTGTCTACGTACCATAGGCTATTAGACCTGTGTGGATGAACCTACAAGCAAAAACAACTAATTAGAATAAGGAACCTAAGCCATGATGGTCTTAGGTTTCCTATTCCTATTCATGATGGTCACCTCCTGGTATTTCCCTCTGAATTGTGATTTAGATGGAGGTGTTCTTGGAGATTTTTGATGATGAATTGGTCGAGTCATCTCATCAACAACTACTAAAAGGGCTGATTCTGATGAATTGGTCGAGTCACCTCCTGGTATTTCCCTCTCAATTGTCTGGGCTGTTTTTGATTCTTGAGCCTGTTTCTCACTTCTTTCTCAAACTGGTCAACATGTTCCTTGTTACAGATATCAAACCCAACTCCCTGCCTTAACCTTGATGACTGAGGGTCTGATGATGTTTTATGTGTTGAACACAGTTTTACAATTTGTTTCTTTTTCAGTGAAACCTTTTCTGATTTGCTTGAATTTTGTGGAGATATAATCTCATTATCAGAACTACTCTCAGTAGTGGGTTTCACTGTCTTGACATATTTCTTTTTGCCTTGTAAAATAGATGGTATGAATTTTATAAAAGGTACAATTGCTTTTATAGGACTTGATGGTTTCATGACACTCATTGTCTTGTCTGAACACTGTTTGATTTTGATTGGGTGACCTAGCTTGATTTTATCCTCATTGGTTTCAAAATAAACATCATGTTTGTTTTGAGGATTTGTCACTTGTTTAGGTTCCATAGTTTTAGGTTCAATTGATTCAGAGAGTGAGACAGAGTGAGGCATGACAGTGTAATTGTCATTGTATGGTGGACATGAATTATACCCAATCCCTTACATGTCCTCTGGATCCTTTTGGGAATCCAGCATCTCTTGTAGCTTGACTGAAGACATTTGAAACTTTTCAAGTTTCACTTTAGTCATAGATTGTTGAGCTTTAGCTTGAGCTATATTTTCAGCAAGTAGCTCATTTTCAGCTGCAAGAGTGCGTTTCTCATCATGCAGTTTTTCTACATCAGAAATGATAGATTTGATTTTGATTTTAAAACTTTTTAGTTCTCTCTTCATCATTTCTGACTTTGCTTTTTCTTCTTTGATTTTATCTGCCAGTTTATGGTTGTGTTCCCTATACTCTTGTAATTCATTTATGCATTTTTCACTACAAAGGTTAGTTTTTAACTCAGTAGGCATTGAAGATGGTCCTTCATTGATGTGAGCCATAAGAGCATGATTTTGGAATTGAGGCTTGACTTCCTCAGCATACACACTCCAGTCACATACCCCATCTTGTTTAATCACAAGGGCACTAGCAGAAGGCTAACTGCTTGCATGAGCTTGATTTGTCAGTTGTGGTTGATTCTGGTATGTTTGTTAGTGATGAGAATGAAGATACTGCTATTGTTGAATTTTGGAGTGATAGCTTGAGTTGGGTTGTGATGATGATTGGCCTGTTCCTTTGATAGTTGTTTCTTTTGGGGGCATTGCACCCTCATGAGAAATGGCCAGTCATGCCATAGTTAAAGCATTTCACCTTGGGTTTATCATATCCAAGTTTTGTGTTCTCATTCAGGCTTAGCATTCTTCCTTTTCACAAGAATTGCTTGGCTCTTATGGCAATCATTGCCATTTGCCACTGTAGATCCATTTTCTCTACATCATCAGGATCCATTTCTTCCAAATCTTCCTGAATTAGGTGAGCAGAAGTGAGTCTTCCTCCCAGGTAAGCTTCAAAGCTTGCAACAAAGGCATTGCAAGTTGCCTTTTGCTCTTCTGATCTTGAGTCTTCAGGAGAGGTATGAGGAGCAGTGGAGACTTTAGGTGCTTGTGATGAAGTTGATGGATGATTGATTGGTGGAGTTGCAATGAACCTAGTATTGTTCATTTGATCTCTTGATGAGATGAAATCATCTTCTTCAGTGATGAAAGCATTTTCAACAGAATGAGATTCTGAAGGAAATTTGTAAGCCTCAATCACTCTTGGTCCACCAACGTTTCTGTTTCGTTCATCAAGTTCCAAAGCTTCAATTTTGGCTATCATAATGTCTACAGTGGTACTCTCAAGATCAAGAGTATATTTTTTAGCATGGTGACATTCGGTTTCTAGCTTTCAGGGAGACTGTGAAGCATTTTCTTATTAAGTTCTTTTATATTATTAGTAACTCCCATGATTTCCAAGTCATTTACTAACTGTACAAATCTATGCAGTTGTTTTGATATGGATTCTCCTTTGGTGTGGTGGAATGTTTCATACTGATTGACCAGCTTGTCTTTGTTAATTTCAGCCGCCTCATGTAATCAAATAGAGGCATATTCTCAACTCCAGTAATAACAACAAGTCTTCTGTATACACTCTCACACATATGCTCTAACTAAATTATGTCACCTTGTACACCATATGTGTTTATATCTGGATATTCCTCATTTATGATTAGCTGAAGAAATATAGGATACATCAAATAATTGTTCCTCTTTCCTTTTTCTACGTTGAAAATGAATCCATTCATGATCCATTTACCCATGTTAAATCTTTAGTTACTGGCTACACCAACAATTGGTGATACATTGTCCACAGGAAAATAATTGCATCAAGCACCTCTTTTGGACATGCAATGTTAAAATATGTAGCATAACAACTTCCAATGATCATAAACTCTTGCTTTGATGAATTATTTCTTAGGAAAATTATCACGATGACCCATCTGCAAAAGATCTCCATACACTCACTAAAAGTGTATTCAAACATGTCTTGTGCATCATTATCACCCAATCTTAGTGTAACACCAGGTTATTTATTTATTTTGAAGCCAACGAATGAAGAAAAAGAAATAAAGTCCAAAGTCGAGGGACCAAACTCGCCAACGAGAGAAAATTTGGGTATGCGATGATATATGTAGGGAGAGGGCAGCTATTACCCTCTCCCCACACCCATATTTTCAGCAAAAAGAAAGAGGAGAAGAGTGAAAGAAGAGAAAAGGGAGAAAAGTTGGTTCGGGTTGACCTGAGTGAGCAAAAACGTTGAGAAGCAAGTCAAATCGAAGCTCCTCTTGTTGTGGTCGTTTGTGTGAGTTCTAGGACCCCTCCTTTAAACGTTTTTGAATGATTTGGGGGTGGAACACATCTAAAAATCGTGTTTTTTAGTGTGTATGTGTTTGACCCATTTATGTATATGTATGTGGGTGTATGATTCGTTTGAGCCTTGATTTTGAGCTTGTGTGTGCTTGAATGGTGTTGTGGCATGCATTCCTAAGGTTTAGGATGGTTGATTTGGGCTTAGAATGGGTTTAGATGAGCTTGGAGGTCGAAAAATGCAGATTAGGTTCGGGATGAGCTACATTCTGCACCAGCTAGGGCTAGGCGACCGAATGAAGGCCATACGACCGAATGAGGTGCGATTGGAGTTCATTCGCACGATTGAGAGCTCATTCGCATGAATGGGTCTAGTTGCATGGGGAGTCATGCCACTCAGGGTCTAGTCGCATAAATGCTCATCCGCATTAGTTCCATCCAAATTAGGTTCATTCGCACGGTTGGGTGTTTATTCGCATAAGTGTTCATCCGCATTGGTTCAATCGCATGATGTTCAGTCGCATGGAGTCCATGCGACTGAAGGGTGTCCATACGCCCAACTAGGGCTGTTGCACCCGAGGAAATGTGTAGTTTAACTTTTGACTTTCGGGGAAAGTGGAGATGTAAGTTTTGATGTAAAGATTTTCGTAATTTCATGTAAGAAGACGGTTGAGGCCTTAGAGAGCATGTTAGGCATGATGATGATGTTGCATGATTATGCATGTTATGTATGTAAGACGTTGCCCTTTATGATGATATCGTATGTGTATGTTGAATTTCCTTATGATGTATGTTTATCTTTCCGTGGCTTTACGATGAACGTTAATGAATGAAGTGAAAGTATTATGTAACGTAAAGTGAAAGATAATGAAAAGAGGAACATGATGAATGCATGCATTAATGAATGATGAAAGTAATGAAAGTCTTGGAAAGCACTGTATGTCAGGACACGCCATTAAAAGGAGTTAGCCCAACGATGTGCGGGTTCGCTACCCCGGGAGGATGCATATCGGGATCTTCCTTTGTGATTGACCATATGTATGGAACCATTGTTGCATGCCTTAGGTACTGTGAGTAGAGGTGCTGGGCACCATGAATGAAGGTCTATTATACGCTTAGGTCCAGTACCATGAGCATGAAGGGCATAGCACATGACAGTGGTATACCTAAACTTTACCTTAGGTACTGTGGCCAGAGGTGCGGTGCACTGTGAATGAAGGTCTATGATAGGCTTAGACCCAGTATCATGAGCATGAAGGGTAAAGTTCATGGTGATGACAAAAAAGAAAAGATGTAATGACGAACGAACGAATGAAAGTAAGAATGAATGAACGGAAGTTAACGAATGACGGAGATAATAAGATATTATCTATTTGTACTTATGTTGTATGATCGCATGAAAGTAAAGAACGGTTTTAACGAGAGAAAAGTATGTTTTATTTTATAAAACTAGAACTCACTCAGCAACGCTGACTTTGATGTGTTTCTAGTTGGCAGGTAATGATTGTTGAGGATGGAACGAGGTGGCTACTCAACTCTTTTGGGATGGCATCCATTTATATAATACGTTTGTGATGTAATGCAACAATGTATTTGTAACTGATTAACGATGCATTATTTTGCAAAAGTTTTTGAATGATTCTGCTGCAATATTTATGTAGGATAAATGAAAATGTATGTTTTAAGTGCAATGATCTACGGGCTGTAAGCTTCCCGAGAATGGGGCCTTACACTTAGTGCAATCCTGACTGATTCTTCGGATACTTTAATCATTCTATCTCCGATAATGAATCCTCTTCATACTTTCCTCCTGTTATCATCCAATTCAACTTCAGCAGTTCTCCAGAACTTCTTTATTAATCTTGCATATATGGCTGGTCTAACACATATAGCATAAACATATCTTGTTCTGAGAATAAATCTAATCATATCTTCATAACCTATTGCTTCTCTAACATCTTCATTCAAGAAAGGAACTACATTATGCTTAGGCTTAAATTTGAGTTTAGCCATCTCACAATCACAAAGAAACATAAATTAGTATAAAGGTATAGTAAAGGTATAGATTTAATTTAATTCTCAGTATATTTTGTCAATTTTATATTCAAACACTCTTAAAAAATAAATTATAAAAAATAAAAAATAAATCGTTTGTAAGAGTTATTAACAAACATGTAACAAGTTATAAATCCTTCATTAGTTTTACAATTTTACTTAACAAATTTTATATTTTAAGATTTGATCATTTTTATAAAAAATTTCTATGTGTTGAACACTTACTACTTTATGAATCAATCATATTTTAAAATGTATTATCAATGAAGTAATTGTTTCTTATTGATTTGTAAACACTAATTGATTATTGATGATTAACAAGTAAAATTTATTTGAAAATTTAAAGTTGTCGATTCATTTCTGTTAAAAAAATTATTATTATTTTTTACTAATGAACATGAATCATTAAACACTTTTTGTGATGAAATTCAGATGTTGTTAGTGTTAAATAGGTCGAAATCATGTGTTAACAAGAATTTCTGATTTAATTTTGAGCATTCAAACACATAGTATCATCATATATCATATGATTCATACTATAAGGGTCCGAAAGAATGTGATGATTATGGACAATGATTTGATGAAATATATTCAATAACTTGTTCACAATCACTAATTTTAACTTAAAATAACAACAATCTTAGATATTCAGTCTAAAATTTATGACTTTTTTTAACTCAGTCGCCCATCCATTCGTACGACTGAACCACCCCATTTGCATTGTTCATCCACATTTTTCCAATCACACGGTTGTCTATCGCATTTGTCCAATCGGACGATTGACCCATCCGCATTTGTTCAATCGCACGATTGGCCCATTCGCACTTCTCCATTCGCACGAGTGAATAAGTCTTAGGTTAAAGTTCAAAGTTTATAGGAATGGAAGATCAATACTTTGAATTTACAACCGGAAGGGACTCTCATATCCAGAATCTTCTGCTTCTGGAAAATGAAATTGGGAATCACAATAAGCCCCCTAAACTTATAACGTTAAATGATTACCCACAATGGAAGCAAAGGTTCGAGATATATCTAAATGGAGTTGATCCCAATCTGTGAGAATTAATCAAGACAGGTTATAGTATGTCGGTTGGTGCTGATGGTGTTAAACTTACTTTGGATGGCATGACTGATAGCCAGAAGGTGCGGTACAATGCTGAAAAGAAGGTGTATGCTCTGTTGACTCAATCGATACCTAACGACATATTCCACCAGTTTTAGGAGAACAAACAGGCAAATAAGTTATGGGAGGCTTTGGAAAAAGGGTATAACGGTAATGCAACGTTGAAAGACTTAAAAGCAAAGGCTATGAAGAAGGAGCTTGATAACTTCTCTTCGATAGGGAAAGAGAGCCTAGATGACATTAGCGACCGGTTCTAGCACTTGATGAGTGAGCTGCACACTCATAGGGTAACCACGTCCATGGAAGATAAGGTGCCAAGTTTTGCAGATGGACTGCCAGAAAAGTGGGTCTCATTTGTGTCACATCTGAGACATAATGATATGCTTGCGAAGTTGGATATTAATGATTTCATTCTGAAGCTAAGAGAGGAAAAACTGAGGATGAAGTACAGGTCACAGAAAGGGTCATAAAGTCAGAACACATCACTTTATAACTCATCACCCACTCCAAAAAGTTTAGGAGCACCACTTCAAACGACATTTGTGTCTAGTTCTGCAGCTCCTTCCCAAGCCACTACTTTAGGATCTGAAACATCAGGGTCATCGTGCCCCATTTTATAGCAAGGAGGGGTTGGGTTACAAAGTGGTTTCACGACCACATGAGATTTTGTTAAATGATAAATGTAAACCAGTAAATAACAATCCTATTAAGGATCATGTGGTTTCCACCCCTCTAGTTAGTGATCCAGATTCCACATGTAAACCGATAGAATCGGTCACTTAACAGAAGGAGGCCACTTTGAAATCTAATGGTAAGATGCCTATTGTGAATTTGGAAGAATAGTTTGAAAATTTTAACGCAGAGTCAAGTTCAAACATGTCTATTTTAGAACTCAAAAATGACCAAACCAATTAACCAACCACGTGCTCCATGTCACAGTCCAAATAAACAAAAGGCTAAAGATGTTAAAAACATTCGAATAATGAAGTTTGTTAAAGAAATTAAAACATGTAAACAAGAAATGTCAAAACCGAACCTGACAAAAGTCACACCAGTATCACACACATCCCCACAGAGACAATTCTCCCAACTTGTAGAAGGTAGATTTTGCTACAATAATGGAAAGAGAGGACACATCGCTTCTAATTGTCCTCGTTATCAAACACCAAGAAAGAAAATTAAACTTCACCAAAAAGAAGTAATGACCTAAAGTTCAAACTGTAAGCCAAGCGGCTGTTTATCACAAACAGGCCTTACACAAAACTGGGTTATGGAGAGAAAAGTCAAGTCAAGTGTCTCATAATGAGAGCAAGAAGAAGACTGATGTGCCCTCACCCTCCAATGGACAGTGGCTTGAATTCATGATGTGTGATTCCTCTGGGTCACCCAAGCTACTTAAGGCTTGGGTCCCAAACTTAAACTAATAATTTCCTCTGAATGTGCAGGGTGTCTGTTACAGTGCTATCACAAACACCTGGATTGTTGATAGTGGGGTGTCTAGGCACATGACCGGGAACCTGTCTCTCCTTTGAAATGTCAAACAAATTAAAGGGGGACATGTCTCATTTGCTGGAAATAAAGGAGGATACATCACCACTCAAGGTGAAGTGGGAAATTAGAAAGTTAAGTTTGAGAAGGTCAACTACGTTCAACAATTACAAAACAACTTGCTTTCTGTATCGCAAATCTGTGACAAAGGGTTCAAGGTTGTTTTGACAACAAGAAGTGCTATGTGATGAAGAAGGATTACATTATCCCGGAAGACCAAGTCCTAATGTCAACTTCAAGATATAATGACTTATATGTCTTGGATCTAAGAAAGGTATCCACAACCAATCATCAAGTACAATGCTTCTTGTCAAAGGCAACTAAAAGGGACTCGATCTCCTAGCATAGGAGAATGGGACACATAAATCCATGGAAGATGAATCATTTGATTTAGAATGACTTAGTAAACGGAGTTAATGTTAACAATTTTCAACTTCCGGATTTTTGTGTAACGTGTAAGAACGGAAAACAGACCAATAAGTTTCAAAAGGCAAAGAAAATAAATTCTATTGAATTTCCTCTTGAACTTTAACATATGGATCTGTTTGGTCCTGTGTGCACCAAGAGCATCGCTGGTGATCTGTACTGTTATGTAGTCACCGATGACTACTCTAGATTCTCTTGGGTAATGTTAGTGAAATCTAAATTAGAAACATTTAATCGTTCAAACAGTTGGTGACCACATTGGAATCTCTCTACAAGCTGGAAGTATGTCAAATTCACTCAAACAACAGAAAAAAATTCAAGAACCAGTGGATGGAGGAATTCTGCAAGAGAAAGGAATTGTACATCAATTCACATCTGCCTACACTACATAAATGAATGGAGTTGCTGAACAAAAGAATAGGATCTTGATAGAGACATGTCGAACGATGCAAGCTGACTCGAAACTGCCCATCCAATTTTGGAATGAGGCAGTTTCCAATGCATGTTACACCCTAAATTGAGTCCTGGTGGTCAAACGTCATGGTAAAACGTGTTACGAGCTGCTCCAATGATGTAAACCCTAATCTTGAGTATCTTGAACCATTTGGCCCACCATGTACATTGTTGAAGAAAAATCAGTCAGGGAAGTTCAGTGAAAAGGCTGAAGAAGGAAATTTTCCAGGATACAACATACCGACTAAGAGAGTTTACAACAACTTAACACGTCAAGTAGAAGTGTGGTGCAATGTCGACATTCAGAGACACACCACCCCTCCTACTGGAAAATACCCACAATCTTCTTCGATTATGATGGATTCTTTAAGTCCTTCAACATCCTTCTCTCCCATTCTGATGATGAGTTATCAGCCAGGATGTTGTACGATGTCTTAAACACACCGTCATTAGACTCAACAACATCAAGTTCACAAGGTGAGACTTCTAGTCATTCAAGAGGAGCATTGGAGGTAAGTGACTCTTCCTCTGATGATGAAGAAGTGGAGAATGTCCAGGTGGAATAGGAGGAACAGGTTCCTGCTACTGAAAGTACCCAAGCATCAGATGTTGATGCCTCTGACAATTCGGAACCTCGCACTCCAACGACTACAGATACTGAACCTGGAATTCACAATCTGGATCAGGAAGTAGTCGTTCCCACCACTCCCAGATCCCGACCTAATGTATATCATCCTCTGGACAACGTCATAGGGGATGTACAATCGGGAGTACAGACAAGAAATCAGCTATACTCAGTTGATTATGCCTCCGTCATAGAAAAAGGCTATCTTCATGACGGTACCTATCGATGTTATATGTCTCAATTTAAGTTAAAATATGTAAGTGAAGCATTAAACAATGAGGCATGGGTGAGTGCCATGCAAGAAGAACTTCTTTATTTCAAGAAGTTAGGAGTATGGACACTAGTGGATAGACCAAAAGGTACTAAGGGCATTCGTACTAAATGGGTCTTGAAATGCAAGAAAGATGACCAAGGTTTCATAATCAGAAATAGGGCTCGACTTGTAGTTCAAGGATTTTGACAAGTCTAAGCAATTGATTGTAATGAAGTGTTTGCACCTGTGGTGAGAATGGAAGCAATCCATATCTTCCTAGCCTATGCATCTTATATGAGGATTAAATTTTATCAACTAGATGTGAAGAGTTCATTCCTTCATGGTGAAATCCGGGAGACAGTGTATGTCAGTCAACCCAAAGGATTTGAGGGTCCGTATCATTGGGAGAGAGTTTATAAGCTGGATAAGGCTCTATACGGGCTCCACCAAGCCCCAAGAGCATGGTATGATAAGCTCTCGACTCATCTTGTGAAACACGGCTTTCGTAGAGGACTAATTGACTGCACACTATTCATCAAAGAAAAGGATTTTGTCTTACTGCTTGTACAGATTTATGTTGATGACATAATCTTCGGTTCCAAAAACGAAGAATTGTGTAAGGAATTTGAAGCAGTAATGAAAGCTGAATTTGAGATGAGTTCCATGGGAGAGATGAAGTTCTTTCTCGGGTTACAGGTGGATCAGACACCAAAGGGAATATTTCTATATCATACCAAATATGTAGGTGATATCCTAAGTCGGTTCGATATGGAGAATGCTTCGGCAGCCGAGACTCCACTTGCCACAAATCACAACGTGGCACCCGACGGAAATGGTGATCTAGAGGATGCCACCATGTACTGAGGAATGATCGGATCTCTCATGTACCTCACAACCTCATGACCTGATATCATGTACGCAATGTGTCTTTGTTCTAGATATCAAGCAAAATCCAAAGTCAACCATCTTAATGGTGTTAAAAGAATATTTCGTTATCAGAAGGGCACTCCAACACTCGGGTTGTGGTATCCTCATGATGATAATTTTGAGCTTATAGCGTATAGTGACTCGGATTACAGCGGCTGCAAAATGAACTACAAGTCAACATCTGCAGGATGTCAATTTATTGGTACAAGATTAGTCATATGACAATGTAAGAAGTAGACATCGGTTGCTCTATCAACTTGTGAAGCTGAATATGTTGCTGCTGCAGGTTGCTGTTCGCTGATCATTTGGATTCAACAGCAAATGCGGGACTATGGTTTGCAATTCTCAAACACTCCTATTTATGTTGATAATTCTACTGCTGTTACCATAACAAAAAATCCAGTCCAACATCCTAAAACTACACACGTCGGCATTAAGTATCACTTTATACGTGATTGTTTTGAAAAACATTTAATGGATGTCGTTAAAATAAATACGGATTTTCAACATGCCGACCTCTACACAAAAGCATTTGATAAACCGAGATTTTTATATCTATTAGAGATTAATGGTGTGAAAAAGAAAAATGCTATGATCACAGAGGATGAAAAAGCTTAGTCTCACAACTGTTAATTTTATTTTCTTTTATTTTTCTTATTTTAATTTCTTGTTTCTATAAAATCAAAACACTCAAAAATTATTTTCAGTTTTAAAATTTTAGGGGGAGAATAGATTAGATAAGAATTAAATTAGTCGATTTATTTAATTACTTAAAAACAAAAAAAAACAAGAAAAAAACAATAAAAACAAGGGAGGAGGCAACCTAGCTAAAATGAAAGAAATCAAATCTGTGATACTGATCCAACGTATTTGGAAAATGATAGCACACAGAGAACATATTATTGGGACTTCAAAAGGTTAACTAATGAAGATGCAAAAGTCAAAGTTTATGTCTGAAAAGTATAAGCAAAATAAAAGGAAAAATGATAGTAAAACTAGTAGTGTACCAAGGTAACATAGAGAAAGTAGACCAAGAGGTTGTTAGTACTTATTATATGATGTGTCAGTAGATTCAACACACTAGACAAGTAGACCTCATTGGTGGTTTCAATTATAAACTAAGTTGTTCAACTTGCTGTGGGTTCCCATCTTATCGTGGTTAACACAATCAATGTTACTCCAATAAGGGGTGAAGAGCAAAATAAACGTCACATATGTGTGCGGACGACCATAATATATGAGCAAAGCACATGACAAATGCAATACACAATCAAGCTAATAAATTATGTTCTTGGTGCAATTTGTGCAAAAAGAAAATAATTGCTCGAACAAGAAGATAGGGTGTGTGCTTCTCTGCTGTGCTGTGGCACTGATCTGAGGATAAGCATAACCTAAATATTCTAGAATTCATTGTTGTTTGCGCCTCTCTACTGTTTGATGGCACTGACCTGAGGCTTAGCTTCTCTTTGAAAGCTCTTAGAATAGTCTCTTCTTGAAATATACTTGTAGACTGCTCAAAAATCTCCTAAGGATCGTTGATTACCATATAAGCGTGGTATCCACAAATGCTTGTTGAAATAATGAAACCTTAACTAATCACCTATGTCTATCAAAAATCAGTGTATGGATTTAAGAGGGCATGTATAATGACAATCATCGTGAGCTGCATTTCTTGAAAGTCAAAATCATTGTGTGCATGTTGTGGCTCGAGTATGATTTCCTAAAATTGCTATTGACTATGAGTGAAAAACAGGGATCAAGCATGAAGATTGGGTATTAAAATGTTCCAAGTGATTCTGATAAACCTGTATGATTCCAAAATGAATCTTACCAAAAATGATAAACAGGAATTGAAGCTATGTTGTCTAGGAAGTAAAATCAATTAGAATTACTCTAATAGGTTTAAAATCCATCTGTAATCAAAAATACAAAAATATGTCTTCATTTTGTTTGTTAAATTTTCTAGTTGCGTAATTTTTTAATTTTCGTCATTTCGTAGGCAAAAGTCGGACTAGGCATCGAAATTCAATATATGAATCACTCCCTCAAAAAGGTCACGTCTGAGGTGACTAAAAAGTTCAAAAATAAAATAAGTCACGTCTGAGGTGACAAAATCGGTTCTTCGTTAAAAGGATCACGTCTGAGGTGATCAACATTTTTCAATGTTAAAAAATCATGTCTGAGATGATAACTGCTCATAACGTCTTAATCAATTGTTAACAGATTAAGTGGTTGAAAGTGGATAAGCTAAAATTCTTAAGTCATAGTTATTCACACAACTGGACCATAAGTATGGACCAGTCGCATGAATGGGGCAAGAGTATGAACCATTCAGAAGATTGGATCACAAGAATGAACCAATCGCAAGAATGGAGGTGACCGAATGAGTGAGTCGCACGACTGAAACCTAGTCGCACGACTGAGTGTGAACGATTGAGCTAGTCGCATGTGATCCCCGGTGGCATGAATGAAGCGTGTGAACAGTGTTATATAATTAAAAGGTTAATTATATCTATATTTAATCAAACATTTTTAACATTGATTAAAAGTTTTTTTGGGGGGAAAACCCCAAGGTTTAAGGGGTTTCGGCCGCCCCCTTTGGCCCTAACTCCTTATGTTTTTCTTTGAGGTCTTGAGAAAAACTCTCTCCAACAATACACAAACACTCTCATTTTCAGATCTCTCTCTCTCAAACATGCAAAATGGTCACAAGAACATCAACTCTTCTTATGGAAGAAAGAGTTCAAAGCTGAAAAGGGTCCAGCACCCTTGCTGGTTGTTCACGGCTGGAATAAGAGTTCAACAGCTTCTTTGACCCGATTTGGTGCTCAAATCTGAGCAAAGATGGTGTTTTATTGTAGGCTTGTGGGTATGAACGTAAGGATGCAATCCATGTATAACAAACAAGTTTGGGAATTGGTTGACTCTCCACTTAACTCCAAAACGGTTGGATACAAGTGGGTTTTTCAAGATGAAAACAGATATGCATGGAAACTTGAATACTTATAAGTCAAAGACTTATAGCATAAGGTTTCCATCAAACTCAATTGGCTGATTCTGATGAAACTCTTGCGCCCGTGGCAATGCTAAAGTCGATTAGGATATTATGTGCCATAACTGCATATTCTGAATATGAGTTTTGGCAAATGGATGTCAAAACCGTTTTTCTTAATGGACATCTCGAAGAGACTATCCATATAGTTCAGCATGATGGTTTTGTCGATCCGCGACATCCTAATAAAGTATACAAGTTAAAGTGATAAATCTATGGATTGAAACAAGCATCGAAAAGGTTGTGTATATATGAAAGCTAGTGGGAGCATAATTGTTTTCTTAGTGTTGTATGTTGATGACACACTACTATTTGGAAATAATATTCCAACCTTGGAAGGTGTTAGAACCTAGCTTGGAAGATGTTTTTCATGTAAGATCTCGTTTAAGCCGCCCATATTTTGGAATAAGGATGTGTAAGGATAGATCGAGGTGGTTGATAGGGTAAACAAAGTGTATATATTGATAAAATCTTGAAAAGGTTCAAGATGAGAAAACTCTTAGAAAGGTATGGTACCTATTCAAAGAGGGACAATGTTGACTACGTCTCATGTCCAAGCTCATAGGATGAGCAAGATCGAATGAAGGATATCCCTACGCATTTGCAATAGGATCCATCACTTCTGTGATGATATGAACTAGGCCGGACGAGTCATGCTTATTAAGTATGACAAAGTAGATACCAATAGAAATAACCATTGGATGGCTGTTAAAAGTATATTGAAATACCTTAGTAGGACTAAGGATATGTTTCTAATATACGGATCTGTTGAAGAGGAAGTCGTTGTAAAGGGTTACATGGATGCAGTCTTCCAAAACTGATCGAGATGATTTTAGATCACAATCGGGGTATACTTCCATTATGAATGGAGGAGAAGTGTCCTTGAAAGGTTCAAAGCAAGACACGGTAGCATTGTTCACTACAAAAAAATCCGAATACATAGCCGCTTCATTGGCAGCTTGGGAAGCTGCATGGATAAATTTGTCCATTGCTTATCTAGGGGTGGTCTCTACCATTCAAGACCCCCTAGAATCTTTGGTAATTACGTCGGTGGGATTGCTCAAATCAAGGAACCCCGCACTCATCAAAAGACTAGGCACCTTGAGTGGAGATTCAACATCATAAGGGATGGAGTTGAAAAGGGTAAAGATATGTATTCGTAAAGTTCGTAAAGATCAAAACATTGCTGATCCACTCACGAAGCTCCTTGTTGAGGGCAAAGTATGAGGGTCATACTTGTGCCTTAGGACTTTGATT
Organism: Flaveria trinervia; assembly: GCA_025506515.1. Classification (NCBI taxonomy): domain Eukaryota; kingdom Viridiplantae; phylum Streptophyta; class Magnoliopsida; order Asterales; family Asteraceae; genus Flaveria; species Flaveria trinervia. The sequence goes on from CM046444.1 coordinate 98,007,913, forward strand.
TTCTGGTGATTAGAATTGATCTCTTTAGCATATAATATATGGAACAATTGTAATATTTTAACTCTTTTATATATTTGAGTTATGTTCCCTTTTAGCATGTTTATATCCATGAATATGTTTACTATTCTAAATGTCCGTAGTCGGTCATATTTGTGGGAACAAATATGAATGTAAGACTATTATGAACATGGATTGGTAGATATTCATAAGGTATGAATATAGAGCAATTGGTTGCTACCAAGGTTCATAGATATTTGTGGGATGCAAATATTGGACTGACCTGCGTCTCAAATTTTACTACATAGGATCTCTTTGATTGATCATAAGTAATTTTGAGTAAAGGCGAATATTATTGGTATCCTTCGACCTGAGATACATATTGGGGTTTGATGTTCACCAAATTTTACACCTTGAGTTAGTTCTTCACTATTTTGAAATAATGGACAGTACATAAGGCTATGCTCAGGTGTGACACAAGGTGATTGTGAGAAACGTATGTAGTCAAGATGGGATTTGCTCCTCTTATTTGTTGAGAGCAAGATGTCTAAGGCCTGATTAAGTTAAATCAACAAGGAATGATCATTCTATGTCCATGGATTTAACATGACATCTGTACCAAAGGATAGATGATCGATTCACCTAAATCTTTTCAAGTTTGGAACTTGAAAGGGAAGATGTTATTGAATGGCTCTAAGTCATGCGTATTAAGGGTAGTAAACCGTTGTTAGGCGGTATTTACTGCTTGCATCAATCTTCTATGAATCTTGTGCAAGTGGGAGATTGTTGGATTCTTTATGCCCAAGACACATAGAACATTGATGTGGTTAGTACGTTATGATCCAAGTCGGGTCATACCCAATAACAAGCTTAGCAAACACTAAATAATATTTAATTGATGATATGATCATGCAATTAAATAAATACACCAAGTTAGAAAATGGGTTTTCTAAATAAGTTGCATATGAGATTGAACAACTTATATGGATATTTTGTTCATGGATATTATTGTAATGTTGTTTAATTTGTTAAATAACATAAAATAATAAGAGTGTGTATATATCTATATTTAATCAAACATTTTTAACATTGATTAAAAGTTTTTTTGGGGGGAAAACCCCAAAGGTTTAAGGGGTTTCGGCCGCCCCCTTTGGCCCTAACTCCTTATGTTTTTCTTTGAGGTCTTGAGAAAAACTCTCTCCAAGAATACACACACACTCTCATTTTCAGATCTCTCTCTCTCAAACATGCAAAATGGTCACAAGAACAACAACTCTTCTTAGAAGAAGAAGAGTTCAAAGCTGAAAAGGGTCCAGCACCCTTGCTGGTTGTTCACGGCTGGAATAAGAGTTCAGCAGCTTCTTTGACCCGATTTGGTGCTCAAATCCTAGCAAAGATGGTGTTTTCTTGGAGGCTTGTGGGTATGAATGCTTGAGGAGACCTATTCTTGGTGTTTTGGTCATTCAAGAAGCTCATTTTGTTCCTTCATCACGTTTTCAGCAGCTTGCTAAAGGTAGTTTGTATGTCTATTTGGGTTGTTATATGTTGGTGATAACTAGTTCAAACACATATATAAGATCCTTATGTTCTTGGGTTTGTTGTTGTTATGAATAAGCCTTCATTTTTCAGATTATTAATGATAAACTTTAAGGTTACTTCCGCTGCGTTTTTCATAGTTTAAAGGTTAATCCTGTTAGACTAAGGTCCAACAAACCAACATAACAGGTCCAGTCGCCCGACTAAAGATTAACTCAGTATAAATAGGGCTAAAGTCGGTCACATATCCTCATCACCCTCAATCGTTTCCAAATCGCCCGAAAGCATAGATACTCTGGCAAAATTTGATCAAGTCGATTTCTCACCACTATTGTATTACTGACGTGTATTCGCATCATTTGCAGGCAATGAGCGATTGAAATCGCACAAAATGCATGGTGTATTTAAACTCTAAAAAGCCCTAATTTCATTAAAAATCAATAAATTAGTAACAACAATGAAATATACCACTTAAACATGCAAAATGGTTAAAATGAAGGACATAGTGTGATAGTTAGGGTTCCTATGAGTCTAAAGAGTCTATACAGAACGTTATCCATCAAGTTTAGACCTAGATTCAGTGTTAGAGTGTGGAATAGAGAATTATCCCACTAGAAACTCCGAAGGAACTTCAGTCGCATGATAGAACTGGGCGAATGACTAAATTAGCTCAATGAACAAGGCGTATGAGCACAATCACCCGATTGAACTCAGCCGCTTCATGAATTGCCCGATTGAAGTCAAACGCATGCTCAGTCGCCCGATTGAAGTCAACCGCATGCTCAGTTGCCCGATTGAACTCAGCCGCATGCTCGATCGCCCGACTAAACTCAGTTGTATCGTTCAATCGCACGATTGAACTAGACTTATTCCAAAATAGTGTAAGTTTCAACACTTTCTTTTATGGACAAATCTAATGTTTATGTGTCTTGTGTAATAGAAACATGGCAGGGAGGTGGATCATCAACACCAAGCACAACATTTGTGCTCATCTGGATGCCACCACTTGGAACGCTGCTAATTTTTCGTGTATCATTGATATTTTGGTGATCTCGAATCTACAAAGCCATATCCACACCATGTACACCCTACCAATCTATACAACAGGTCTTCTGGGAAGGTGCATCAGTTGCCGATCTACAGAGCCTTACTGTATACGCAACACCATTTTTGGGGAAGAGATAGAGGTGACAATAGCAGATATTCGACATGTTCTGGACCTTGGTGATGATGCTACTCACCCAACCAGGCTACACCCTCTGACTGTTAGGGGATGTTTGCTCAGGATGAAGTACTCTCAGGACATCAATGCAGGTTTGCTAAACAAAAGCAACTTGTGTCCCCGGTTTAAGTACTTAGCACACATCATTCTCAAGTGCATTGCTTCACGGAGGGGTGGATTCGATGATCTCTCTGACCAAATCCAGAATGCCTACGTGGCACTGGTGCTGAATCACCCTTCAACTTCTCCAACATGTGTTTACTTATCAGATCGAGAACCTTGAGGCAAAGGGTAAAGAGAGCTTTTGTATGTATCCACGTTCTTGCACATGATCATGGATGAGAAGCTCTTGTCACTGCCTAAGAAGAAGGACGATGTTGTGAGTTTGGAGGTTATGGATGACACTACTCTAAGGAGGATGAAGGCATGCAAGGGGAAGTGGGTGAAACCCCTGTAAGGAGACTATTTGGCATCTGGACCGGGAGGATTATGTGGCGCCAGCTAGGAGGAAGTGGTGCCATGACGATATTGATTCTGATGTCGAGTACATTGCACTACTCTCTAATGACTCAGATGACTCAGATGATGATGGTGACCATAGTGATGGTCAAGGAGGTGATGGTCCGGCTGGACCTGAGCCGGCTCCAATCCACCCTGATTTTCAAATGGATGAGAGGAGGATTCAGACGAGGAGCCTCTGGTACGGATGGTGGGGAGCCGGGTCATTGCCACTAAGAGAGGGCTCATGGCGGTTGGTGGATGCCAGGGCGAGTCCGTAGATGTTGTGACTACTGACGCAAATCCATCTTACACCCCGAACTAGCCCAGTAGCCAAGGGGCATCCTTTGTTTCTAAGGGCTCCAGGAAGAAGAGGATGGCTTAACCTTTTGGGAAAAAGGGTAAGAGGCCTAGATTTGCTTTGACCACAACCACCACTACTTCCATAACAGCCACCACATCTACCACATGCACTACATCTTCCACCACACTACCACACTCCCTACCACTACTACCACACTCCCAACCACCACCACTACAGCCAACCTTTCACCATCCACTCATATCCCTCCACCCATATTTATCACATCTACCACCACCAGCCACCAACAGGTCAATCATCCCAGGCTTTATTTGCACCAGGATCCACTGTACCCCCCATTGGGTTAGAGGAATAACTGGCAAATCTAAACAACACAGTGCTTAGGCTGCTTGCCACTGATGAGCTTAAGGCAAATCAGTTACATAAGATGATGTAGGTAAACGCAGCTCAAGCTCAAAAGATAATGGAGCTCAGTAAGAAGACTGACTTATATGAGAGAGCTCTAAGCCGAGCACACCATGCTCCCATAAGTCAAAATGAGCTGGTCTTGGCTTCGTAGAAAAGGATCGATGACTTGAGAGGAAGAAAAATAAGATCATGCTCAAGCTCAAAGGGTCAAAGACTGAGCCTCTAAAGATCAAGGGTGATGATGATGATGATGATGATGATGATGGTGATGATGAGGATTATTTAGATGAAGAAGATGAAGGTAATGATGCAGGACCGAGCGAGAAGAAAGGAGATGATGATGGAGAAGGTGATGCTCTTGCATCAGCCTCTCCTACAGCTTAGAGAGGAGGACCAAAAGGAATCAAGATCAAGGAGCATCATCCTTCGCCTTCCTGCTGAGAAGCCTGCAATTCAAGACAAAAATAATATTAGATATTTATTTATTTGAAAAACTTTTGTACTTGAATCTTCTATTACAATTCTATAATTAATGTTTATATATCGTTATCAAAATTTTGAATGTCCTAATAATTACTAATGATTGATGTGTTACATGTTTGAATCAAGCACATCAAAAATCTCGCAAGATGAATATGATGTTGCTCCCCTACAGCAAATCAAGTCTCAATTAAAAATGATTCTTGATTTGCAAGGGATTGTCAGAAGGTTGGTGAGCTACACTCCCGAAGAAAAAGAAATCATACACGACCTGTCTGACGAGCAACTTGCAGAGATGTTCAGGCTAAAGCCAGATGAGATTGTCAAAGATGTACCTACTTTTGATGTGACCAGTGACGACGAGCTAAACGATGTAGATGAATAGAGATTGAGGATGTCACACCTGAGTACTATCCAGAGTACACTAACCGAGAGGGCAATATGATCCCTAACTTGGGTGACACTCTCGGCAGTGCTACGTTCGGCAAACTAGATGAGATGGAAAAAGAGATAGAGAAGAATGAAAGCCAAGCCCAAGCCTCAAACGCTGATGTTGATATCAAGAAGGCTGAATGGGCGGCTTGTTTTGCTTAGATACGAGCCCAATGCACTGCACAAAAACCAAATGCCTACACCAAGCTATACAAGGTCAAGAAACATCTAAAGGTGTCGGGCAAGATCATTGCATAGGCGTATTTTAAGGATCTTAACGTGTATGCAATTAAGAGGGAGAAGGGTATAGAGTACTTCAGATTCCTACACGATCTGAAGACTCTCCCTGGTTTTGAGCTCAATTAGCTGGCATGCTTAAACTTGCTATATGCTGATCCAAGAAAGATGTTAGGCTGGTTTGAGGCAACACAAAGGAAATAATACCATACCGGGTGGCTAAACATCAGACCTCAACAACCGAAGAGGTACATCCGAAGGTCTAAAGTGGACCCGATATGTGGAAAGCCTAAGGTGGTGCTAAAGTGGAGTCCTGTGTGAACTATGTCCAAGATTCCCTTACGGGAAATTCCACAGGACTTCACTCCACACTTCAAATGGTGGTATTATAATTTGAGAACAGGCGAAGCAGTTATAGTTCTTCAAAGAGAGAGCAAAATGGAAACTATCCGGTGTTTCACCCTATGTGGCTAGCCAACTTGTCTGCCGACGATGTCTATACATTATACAAGTGGCCACTATTCTATGACTCTCAAGATATAGTACAAGCCCTCACTTCCAAAGCGTTATTAGACTCTATTTTGCCTCGACATACATGTAGGAGTTAGTAGAGAGGAAAACTACAAGAAATTTAAGGAGCTAATGAAAATGTTAGACACTATATAAACCCGATCCAAGGGGGAGTTTGTTGATACATATGTACCTAGTCTAAGAGCTTAATGTAAAATGTATTTTATGTCTTACTTGTATTTAATGAATAAGTTGAATGAAATGCAATATGTGATTGATACTTATAATTTTTAATGATTCATTGTTTTTTGTGTAATAACGCACATTGAACTAACTATATAGGTTTGTGGTTGTGTGCATAGTTCTTAGTTAATAATGATTGAGAAACATGTTCACACTTAATTGTGTGAAGTCTTCATGTGAATGGACCATTCTAATGGACCATACACACGAATTGTTCATGCTAATGGACCAGTCACTTGACCGAACCAGGTGACTGGACCAGTCGCACGACTAAGACATAAGATTAGATCAGTCGCACAACTGAACCTTCAGTCGTGCATATGGATCAATCGCATGATTTAGTCACACGATTGAATCATGTACGATTGACAAACCCTAACCTATAAATACCACCTAATTCGTGAAAAACACAACACTTTAAGAATTTCGACTCACATACATGCCCTAGCAGTCTAGAGACTCCAGAGAACCTGTTCCGACTTCATAGTTCGCAGTTGATCGTGTTCTACTCATTCTTAACATTTCATTAATCTTTAGATTGATTGAAACTGCGTTCTCATAGCTTGTATCGCCAATGAAATAGGATTCCGCACTATTTGATTAGGTATACACGCATAATCAATTTGTACTCCGTACGTACACGGTCCCTAATAGATTTTAATCGAATACATTTGAGAAATTAATTTTGTAAAACAACTAGATATATTTCTAAGTGTTATTGAATATAAAATTGATACAACATTATGTGATTTTCATCAATGTAATCCTTTCATACTTACACTTGTCTCTTTGCGAATGATAGATGGCTAAGCTAAAGTTTAAGCCAAAGCACAATGTAGCAGCGTTTCTAGATAAGGATGTGAGAGATGCAGCTAATCATGACGAGATGATCAGATTCATAATGAGAACCTGATATGTGTAAGCTATTTCTGGTTGTTAGGCCATATATGCAAGTTTGATTAAGAGGTTCTAGAGAACTACTTACATTGAGATAGAGAATGAAAAGTTGAAAGTTTTAAGATGGTTTGTTACTAGAGATAGGATGATACAGGTGTCTATGCAGTCTATCAGAGATGATCTAAGACTTGGTGACAATAAAGCCCAAGAGTTTTCAAAGTTCACTTTTAATGAATGTAGAAAAACATTTATGATGATGGGTCACTCACATAACTTCCCAAAGAAACAGTTCTTTAGACCAAGAGTGTACAATCATTGAGAGCTTCTGTACTAGTGGACATAGCTTCTGCTATAGTTGCATTGGCTACTAATATAAGATTAACATGGCCAAATCGATCATCTCCTATAGTTGCATTGGATTCATATTCAACTTGGAGAAAGGAAAAAGGAATAAGTACTTCATGAATCCTAGATTCCTTTAGTTGATTATTAACGAAGAGTATCCAGACTTCCATGTCTATGGTGTAGAAGGTGATAGATTTGATTTGGAACATGACTAGCATGACTAGCAGTTATTACTAGAGCCTAGAATGTTCATATGTTTGATTCCATGAAGGCTGTTTCTAGAGATGAAGTTGATATTAATCAATAACATATTCATTTGGCTAAAGATGAGCCTGTAGATCCTATTGACTTAATTGTGGATGTAGTTGGTGAAGTCATTGAAGAAGAAGAAGATGATGATGATGAGGATGAACAAGAACATGTTGACAATGAAAGTTCTTCTAGTGATGATGATGTTGGTGATGATGACCAAAATGGTGAGATTGGAAGAAATATAGAAGACACCAAATAAGAAATGATAGTGAAGAAATAACAATCCACAATCATTAGAATATCAATATAACAATCCACAATCGTTAGACTTCCATGTCTATGGTGAAGAAATGACTTAATTAGGGCACCATTTCATCCGATTTCAGTGAGATTTCATCTTATTGTACCTATATAACAATCCACAATCGTTAGAATATCAATAGGAGTCAGAAAATTCGATCTAATGAAATTTGGGCAGGGTAACGGTAGTTTGTGCAAAATGAGGGCGAATAGGGGTTGATGAGTTGAATGCGATCGACTGTGGCCCTATTTATACTAAATCTTATTTCAATCGGCCGACTAGACCCATTCGCTCGGTTCATTCAGGCGAATGGACCTCAGTCGTGCGATTGGCTTAGTCGATCACATTCAGTCCGCCGACTGGGGTTCAGTCGGGCTACTAACTCATTCGCACACTCTCACTCGGTTGAATGGCTCATCCTAATAAGCCATTCGGTTGAATGGTCCATACTCATGTCCATTCAGCTGTTTGGTGCATGAGTATGGTTTATTCGCACAGTTGGACCATACTCATGGTCCATTCATGCGAATGGAACGTATTCATGATTCTGACTTTATGACCATTTTTCAATTAAACCCTTTTAAACTTTTGATTTAACATTATGAACATTTGATCATCTCAAACATGGTCATTTTAACTAAAAAAACTGTTGACCATCTCAGACGTGATCCTTTTAAACAATTTGTCACCTCAGACGTGACTGATTTTACCTTTGAAAGGTACGTGTGGTCACCTCAGACGTGACCCTTTTAGGTGATTAACTCCCTTACTGAATTCCATGACGTAGTCTGATATTAAACAAACTGAATTGACTAAATTTAAATAAAATAAAAGAATTAAACTAAAATAGAAAACTAAACTTGTTTCTGACTTTTGGTGTGAGGTGTAAAACCTATGGATTCAGTCCAAGAATAGGCAGCTTCAATTTATTTTGACCATAACTGGAACAATTCAATTTGGAATCATACAGGCAAGTCAAATCGTTTGGGGACATTTTATCAACACCTTTTGATGTTCAATTCTTTTTTTTCATCTAGAGTCATTAGCAAGTTTAGGAAATCAAACTAGTACTATTAGATCCCCACATTGATTTGGACTTTCAAGAATTGTAGCCACGATGATTGTCAGTATACTTGTTCTCTTAAATCCATACACAGACTTTTGACACAAATTGGTGATAGTTTAAGGTTTAATTATTTCAACCAACACTTATGGATCCCACACTTATGTGGTAATCAACATTCCTCAGGAGATTTTTGTGCGGTCTCTGGGTATTTTGACAAGAAGTGAATATTCTTAGAGCTTTCAAAGAGAACCCAAGCCTCAGGTTACTGTCATCGCACAGCAGAGAGGCGGCAAACAACAATGAATTCTAGAATATCTAGGTTGTGCTTATCCTCAGGTCAATGCCATCTCACAACAGAGAGGCACACAACCTATCTTGTTAGAGCATATTTATTTTTCCTTTGCACATAACGCACCAACAACATAAGTTATTAGCTTGATAGCATTTGCTTTTCATTTTTTTCCGTGCTTTGCTTTATTTATGGTCATCCGCACAATATTTATGGCGTTTATTTGCTCGTCACCCCTTATTGGAATTTTGTTGATTGTGTTAACCAGTGATAAGATGGGAACCCACAGTCAGTTGAACAACATAGTTTGTTCTCGAGATCTCCAACCAAGTCTAATCATCTATTGTGTTGAATCTTCGGACATATCATTTGTGCTCTATCAACCTCTACGTCTACTTTCTTTGTGTTACCTTAGTAGTAACCAGTTTTGCTATCATTTTTCCTTTTATATTGCTCACATTACACAGACTTATACGTTGAATTGGCATCCTATACAATTTAAAATTTTGAAGTCCCAATTGATTTGATCCTGTGTACTGTCATTTTCCAAAATCATTGAATCGGTATCACAGATACGATCTACTTTCTATCAGCTAGCCTCTCCTTCTTCCTTGTTTTTTTGAATGTTACTAGCTGACCTATTCTCCCCCCTAAAATTCTAAAACTGTAACCGATTGACGCTTTTTAGGAATTTAATAGGCAACAAAATAACATGAATTTAATTTAACTACTAAAAATAAAATAGGTAAAAATAAATAAAAAGGAACCAAAAAAGAAAATTTTGACTATACACATCGGACTACACATGGTCATCATCGGGAATTACATCACTTCTCTTTTTAACCCCGTTGACCTCTAACAAATAAAGAAAACATGGTTTGTCAAAGGCCTTTGTATAGAAGTCAGCGCATTGAAAATCCATATTTATTTTAATCATCGATTAAGTTCTTTTCAAACCAATCACATATAAAGAGATATTTAATTCCGATGTGTTTGGTCTTAAGTTGTTGGACCGGATTTTTAGTTACTGCAATGGCAGTAGAGTTATCAACAAAAATAGGAGTAGAAGAGTATTTCAAACTGTAATCCCGCATCTGCTGTTGAATCCATAAGATTTGTGAACAGCAACTTGCAGCAGCAACATATTCAGATTCATAGGTTGACAAATCAACCGAGGTCTAGTTCTTACATTGCCAGGTCATTAATCTCCTCCCAAAGAATTGACATCCTGCTCATGTAGACTTGTAGTTCATTTTGCAGCCACCGTAATCCGAGTCACTATACGATGTTAGCTAAAAGTCTTCGTCATGAGGATACCACAATCCAAGTATGGGATTACCCTTCAGATAACGAAAGATCCTATTTACCCCTATCAGATGGTTGACTTTTGGCTTTGCCTGATATCTTGAACATAAACATGTAGCATACATGATATTAGGTCGTCAGGCAGTGAAGTACATGAGAGAACCAATCATTCCTCGCTACATGGTGGCGTCGACCAGATCACCATTCTCGTTGGGTGCTACATCATGGTTTGTAGCAAGTGGAGTTCCAGCTGCGAAAGCATTCTCCATGTCAAACGATTAAGAATATCTCCTACATACTTGGTCTGATGTAGGAAGATCCCTTTGGTGTATGATCCACCTGTAACCCGCAAAAGAATTTCATCTCTCCAGTTGCACTCATTTCAAACTCAACCTTCATTACTGCTTCAAATTCTTACATAGATCGTTGTTCTTTGAACCAAAGATAATGTCATCTACATAGATTTGAACAAGCAGTAAATCTCCATCTTCTTCTTTATGAACAATGTACAGTTAATTACACCTCTGCGAAAGCCGTGTTTCACAAGGTGAGTCGAGAGTTTCTCATACCAGGCTCTGGGAGCTTGATGAAGCCCATATAAAGCCTTGTTGAGTTCGTAAACTCTGTCCTGATGATATGGATCCTCAAATCCCTCGGGTTGACTGATGTACACTGTCTCTCGGATTTCACCATGAAGGAATGAACTCTTCACATCAAATTGATAAACTTTATTCTTCATGTATGATTCATAGGCGAGGAAGATACGGATAGCTTCCATTCATGCCACGGGTTCAAACACTTCATTGTAGTCTATGCCCTTGGCTTTTTGAAATCCTTGAACAAGAAGTCAGGCCTTGTTTATGATGATCACGCCTTGATCATCTTTCTTGCATTTCAAAACCCATTTTGTGCCAATGACCTTAGCACCTTTAGGTCTATCAACCAGAGTCCATACACCTAACTTCTTGAACTGAAGAAGTTCTTCTTGCATGACACTAACCCATGCCTCATCATTTAGGGCTTTACAAACATACTTTGGCTCAAACTGCGACACAAAGCAACGGTATGGACCATCGTGAAGGTATCCCTTTTCCATTATCGAGGCATAATCAGCTGAGTATAGCTGATTTCTGGTCTGAACTCCTGACCTCACATCCCCAATGTCATTATCCAAAGGATGATAGACATTAAGGCGTGATCCAAGAGTGGTTGGAACAAATACCTCACAATCAAGAATATGAACATTTGGTTCAGTATCTGAGGCAGTAGGAGTCTGAGGTTCCGAAAATGCAGAGGCATCACTGTCAGATGCTTGTGGACTTGCAGGAATAGGAACCTATTCCTCTTACTTAGTATGAAACTTTTGACTTCAGAAAATATTGGTCTTGGCTTCTGAAGATTTCATACTTTAAATAATTTTCTTGTGTAGAGTATGAAACTTTCTAAGCAACTTCTACTTAGTACCTAGTGCATGTATGCACGAAGCACTTGAGTCGTTTTGGGTGCATCAACCTTTCTATTAACCTTACAAACTACCCCTAGGATGATGCCATGAAAATTAAGAAGTGTCTTCAGATATTGACGGTCCAATCATGATCATGACCATTCCTCTCATTATCAATGGTCAGGTTCACTCAAACTTTCAAAATACCTTCTCATGTCAAACAGATCATGCAAAGGTATGTTAACATGTCTTGCTAGAAGTAGATATCCTAACCACCTTGATCTCTATTGACAAACCATCTATCTGAATTAGTAGCAAAAGTCCAATACAAGATGGGTCTTCTTGATGCAAGAGGCTCTACTTGAGTTGGAGTAGGTTGAGCAGCCTTTTCTTGCACATTTTTAGGATGCACTGACTCTAACTAAGGTCTAGAAGTGGATGCCTTTGGTTTTTTATTTGATATGGATTTAAAGGCCATTCATTTCTTCCTCATTAACATAGTAGACTGGCCTTCAGTACCAAGTTGTTTTGTCTTTTCTTTCTCAGTTGAGTCCTCCACCCTCACAGGTTCAAAAGGAGAAAGGGTTGACCATCTTATGGATCAGAATATGAAGCTTGTTATGGTCCAGAATGAGGTCCAGGTTGTGTTGTCTCAAATGTTGTCAACCTTAACCTTAGCTTAATGAGGACCCAACTTGGGGGGGACTGTAAGTCAACAAGCTATCCTCTTTTAATCTTATGCTTGATCACTCTAATGTGTTCATCCTAGTGGATGAAAACATTGGACGAAGTCTCCTTTCAATGAATCCTTAAGATCAAGAAGCTCTTCATCCATTGCCTATCAACATACTGTTTTGACTCTTTTGGATGATGGCTCTTGACTTTGCTACTTCTTCACTCATTTTCCTTTTAGCAACCTTTTGTTCTTTGAAACTTGTAGCTCCAGCTCCTTAAGGTACTCAAATTCTATGTACTCATATGATAAGATAAGAAGTACAACTACTTCGTAGAGCCTGTTGCAGTCAGGTAGTTAATAATGTTTTCTCTGTGAGCTTTCTTGTCTACCTTAGGTTGTTCAGTTCCCACGGCCTCTTTTTTAGAACTTTCTTGAATTGGGGAGGGGCTTGGAGCATGTTTGTATAACCTTTTCTACCATCTTTCTTCCTTGATCTTGGGGAGCATTTCTGCATCCTTTGCCTTCTTCCTCTCTTTAGACATGTCTTTGTTTACTTGTTCATTTAGTTCCTCTAAGGGGAGAGAGATAATCTCATCAAGGTCATAGGTACTTGTCCCTACATAGTGTATTCTGGTTGCTCTCAACTAATCATTTTGAGTGTTTGGCATGTGAGCATCCTTATAGCATCTTCTATGAAACCTGAGCACCCACCAGAAATTTCTCCCCTTAGCTTCCTTTTCCTCTCTCTTTGTTCTCCTCCTCAAATCCTCAAGAGTCAATATCATTTTTCCTTTGTCACCCACAAACCTTTGTGACTTAGGGTGGAGAGAGATTTGGCCTTCATTTTCTCATGTAGCAGACAGAGTCTAGCCAGAGAGAGGTTGTAAGACACCTTCACCAATAGGTGTTTCACTCAGGGAATAGGATGCAAAATTTGTGCTCACTATCTCTTTTAGGAGGCGTCACTGAGTTCCACTTAAAAGTGCAAGGTTTTGGTTTAGGAAGTTCAAGTTTCCTCCTCGATGTCTGATAATAAAGACAATGAGACGTAATGTCCGTACTCTCCACAATTGTATCAGGATGTGCTTTCAACTTTATGATTTATTTGTTTTTGTGAAGATGTAGGCGACGCACGGGTAACTTTATTCTATTTGGATTGAGTGACTTCTTGGTTAGATGTATAGTCTGGTTTTACAAATTGAATTGCATTACCTAGTTTTAGATCTTTAACATTTTGTTTACCAGGGCTTTGACATGATGCACGTGATTGGTTAACATTAATGTTCCTTTTAGGTTCAGATTTGACTTTGTTTGAACCAGAGTTAATATTAACTTTTTCAAATTCTTTTTGCAGGTTAACATAAGGCATTTGGCCTTTTGCCTTTGAAGTGGCCTCCTTTTGTGTAGTGCCAGATTCAGTTGATTTACTTGTGGAATCTGGGTCACTTAAAAGAGGAGTGGAAACCACATGATCCTTGACCGGGTTATTATTGATTGGTTTACATTTTCCATTCATCAAGATCTCATATGGTGGTGGAACCACTTTATAACCCAATCCCTCCCTATTGTTTCTTTCTGTCACTATGTTTTGGACAATATGAGAAGAGCTTGTCGAACTATCTAGTTTTTGCTTTAAGGAATTAACTTCCACTTCTAAAACTGCCTTTTGCTTCTTAGTGTCCTCTAGGGAGTTAAGATAGTACCTAATGTCATTAGCTTGGTTAAATGCAACTACTTCTGTTTCCCTAAGCTGTTTGTTCAATAGGTCTATCTTTTCTTTGTAACTGTGCTCATTTTGTTCTAATACCCTATTAGCTTCAGTGCATAGTTGGAAGTCCTCATCAGCCAGGTGGCAGTTCCCAATCTTTCCAGAAATTAGTCCATCATAAGAGTGGACTACAACAGCTAAAAGATGCATGTGCTCTCTAGCCACATCAACTGTCACATTTCCAAGGTTTTCGGTCTTCAGCTTTGCTGCATTGGCTTCGGGTATCATATGTTGGGTACCGGATGACCCTGATGTTTCTATCCATGAAGTAGAAGCTTGAGCTAGACTAGCTGAGCTAGACACAAAGGCAGTCTGTAGTGGTGCTCTAGATGTCTTTGCCTGAGGAGTCGCGTCGTAGAGCGTCAGATTCTGATCATAGTTAGACTTTTGGGCTCTATACTTCATCCTTAGCCCTTCCTCTCTCAGTTTCAAAATGAAATCATTGATATCTAACTTTGTTAGCATACCATTCTGCCTGAGATTGGAGACAAAGGAAGCCTATTTCTCCGGTAATCCATCAGCAAAGTTGGACACTTTATCTTCCATCAACGTCGTTACCCCATGAGTGTGCATCTCACTCATCAAGTGATAGAATCTATCGATCACATCATCTAGGCTTTCTTTTCCCATCAAGGAGAATTGTGAAACTCCTTATTTAAAGCCTTAGCCTTTATGGCCTTCAATGATGCGTTTCCATCATACCTTTTCTCCAATGCATCCCATAGTTTGTTTGCTTATGTATACTCTGAGTACTGATGGAAAATATCCTTTGGGATATAGATTGTGTAAGCAAAGCATATACTTTCTTTTCAGCATTGTGCTTAACCTTTTGCGCATCAGTCATGCCACTTTGTGTAAGTTTGATACCGTCAGCTCCTACTTGCAGCTGTACCCTGACTCTATAGCCTCCCACAGATTTGTATCTATTCCATTTAAGTAGATTTCGAAACATTGCTTCCATTGTGGGTATTCATCTAACGTGATAAGCTTTGGGGTTTATTATGATTCCCCAATTCGTTCTCCAATAGTAGTAGGTTCTGTATACGTGAGTCTCTCCCTACTGTGTATGTTGAAAAATGGTCCTCCATGTCACTTAACTTCAATTTTAAAACAAACTGTTTTATGTGTGCAAATGAGGGTAAGCGATGGAACTAATCGTGCGATTGAACTATGCGGATGGTTCAATCGTGCGACTGAACTAATGCGGATGAGTAAGTCAGAATAGAGTTCGCAGTCGTACGAATGGTAGCACGAATGAGTCCAATCTTGCGTATGGGAATGTGAATGGATTCAGTTGTACGATTGAGTCAATCGTGCGACTGAAGTTGCTGGATTTCGAAAATTTCTAGGCTTAACGTGGTTTGGCCGCAAAAACTCGAATTTTCACTAACCCTATTTGCCGTTTGCCGGAAAAACTGAACTTTATGAGTAGGAGACGTCTAAGACACCGTTTGACACAAAAAGATTGCGTTTTGAGTGAAAAAAACACAATTTTTGTATAAAATACGATTGAATCACACGCAATCAAGAGCCAAAGCTCAGATACCACTTGTTAGGATCATGTACTAGATGATGTACTAACTGATTAACTTGTATACCAAATCAAATAGTGCGTGTGATTGAGCCATGCGTTTCATCCATTCGCACAAGTGAGTGTTCAGTCGTGCGGCTGAGCCAATCTTATGTTACAATCACATGACTGATCCAGTCTACTGGTTCAGTTGTGCGACTGAGTTTTGCATGAAGTTGTTCATGCGTATGGTCCATTAGCATGGACCATTCGCATGATAACTTCATATTTCTAAGTTTGAATGTATTAATGTCATTACATTATATATATTAGTTAAATCAACCACAAACCTATATAATCAAGTCAATATGCGTTAAACAACTCATTAATGAAATATTAAACATGATAAACACAACCAAACATTTACATTTCATTAAGTACCCAACTATTACAAAAGTGTAAGACACTAAAGACATATTACATTAAGTTTTGAAACTAGGGACACATGTACCTACAGTACATTGCTTCTTGTAATGATTAATGAAGAGGTTGATGCAACCTAAACATCTTAAGTCTATCCTGCATGCTGCACAAGTACATTAAAGAAGAAGCTTAGGAAGTTTCACACATGAAACAGAAAAAAATACTCTAAGTGTGATATCTTCCGAAGCCAAGACCAATATCTTTCGAAGCCAAACATGAAGTCTTCCGAAACCTCAGAGACAAAGTCTTCCGTAGCTTCAAGACCATGAAGACAGATTTCTTCCGAAGACTTTTAGTAACATGCTTTATCTGATGTACTGTTCCATAAAGCTAGACACCTTTCCGCTGCATCTCTGCAAGTCACCAACTTACATGAGTTGGTGAAAAGATCCATGCTTTTGGTAGCTGTACATTGAGGTCTTGAGTCTGTAACATTCTACTGTATGTACTTTATCCTTTTTGTAATATAGAAGGATGTGAGGTATGGCATGTCATAGTCACAAGTCAAAAGGCAATTTGTCTTTTGAATCTACAATGATTTTGTTTGTGTCTAGTCAGTGTATCAAGCTGGCTTTCAAAGTATAGCTAGCCGTAGGATGTGGTATAAGTGTCTCATGTTCTTGTATCTTTTGAATATGCTTTGTAACACTTGTAATAGAACATAGAGAAAGCAATATACTGCATTCATGAAAACCACTCACTTGTGTTTTGTGTTATGTCTCTTGCATTACTTGTGTTCTTAGTATCTCAACATGGTTAATCCAGTTTACTGTTTGATTAAAGTTTAGTTAATCTCCTCTTTGTGTTGTTGTGTTGTAACTTACACCCTTCAACGATCCTGCATTTGATTTCAGAGCATTTCAGGCTCTTGATATATAAGATCTCACCATCTAAGATCCCTCACACACACAAATACTAAACTTTTCAAATGGCAGCCATTTCCAAAACTGATATGGAAACTAGAACCATGAACAAGTCCCCACTGATCACTCTTGATGACTTTGATACCTGATGCTAAGAATGGAAGGTTTCATAAGGTCTCTGGACTCAAGAATGTAGGAGTCTGTTGAAAATGGCCCTTTCATACCTAGCACTCCTTCTACTACTGGTGCTGGTATGATCCCCAAGGGTGTGACAAACTACTCTGATGAAGATAGGAAGAGAGTAGAGATTGATAGAAAAGCCATGACAGCCTTTCAAACTGCCCTTCCAAACTCTGTATACAGAGGTTTCAAGAAGTGCAAAACAGCTAAGCAGTTGTGGGATGCATTGAAACTGATGTATGAGGGTTCTTCTCATGCCAAGGAGAACAAGAAAGCTCTCCTGAAGCAGCAGTTTGAAAACTTCACCTTTAAAACAAGTGAAACCATGACTCAGCAATACTTCAAGTATGTTGAGATTGTGGATACCCTTGTGGACGGAGGAGTTCCTCTTTAGAATAAGGACATTGTAACGAAGTTCATGTCCTCACTTCCTAAGCAGTGGACACACTACTATGTGGTGATCAAGAGAACTAAAAATCTCAAAACTCTTAGTCTGACAAAGTTTTATGGGATTCTCAGTGGCTACCAGATGGAGATGAACATGCAAGGTTCATCTGGCAACGCCAACAAACAAATGGTTCAGCCCTACATGTGGTTGAAAGGGATAACATAGAACCCAAACATCATCTCACATGCTACCCTGACAACTCACCCAAGGGTCCTTTCATCACCTTCCCGGAGAGACCAAGGGAAAACTACACTCAAGGAAGCCCATTCCAAGAGACAAGCTCTTCTCAAGCTTTTGTGTCTTCTGATGAAAGTTGTGGAACCTCTTTTTCGCTCTTGAAGACCTGGAGTGTATCCAACCAGATGACCTGGAATACATGGAAATAGTCCAGCAGATGGCTCTTTTCACTCACAGAGCCAAGAAGTTCTACAAGAGGACTGGAAGGAAGTTTCCAAGCAATGCAACTAGTGGAAAGTTTGGACTGGACAAAAGCAAAGTCAAGTGTTACAACTGTAACTTGATGGGCCACTTTGCCAGAGAGTGTAAGGCACCTAGAACAAATGGTGTCCAAACACAATCCAGACCAAACTACACTGACAAAGCTTTCCAGAATGAGAAGTCGAAGCAACAAGCTGTTGTTGCTGTTGAAGAAGGCGACTTCGACTGGAGCTTTCAGGTAAAAGATGCTTCTCCAAACCAAGCACTAATGGCAGATCATGATAAAGCGAATGTATTGGAACATCTCTGTACTCCTGAATGCATCGCTAAAGTTAACAGATACAGGTCCTACAACTTGGAAATGAGATCTGACCCTGAGTCCTTAAACATTTTAAAATCTGATTTTAGAAAGTCTGAAAATGATTAAAAATTGAAGATAGAGGACTCAGAGAAAATCATTTCAGTTCTAAAACCTGAACACACAGATTTCAAGACTCAAATCAAAGATCTCATAACTAAGTTAAGTGAGTGCCAGGCTGAGCTTGTGATCAGCATAGCCAGGGCAGAAAAGAGTGTTCCTAAAATGGAGACCTTCAAGAACATGATATCCTCATCCCTCCATAACAAAGTGTGCTATCAAAACAGGCAGGGACTGGGATCCAATAAGATAGCTCCTCCACACAAAATCTTGTCAGTAAGATCTCCTAGGTGTGGAACTTGTGAAGATGAGCTTCCTTTATAGATCCTCTAAGTGAAGAGGATGAAGAAGAGATAGTGAAGAATCCCTCTAAGAAGAGTGAAGAGAAGGATTCCAAGAAGGGCCACTATCCTTCTGAGGAGAAAAAGAAGACTGTGATGACCAAGTCCATGACAAAGAACTTGAATAGAAAGAGCAAAAGAAAGGAAGGAAGGCTCAAGAGATCAAGGCTACTTTTGAGTCTAAGTAGAAACAAGTTTTATCTCTGTAGGGTTTAAAGTGGTAGGGACTGAAGACATAAACCAAAACTCTTCTGCTAAGAGTTTGGTTCTTGTTCAACTCATCTCAGTAGCAAGAAGAAGACTAATGTGCTGTGTACCACTGCTGCACAGTTGGACCATCAAACTTGAAGCACAGTCCTCAGCCCAAGAGAATTGTTCATCATCTGCAAAGATGAAGGTGGAGAAGGGATGTGACCAAAGATAGTCCTATTCCAAGGAAAAGGCTCTTGTGTAGAAGAAAATGAATTGTGTCATGTGTGAAAGTACCACTCATATTGCTAAGGATTGTCCCTTCAATCCTAAAGGTACTATCCATATGACCAAAACAAAGACTTCAAAGAGATCTAAGAAGATTCAAGCTTCAGAAGGAAAATCTATTTCCTTCGAAAGCTCCAAGTCTAAGAAGAAGGGAAGTGGAAAATTACCCTTGGAAGAGAGGTTGGTCTCGGAAGAAAGGAGTTCTTCCGAAGCATTGAAGTCTGCTACAGTGTTTGCAGAATCTTCCAAGGTTCAGTCATTAAAACTTCCAATGTTCCAAAAGCTTCCTAAATTTTGAAGGTCAAGTCCAAGACTCCAAAGGTGGTGTGGATGTCTAAGAAAGACCAAGTGACTGGGAATTCTCCATCAACAACAGCTGAAGACCCTCTAAGAACAACCATAGGATCTATACTATTGAATTACCTTCTGCAAATGAGCACAAGACAAGCAAGGCTTGGGTTTCCAAATGTAACTAATCATTCTCTTTGTGCAGGGACAGCCAAAGATAGACAAAAATGTCTGGATCATAGACAGTGGCTGTTCCAAGCGCATGACAGGCAATAGGTGATTACTCCAGAACTTTGAAAGGATTGATGGAGGACCAGTTGCTTTTGGAGGAGATGAAGGTGGTCACATTTATGGAAGGGGCAAGGTCATAAATGGTAAGCTCAACATAGAAAAGGTAAACTTTGTTAAGGAGCTTGGATACAATCTTCTGAGTGTATCTCAATTCTGTAATCAAAGTCATAACATGCTCTTTACTGAGCATGAGTGCATTGTTTTTAAGCCTGGTGTGGTCATTCCTCATGAGCATATCCTGCTTAGAGCCCCCAGGAAAGGAAACATGTACAAGATGGATTTGCAAGAAACCTTTCCCTCTCGAGAAGTTTTATGCTTTTTGTCTAAAGCCAATAGTGATTAGTCTTTCCTATGGCATTAAAGAATGTGCCATGTAAACATTAAGAACACGAACAAATTGATTAAGCATGATTGGTAACTGGAATACCAATGAAAGAGTTTACAAGTGATGACCATTGTGTTGCATGCCTGAAAGGGAAGCAACATAAGGTATCTCACAAGCCTAAGGAAAAGAACTCCATCACTACGCCCTACACTTGTTACATATGGATCTCTTTGGCCCCACCAGTGTAATGAGTTTATGAAGGACCTTATACTATCTAGTGTTCACAGATGACTTTAAAAGATTCACTTGGGTCTTCTTCCTTAGAACTAAGGATGAGACTCCTGAGAATCTGAAGAATTTCATCTTAAAGATTGAGAATCAGTCTGATCATAAGGTCAAAGTCATAAGATGTGATCAAGGAACTAAATTTAAGAACCAAATCCTTGATACATTTTGTGATGAAAAGGGTATTACAAGACAATTCAGTGCTCCTAGGACTCCTCGGCAAAATGGTGTTGCTGAGAGGTGAAACAAGACACTGATTGAAGCTGCAAGAACCATGCTGTCTGACTTTAAACTGCCCATCACCTTCTGTCAGAGGCAGTCAACACCGCCTGCTGTGTGCAGAATAGAGTTTTAGTAGTTCAGACTCATGGCAACACTCCTTATGAACTTTGGCACAAGAGGAAACCTTTCATTGGCTTTCTTAGGTCATTTGGATGTCCTTGCACCATCTTGAATACCAAAGATCAAATTGCCAAGTTTGCTGAGAAATCAGATGATGGACACTTTATTGGATACTCTTCCTAAGCTAAGGCTTATAGAGTGTACAATCTCAAAACGAGAATTGTTGAGGAGTCAGCCAATGTGACTTTCAATGAACACACACCCTGTGTTGCTGGTTCTGGTCCAGATTGGTTATTTGATCTTAATTTTGTTACCAACTGTTTTGACAAATCTTGTGAGAATGTTTCAGGATCTGCAGAAAATTTAAATATAGGTGATCCTGATCTAAGATTTGAGCTTGGAAGACCTTCAAGTCATACATCTTCAGCTCCAGTTGGAACTACTTCTGCAAATCAGGTTTCTATCAACACAACCATGACAAACTCAGCTGATACATCTGGTATGCCTTCAAATTCCAGCTCAGAGGCTCTACAACCAGATAAGAACACGTCAATTGTGGAAGAAAACAATGGTGGTGGTGACAGTGACCAGGAATTTCTTCATGCCACTAACCACACCACAAATGAGAATGTCAATGATGTCACACACTTCTTGGATAAAGTTTCAATTGAAAAGTGTGCTGATGTGGTGGGAGAAACATCCATGCCAGATCTAAATTTCTTTAATTTATCTCTTTCTCAACAACTTTGCTGTGATCCCTCATCTTAGGATCCACAAGTCTCACCCTACCACAAACATCATTGGAGATGTTATCTTTGGGGTAAAGACAAGAGGACAAACCCATGAAGTAAATGTTTGTCTTCACTCTTGTTTTCTATCCCACATAGAGCCAAAGAAAGTTGATGAAGCTCTAAAGGATGGAAGTTGGGTTAAAGTTATGCAACAAGAGCTGCTTCAATTCAAAAGGCAAAAAGTTTGGAACCTTTGTCCTCTTCCTTTTAGGAAGACTACCATTGGAACCAAATGGGTGTTTTGGAACAAGAAAGATGATAGAGGCATCATCATCAAGAACAAAGCTACACTGGTTGTTCAAGGATACACACAAGAAGAAGGGATTGACTACACCGATGTCTTTGCTCTAGTGGCAAGATTAGAAGCTATTAGGATATTCCTGGCATTTGCTGCATCCATGAACTTTATGGTCTTTCAACTTGATGTGAAGTGTCCTTTTTATATGGAGTGATAGATGAAGAGGTTTATGTCAAACAACCACCTGGTTTTGTAGATCCTGATCATCATGATTATGTCTGCAAGATTGACAAAGCTCTCTATGGGTTGTATCAGGCACCCAGGAAGTGGTAAGAGACACAACCTGAGTATCTCTGTAAACATGGATACAGGAGAGGTACTATAGATGGAACTCTCTTCATAAAAGGATAAGGAAAAGACATATTGCTAGTTCAAGTATATGTGGATGACATCATCTTTGGTTCAACTAATCCAAAGCTCTGCAAAAACTTTGAGAAGCTGATGAAAGACATATTTGAAATGAGTGCCATGGGGGAACTCAATTTCTTTCTAGGAATTCAAGTGAAGCAAGTTGAAGATGGGATCTTTATAAGTCAGTCAAAGTATATTCAAGACATACTTAAGAGGTTCAACATGACTGACTGTAAGATTGCTAAGACACCCATAGCTAGGAACCACTCCCTGGGTCCTGATCTTGAGGGGGAGTGTGTAGATGAGCACTTATACAGGGCTAGGATTGGGTCTCTTATGTATCTTACTGCTTGCAGGCCTGATATCATGTTTGCTACTTGCATATGTGCAAGATATCAAGCCAACCCTAAGATGTCATCACTGTCAAGAGGATTCTAAGAAACCTCAAAGGTGCATCAACACTTGGCTTATGGTATCTCATGAATTCTAACTTCAATCTGTATGCCTATATAGATAGTGATTATGGTGGTTGCAATATGACTGCAAAGTCTACATCTGGGGATGTCAATTTCTTGGTGGAAGGCTTGTCTCATGGTAATGCAAGAAACAATCTTGTGTCTCTGCATCAACTGCTGAAGCTAAATACATTGCTGCTGCAAGCTGCTGTGCTCAAGTACTTGGATTCAAAATCAGATGTTGGACTATGGTTAAACTTCAAGGAGACTCCCATTGACATAGACAACAACAGTGCTATCTCAATCACAGAGAATCCTGTACAGTACTCAAGGACAAAGGACATCAATATCAGGTATCATTTAATAAGAGATAACTATGAAAAGGGCTTAATTAAACTAGTTAAAGTTCACACAGATGAACAATATGCTGATCTGTTTACAAAGGCTTTTGATGAACAGAGATTTAAATATCTAATATGAGCTATTAGGATGATAAAATTTGAGTAAGCTTTTCTTAAAACTAATTCTTATTATTTCTTAAAAAATATGTGTGTCCTAAGTTGTCTAGTTCAGCACTTTCATAAGCTCATGTTTTCTTTGGTTGAAAATTTCTTTTTGAAGACTTTCCTTAGATTTTTGAAAATTGCTGATACTTCGGAAGTTATGCTTTTAACTTCGAAAGCAAATCATGCCTTCAAAATAAATAATTGTCTAAGAAATTTACCTTCGGAAGAGCTTTCAGATTTATCTTCCGAAGCTTAAATACTTGTCTCAGACACTTATTTATTTTCAAGGACCTTTTACTTCCGAAACAAAATTAACTCTCAGAAGCTTTGTGGGTTTATATACAAAGTACTCAAGTTTTAATTTCTCTTCCGAAGCAAAATTCTCAAAACTCTCAGGAAATTCTTCCGAAGTCATTTTAGCTTCGGAAGCTTTTAAATTAAAAATTCCGAAGATAATTAACCTTCGGAAGCTTTTTGACTTCCAAGAAAACTACTTTTTGAGCAAAAGTAAACTACTTTTTAGAGGTGGGACCGATATCCGGATTTCAAAGTTTATCCTCTTTCATTAAACTTTATCTAAAATCCTTTTCACATATAAATCAAACGGTTTCCCCCTCTTTCTATCATTTGTTCTTCCTCCAAACCTAAAACCCTAAATTTCTCTGTGAAATATCTTTCTCTCTTCTTTCATCATCCTTATGCTACCTCAAAATGGCCAACCTTACTCACATCCCAACTTTACCATGCAGCTACAGAGACAACACAATCAAGTTGCTCTGTTAAGCTCTAAGAATGATCCTCATTTCTCATAGGTTTGCCGTTTTCTAACTATGTCAAACTACTTCACCTCCCTCACCATTGATCCTCCACTCTATGAGGATTAGCTGCTTGAATTCTGGAAGACCTGCCAAGAGGTCATTATGGACGGGGAGAAGGCACTGTCTGCCATAGTGGAGGGGAGAACAATCTTCATCACTCCAGGCATCATCAATAGACATCTTCAGCTGGATGATGAAGAAGGCAAGGTGTTTTTCCCAAATGAAGCTGTCAATCAGTCCTTTGAGCAGATGGGATATGAGGGATATTTCTCTGTAAAGATCTTTAGGAAAGGAAGGTCTCATCCCAATGGAGATTTCTGCACCATGTGGTCATCCACAGCTTATCAAACAAGCATGGTGGATGGGACCAGATTCCTGAGGATCTCTACTTCTTAACCCATGGAATGGTTCAGGGGGTCAAATTCAGGTATTGTCAATTTGTTTATACAAATTTACTTGCTAATTTAGACTCCTTAGAGTATTACATGTTTCCTAGATGTGTCGAGTACATTCTTAATTGTGAACTGGGCTCACAGTTGAGGGAAACATGAAACACTCTTAAATTGGGACTGATGAAGCCCGGCATCTTTAGAATTTTGAGAAAGCCCACTGTTGAATTCTCTGGGGTAGAAACAGCCCTAGTCCCAAAAATGTTAGAGCTCATTGCTCAAGGTGACAACCTAGCAGCACAAGCTAGTGTTGAGCCCACACCTGCTATCTCCCAATCACTCTCACAGCCTCAAATCACCATCACATACCAAAGAAAATCCAAACGAACCCCTGCTCAGGCTATTCAGTCTGTGGAGGCCCCCGTATACTCACCCATACAGGAGGAAGTGGACATTAGAGCTCCTACTTCTCCTAAGGAGCAGACCACACCCATCTCCTCAAGAATCAGTGCTGAGGTTTCTCATGCTCAGCCTGATGAGCTCATTACACAAACTGCCTTAAGCCATCACTCTGAGTCTCAACAGTCAAGTGATCACCCTTCAGGGGACAGTTACCATCCCCATCCTATAAAACTCAACCTACGAATTCCCAACCTTGACTTCTATACTGATGAAGGTCTAGGTTTCAGTGAGTATAATGAGTCTATCTTCTTTTCCCCCACAAAAAGAGAGGTGAATACTCCTGAGTCTCCTACATCTATCCTCCATCAGTCACCTGCAACTGAGATAGACACTCCTGAACCTATTCAGGATGTCCATATGGAAGAGGCTCTCCCTTCAAAAAGTGATTACATCACTAAGACCTCAATCACGGCAACTCAGCCCACTAACATCTCAACTGAAATTGCCAGTGAGCAGAGGAAAACCATCTACCAAGAACCTGAAGCTGGTGGTGAGAGAGAGGACTCTGGTCCAATCATCTCATCCCCCAATGAGTCTTCTGATGAAGATGAGGGGAATCTGAGAGTACTGGTGCAAAACCTATCTAAAACATGCACTTACTTATTCTCAAAGGTCAGTCACCTTGAATCTCAGGTGACTACCTTAAACAACAGGATCAATGATCAGCAACTTGAGATTTCATATCTTAAGGAAAAACTAGTTGGGAGACCCTGAAGAAGAGCTCAACCAGGAACACAAGAACCTGTAGATGTGATTGATCTATATTCCAGCTCACCTATGCAAGTGGGTGATGCTACCAAAAAGGGGGAGAAAGTCATTACAGCCACAGAACCTGGGATTTCTTCAGAGAGAATGGACATTGAGGACTCACCATCCTCACTTGCAATTGTGCATTCTCAGTAACCTCCTTAAGTTCACATTAATGTGTACTACACAGACTCCTTCATGCAAAGTTTATTTGAGGATGGGATACCAAGGGCTATGTCACCTTCACCATCTTCCAATCACATCATTGGGTGGAGGTATGACAACATCAGGAAAGCGCTAATTATCATAAGAGTTCAAAGACAACAAGAAGTCTTCAATTTTGAGACCTTGGACTACTATGACGGTCTGGATCTAGTCAAGATGCCACTTGTCAACCCAAGCAAATCAAGACAAGCTGGCAGACTGGCTAAAAGAATCCAAGACGGGATCACTATAGAGTTCAGCTTAAGAAGGAGACTTGGGCAATCAGGCAATGCCATTGGTTAACTGGATGTTGAGGAGGACCCTAAGATTAGCTTCATAGGGGAATCCTTGACTGAAGGCTCAGTGGTAGAACCTGAGAGCCCTGCTTCCTCATCATCAACTGCTGTAGAGATCCACACTCCTTCTGAGACACATGCTGGTGAAGGTGCTTTTCAACCTCTCTCTGGCTTGAGCTCAGATGCTGCAACAAGCAATAAAGGCCAAAACTCTCTCCACCCCGAGTCATAAAGGAATTTTCAATAATTACGTTTAACAAATGGAACCAAAAAACCAATATTATATTTTATATGAAGTTTTATATAAAATTATAACACTTATAATAATTTCCTAAATGTTAAATAAAGTATAACAAACATAATCTTAACAATAATTTTAACATTTGAAATAATCACATTTGTGGAACAAAGATTTGGTTAAGTATAGTTTTTTTATAAAATAAATTAAATTTTAGAATATTTGAAGAGAAAAGAAAATGTAAAAGTATTTCTCTTTTTTTTTCTTTTAGAAATTAATTTATAGAAAATAATTT
Source organism: Flaveria trinervia (assembly GCA_025506515.1). Taxonomy (NCBI): domain Eukaryota; kingdom Viridiplantae; phylum Streptophyta; class Magnoliopsida; order Asterales; family Asteraceae; genus Flaveria; species Flaveria trinervia. The sequence goes on from CM046444.1 coordinate 98,034,680, forward strand.
GTTTTGAAATTCTCAGATTTTATAAAATGGCTTTTTATAATTTTAGAGAAAATATTAAATAGTGTTGAAAGCCAAAAGGCCCCAAAAATAAAACATGAGGTTCCCCGGATTCGAACCCCGGACCTCTTGTTTAGAAGTCACGAATGTTACCAGCAAACCAATGGCCTTAGTGACGAGATGAGTTGGTTTAAAAAAATTAAAAACACCAAATGCTGAATCACCCCCAAATCGCATGAACCCTAGTTTCATTTAGCTTTAAATTGAACCCTGATTCAAGTGTTTCAACTTGACTAACCTTAGGGCTTTTGATCCCTAAACTTAATCTAGCACAATGATGTATTAAACTTACCTCATTACGATCTAATTGATGTTTTTAAGCTCGGGTTTATCTCGGTTCACACGTAAAGAGTGGGGAGTTAATATTCGATCGTGCGATGAGTTTGTTATGCAGTTGAGTGTTTAGAGAGGTTAAAGGGAACGAATGGGATGATACCCTCTGTTAAATAGGTTCAATTTGTACGTTAGGGTGCCGAACAAGCCTCAAGTTCCATTCAACTATTTTGGTTACTAAAACGTATTTGATCGATAGTTTAACTCCAATTAAACACTGTATTATGGTTGGGAGTGATTGTAGGAACATTTCAAATCATTTAATTTGATTAATCGACACATTGTATACGTTGAACGGTTATGAACGGATTTTTATTGTTGATTTCGATTTAATTCCCTTAAATCTCGAATGAAATGGTTCGATTGGACGTGAGTTCGAATTCGCGATGATGCTACGGTTCGATTGGTATTTTTTTGCAAGTTCAAAACATTTAGATTTGGACTTCGATAGTCACCGGAGTTCGGCCGCAGTGTAGCCGGCCGGTGACCCGAAAAACGGGAAAGAGAAAATGGCAGGGGGGTTGGGTTTGTAATATTGGAATTTTATACTTTGGTCCTTCAATTCTAGATTCTTATTATTTCATGCTAAATCTTTCATTTAAAGTTTCAAAATTAACAAATTAACCCCCTGGACTTAAACCAACTTTAATTTTTAAACGTTTTTAAGTTTAATAATAATTTTTTTTATGGTTTAAAAATTAAAGTTGGTTTAAGTCATTGTTATTATTATTGTTTTTATTATTATAGTTTACTATTATTATTATTATTGTTATTATTATGATTATGATGTGCAACGGCACGCCATGACTACTCACAAATTCATAAATGTAGATGCGAGCCAGTCTTGAAACTTTGTAAGTGTCTCGTATTGGTATGAAATGTACCGTTTTGGTCAAATGGTCAACAATCACCCATATACTATCATGACCACGAGGAGTTCGAGGTAACTTGGTTATTAAATCTATAGATATATGTTCCTATTTCCACATAGGGATTTTGGGTTGTTCAAGTAAACCACCTAGTCGTTGGTGTTCGGCTTTGACTCTTACACATGTGAGACACTTAGAAACATAAGACGCTATGTCTTTCTTCATTATAGGCCACCAATATTGACCACGCACGTCCATGTACATCTTATCGGAGCTAGGATGAACGAAATATTGAGTTTGATGCACCTCGTTCATAATGAAATGTTGAAGATTATCGCGATTAGGGATCCAAAGTCGATTCAAGAAGTACCACATGCCGTTCGGTTTTGTCTACAGTTATGACCGAACATCAAACACCAATTCTTCATCTTTCCATTCGTCGGTTAGCGTTGCTTGTTGAGCGTCGCGAATGCATAACTTGAGATCACTATCAATCCTTATGTTTTAAAGCATGATAGGAGCCTCGTTAACATCCACATGAGTCTCAGTATCAAATTTCCCTAATAAGTCAAAGAATTTCCTTCGATCTTGGATTTCTTGAAGCGAGAGAGTCTTGTTATGGATCTTGCGACTCAACACCTCGGCTAAAACATTCGCCTTCCCAGGGTGGTAACGAATGTCGCAGTCATAGTCGTTAATCATCTCGATCCAACATCTTTGCCTTATGATGAGATTCTTTTTATTGAACACATGTTGCAGACTCTTATGATCGGTGTAAACTATACATTGTGTCCCATAAAGATAATGTTGCTAGATCTTCAAAGCAAAAACCAGAGCACCAAGTTAAAGATCTTGGGTTGTGTAGTTCACTTCATGAACCTTCAATTGTCTTGACACGTATGCTATGACTTTTCCTCATTGCAAAAGAACACAACCAAGACCTTAATTAGAAGCATCATAGTACACAGTGAAATCGTTGTTCCCATCGGGGACTGATAGTATAGGAGCGTTATAAAGCTTGCATTTTAGTGTCTCGAAAGCCTCTTCTTGTTTCGGTCCCCATTCAAAAAGTCGGGTCTTTTGGGTTAGCAACATAGTGGTTTAGCAATCTTCAAAAAGTTTGCTACGAAACTACAGTAATATCCCTCTAAATCCAGAAAGGAACGAACCTCGGTTGGGGTTACGGGAACACACCAAGTTTTCACGGCTTCTATTTTAGCAGGATCATCGTGAATTCCTTGGCTACCACATGCCTAAGAATTGAACTTCTTCCAGCCAGAACTCACACTTGGAATACTTGGTGTACAGTTGCTCCTTCTTTAAATGTTCGAGAACGTTTTGCAAGTGCATCTCGTGATCAATTTTCATATTAGAATAGATAAGAATGTCATGAATGAACACGATCACAGATTTATCCAAATACGTTTTACATACTCGATTCATGAAATCCATGAACACGGCAGGTGCATTGGTGACGCCCAAAGGCATAACCATGAACTCTTAATGTCCATATGGAGTACGAAAAGCAATATTTGGAATCTCGTTATCGTGGACATGTAATTGATGATACCCAGAACATAGATCAATCTACGAGAATTTGGTTGCTCCTTGAAGTTGATCGAAGAGATCATCGATTCGTGGAAGAGGGTATTAGTTTTTTATGGTAAGCTTTTTGAGTTCTTGGTTGTCGATGCACATACGTAATGAACAATCTTTCTTGTTCACGAACAACATAGGTTCACCCCATGGTGAAGAACTAGGACGTATGAATCCCTTATTGGTCAACTCTTGTAGTTGGCTAGCTTGTTCTTTCATTTTAGACGGTGCAAGGTGATAAGGTGATTAGCCCAGGATTGGCACGAGGGTTCAAGTTAATCTAGAATTCAACTTCTCACACGAGAGGTAACCCCTTAAGATCCTCGGAAACACTTCGGGAAAATCTCGCACCACATGAATATATTTTAGTTCCTTACCCTTGGCTTTCGTATTAGCTACATACACCATGAAAGCTATGTAGTTCTTATTTAAGCACTTTTGGGCCTTAATGCAGGACATAAGTTTGAGTCCTTGAGATGATTTCTCTCCAAAGACTTTCAAAGTATCACCCGATTGTAAGGAAACTCGAATCCACTTCGTGAAGCATAGAATTTTTGCGTGTTTCTTGGCTAACCAATCGATCCCGATAATAAAATCAAAGCTTCCCGGTTGCTAGGAATGAGTTCGATAGAGAACTCGTGTTTTTAAGGCACAAGGTAGAATCACTATTACGACGTCAATGACGATCAATTTTCAATGGGCGACTTCGACGTGAAGGATCTTCCCAGATTAACACACACGGCTTAGAAAGTATAGGCTTGAACTCCAAGGACACGAAACTCCTATCCGCTCCCGAATCAAACAATACAGAAGCATAATGACTATTTACAAGATACATACCCTATTTGGTAATAACCTATTATTGGTATGATGAACACAAGAAGGAATTTTTACAAGACAAAGAACAATTAAAGAAATTCACCAACGTACCATTAACCACGTCGTTGTTGGCTTGTGCTTGATTGGCGTTGATGTTGAAAGACCTTCCACGAGCCGGTGGCACAGTTACCGCATTGCGAGTACATTATGGGCGAATATGTCCAGGTTCGCTACAGTTATAACAGGTTCAATTGGTAAGCATCGTAGTATCGTACGGCGTGCGAAGACAAGTAGCCACCAAATGCCCATACTTCCCACACAACGTGCAAACTTGGCATGGAGTGTTACTCGCGTGATGGTACTTGAAATTATTGCACATCAGGTGCGGCCCAGTATAAACTCTCGCCGCGTAGTTACGAGTCGGACTTCCTGTTTTAGGAGGATGACTCGCCTTTACCTCCTTTGTTGCCTCCGGTGTCACCTTTGCAGCAGTCTTGGTACCATTCATCCACAAAGTGCTAGCCCTAATGTGATTCTCAATGAGCTGCGTGGTGATAGTAACTGCCTCTTCCAAAGTTGTGGGCCTACTACCCACCACGATATCTTGTATTTGAGGTGGTACCCCCTTGATAAATTTCTCAATGTTGTGGGGCATGGTATCCACCATGTGTGGTAGGAGTATACTCAACTCATGATGCCGGGTGGAATAAGCCAGGTGATTTCCACCATCTTGCTTAAGATTCTAGAATTCTTCCTCCATGTTGCAACTCGCTCCTCGGGCAGAAATTTTTGATCATTATCTCCTTAATTCCTCTCGAGGTAATGCCAAGGCAACTTCAGCCCCGCGGTTCCTTTTCTCACTATTCCACCATGTTAGTGTCCGTTGTTGTTAGGATCAGTGATCTAAGTTTGATTAATTAGAGAGTATTGTAGCGGAATTCGAACAACGAATTAAACAATTCACAAGGACACAATTGATATTCATGTAACAGTAAACGGTTATAGGAAGAGAGAATTCTGCAAAAGAAATATTTCATTTATATGCTTTCGTGGAGGCTCAATGTCACACATTACAACTAGGTCAACATTCCTTATATAGGAATGTGATGTTTCTGATGTCACTTGATGGTGACATTAACAGAATTAGTCAAACTACTGAAACTATGCAAAGTACTGAGAATGTTCTCAACTACTGATTACATCTCAGAGAATACTTAAGTACAAAAACATAAAACTACTGAACTACAACTACTGAAACTATAACTACTGAAAAGTAAATTACAAGTACTAAAAGGAAACAATCACGACTACTAAAGTTAGTAACTTCAGCTGTTGTGACAACTACTGATCACTTTGGTCTTCAGTCTTTGTCTTCAGTCTTTGTTGTTCAGTACTTTACTTTCAGACTTTGTCTTCACTGATGGCTTCAGAATTTGTCTTCAGACCTTGTAATCAGCTAATATCTTCAGCTGTTGTGATCTTCTTCAGCAGTTGTAATGTCTGTGGGACTTAGAGGTTTTTCTGATGAGGCTCATTGGTTGTTTTGTTCCAACAAACTCCCCCTGAACCAATGCAGCCAAAACCTCTAAACTATTGATGATCCCACTTATTCTTTGCAGAAACACCCTCTTGATCAGCTTCAGAGGTAATCAATTAAGCACATGCCGGGAAAAGGTTTCTAATCTTTTGATTGGCTAAGTATGGAAGGGAACTCTATCTTGGGGAAACTGGACACAGAGTCTTGTCTCAACCATGATACCTAATTCCCATTAATGAGTCTATAAGACTCACTAGCATAGGCCTCAAGGAGAACAACTTGTTCCTCCTTGGTGAGTTCTTTTGCTTCTCCCTCGAAGAAGAACTCCAGGCCATAATACTCAGACAAGTATCTCACTGTCTTTCCATTTTTCAACTCCACAGTTGTTATCTCTTTGTAAGCAAATTCATCAGGGTGAGAGCCTTCAAGCAACAACTGGAGTTTACTCTTCTGAAGATCTTCAAGTATTTTGTATAACAACCCCTGCTTGATCATTTTGTTCTCAAGAATAGATTGAGGGGTTGTCTTGGAGTTGTGAGCTCTCTTGAATTCTTCAATGATTTCCCACGGTGAGACTACCATGGCCAACGTAATCGCAGCATTCAAGGTCTTCTTCACTTGGCCATGATATCTACTTGGTATATTCTTCTTATGAATTCTAGAACTTACCCTGGGGTCTGGCCAGATCCGCACTCTTTCTGTTTGATGTTGAAAAGTATGTCTAAGAGTGTACAGCCTCAGAGCCTGTTTTTTTTATTTCTTGAATGGATGAGGATTGAGGGAAATCCTTGTCAACCATCTTGAGAAACTGCTCATCGCGCTGCTTCTGCTGTTCTGCTTCTTCAATCTTTACCTTCACCATCTGCATTTTCAAGTCAGGTGTAATCACTTGTTGATTCTATGCTCAGGTGTTTTAAGGTTGAGAACACAGAGATTGGCAGACAATCTTCATCATCATCCTCTTCTTCATCTTCTACCCTCAACACCCTTCTCCTCCTTCTGGGTGAATCACTAGGTAAGGTTTGTGGTGGTTTTTGGGGTAAAGGGATTGGTTTTGTGGGTTGAGTTGTGAGTGGCTTTGGTTTAGGGATAGATTTCGGAGATTTTAGAGATAAAGGTTGTGTTTGAGTGGGAGTGTGAAAAGACTGACTTAGCATTTTGGTGGTGAGTTTGGCTTTGGAGAGCTTTGCCATTTCAGTTCTCTTCCCTGCACCTGCTTCATCCAGTGCTTCGATGATCAACCCTTTATTATAGCCTCTAACAGAGCAGATTTTCTTGGTTATCTCCAAGATACTGTCTCTGGACCAGGCCTTTATCTCTATCAATGATCTTCCAAGGTATTTGGCAATGAATCTGATCATTATCTCCAATCTTTCCCTTTCTAACACACTATAACCAGCCCATCTAGCTTGAATCTCTTCTATTTCCAGCCTTCTGATCTTAGTGTCTAGTGTGGCTGTGTCATGACCTTGTCGAAAGAGCTGATCTATAATTTTATCCATGGATCTACTATGAGCTTCATCAGCATGTTTGACAAGATCTTCTAAGGATTTGTCTTCATCAGCTTTTGACTCAACACTTTTTTTTCTTTTATATGTGATCATCTGATCTTCCTTCTCTTTATCTGTGATCAACTGTTCTGAGGTCAGTTCTTTCTCCACCTCCTTCTCTTTTGCAAGTTCTTTCTAATCATCAACTCTTTTTCTTTTCTTTTCTTTCACTGCCTTAGACTTGAAAGTCTCCCCCTTTTTGGTTGCATTGGGATCAGGGGCTTGAAAGTCAGAAAGAGATTTGTGAAGAGCATCATCAATGAGGGTTTGTAGATTTGAGGAAATCCCCTCATCAATGGCTTTATGCACTATGTCAGTGATGATGGGAGTGATGAGAGGTAAGGAGTTTTGAACGATAGCAACCATCTGCTCAGAAGGGTTCTGTCCCTGAGAGGTGGTGCCAAAAGTAGTGGCTGGTGGCTCAGTTAAGTATGTAGGCTCAGTGTTTGGTGAACCTTCATTTAAGGTGCCATCTGTGGGTTTTTGTGGGGTAGATGGACTTTGATCCTGAGACATTTTGGCTAGCAACTCTTTGAGTCTGCTCACCTCAGTCTCTAGGATGGTATTATGGGCTAATACATCATAGAAAAAGCCAGGTCATCATCAGTCTGTGTTGAATCACCTGTCCTCCTGATTGAATCAGGTTGTACATGCTCTGAGTGTAGATCAGTAGAAGCATGTGCCCCTTGTTCTGGTACTAGGGACTTCCTGCCTCAGGACTGTGTCCTTCATTGGCAGTTTCCTCTGGTAAGGTCTTATGGATGTTACCAACTTCATCCTAATCATTTGCTGAATCTGTAGATGTAGCAGCCTTACTAGATGTTCTAACCTCCGTTTCTACACTTGGAGATTGAACATTGTAACCCTTGTGCTGTGGGTTATCAGAAGCATTTTGGTCCTCCCCCTCAATGGTTGAGGTATTCCATTGGTAAGTGGTTTCTGGGGAGGGGGTGAGGAATGCAACTGACTCAGCACTTTAGCAACTATCAGTGTTAGGCTTTGATGGGCGGTTGCATGTGGAGATTGGTCCGAAGCAGATTGCACCCGGGGTGAGAGGTGCTCTTCAATGGTAACCCTCTCAATTGAGATAGGTTCTAGAAATGTGGGATCCCCAATTGTGGTTGCAACAGGATCCTGTTGAGAGGATACCTGTGCGGCTTTAGCAGGTTGAGTCTTGGACATAACTGGGGGGTTAGAACCAGTATGTATTTCCTATGTTTGTGGTACAAGGGCATCCTCAGGGGACTAATCTTCCTGAGTAGCCTTTTTGGGCTTTTTGGATTTGGGTTTGGTGGGGACTTTGGATCTGGAAGTGGAGGCTGTGGTTCCCTCTGCTTGGGTTTTAGCATCCGGGTAGCCCCTTTTAGAGTAGGGTCTGAGTTATGTCTGGAGTATACCTCAGCTAAAACAGCTAGAGCAGGGACTCCAAGACCAACAACAAGGCCATCATATTTTAATTGATTCAAAATTATGGCCATCAGAACCTGGGATAAAGTAGACATCTGTTTGCCATAGGTATCTGAGCCAGATCCTTTAGTTCCATGAACACTATCTCAGAAAAATTTAGATTTTGGCGTTCAAAGATAGAGTATAATACCTGTTGCCATCGGGAAGACATCTGATCCCAAGAAGATGTCTTTGATGCAAGGCAGACATTCACCATATGAAAGATAAGTCGTTCAGCATCACGGAAGTGCTTTTTAAGTATGGTTGTAGCACTTAAGTCGCCTTCATACCCATTATTGATGAAAGACATATTAGTGGTGCCTTTCGGGTATTCTTTAACATAGGTGCCATCATGCAAATTTAGGGTTTTGCGAATGATGTCGGGGGTGATGAGCACCTGTCTCTGGTTCACCAACGACTGGAGAGTGAGTTGGCTATCATTCTCACCAGTTATTACAGAGACGTTGGTCCAGAACTGGGTTAAGGAATCAGGATATATTGTAGGATTCAGAAGAAAGGTTGTTCGGTATTGGGAATCCACCATAAGATCGATGGCAATGTCAAACTTGTTCCAGAAAGCCGATTTCGAAAGGTAGGCAACACAGTTGTGTCGGGGTTTGAGTGTCATGGTCGCCATTGATGAGAGAGAAAAGATTTGAAAAACGGCTAATGAAACGTTTGGCTATATGTGCAGGTATTTATAGGTTAAGAAAATGCTCAAAAGAGAACGACTGAAAGTGTTGGTGTTCGCATCAATAGTTATGAAAACAACTGAAGACTTGGTTTTAACTATCAGACGTTTGAAAACAACTGAAGACTTGGTATTAGTCATCAGTTACAACTACTGAAAACCTTGGTTTTGTCTTCAGCTGTTGTAAACAACTGAGGACTTGGTATTAGTCATAGTAGTTGTGAAACTACTGAAGACATGGTTTTGTCATCAGCTGTTTAGAGTGAAACAACAGTTTGTGGAAACAACTGAAGAGAAAATTCTCATCAGTAGTTTTCGTCAATTCTTAGCTTTTCAGCTGTTTCATACTGTCCTCAACTTACTAGACTTTTTAGCTGTTTTTAGTTGTTTCATAGGACATCAGTACTTATCTGTTTTTACTGACATCAGTAGTTATAACTACATAGTAGTTGTAACTGCATCAGTTTCTTTTATAGAATAGTACATATTTGTGACATGGTTACTAATGATCAACAGTACTTGTTTACTAAGATCATCAGTAGTTATCACTTATTCTAGCTGCAGCATACCAAGCCTTAACATAAGGTTTTGGAAAGTTGAACTATCCAAAGGCTTAGTAAATATATCTTCAAGCTCATCAGCACTAGGCACAAACGTTGGATCAATCAGACCTTTTTCAAAACAATCCCTAATAAAAGGTGTCTGATCTCTATATGTTTGGTCCTAGAGTGCTGGACTGGATTCTTGACAATACACAGAGCTGAAGCACTATCCATTAATAATGGAGTCTTAGTCTCTTGTAATGCCATAATCTAATAATTGGTTTGAAGCCAGAGTACCTGAGATGTACAACTTGCAGCAACAATGTACTTGCTTCAGTAGTGGATGTAGCAACAGATGTTTGTTTCTTACTCTACCAAGAAATCAAACAGTTGCCTAGGAATTGACATCCACCAGAAGTTGACTTTCTGGTTAACTTACACACCTGCATAGTCACTCTCAAAAAAGCAACTAATTTGCAAGAATGTCCAGTGGAATACCAAGACCTAGAGATTGTGTACCTTGCAGATATCTAAAGATCCTCTTGACTGCAATCAAATGAGACTCTTTAGGAGCAGCCTAAAATCTAGCACAAACACAAGTTGCAAACATGATATCTGGTCTAGAAGTGTTAAGTACATCAGGGACCCAATCATACATGTGTAAAGTGTTTCATCAACAGCTTTACCTTTCTGATCTGCATCCAGTTGTGTGGTGTTGCACATGGGAGTAGAACAGGCTTACAATTTTGTAAATCAAACTTATTCAAAAGTTCTTTTGATGAATAAAGGTTCCATCAGCATTTTGTTTGATTTGCAAGCCTAGAAAGAACTGTAATTCTACCATTGCACTCATTTCAAACTTTTGTTTCATTAAACTTGTAAAATCATCACACAACTCGGGATCAGAGGATGCAAAAATAATATCATCAACATAAATTTGAACAAGTAGCTTATGCTGATCCACTTTCTTAATAAACAAAGTTTTATCTATAGAGCCTCTAGTGAAATTATTTTTAAGAAGAAAATTTGAAAGTGTTTCATGTCAGGCTCTAGGAGCTTGCTTCAACCCATAAAGAGCCTTATCAAGTTGATACACCCAATGAGGATGGTTATTGTCCTCAAAACCTGGTGGTTGACACACATAAACCTCTTCTTTTATTATATCATATAAAAATTCACTTTTGACATCCATTTGAAAAACTTTAAGATTGTGGAATGCAACATAGGCTAAGAACAATCTAATTGCCTCTAGTCTGGCTACAGGGGTAAAGGTTTCATCATAATCAATACCTTCTTCTTGTGAAAACCCTTGTACAACCAGTCTAGCCTTGTTCTTGACAATAAGCCCATTTTCATCAGTTTTATTCCTAAACACCCATTTAGTGCCTATTGCACACATACCTGGGGGTAGAGGAACCAGTTCCCACACTTGCTGCTTTTTGAACTGAAGTAGCTCAAGCTGCATGGCTTCAACCCATCCATTGTCTCTCAAAGCAACATGATAGTTCTTTGGCTCTAGCTGACTGATGAAGAGAGCATAGAAGCAGATGTTAGACAATTGACTTCTGGTTGAGACACCAGGATTGATATCACCAATGATTTGAGACACGGGGTGATTCTTCAGCTCTTGGTGTACTATAAGATCAGTGCAAGTGTTTGTAGCCGGTTCAGCAACAGCAGATGGTGATCCAGATTCTTGAAACCAAGTATTAGATGGCAAGTCAAATGATGTAGAGGAGTCAGAAATCTCATCAGCATTTGTTGTGGATGGAGCTACAGAAGCTACAGGAACATCAATTTTAGCAGACTCAGGCAGTTGGTCACTAAACTTGAAAAGGTGAGTTCTGATATCATCATCATCTTCAGTACCACCAGGTGGAAGACTTGCCGCAGAAGATGATTTATCCACATGATCTGCAACAGCTGGAGGTTGATAAGGAACATACTGCAGTATGTCCAGATCAAACAACTCCACAGGTTTTGTTGAATTTTATCCTTAGGAGATTCATTGAATTTCACATGCAAGGTTTCTTCAACTATCTTTGTTCTGCAGTTGAAGACTCTGTAAGCCTTGCATGTGGATGAATATCCTACAAAATACCCTGCATCCACCTTAGGATCAAATTTGTGGCGCTGATCCTTTGTGTTGAGAATGAAACAAGGACACGCAAGGCTTTGAAGAATGAAATTAGAGGAGCCAAATGATGTAGAACTTCATCTGGAGTCTTTATCAATCTCTGATTTACTAACACTCTATTCTGCACATAGCAAGCCGTGTTAACAGCTTCAGCCCAAAAGGTCAATGGAAAACCAGAGTCAGCCAACATAGACGTTGCAACTTCAATTAGGGTCCTGTTCTTTCTCTCCACTACTCCATTTTGTTCTGGAGTCCTTAGGATGCTAATCTGCCTCTTGATTCGTTTGATAGATAAAATTATCAAGTGTATGGTTTCTAAATTAAGTTCTATTATCACTCCTTATACACTTGACTGATAGGGAATACTGCTTCTCAACATACAACACAAAGTTTATAATCGTCTGAGCAACCTCAACCTTTGAATGCAAGAAGAAAGTCCATACAAATCTAGAGTAATCATCCACAATTACCAGACAGTATTTCTTCTTTGCCATGCTCATCACTCTCACAGGACCAAATAGACCCATGTGCAGTAACTGCAAGCAGGCAGTGGACTTAGGTTCTTCAATAGGAGGGAATGAGACTTTGTGCTATTTTCCTTTTAAATAAGGAGTGCAGGTTTTATCACAGTGGAACTTCTTTATTGGTAGACCTCTCGCTAAACTATTGTGAATCAGCTGATTCATGTTTTGAGAATAACATGACCCAGCCTTCTATGCCACAGTTTAGATTCCTGAGGAGAGGCTTTGGAGAACAAACAAGGATGACCCTTCAATCATCTTCTTTGACAAATCCAAGTCATATACTCTTCCAATCCTGTTGGCCTTCAGGATAGTATGATCATCCAATACCTTGTCAATCAGCCTCAGAACTTGGGAAGACAGAATCCTGCAGTTCTGGCTTGTGAAAAGTGCTACATGCCCTTTATCACACATCTGACTGACACTCAGTAGATATACTTGAGATTCTCCGCATGGTTAACATCATCAAATCTGATTTCTCCATTAGACACATATCCTTTCCCGATGATGTAACCCTTGGCATCATTTCCAAATGAAACAAATCCCTTCTTTCCTTGAGAGTAGTCATTAAGAAGACAACTGCTCCCAGTCATATGCATAGATCCTCCACTGTCTACATACCAGATGCTCCTTTGGCATGCTGAAGAACCCTGCATTATCATAAAGAACTAGTTAGGTTTTGAGACCCAAACCTTTTTGGTTTTGGGTCTGTTTTCATCAACAGATTTAACCATAACTTGTTTCTTATGATTAACAGCTGATGAAGAAGGAGATGGTGCTGAAATGGATTCCTTGAATTTGGGCTTGGAAAGCCTTTTTAGTGGTTTGATCACAGGTGCATCTATTTGGTTAACTCTCCCCAACAAATGCTCAACCATCATAACAAGTTGTGTTTGATTTGTAGCCAAAGCTTTCAGCTCTTGTGACATATCAGTACTTGTGTATGATGAGTTCCTGTGGCCCACCATTTCCTCCTTGAAATTCACAGACTTAGTCTGATGTTTATCATGAGGAGCACTATCAGCTATTTTATGATAAACCCTATCCTTCTTTTTGGATTTGGATAAAGGCTTGGGTTTATCACATTGGGATGACTGTGGTACAAACTTGGTCTCAAACTCATTTTTCATTTCATCCATCTGGATTTTAATGAGCTTATCTCTGTTGAGTTTGGAACCCTTTCTGTACCAACATTCATCAGAAAGATGATTGAATTTACCACATATTTCACATGGCTTCTTCTTCATCTTGAATTGATCAACTGCTGATGTGGAGACTACTGAAGGTGTGCTCTTCAGTACTTTCCTCCTTTCAGTACTTGTGTTAAGTACTGAAGGATCTGTAACAACTGAAGACTTGTTCTTCAGCTGTTCATTATCAGTAGTTGTTAATCCTTTTATTTCAGCTGATTTGAAACGCTTTTCAGATGTTGTGTCTTTCCCTTCAGTGCTTGAGATACTTTGAGGGACAACATCTGAAGTACTCAGCTTCATGTGCTTATCAGTAGTTGACCCATCAGGCAATTGGTTTGTTGAGGTATCAACACTGATTTCATCTTGTGATTTTGGGTGATCACTTGAGGATGATGCACATGATGATGTGGTTTGGAAATTACTTTTACCTTCAGGTTTTACTATTGATGTTGGAGTAAAATCTGTAGGTGGTGCAATGTGGTTGTAACCTATTCCAAACTTCACATTCGAAGCAGATTGCTTGTTGAGCAGCATTTCAAATCCCTTGCAGGATGATACCCAGCGGTCACACTTAACTTGGGTAACTGCAAGTTTTTCTTTGAGTTCTCTGCAGTTCTCAAGAATGACCTCTAGCTTAGCCTTTTCATCATTTAATTGGCATTTAAGCTTATAAATCTCATCATCTTTATCCTTAAGGACAGACTCATATTCAGTTTTTATTTTGGAAATAGTTTGCTCAAGCTCAAGATTTTGATTAATTAAAGCTACATTTGCCTCTCTAATAGAGATAAATGCAACTATGCAAGATTCAGAACATAGCTTGGCTTTAGCCTCAGAGGATACCTGGGTTATCTGTGATGAACATGCATTGGAGTATGAACTCTCAGTAGACTCCAGGGCCGTGAGAGCTAGATTCCCAAAAGGATGTTCACCACCATGTTGACCATCACTAGCAAATAATTGCTCATTACCAGAGAGATCATCTGGTAAACTACTCCAGTCAACAACACCAGGGTGAAGAAGCTGTGATGAGGTTGTGATTTAGATGATTAAGATGGTAGAGGCTCAAGTAAGGCTTGAGGTTGTTGTGCAATAGGAACTTGAACTTGATTTGGCTGAGGCATATAATAGCAGGGATATGGATTTGACATTGGACCTTGAGGGACAAAATATGCAGGAGATATAGGTTGGGAATGATGACTAGAACTAGCAGGATGTTGCCCTCTATTTTGTGGACTATTGCTTGGAAAAGTCACAAAGGGTGCAGAGGAGTTAGATCCAGTTGATCTACACTCTTATGCAAAGTGTCCAAGCTTGTGTCATTTGTGACACCTCAACTTACTCTTGTCAAAACCAACCTTGCTTTTGCCAGAGAGTCCTGGAAATTTCCTACCAGTTCTCTTGTACAACTTTTGAGATCTGATATTAATCAAGGCCATTTGGCTTAGAATATCCATCTCTTCTAAGTCATCACCAGCAATACCCTTTAAATCATCCATAATGAAACACAAATTGTCACTATTACAGCCTGACTGACTGTCAACACTAACAAATGCATGATCTGAACCGTTTAAAGAGAAATCTATATGCTCATCATAATTGCTTTCTGATGCATCATATTCTGACTCATGACCAACCAAGGCAGTGTTCCCTGGTACAAAGTCATCAATGAGCTTTCGTGATGATCCCAGTTTCCTTTTCTGCTCTATCTCTCTTTCAAATGTAAGCAGTTTACCATGGAGTTGGGTGACAGATAGGCTATCCAGATTTGCATTGGAGCGTAGGACAATGGTATATGTGTCCCATCTCTCAGGCAGTGATCTGAGGAATCTGTTGTTCTTCTGACTATTAGTGTATTCATGTTTGACCATTTTCAGCTCAAAGATCAAACAGGAAAAACGCTCAAACTGTTGAGTCAGTGACTCACCCTTTCTATGAGAGAATGTCTCATATTTTTGGGCAAATATTTCTCTGTTGTTTGTTAAGACCTCATCTGTTCCACCAAATTGTTCCTTCAATGCATTCCAGAGGTCATCAGCAGTTTCATGATGCATAAGCCCAGAATAGATTTCATTAGGCAGAGCCATGGCCAGAATACCATACGCTTTAGCATCAATCTCAAACAGTTTTCGATCCTCATCTGAGTATTGTTCCTTCTTATTCGGAACCATTTGGTTGGTTTCTAGATTGTTCACCATAGGCTTGTGTGGACCATGTACCACAGATGTCCAACAACCTGAACTGTTAACACACAGGTGATGAAGCATTCTTAGTTGCCATATGTTATACTCAGTCCTAACCAGCATCGGAGTTTGGTTGAGGAACCGTATTGTGAGGGTCATTAGAAGGAGTAGTAATTCTCAGATTCAACCAAATTCAATTATGTTTAAACTGATTTAGTACAAAACACAACAAACCAATATGAACCAAGAGAAAACTCAAAACAAATAACCGAAAGCAGCAGAAATTCAATGATCTATAACCAATTCTTGCAAATATGCTTATTCAATCAAACATAGATATCGAAATAGCAGTTTCAATGATCAATTGTTAGATCGATCAATGATTAACCAGCTCTAATACCATTTGTTAGGACCAGTGATCTAAGTTTTATTAATTAGAGAGTATTGCAGCGGAATTCGAACAACGAATTAAACAATTCACAAGAACACAATTGATATTCAATGTAAGAGTAAACGGTTATAGGAAGAGAGAATTCTGCAAAAGAAATATTTCATTTATATGCTTTCATGGTGGCTCAATGTCACACATTACAACTAGGTCAACATTCCTTATATAGGAAATGTGACGTCTGCTCATGTCACTTGATGGTGACATCTAACAGAATTATTCAAACTACTGAAACTATGCAAACTACTAAGAATGTTCTCAACTATTGATTACATCTCAGAGAATGCTTAAGTACAAAAACATAAAACTACTAAACTACAACTACTAAAACTATAACTACTGAAAAGTAAATTACAAGTACTCAAAGGAAACCATCACAACTACTGAAGTTAATTACTTCAGCTGTTGTGACAACTACTGATCACTTTGGTCTTCAGTCTTTGTCTTCAGTCTTTGTTCTTCAGTACTTTACTTTCAGACTTTGTCTTCAGCTGATGGCTTCAGACTTCGTCTTCAGACCTTGTAATCAGCTGATGTCTTCAGCTGTTGTGATCTTCTTCAGCAGTTGTAATGTCTGTGGTTTTTCTGATCAGGCTCATTGGTTCTTTTGGTCCAATATTTGTTGAAGGACACTTGCAGCATAGCGAACCTTGAGTTCATCGGGGCACCCGCTAACAATGAACATCTTCTCCATACTCTCAACCACTCTACAAGTCCAGTGACTCCTTGTTTTCCACTAAAACTAGTGCGTTTACACGAGTTGAAATGCTTGAATGTGCAGGGGTGATTATTTCCACCTTGGTTGTTGCTATTTTCTCCATGACCATTTCCATTGTTACTGGAATTGGTCATCAAGGTGCTATTGAGTTCAGCGACCATGGTTGGGATGACGGCAGGCATTTGTTGTGCAATCATGGTGGCTAGCTTATGGTTGGAAGTTCCACGCTTTCCATGGTGAGGAGATATGCTGGATGTACAAAATGGGTTTGTTACAGGAATGAGGATAACAAATTATGTTAATTTAAACAAGAATAAGCTAAGAGTTGTAAGGCATGCAGAATGGTTCCATTTGGTAATGCATTACCATTTGTAAATGTCGACACGTCAAGGTAAATTGACTCATTTTCCTTACAAACTTGTGTATATTGACCATAGTTTATCACTCATCCCATAAATCCCGAGGTAAGCATAACTAGTCTCGTAGGATTTATGCGAAATGATTACGTTAGCCCGAAGGCCTTTTGCCAGGAAATTCCAAATACATGTGTCTATGTGTCACACAATATTTCTTAGGTTCATGAAATCAAAACCTTGATGAGATTTGTATATATTAAACATGAAGTCTAAATATTCAAACCATAAACAATAAGTATACGATCCCACGTATCGTCAAAAACAAGATTAATATGATTCATGTTCGGGGAGAATCAAAGAGTCAAAGATAAGTGTAGGGGAGACACGTGACTATGTTTAAGCATTTACAATGCAATCTTTTGCTAAGGCATCAAGTTGCACATAAGAAGGCATAACATTATGTAACATGCAAACCATACATATATTTACAAGAATATAAATCTTATTATATAAGGTTCATGCATAAACTATAGTCTAGGTCACCATTTCTAATAACCTAAATCCCTAGAGTTATGGTCTCCGATACCAATCTGTCACACCCCAACCTTGACGGCGGAAACGCCGAGATGTAAGGGTTAAGATTGTTCAAAATCATATAACACTATTATTTATCCCAAATAATAATCATAAGTTTCAAAAGTGACATTACAAGCATAAATCTCAGATATGACAATACATATAACATATGATGTAAATAAAACAAATCATTTCATTAATTTAAATTGGTCCATTCCTAGATGTGAAAGAACTTCAAGATGACTATCAAAATTGCGCATTTCTTGAAACATGTTAAAAATAAAAGGTCAACATAATGTTGGTGATATTTCCATACTTTTCATACATAAGTATATAAAATATGGCAATTCATGTCATAAGTTAGTAAGCAAAGTAATTACAAATGTATGACAGATACAATAATCAAACCTTGACAGTTTATAAGATTCCACGTTTACAAGATTATATGATTAGCTAAGTGTACTTGGATTAACCAAGCACGCTTGTCAAGCCCATAGATCTATGACGTTGAAAGGCTAGCAATAATTAATGATTGCACATATAATAGTCAAAATATGGTAATTACTAAAGTTCAACTAACCACAACAAATAATTGAATTGCCCAAGTGTTTACAAGAATCAACGTTTTACAAGTGCAATGATTATAAGGTAACATGTTTCACCGCAAAGATTAAAAATATGAAAAAGGAGTATAGAAATACCCACTTGACAAGTAAGTATGATCTTGATACATCATGTTCCTAGTTTATGTTCTTAAATGTAAAAGTCTTTCATTTCTTACACATATGTAATGCAACTACTTAATGAAATATGATATGCATCTTTATGTTTATTTGTCTTTGAGTATTTCATGTTATTATTGTATATAGTTTAATTCATATGTAAGAACATCATATATGGGTTTGAGGTTGTTGTACATAGTTCTAAGTCATTAATGATTGAGAAATGTGTTCAACTTAGTCGGGTGGTTATTCATGGTAATGGACCATACGCACGAATGAATCATACTTATGGACCAATCACACAACTAAACTAGGAGACTGGATCAGTCGTATGACTAAGACATAAGGTTGATTCAATCACATGACTGAACCTTCAGTCGTGCATATAAATCTCATGAGTTAGTCGCACGACTGAACCATGCTAATGGTTCAGTCGTACGAATGAAACTTAAAACCTATAATACCACATAATTTGTGAAAAAACGTGAGACTTCAAATATTCACAAACCCTTGCCGTCCAGAGCGCGCTAAGCAGCCTATCCAACTTCATAGTTCATTCTTGATCGATTTTTACTCAATTCTTAACGTTTGTTTTATCGTTAGATCCATCAGGTTGTCGTTCTCACTAATTGGATCGCCAATCAAATAGGATTCCGCACTATTTGATCTACTCTCACGCAGAATCCATTAGTATTCCGTATGAAAACGGTCCTAACAAGTGTTATCAAAGCTTTGGCTCATGATTTTTCATGGATTCAATTGGTGTTGGTGTTAAAATCGACGTTTTCAATCAAAAGAGTCACCTTTTTGCTTCAAAAAGTGTTTTTGATGATTGCATTTGTTAAAGTTTCGATTGTTCATCAAACTGCACATTATGGTTTCTGGAAAATTCATATTTTGTGTCAAAGTGTTCACATATTCGGTTTTTCGAACACTACCACCTTCAGTCGCATGATTGGACCATTCGTACGGCCGAACCCATTCGTATACTATCATTCGTGTGACTGAACTCAGTCGTCTCTCTTATTCCCATGGCTAAGCAACTCCAGTAGGTTGATTACAGTCACCCTGCTCATTCGCATGACTGAATCCAATCGCCAGATCGTATTCATTCGTATCCTTCATTCGCACGAGGGAGTAATTTGCATAGCTCATTCACATGAGTGAATCTGTCCTGTTCTAAGTTCACCAAGTTTAAAGCAATGCAAGATGAGTTTGATGTATTCACTGCTAGAAAGGACTCATGTATCCAGAACCTTCAACTTCTGCAGAATGAGATTGGAAACCACAACAAACTGCCAAACCTTTAACTTTGGACGAATACCCATAGTGGAAATTCTGGTTTGAAATCTACTTGAATGGAGTTGACCCAAACATTTGGACATCCATTGAGACTGGTTACATGGTACCAGCGAGTGCAAATGGAGTTAAATTGACTTTAGGGGGAATGAGTGAAACCCAGAAGACTCTACATAATGCTGAAAAGAAAGCATATGCGTTGTTGACTCAGTATATACCTAAGGACATATTTCATCAGTTCTCTGAGAACATGCACTTTAAGAAATTATGGGAGGCCATGGAAAATATATACGAAGGAAATATAACTCTGAAAACATTGAAGGCAAAAGCTCTTAATAAGTAATTTGACAATTTCTCTCCTATTGAGAGTGAGAGCTTGGATGATATCATTGATCGATTCTATCATCTAATTAGTGAGTTGCACACTCATGGAATGACCACATCCATGGAAGATAAAGTCTCTAGTTTTGTTGATGGTCTTCCAAGGATCCATTTGTGTTTAATCTAAGACAAAATGATACTCTTGCTACTTTAGATATAATTGATTTCATTTTGAAGTTAAGGGAGGAAGAACTACAAAGAAATGCAAGTCAAACAAAGGATCCTATGTTTAGAATCCTGCACTATACAATTTAGTTCCAACTCCGGGTGCTTGCGGAGCACTACTACAAATGGTGTTTGTGTCTAGCTCTTCTGCCCCTTCCTAAATCAATGGATCAAGAACCATAACGTCAGGGTCATCTAGATACCAATATATTGTTCCTGAGGCAAATACTAGCATCTTGAAGATCGAGAATCTTGGAAATGTCACCGTGGAAGTTGCTAAAGAGCACATAGACCTGCTAGTTGTTGTTGTTCATTCTTATGATGTATTAGTTGCTTGTAAGATTGGAAACTATCATCTTGCTGACTAGGACTACGAGCAAGTTGATGAAACTAAGCTAGAACACATGGATATTATGTGGGCATTGGCTAGTGCTGCTAGAAGAGCCAAAAAGTTTGTTAAAAAGATGCGGCAAAATTTGGTCACCACTAAGGATACGACATTTGGATTTTACAAAACCAAAGTCACGTGTTTCAATTGTGGTGAAAATGGGCACTTCAAATGTGAGTGCGTAAAGTCAAAGAAGACTGGAAATGGAAATCCTTTTCTTACATTCAACTGACAAGACAAGGATAAAATTGGAGCTTCATTTTCAAGTAAAGAGTCTAAGGCTTTGGTTGCTCAAGGTGATGAAGGACAAGACTTGTCCTTCCGATTCGTTTCTAAGGGTGAATCAAACATTGCTTTAGTTGATACATAGGATGATGGATCTACAAGTGAAGGAGACATCATAACTGAGCATACACTATCAGATATGGAAGAAGCTATAGATGTCATTGATCATTTGGTTGAAGAAGAGCTTAGTGCTACAAACTCAGAATTTCTAGTTACCGAAGAGTCTGACACTGTATTGATGGCTCATACGTCGGGTTCTACACAAGTATGCTCTAAAGATGAATTATTTGAAAGACATGCATGTACTGATTGTGATAAATTTAGGGAAAGCATTCATTTTAAATTTGCTAGGTTATTAGAACATAATGATAATATAGTAAATTTTTTACAACTCTGCAGTGAAGCAAATCGTGTTTCAAAACAAAATGAGTGCAGCTTCAATGAAAAGATAGAACTGTTGGGGAAACAATTAAGAGAAACCAAGGTTATTGCCTTAAATCAATCAAATGACATCAAGTTCTATTTAAATTCTTTTGGAGGAAACTAAAAAGGAAAAAGTAGTTTTGCTAGTCGAAGCTGAATCATTATAACAAAAACTGCATAGTTTGACAAGTTCTTCTCACATTGTTTAGAACCTTGTGAAAGAACGGAATGCTGGGGAAGGTCTGGGTTATATAGTAGTACCGCCACCACATGCAATCCTTTTGAATACTAAATGTATACCAATTAATAATAACCCAGTAAAAGATCATATGGTATCTACTCCTCTGGTCAGTGATCCAGATTGTGCGGGTAAACCTGTGAAATCTGTCACTAAACAGAAGGATTCTACTTTGAAATCAAAAGATAAGATACCTATTGAGTATTTGAGTGATGAAATTGAAAATGTTAAAGTCCGGTCATGTTCACAAACATCTATTTCAGAACCTAAAAGGTCTATTCCATTGATTCTTAAACATGTTAATAATCAAAATCCAAATAAAATTAAAGTGAAAGATGTTCAAAATGTCAAAACAATTAAGTTGGTTAAAGAGGTGAAACATCTAAAAAGGAAGAGTCTTCAGCCAACGGACCTATCTCAAACCTTGACCAAACTCAACCCCACATCAAAACTTTCTTCAAACTCTTGAAGGGAGATCCTGCTACAGTTGTGGAAAACGAGGACATATCTCTCGAAGTCCTTATGATCATACACCTAAATAGAAATTTGAACTTTTTGATGAAAAACCAAGATTTTCTAAGGTTACGCCTAAGATTATTAGTGAACCTAAAGTTCAAACCATAACCCAGTCATCTGTTTACCATAAATAGGCCTTACACAAAATTGGTTTATGGAAGAAAAAAACAAGTAATGTGTCTGTTAGTGAGAACAGAAGAAGAAAGATATGCCCTCATCCTTAGAAGGATAGTGGGTTAAGTTCATGATGTTTGATACCTCTAGGAAATCCAAGCTAGTAAGGCATGGGTCCTAAACCTGAACTAATCAATTCCTTTGTATGTGTAGGGCGTCTGCTATAGCACTATCACTAATACCTGGATATTGATAGTTGGCTTCTAGGCACATGACTGGAATTCGTCTCTCCTTTTCAACGTCAAGCTAATTAAAGGGGGACACATATCATTCGCTGGGAATAAAGGAGGTTACATCACTGCTCAAGGTGAAGTAGGAAACAAGAAAGTGATGTTTGACAAGGTCAACTACTATTCAACAACTACAAAACAACATGGTTTCTCTCTCCCAAATCTATGATAAGGATTCAAGGCTGTGTTTGACAACAAGAAGTGCTACATGTTGAAGAAGGTGTATGTTATCGAGGAGGTTAAAATTCTAATTTCAGCTTCAAGATATATCGATCTATATGTCTTGGATCTATCAAAAGCCTTCACAACTGAGTCTACTGCCCAGTGCTTCTTGTCAAAGGGAATAGAGAGAGAAATTGTCTACTGGCATAGGAGAATGGGACATATTAATCCAAGGAAGGAATCATCTGGTTTAGAATGATTTGGTGAATGGAGTTATAGTAAAAATTTTCTAGCTCCCAAATTTCTACGTAGCATGTAAAAAAGGGAAATAGACCAAGAAGTCTCACAAAGTAAAGAAAGTTAATTATATCGACATTCCTCTTGAGCTTCTACACATGGATCTGTTTGGCCTAGTCAGCACAAAGAGCATTGCTGGAGATTGGTACTACTTTGTAGTAACTAATGATTACTCAAGATTTTCTTGGGTGATGTTTCTGAAAGCCAAGTCAGAGACATTTGAGTCATTCAAGCATCTAGTCACTACATTGGAATCACTCTATAAGCAGTAAGTAAGAAAGATTCGATCAGATAATGGAGTTGCTGAAAGAAAGAATGGGGTTGTTCATCAATTTACTTATGCCTACACTCCATAATGAATGGGGTTGCTGAAAGAAAGAATCAGAGCTTGATAGAGACAACAAGGACAATGTTAGCCAACTCTAAACTACCAATTCAATTATGGAACGAGGCAGTGGCTAATGCATGCTACACTCTCAATCGAGTCTTAGTGGTCATACGTCATGGAAAAACGTGTTATGAATTGCTCTAGTGACGTAAACCCAACTTGGAGTATCTAGAACCATTTGGAGCATGGTGCATGCTACTAAAAAAAATTCAGACTGGGAAGTTTTGTGAGAAGGCATAAGAAGGATCTTTCTCAGATATAGTGTACCAGACAAGAAAGTTTATAACAACTCAACGGGCCAGGTAGAAGTGTGGTGCAATGTTGATGTACAAAGATACACCACCACCCTTGCTGGCAAAGGACCTTCCTTCTTCTTTGACTATGATGGATTTTTCAAATCCTTCAATCTACCTCCTTCTCATCCTGATAATGAGTTTTCTGCTCAAATGATGTACGATGTTCAGAAAACTTCTACACTAGACTCGACATCATCGATTCTATTAGACAATACTTCTAGCCCTTCAGGGGGAGAGCTTGAGGTATGTGAGTCTTGCTCTGATGATGAAGTAGTTGAGACTGCAAATGTGGACCAAGAGGAACAGGTTCAGACTACCAAAACTACAAAATGATCTGAACTTGATGCAACTAGAACCTCTGAATCCCATACTCCAATAGCCACAGAAATTGAAGTTGGGATTCAAAATCTAGATAATGAGTATTGTTCCCACCACTCCTCGAACTCGAGTTAATGTGCATCATCGCTTAGACAACATCATCGGGGATATAAATCGGGAGTTCGGACACGAAATCAGATATACTCGCTGTTATGCCGCAGTCATGGAAAAAGGATATCTACATGATGGTGCTTATCAATGTTTTGTGTCTCAATTTGAGCCAAAGTATGTGAGTGAAGCTTTAAATGATAAGGCATGGGTTAGTGCTATGCAAGAAGAACTCCTTCAGTTCAAGAAGTTAAGAGTTTGGATACTTGTGGACAGACCAAAAGATGCAAAGGTGATTGGCATGAAATGGGTTCTTAGATGTAAGAAACATTACCAAGGGGTTATAATCAGAAACAAGGCTCGGCTTATCGTTAAAGTGTTTAGACAAATCGAAGGGTTGACTACAATGGAGTGTTTGCACCTGTGGTAAGGATGGAAGCTATTCGTATCTTCTTGGCCTATGCATCCCACATGAAAATCAAGTTTATCAATTGGATGTGAAAAGTTCATTCCTTTATGGTGAAATCCGTGAAACAGTGTACGTCGTTAACCCAAAGGATTGAGGATCTTTATCATCGCGATAGAGTTTATAAACTGGACAAGGCACTTTATAGGCTTCACAAAGCCCCTCGCCTAGTATGAAAAACTCTCTACTCATTTGCTGAAACATGATTTTCGCAAAGAGGTTATTACTACACGTCATTCATCAAAGAGAAAGATGGTGATTTACTAATGGTAAGAGGATGTGGATGACATAATCTTTGGTTCCAAAAATGAAGCATTTTTTAAAGAATTCAAATCCTTAATGAAAACTAAGTTTGAGATGAGTGCCACGGAGAGATGAAGTTCTTTCTTGGGTATAGGCGGATCAAACACAAAGGGAATCTTCCTGGATCAGTCCAAATATGTAGGAGATATCCTTAGTCGGTTCGACATGGAGAATGCAATGGTCGCTCGGACCCCACTTGCCACAAACCACGATGTGGCACCCGACGAAAATGGTGATCTGGTAGATGCCACTATGTACCGAGGAATGATCAGATCTCTGTTGTACGTCACAGCCTCTAGTCCTCATATTATGCATGCCACCTGTCTTTGTTCTAGATAAAAGGCTAAACCAAAAGTAAATTATCTAATTGGGGTGAAAAGGATCTTTCGTCATCTGAAGGGTACTCCAACATTCGGGTTGGGTATCCTCATGACAATGACTTTGAGCTTACAGAGTATAGTGACTCAAACTATTATGGTTGCAAGATGAATTACAAGTCAAAACCAAATGATGACAGTTCTTTGGAAGATGCTTAGTCACCTGGCAATATAGAAGAAGACATTTGTTGCTCTGTCAACATTGAAGCTGAATATGTCGAAGCAGCAAGTTACTGTTCACAAATCTTTTGGATTCAACAGCAAATGTGAGACTACGGTCTAAAATTTTCTATCACCCTTATCTTTGTTGATAATTCTACTGCAATAGCTGTCACTAAAAATCCGGTCCAACACCTAAATCTAACACATTGGTATTAAATATCACTTTATACGTGACAGTTTTGAAAAGCAATTAATTGATGCTGTTAAAATTAATACAAATTTTCAACGCGCCGACCTCTGCACAAAAGGTTTTGACAAACCTCTGTTTTTATATCTTTTGGAGTTTAATGACGTGAAAAAGAAAAGTGTCTTGATTCTAGAAGAATCGAGTTCTTAGTCCAACAAATTATTCTTATTTTTTAATTTTATTTTCCTATCTTTCAAAATCCAAAAAAATAAAAGCATTTTCGGTTATAGAATTTTTGGGGGAGAATAGTTTAGTTTCAGTATATAATTACTTAAAAAAACAGGGGCTAGTAGATAAGCTGAAAGCAAAGAAATCAAATCTGTGATATTGATTCAAAAATTATAGAAAATGATAGTACACACGGAACTAATTGTTTGGGACATCAAAAGGATTTAAATGATCAAAATGTTGTATGCAAATTACATGTCCGAGAAGTCTAAGAAAAATAGAGGAAAAATGATAGTAAAGTAGTCTGCTACTGAGGTAACATAGAAAAAATATGCCTAGAGGTTGCTAGCATATTATATGATGTGTCGGTAGATTCAACCAAATAGACGACTAGACCTCATTGATGAATCAAATTTAAACTAATTTGTTCAACTTGCTGCGGGTTTTCATCTTATCCCTGGTTAACACAATCAACGCATTTCCAGTAAGGGTTGACGAGCAAAATAAACACGACAAATGTGTGCGGATGACCATAAAATTGAGCACGATTGAATCATAAGTATTTTCCAATCGCACGATATAATCATAAGTATGATCCAATTGCATGCTTGAACCATAAGTATGAGCCAATCACACGATTGGACCATGAGTGTGGGTCAACTATGCGATTGGATCACAAGAACAAACCAATCGTACAACTGGATGAAGGAGTCTGAGTCAGTCGCACGACTGAACCTAGTCACACGAATGAATCATGGTTATGGGTCCAGTCGCACGACTGAAACTTAAAACATTATAAAAAGGGGGTCATCCGGTCTTATACCCTACAACCCTTCAAAAACTCTGAAATACCGCCTAATAGCATACACTCTGCCAAAATTTTCGATTATTGTGATTACTCTTCAATTGTGATACTAACTGATCTCCTATTCATCCTCAGGTACTTTGAAACCAAAATCAGATCAAATGAATGGATTATTCGAACCTATAATGACCGAAAGTGTTTAAAATCAAGAACCGGGGCGATACCCTAAAATAGACCACTTAAATGGACACAAACATTGATTTAAATGACACTAAGTGCTATTTCGAGTCCCTGAGAACATAATGAATCTAAACACGAAGTGTAATGTTGTTGGTGCATTATGTGCAAATGAAAAAATGCTCTAACAGGAAGATAGGTTGTGTGCGTCTCTGTTGTTAGATGGCACTAATCTAAGGATAAGCATAACCTAAATATTCAAGAATTCATTTTTGTTTGCGCCTCTCTGTTGTACGATGGCACTGACCTGAGGCTTGGCATCTCTTTGAACGCTCTTATAATAGTCTCTTCTTCTCTAATACCTGTAGACCGCTCAAAAATCTACTCAGGAATGTTTACTACCATATAAGTGTGGTATCCACAAATGCTTGTTGAAATAATAAATCCTAACTCATCACCAATGTGAGTTAAAAATCTATGTATGGATTTAGTGGGCAAATACACTGACAATCATCCTCGCTGTAACTCTCGATAGTCAAAATCATGTGTGCATCTTACAACTCTAGTATGATTTTGTGCAAGTGCTATTCACTCTCAAACGATTAAGAATCTAATATCCAAGTACATATAAAAAGGTCCCAAATGATTATGATATACCTGTATGATTCCATATGAATCTTTCCAGAAATGATAAAAATAAATTGAAGATGTTATACTCTAGAGGAAAAATCGGTTAGTTGATTTTTAAAAGGTCTCAATCCACCTCAAACCAAAAAACACAGAATATGTCTTGTTTTGCTTTAATTCAAGTTGTTTTCTATTTTCGTTATCTTCTTTGCGTCGATGTCGGACTATATAACTAGATGAACTATGTGAATCACAAATTAAAAAGGTCACATCTGAGTGACCAATCAGCTCTCAACTAAAAGGATCACGTATGTGGTGATCAAATGAGTTTGTATTAGAAGGATCACGTCTGAAGTGATCAAATGATTATCTGTTTAAAAGGTCATGTCTGAGATGATCATTGTTTATAATGTTGTATATCAAAAGTTAATTTTTGAGTGTATGGAAATGTATGAAGTCAAACTCATAAGTATGAGCCAATCGCACGATTGAATCATAAGTATTAGCCAATCACACGATTGAATCATAAGTATGAGCCAATCGCATGCTTGAACCATAAGTATGAGCCAATCACACGATTGGACCATGAGTATGAGTCAACTATGTGATTGGATCATAATAACGAACTAATCATACAACTAGATGAAGGAGTCTGAGTCAGTCACATGACTAAACCCTAGTCACACGATGAATCATGCTTATGGGTCCAGTCACACGACTGAAACTTAAAACAGTATAAAAACGGGGTCAGTCGGTCGTATACCCTACCACCCTTCAAAAACTCTCAAATACCACCTAATACCAGACACTCTGCCAAAAATTTTGATTATTGTGATTACTCTTCGATTGTGAGACTAACTGATCTCCTATATATCTTCAGGTGCTTTGAAACCGAAATCAGATCAAATGTATTGATTAATCAAACCCACAATGACCGAAAGTGTTAATATCAAGAACCGGGATCATACCATAAAATAGACCACTTAAATGGACACAAATGTTGATGTAAATCACCATCTATTTCGAGCCCCTGCAAACTTAATGAATCTAAACACGAAGTGTAATGTAATGTTTTGACAAAGATTCAAATTTATGGTTTTGAACAGCGTAAGATGTGAATGGACACGCATATGAACCTCAGTCGCACGATTGAGCCAAGCGTATGATTTAATCGCACTAGTGAGTCAATCGGCGACTTAGTCGTACCACTGACTCAACCGCATGGCATAGCATACGACAAAATTTAGTCGCATGCTTAATCATACGACTAAACTCAATCGTATGGTTCAATCACACCATTGAACAAGTTGATCAAAATTAGCTAATATTCAATTGTTATCTCTTATGAACAAATCTAATTCATATGTTTCTTATGTTGCAGCAATATAGCTGAGAGATGGACAATGAGCACCAAGCACAACATTTGTGCTCATCTAGACGTTGCATCTCAAAGCGCTTTTGAGTTCACTAGGATTATAGCCTTCCTGTGTAGATCGAGGATCTACAAGGCCATTTGTACCCCATGCACACCATACCGATCGATTCAGCAAGCTTTCCGGGAAAGTGCCATAGTTGACACGTCCGTTGAGCCTTACAGTATCCGGAGCTCTATATTCGGACAACAGATTGAGATCAAGGAAGACGAACTAAGGAGTGTTTTCGATTTAGGAGAGGATGGAGCCCATCCAACCAAGCTGCATCCACTAACAGTTCGGGGATGTTTTCTGAGGATCAAGTACGCTAAGGACATTAATGCCAACGTACTGAACAAGAGCAACATGTGCCCCTAGTTTAAGTATCTGGCACATGTGATCCTCAAGTCTATAGCCTCCAGACGTGGAGGATTCGTTGAGATGTCCAACCAAATCCAGAATGCATACGTTGCATTGGTATTGAACCACCTATTCAGTTTCTCACGCATTCTTTTATCGTACTCGATAGAGAACATCGAGGCCAAAGGCAAGGAAGGCTTGTGTATGTATCCAAGGTTCTTGCAAATGATCATAGATGAGAAGCTTCCTATTCTGCTTAAGGAGAAGGACGATGCAGTTATATTAGAGGTGATGGATGACACCACCCTGGGTAAGATAAAGGTGTACCGAGGGAAGTAACTGAAGCCCCCGGTTTGGAGACTGTTTGGCCATCTGGCCAACAAGGATTACATGGCGCCCTCACGTAAGAAATGGTGTCATGATGACAGTGACTCAGACATTGATCCCATAGTGGTTCCTACTGACGAAGATGACGACGATGATGATGACCATGATGATGGTCAAGGTGGTGGAAATGTTGGCCCAATCACGAGCCACCGACACGTCTACCATATATCCACCACCTCCACACAGTACTTCACCTACCCCTGGTGGCTCAAAATAGGCTGCTTTCCATGAGGACATCTTGGTAGATGAAAAGGATGAGTCTGATGATGAGCCTCTCACCTCGGGATTCGGAAGCCGGGTTGTGGCTACCTAGAAGGGAAAGAAGCAGTTGGTGGACGCCAAGCTGATACTAAGGGTGGTGACACTTATGTCACAAATCCGACATACACACCCAACCAGCGATTAGCTCAAGGGGAGCCCCGATAACCAAGGGTTCCAGGAGGATGAGGATGGCCTAACTGTATGGCAAGAAAGGTAAGAGGCAGGGGATTACTTTGATTAGTTCTTCGACCACCACAGCCACTACCACCACCACTGTTCCCCACACCACTACCATTGTTCCCCACACACCGCCACCTCTATTGCCATCGACACTCCCACCAACACTCATACATTCACACCTACCTCACCCACAATACCCAAATCAAGTCCACCACAATCCACTTCCATTCCTACTCCAATCTACACCACATCCACCACTACACCTCTACTCCCCAAGCTAGCAACCACCCAACTCCAACCTACACAGGGCTCTACTCTACCCACTATTGGGTTAGAGGAACAGTTGTCGAGCCTAAACAGACTGGTGCTTAAACTACTAGCGGCAGATGATCTGAGTGCCAACTAGATGAATCAGTTGATGGCAGTCAATACCGCACAAGGCAAACAATATAGCTAAGCTTACAGATAAGAACGATGCTCATGAGAGAGCTTTAGTTCGAGCTCACCATACCCTGAATGCTCAAAATGAGCCTGCGATGGCATCCGTCAAGCGAATCAAGGGGTTAGAGAGAAAGAACAAAAAGCTTATGTTGAGGTTGAAGGGAGCCCCTGAAGATTAAAGATGATGGAGATGATGGTGGAGATGATGATGATGAGTTCATAGATGATGAATCAGAATAAGATGATGATGACGAGGAAGCTAGACGAAGTGGAAAAGGAAAAAGAGACGATGATGAGGAAGAGGATGATCAAGAAGGTGATGCATCTGCATCATCCTCAAATCAAGTAGAAAAGGAGAGGTGCACCAAAAGAGCTACATCCTCTGCACCTCCAGTTGAGGAGACACAGTACCCATGTGCCTGAAAGTTGCCCATGCACCTAAGTGTTCCCCATGGCCTAAATAGTGTCCATGCGCATGCATAGTGCCCATGCGCCTACGGACTTAGAATATTTTCTAATTTTTGGGGAAAATGTGTAAAGTAGGCTTGACTTGGGAGATTCCCGGGGGACTATATAAGTTGATTTTTGGGGTCACAAATGGTATGATGGGCATGTTGTGCATTGTGATTGATGCTTATGATGATAATGATGATGATGTTGCATGGTTATGCATGATGCATGTTATGTATGTATGATGCCCTATATGATGATGTATGAATGATATGTTATGTTATGTTCCTATGATAATAAATGTTTATCTTTCCACGGCTTTAAGTGTTATGATAATGAATGAAGCGAAAGTATTATGTAACATAAAGTAAAAGATAATGAAAGAGGAACATGATGAATGAATGCATGCATTAACGAATGAATGAACGTAAAAGGTCTTGCAAGCAAATGTATGGAGGTCCACACCCAATGAAGGGCTTTAGCTCAACTGTGTGCGGGTTAGCAACCCCAAGAAGGATGCACACTGGGGTCCAATCCTTGTGATTGACCATATGTATGGGATCTGTGCCGCTTACCCTAGGTACTGGAGTCAGCTTCGTGCACAATGTTCGGGGTCTATGAACGACCTCAGACCCAGTAACCAACTTCGCGCACAATGTTCGGGTATAGCATATGGCGTTGATCCGGAATGAAAAAGAAAAGATGAATGGTGAATGTACTTGCCCTAGGTACTGGAGTCAGCTTTGTGCACAATGTTCGAGGTCTATGAAAGACCTCAGGCCCAGTCACCCGCTTGGTGCACAATGTTCGGGGTAATGTACGTGTCACAAGATGTAATGAATGAACGAAGGTTAACGAACGTAATGGAAGATAATAATGATATTATCTGTATGTATGTAAGATGTATGATCATGAACAAATGAAACGTATAGTATGGACTCTCAAAGGAAATAAAAAACGATTTTATGTATGTTTTATTATAAAACTAGAACTCACTCAACAACGCTCACTTTTATATGTTTTTAGTTGGCAAGTGAACGTTGCTGAGGATGGCACGAGGCGGCTACTCGGCCCTTTTGGATGGCATCCATTTATTTAAATATTTTGTGATGTAATACAACAACGTAATTTTGTAACCGCAAATGATGCATAATTTTGCAAAAGTTTTTATGATGAAATGAAATGCCATTTGTTTTATGTTTCCGCTGCAATGTTTTGATAATTAAATGCAAAGTATATATTTTATGTGTGATGAATTACCAGCTGTAAGCGTCCCGGGAATGGGGCCTTACATCTTGACTACTAAAACTCTGTTGTTTTACATTATAAGAAGTGTTTAGTGCCTCTGCGAAGAAAGTGATGGGTAGTTTAGAGTCAGACAACATAGTTTCTTGCAGCTTCAATTAGTGTCCCGTTTCTCATCTCGGCACCACTATTTTGTTGAGGAGTTCTAAGAGCATAATATTGTCTTGAAATACCCTTTTCATCACAAAATGTATCAAGGATTTAATTCAAAAATTCATTTCTTTAATCACATCTTATGATCTTGACCTTATGATCACATTGTTTGTCATGCTTTAAGAAGAAATTCTTCAAGATCTGAGGAGTCTCATTATTAGTTCTAAGAAAGAAGACCCAAGTGAATCTTGTGAAATCATCAGTGATCACTAAACAATATGAGGTCCTTCCTAGACTTATACACTGGTGGGGCCAAAGAGATCTATATGTAATAAGTGTAGGGGTGTACTGATAGAGTTTCCTTCCTTTCTCTTGTGAGATACCTTATGGTTGCTTCTTTTTGAGGCATAAAACACAATGGTCATCACTTGTAAGCTATTTCTTAGGCATTGTAGTTACCAATCATTGTTAAAAATTTATTCATATTTTTTAGTTTATGTGGCATATTCTTTTATGTAAGAGGAAAGACTCATCACATTTCTTAGAAAGAAAGCATGAAACTTCTCCTGAATAAAATATTTCTTTCAACTCCATCTTGTACATGTTCCCTTTCCTAGGGGCTCTAAACATGATATGCTCGTGAGGAATAACCACCTCCGGCTTGAGAACAATGCACTCATGCTCAATGAAAAGAATGTTATGTCTCTAATAACAAAATTGAGTTACACTCAAAACATTGTATCTAAGCTCCTTGACAATGTCTACCTTTTCAATGGTGAGCTTACTATTTGTGACCCTTCCCCTTCTAGTAATATAACCTCTAGCATCTCCTCCAAAAGCAACTGGTCTACCATCAATTTTCTTAAGATTTTAAAGTAGAGAGCATTGCTTATCATGTGCCTGGAATAGAAACTGTCAATGATCTATACATTCATGTTTGTCTTATGTTTTTCCTACATAGAAGAGATAGTTAGTTACATTTGGAAACCCAGCCTCGTTGGTCGTGGACTTATGAAAAGAAGTTGAAGGGAATTCAACAGTAATTCATCCTATTGTTAGATTTGGAGGATCATTTGTTGATGTTGATGAAAAACTTTCAATCACGTGGTCTTTCTTTGTCTTCCACACCACCTTTTAAAGCTTAGACTTGACCTTCAATAACTCAGAAGTTTTAAAAACTTTGGAAGTTTTAGAGACTGGACCTTCAGAAGATCTTGCGAACACTGTAGCAGGTTTTAATACTTTGGAAGTATTCCTTTCTTCCAAGACCAACTTTTCTTCTGTAGGCAAGTTTTCACTTGTCTTCTGCTTTGTTTTGGAGCTTTCAAAAGGAAAACATTTTCCTTATGAAGTTTGCTTCTTCTTTATCTTCTTAGAAGTTTCTTTCTTGGTCATATGGATAGTACTTTTTGGATTGTAGAGGTAGTCCATTGTGTGATGAGAAGTACTCTCACACATAACATAGTCCATTATCTTCCTTTTGAGAGTCTTCCTTTGAGAACAAAGCTAAACTTGATAAATTTCCTTCTCCATCTTCATATTTGAAAATGATATGGCAAATCTTTTAGGGTGAGAACTACCCTTAGAGCTGATGGTTTAGGTTGTGTGGCAGTGGTACATAACTGATTAGCGTTCTTCATGATGTTGGATGATTTGAACAAGAACTAGAACTCTAGATCCTAGAGTTCAAGTTTGAGTCTTCAACCTTAACCAGCTCAAAACCTACAAAAATAACAACTTATTTCTACGTAGAGTTAAAAGTGGCCTAAATCTCTTGAACTTTATTTGACATTCTCATTACTCATCCTTTCTTATCCCCTCTTCATCCTCTTCACTTATGGGGTCTATGAAAGGAAGCTCATCTTCACAAGTTCCACAGCTAAGAGATATAACAGACAAAATTATGTGTAGAGGAGCTATCTCAGTAGATCCCAGTCCCTGCTTATTCTCATAATACACTTTTGCATGCAAGGATGAGGGTATTATGTTCTTGAAGAATACATTTTTTTGCCCTAGCTTTGCTTACCACAAGCTCAATATGATATTCAGTTATCTTAGTGATGAGATCTTTGATTTTAGTCTTGTAGTTGGTATGCACATATTTAAGAGTTGAAAAGGTATTCTCTAAATCTTCTGTTTTATGTTTGTAATCATTTTTAACTCTTTTGAAATCAGATTTTAAGATATTTAGACTCAAGATTAGATCTCATCTCTAGGTTATAGGACCTATATCTGCTAACTTTAGTAATACATTCAACTGAGTAGAGATGTTCCAATACCTTGGCTTTATCATGGCTAGCCATTAGTGCTTGATTTGGAGATGTATGTTCCATAGAAAAGCTCCTGTCAAAGCCTACTTTCTTCAACAGTAACTGCAGCTTGCTGCTTTGGGTTCTCATTCTGGTTGGCTTTGTCCATGTAGTTTGGTCTGGTTTGTGCTTGGCAACCATTTGCCCTTGGTGCCTTGCACCCCCTAACAAAGTGTCCCGTTTGGTTACAATTGTAATATTTCACCTATGCTCTTGTCCGGCCCAAACATTCCATTCGCTGAATTGCTAGGAAACCTTCTCTCTGTCCTCTTGTAAATCTTCTTGGTTTTATGAGTGAGAAAAGCCATTTAGTGAACTATCTCCATGTACTCCAAATCATCTGGATGGATATAGTCAGATCTTCAAGGGTGAAGCGAAAGTTGCTAGTACTTTCATTAGCAGACACCAAAGCTTGTGAAAAACGTGTCTCTTGGAATGGACTTCCTTAAGTGTAAATCTCGCTTGGTTTCTCTCGGAAGGTAATGAAAGGACCCTTTTTGTGAGTTTTCAGGACAACATATAAGATTATGTTGTGGTTCTTTGCAATCCATTTCAACCACATGAAGGGCTAAACTCAGTTGATTGATGGAATTACAATATGGACTTTGTATGTTCATCTCCATCCGGTATCCACTAACAATACCATACAATTCTGTAAGGATAAGAGTCTTAAGGATCAAAGTTCTCTTGATAAGAACATAATAATATGTCCATTGTCAAAGAAGAGAGGACATGAACTTCCTTACAATGTTTCTATTTTCAAGAGTTACTACAACATCCATTTGAGTATCCATAATCTTAACATACTTAAAGTATTTTTGAGTCATGGTTTCACTTGGTTTCAAGGTGAAGTTCTCAAACTGTTGCTTCAAGAAGTCTTTCTGTTCTCTCTTGCTTCAGTGGACCCCTTATACATGAGCTTTAGTGTATCTCATAGCTGCTTAGCAGTTTTGCATTTCTTGAAGCCCCTGTATATGGAGTTTAGAAGAGCATTTTAGAGGGCAGCCATGGCTTTCTGATCTATATCTATTGTCTTCTTGTCTTATTCAGAATAGTCAGCTACCTCTATTAAAATCATACCACCACTAGAAGCAACTGAAGAGGTGCTTGGTATGTGAGGTCAACAGACAACAAACTCTCACATACTAGAGTCTTGAGACTGTTAAAGCCTTCCATTGTTTGGCATCAAGTGTCAAAGTCTTCACAACTGATCAGTGGGGCCTTTATTAGGGTTTCGGTTTCCATATCAACCTTTGTAAGAGCTGCCATTTGAGATGTTAAGTATTTTTATGAGACTGAGGGATCTAAGATGGTGAGATCTTACTATCAATTGTAGGACCATTTAAAGGATGGTCAATACAATCCGTCTCATAATGACGAGAGTGTTAGAACACTTAACAAATCAAATAGGGAACCACAATTTATATTATGACACTATGAACACAAGTAACAAGAGACAGAGACTTAAGAACACAACAACAAAGAAACGGTTTTCAAGATTACAATATATTGCTTCTCAAGTTCTTTTCACAACTTTTACTAAGCATAAGACTAAGATACAAGTACTTGAGACACTTTATACTAAATCTTATAGTCGGCCATACTTTGAAGGCCAACTGGAAACACTAATCTAGATAACAACAAGATCAATGTAAAGTCAAAAGACAAATTTGTCTTTTGACTAGTGACTAGGACATGTCATAGCTCATATCCTAATATATTATGAAAAGGATAAAAGTACATAAAGTAGAAAATTACAGACTTAAGAACTCAATGTAGAGTTACAAAAAACATAACCATTCCCCAACTTGTATAAGTTGGTGAGTCTTCAGGGTTGTCGCGGAAAGTTGGTCAGCTTTATGAAAAATACATAAGAGAAAGCATGTTCTTCAAAGTCTTCGAAAGAAATCTGTTTTCACTTTATTGGCTTCAAAAGACCTTGTCTTTGAAGCTTTGGAAGACTTCACATTTGGCTTTGGAAGATATTTGTCTTGGCTTTGAAAGATTTCATACTTAGAGTAATTTTCTTGTGTAGAGTATGAAACATCCGAAACAATTACTACTTAGTACCAAGTGCATGCATGCAAGAAGCACTTGGGTTTTTTCGGGTGCATTAGCATTTCTATTAGCCTTCTTAAACCAAAAGTATTTTATAATGATGCAATAAAATCATAACAGTCAAACCACTAAACAAATCACACACATGCTTGTCAGATACATAAAAGAGCTATTTGATTAATACATTAATAACATAAGTTCTTTGAAAGAAGATGACATTCTTTAGAATATGGGCCTCTTAACGCCATTATCTTATTCCCAACATCATTTAGATTTATCTGACATGCATACTAAAAGTTAGTGTTGTTGAGTGAGTTCTAGTTTTATTATAAAATAAAACTATTCAGTCCTTAATTTTTGGAAACATGAGAGCAATTATAATAGTTAAGTGCAATAATTAGTGACATGTTATATCAGTGAAACATTTATAAGTTTGTAAGCATATCTTACATAATTTTGTGAAAATCATCTTTTGAGTAGCATGCTTGTACCAAAGTAGAAGGCTACAATGGTCATGTAGTGCACTAATTAATGCAATCAATACTTGCATGAAGCAAAGCTACAATGACCATGCAATGCATTAAGCAATGTTGTAAAATGCTTCGACGAAGCAAAACTATAGTGACCATCCAATTCACTAAGCAAGTAAATCAAATGTTTGCATGAAGTAGAGCAACAGTGCACATGAAGTACACTAAACAAATTAATGAAATGCTTGCACAAAGCAAAACTACAATGGCCATGTAATGAACCAACTAAAGCAATCAAGTGCTTGCTTGAAGCAAAGCTATATTGACCATCCAAAGCACTATGTATGATATTCAAATGCCTACACAAAGTGAAGATACAATGACCATGCAATTCCCTAAGTAAGGAAATTAAATACTTGTATGAAGCAAGACTTAGGTAAGGGGCAAAACATTGTGAAATCTATATAAAACATTGACTTTAACTTAAGGTAATAAACCCTTATCATAACTAAGCATGGGTCCCTTGGATACAAACTTTAGGAAATTATAGGGAAATAATTCCAAGTGTACTCAATACAAAGGGATATCATGTCGATGCGTAAGAATATTGGCCCATTACGACTAAGATTTGGTCTAATATGGATAATCGCAAGTATGGATCAACGTAAATAGGCATACCCAATGCAGGTGAGTAAACCCAACGCTGATGTATGTTGACTTATTGGCTAAGTATGGGTCAATACAAATAGGCATACTTACGGGGAGGAGCAAACCCAATACGAGTGACTTCTGATAGATTAGCTAAGTATCGGTCAATGCGGATAGGTATACACATATGAGTAAATCCAATACCGGTTAACTCTAATGTATTGGCTAAGTATGAACCAATGTAGATGGTCATACCAACGCAAATCAGTAAACACGATGATATTAATAGTTCTCCTTTAATGAACAAATCTATGATGAATAGTGGCTATTGAACACAAACTTCATGGAAATCATGTCAAGTTATACCATCATTTTTCATTTTTAGGGTTATTAGATTTTAATAATCCAAAATATTATTAATTGGTTTGCATTAATTTCAACTTACTACATATTTATAGATACATCAAACGTTGACTTTGTTTCCCTCCAACGATCCCTTACTATTGGAGAGTTAATCACGTTAGTTTTTTGATGATGCGGACTGCATTTGTGGCCAAAACACAAAACCTGAATGTTAAAATCTATCATCAGGTCTATCAATTTGAAACTCCCGCACCCAATAAACCGTCAATCTTCATCACCTGATTTGAACCACCGAACTCGTTGGAGGTAGATTTCAATTGTTAATTGATGATAGACACTGGATTATGGACCTACTTGAGACTAGTCGGTGTTAGAGCTGAAAAATGGCTCAAAGTAGGCCTCATTTCACCAAAACAATTAACGAGGATTATCTCTCTGTTAGTAGGGAATCATTGGAGGAAAATAAGTTCAAAGTGAGGACTGATTCTACACATTTCCTAAGTTGGGATTAATCTCGGCCAATAAATATAAGTTGAAATTATTAAAACCCAATAACATTCTTTTTAAATCATTGAAATATTACTATATAGTCAAGGGTTATTACGTAGACTTGAATATAGAAACTAAATGGTATTATTTTTAAAACAGTAGATCTATGATGTAACATATATTTAAGCATTCATATAATCCAAAAACCACTAGAACTCATATTATGAAGAACTTCAACAAAGCATAGAAAAAGCTTCATTCTCAACGAGATACAAGCATGCATTTAAAAATCTAAGCTTTAACATTAGATTTCGTTCATTACATTTGTATAATTTTACTTATCATCGAATCAATCTTGAATATGAAGATATTCCGTACCTTGGAGCTCTTTCTTTGACATTTTCTCTCTACCCTGGAGCTTTCTCTCTCTATATTAGTTTTTGCAAACTTTAAAGGCAAGAATAGGTCATGACTTTAGAATCGCTTGTTACATCATATAAGATTTCATTTAGGGGAAAAATAAATTATATGGTTGACGTAGAAGAAGAACAAAAAGAACAAAGTCCGATTTGATTTTACCAAGTAATGAATGAATTTATCTTCATACTTCTATATATTTAATTATTTATTATCGGATTATAAAAATATTTTATTTCAATATTTCATCCATTCCTAGTTTGTTTAATTCACATTAATACATAAATAAAATGAATATAGCTATCTTAGTAAATTGTTTTCTTATTATTATTATATTATACTTCTTAGATATGATTTCAACATTTTCAAATACTATACAAATATTTTTAATTTTTTCTTTATGACTTTCTACTTTTTAATAAAAGAACATTTTGCCTTATTTTTCATAAAAGCATAGAACTACTACTAAAACCTAATTGACAAAATACTTATCTCAGAAACCCTCCATGCTAATCAGTCATGACATGCTACTATGGTACAAGAGTGGAAGAGGTAAGAAGAAGTGACAAGTTCAAATGGGTTGATCTATGATAATATCATGATGCAATGGTCAACACAAACACAATAAAATCAAAACACAAGCAATTACATCAAAAACTCATAAATCTCATTGATAGCGAAGCTGTGAAAACAAAATATAAGGGTGAATTATAGGTGTTCTCTCCCTATCCACACATACAAAATACACAAAATATATTATTTATACTATTTAAAGAAACAAGAAATATTCATTTACAAAAAAAATTCCTATACTATGACAAAAACCAAAAACAAATGTTAATCTTCTAAGGGCTCTCACAGTACTCCCCCTAAGATTGGCATTGTCTTCAACCCAACTGTAACTCTTTTGGTTCAACTTTGATCTTGAACACCGCTTTTCTTGGTAGAGTTCCAACTCTCATAGATCTTTCTTGATTGCAGACTTGAACTTCTTGGCAAGGATGGCTTGGTCAAGATTTGACTCACTTCTTTTGATCTCAATTTGTCCATTGCTTCCCAAGTTTCTTTTCATAGACCTACGATGTCAATGTTAGCATGAAATTCAAATGGTTTTGGATGATCGTGAGAGTGAACTTCCAACACTCCTTTGTTGGATATCCTCATAAAGTCAATTTTCTTTATATCCTTCTTCATGAATTTGCAAATACTAGAGCTTTCCGCAATGTAATTCGCTCCATTGCAGCATCCATTACTTTAATGATCATCATGAAGTATATTTTGTCATTATCACAACTTTCAAAGCAACACGGTCAAACTTTTGGTTGGACAAGAAAATATATAACTTGGATGGAGAAGCTTTAGCTCAAAAACTCCAAATAAGGATATGATATCTGTTCCCAGTTGCCTAAGTTACCAACTAACTTCAATTGGAATGAGACTTCATGATAAGACCACCTTAAAATTGGCTTCGAGGTTTGTGTACCATCTATCACTTTTAAGACTGGATTACTGACTTTCTCAAAGTTTTGGTCACTATATGCATCAAGGAAGCTTTCTTTTTCTTAGAGATTAGCAGCCACCTTCTGTTTGCTCTTTATTGACTTGAAATAATCTTTATTTTCTTGATCACATTAAGTTTTAAGATAAGTCTCCAAACTGGTAATACCACGATTGAGAAGTTTGACAAAATTTTCACCTTAAGTTGCCTTGGAAGGATTAATTAGAGGCAATTTGTTCAACTCCTTTAGATCTTGTACTAGCATTGAGATAATGCTTGTGTAATAGTGATAAACATCACGAACTGCATTTACATGTTTAATCAGAAAAGCATCAAAGAACTCATTGTATTTCCATTCGATTATCTTAACCTCCTTGGTATTATCATGCATTATCATTGCATTGGGTAACTCAGATATTGATTGGCCTTTTTGCAATATATTTCTGACCATGTCACCTGCAAATCTTGCTTTGTTCAATAATTGTATTTGTTCAATTAAGACTTTATATGCTGGCTTCTCAGTCTCACGAAACATATCAAACAATTCTTTCCTTTTCTCATTACCCATTTTTACCAACTCCATTGCCTTTATCTCTTGAGGCTTTAAAATTGGAGTTCATTTGGTAATCTCTTGATGTTGTGGATTATCCATGTCCACCACAATTATCTTGTTATTTTGCTTTTTCGTCTCTTGAAAACTTCTAACCAAATTCTTTGGAGAAGCATATTGTAGTGTGTTGAATCTTGTCCTTGAATAATTTCTTGATTGTAACCACAATTTATGCTAAAGGTTACTCATGTTCTTAGTATCTGGATAGTGAAGTTCTCATGTTGGAAGATCTTAAATTATGATACTTTCTTGCATCAGAACCCATTCTCTATGTTTAACAAATATTTCATTTGGATCAACTAAAGCTGTTGTTTTTACTAGTATACATTTTTCATACTCCTCATTGATTTAAGAACCCGTAAGACTATCCAAGATTACACGATTGTGTTTCATTTGGACCAAAGAGTTATATATGTCCTCAACTCAAGATGGTTGTCTTCATTAATAGCTTCAATTGGAGATTCTGCAGCTTTAGTGATCTCTTCTTCCTCCAACACCTCATCATACCAACCATCTAAGAACTCTAGATCTAAATCATCCAATGCTCTAACTAGCTCTTGTACATCTGCTTCTACAATTTCCTATATTGAGGGATTATCTACATTCACTACATAAGAACAACAAATTAGATTCAAGGATATAAGAATTTAAACAACACCAATAATCAAATATATAATTGAAATTGTTTACGAGTTTCAAAAACAATTTTCTGCATTTTTGATGAAGGGTTGGAGGATGATTCTGCCAATGATTGAAAATCAAACTCGTCTATCTTTCTTTTGCCTTTGGCAGCCTTTGATAATTTCTCAACTTCAGTAGATTGAACTTCAGGTGCAATGGTGATTTCTTGTGAGACTTCAGGAACAACCTCTTTTTTCTGATTATAAGTGATCTGGGTCTTGTGGTTGAGTGGATTGAAATTTTAAGTTGTCTTTTGTAAACTTATGCTCTTATTTTAACTTATCATACTTTTCATTCAATTTTTTATATTTTTCACCAAACTAGTTGTAATCTCTGAGCAATACGTCAAAGTTCTATAAATTTATATCTTGAATTTCTTCAAACTCTGCAATCTTCAAGTCTTTCTTTAATGATTCTGCTTTTAAATGATCATTTTCATCTTTCAGCTTTCCAATCATCTTAAGCTAATGGATATTGTTTTCTTTCAAAGATTCTATGATCTGCTTAATCTTTGTGTTCTTGGAATGGACTATAACATTTTATGTCAAGCTTCCACCTTCATCTCACACATGAATAGGTGACCCAACAATGGTTTTGATAATATCAAGGGAAGACTCCTTAGCAATCATATTCTCTTGTGCTATCAGATGTGGTGATAGTACAACAGGGGATCTACTTTGTACTATTGGCTTAGTTACATCAACATCCTGATAATCAAACCTCATATTTTTTTGCTCATTTACTTAATCAACATCTTCATTCAGATACTTAATCAACATCTTCATTCAGATCATATGCATCATTAACATCATTACATCTTTGTTCTGAGTCTCAGATTCTAATTCCTCACTATCAATCTCTTTATCAACATCTTTACTCTCTTCAACTTCATTACCTCTAGGATATCATCATTATCACTATCATCACTTGAAGAAGAACGTATTTCATTCTCAAATTCAATATCATCAACTTCACCAACCTTATTATTCTCATTATCATCCTCATATTCATCCTAAAACAGTACTTGAGGAACTTCTACAATCAAAACATTCGGATCAATTGGTGCATGATCAATCAAATGAAAGTGATATTCATCTATATTCACCTCGTCTATTGCCAATACTCTTATATACTCAAACATGTGAACATTCTGAGTACCAGTCAATATAGCATGTCTTTTGTACACGTTTTTAGTCATGTGCTCAAATCAATATTTCTCCACTTACTCCATATGCACGAAGATCTATGTATTCTTCATTTATAATCATTTGTATAAATGTAGGATACATGAAGTATTTATTCTTTATTCATTTTATATATTAATAATAAAGCCATTCATGATCCATTTCGCCATATTAAACCTTGTGTTAGTAGCGACAACTACAATTGGAGATGCAGTATCTACAGGAAAGGAGTTCCATCCTACACTCCTTTTGGAGATACCATGTTGAAAGATATAACATAGGAGTTTCTAGTGATTATATACTCTACCTCTGAAAAATTATTTCTTAGGAAAATAGTCTAGATATCCCATAGTTATAAATATGTCTTTGCACTCATCAAATGTAAGTTCAGCCAGATCTTGAGGATCATTATCACCCAGCCTTAGAGCTTCTCCAATTGACAACTGATAAACTTCAATCACACGGTAAATGGTGATAAGACTTCTGAAAACTCTCCTTCTTGCATCATCCCTAGCAATTTGTGCAGTACTCTAAAATCTTTTTATAAGATGAGCATATATAACCTGTTGAGCACACATTGCATACACATACTTTAGTTTCAACAAAAATCTGATCATTTCTTCGTAACCGACTACTTCACAAACATTATCATTTAAATAAGCTACAACAATGTGCTTAGGCTCGAACTTAAGATCTCCCATCGGTTTACACTGAACAAAAAATAAAGTACACTTGAATTATGTCACACCCCAACCTTGACGTCGGAATCGTCGAGATGTGAGGGTTAAGATTGTTCACAACCACATAACGCTATCTTTAAATTAAAATAATATTATTATAAGTTTCACATTGAGATACAATCATATGTCTTAATCATAAAATAGTTTCAAACAAAACATAAGATAACATAAGCACTTTATTCTTTTAACTAGGTCCAAATCCTAGATTATTGCAAACTTCAAAAGTTGACTTCAAACATGCGCGTTTCGTGTAACATGTTAAAAAAACGAAAGGTGAACTATAAAGTTGGAGAGTTTCCAAGGGTTTTATATACATAGTATAGCAAAGGTTAGAAGTAGCAATTCATGTCATACGTTATGAGTTAGCAAGTTTATAGAACACATATAGCTACAACCAAACCTCGACTTGATTACAAGTTTATATGATTGGCTAAGTGTACTTGGTTCCCATGATGAACAAGTCATACGTCATCAGGAGCCGGCAATACATTGACTTTAGCACCAAATAGGCTTGTCAGGCTCATAGATCAAAGACATCGCGAGGCTAGAAATAGTTAATGATTGAAACAAAATATGTATCTTGTATAAGACTTACAACAACACAAATAACCATGACAAATAAAAGTATGAATTGTAAGTGCTTTACAAGATTAAAATGTTTACAAGTGTATGTTGATAAGATTAACATGTCTCACAAGGGTGTGAAATAATATAAAACGGGGCAAGGAAACTCACATGACAAATTAGTATAAGAATAGTGATTTATAAGAATAATAATCGGCGTCGTTCTAACGTAAACCGTCACAAGGCACCTAATATAGATATACAAGATTTAACGTTTAAATAATAAGTTCAACAAATTAATTGAAGACTAGAGTTTTAATTTGGAGTTTGGGGGTTTTAT
This sequence comes from Flaveria trinervia, assembly GCA_025506515.1. Taxonomy (NCBI): domain Eukaryota; kingdom Viridiplantae; phylum Streptophyta; class Magnoliopsida; order Asterales; family Asteraceae; genus Flaveria; species Flaveria trinervia. Next base: position 98,079,234 of record CM046444.1, read on the forward strand.
TATCTAAATTACAAGAAATTAAATAATTGACTATGTTTTAATTCAGGGAAAATAAAATATACTATTTGAGCATTTTAGTATAAAGAAAATTAAGAGAAATTTTTGTAATAAAATTTTGGTATAAGTTTGAATAAACTTTGATAATTTTTAAAATAATCATCATTTTAAAAAAATAATATATATTAGATAATGGTTGAACAAACAATAGTAATTTAAACTATTATTTAAAGTCCAATATTTTCATAAAACTAATCTTATTATAACATTAGTTTAGAGTATTTAATAAAACACGAAAGTATTTTTGAGAAATAATTTACAGAATTTAATTGTCTTTGAAAATGAGCAAAGTTCATAAAACATTTTTTTATAATTTCTAAGAATTTTTTGAATTTATTTTAAAGGCCAAAAAGCCTTAAAGCAAAAATGTGGGGTTCCCCGGATTCGAACCGCGGACCTCTAGCTTGTGAGGCATGTATGTTACTAGTGAACTAAGGGTTGTGGTCATGCTAAGTCTCGGCCCATAATCCCTAAACCCTTTGATCAAAAGTGTCCCTAAAACCAGCTAAACCCTAGTTCGATGTGAAGCAAAATTGAATATCAAAACATCATTGATAACCTTATAGATCATAGAGATTTTGTTCCCCAACTAACATCAAGATTGACCGGGTGGTGGGATTGAGAATCTCACTTAGGATCGAATATGATGATCGAGTTAGTGATTGAATGGCGGAATCATTCAATCAAGAAACATTAGATACAGTAGATATAATCATAAATGCTTTGTATACTGATGAAGGTGATTGATTACAATGGCTGCTAGGGTTTAGCAAGAATAGTAATAAATTGTTCTCATTATCTATATTTTGTCTTGTCCATCTTTTTCTATGATTTAGGTCACCCCATATACGAGGTTGTATATTCTATTTATAGGTAGACAAGTTGCCTTTTACAAAATAACTAAACTACCCCTGATTTATTACATCAGAATTAGTCTAAGTCTTCAATAGCATCTTGTCATCCGCATTGGCAAATGCGGATGAGTTAACTTGATTAACATTTCTTCACTTAGTCTTCCGCATTGACAAATGCGAATGAACAAACACTTGTTCGCATTTGTTCTCTTGTCATACGCATTGTTCTCTGGTCATCCACATTGACAAAAGCGGATGAAAAAACACTTGTCTGCACTTGTTCTCTCATGATCCGCATTGACAAATGCGGATGAACAAACACTTGTCCGCATGTATTCTCTGGTCATCCGCATTGAAAAATACGGATGAAAAAACACTTGTCCACATTTGTTTTCAGGTCATCCGCATTGACAAATGCGGATGAACAAACACTTGTCTGCACTTGTTCTCTTGTCATCCGCATTGACAAACGCGGATGAACAAACTTCCTCAGCATTACTTACTGTACCAAATGTGGCTGATCATACTATCAGTGTTTGCTCACTGTAGGCTGATCAAACTTTGTCATCATTTGCTCACTGTAGCAAATGCGGTTGACAAAATTTTTTCAGCATTGCTAACTGTAGCAAATGAGATAGAATAAAATCCACATTTACTTGATCATGTATACTTTTAACACACTAATGCGGTAGAGTACAATCTTTGTCAGCATTAGTTTTACTAAGAAATAAAAGTTACCTGCATTGGTTATAAGCATGTGTTACCTTCACCCACATTAATCAACGCACTCAACTACATTAATTTTTGAACTTGATCAAAACTTAATGTTTTCTGCTTTTGATTTTTCTTGTCATGAAATCTGTCTTTGATTGAACTTGTGTCTTATGAAGTGGTTGGCTGTTGATTTTGTCAATTCTTGCTTTGATTGACTTTTATGTGAGAAGAGATACAAGTTTCCTATTGTTTCACTGATCTTGGACTTTTCATGTTTCCAAGAATCTACATAGGCTGAGATACTATGGTATAACTTCTACACCAACATATAAGTTTTTTTATTAATTCTTAAGAACGTAATTTAAGCTATTAAGAATCTATATAGATTTGATCAAATGCATTTCAAATTACTCCCCATAAAGTTTATATCCACATCGGGATAGAAACTTTTAAAGATTTGAAAAGCTTTTTGAATATAATATTGATTATTTATAATAAAGAGAAAGATATCTTTTGTTGGGATCATATCAATCATACATTACACATGTGCATCCTTTATGATAAAATGGACATGTTTATGAACTTACTAATTGAAGGTATGTTTGTCCTTATAAACTCATAGCAGGTTGATATTTTGATGCAAATGATATTTATCATGTTTTTGGTTGATTTAATTATTCAATATCTACCTCACACACACAAGTATGGAATGATCAACCCTCCTTATACAATTCACGGTAGAACTTTTTCAGAACTTTCTTTACCAGGTCACTTAAGTTATGAGAAATCATTTTCACTGATCCTTATTGGGATTCTTTTTAGTTTGATCCTTTTCATGATAATCCACATTGGGATTCTTTCACTTCACTTTGGAAGGTGATCCATGATAGGATTCTTTTGTTCATTCACTTGGAATGTATTTCTTTTGTAAATTCATCCAATTTTGATGTGTTCCTCATTGGGAATCATTTGGATGAGTACATCTGCACTATGTGCATGTTTCATATGGTCTTGCTCAGCAACACAAAGAAGAAACTGGATGTAAGTGAAAGAGATTCATAAAGTATCATTACCCGGTGTGTTTAGGTTACAACACACACATGCATTCACATAGGCCAATACATACATGTACTTTGTGATTAGTGTTTCACTATTGAATAAGATTTTAATTCATCACTTCATGTATCTTCTCTTCCAAGTTGAGCCTACCAACATATCTGATATGTCATGATAGTCTTGACATTTTTGAAATTAAGCAAAGTGAATGATATAATGACTATAATTATATCATTTCCCATTGATATTCTATTCTTCATAAAATTTACTTCTTTTTGTATTTTTCTGGTATTTTGACTTGTTTTTTGATGTTTTGATTGGTTTTACTCAAGGTTAATCATGCTAGTTGATTGAACCAGAAATTCAAACCTACCAGGTTCGAATGCCTTAGTAAATAAACCAGTCAATTGATTTTCAATGGGAACTTGAATTAATTTTGATCAACCCTTTTTCAGAACAGTCTCGCAAAAAGTGATATCTTATTTCAATGTGTTTGGTTTTTGAGTGCTGAACTGGATTATATGTTATGAAAAGAGCTATTGTGTTGTCAATGGGAATTGGAGTGTGCAAGAAGTTAAAACCATAATCAATCATCTGGTTTTGAATCCAGAGAATTTGATAGCAACAAGCACATGCTGCAATATACCCAGCTTCTGCTATTGACACAGATACATTTGTTTGCTTCTTGCGTGGCCAAGAGACCAGTCTAGGACCAAGAAATTGACAACCGCCAGAGGTGGATTTCCTATTGAAGTGGCATCCTCCGTAATCACTGTTAGTGAAGGCTTAGAGATTGAAATCTCTTTCCTTTGGATAACATAATCCAAGAGCTAGTTTGCCCTTAAGATATCTAAATATCCTCTTAATAGTATTCACATGAGATTCCTTAGGATCAGCTTTATATTTGGCACACACACAAACACCAAGCATAATGTCAGGCCTACTGGCTATGAGATACATAAGTGACTGATCATAGATCGATAGTGAGTCTGGTCCACTGATTTGCCTTTTGGATCAGGTCCAATCTTCACTTTAGTATCAACAGAAGTTCTCATAGAATGACAATTAGCAAAGTTGTATTCTTAAACATAGTTTCAACGTATTTTGATTGATTGATGTACATTCCATCTGCTAATTGTTGAGCCAGAGATGATATCATCCACATATCATCCACGTATTCTCATAGATTTGCACCCCTAGAAAGAAAGTGAGTACCACCATTGCACTCATTTGAAATTTTGAATGCATAAGGTCTTCAAACTCTTTACAGAGTTGCTTGTTTGTTGAGCCAAAGATGATATCATCCATAAACTTTGGACTAACAACATGTCTTTTCCTCTTCTTTTTCTGAAGAGAGTCTGATCAATCCTTCCTCTTTCATATCCATTTTCAAGAAGAAAGGATGATAGAGTCTCATACCACTTCCTTGGAGCTTGGTGAAGACCATACAGAGCTTTGTCAAGCTTGTAAACTCTGTGAGGGAAATCTAGATCTTCAAAGCCAGGTGGTTAACTCACATAGACCTCCTCAGCAATCTTTCTATACAAGAAGGCACACTTCACATCCATTTGATAAACAATAAATTTCATGGACACAGAATATGCTAGAAAGAGTCTCATTGCTTCTAATGTGGCAACAGGTGCAAAGACTTCATCATAATAGATCCTTCTTCTTGAGTGTATCCGTGTGCCATTAATCTTGCTTTGTTTCTGATGACGATCCCTCTATCAACAGTCTTGTTCATGTACAGCCATCTGGTACTGATAGGGTATTGTCCTTCGGGAAGATCTACCAATTGCCATACTCTTTGCTTCTTTAATTGGAGCAATTTTTCCTGCATTGCTTCAATCCAGCTATTGTATTGAAGAGACTTTTTGATGTTCTCGGGTATTGTTTGACATAAAAATCATGAGAACAAGTAGATGTTTGCAATACTAGACTTGCTTCTTATCACCCTCTGTTGAAGTTCACCAATAATGGTTTCAACTGGACGATTCTTGTGTATTCTAGTGGTCGGAATGGAGTCACGAGCAATGGTTACATGAAGATTGGAAACATTTAGTTCTTTATGGTCAGAGGCACCTTTATCTTCTACTTTTGTGGAATTATGAAGATAGTCAGACTCCGTTTCAGTTCCTGCTTCAGCTTGAGCAGCACTATGATTGCTTCCATCATTTGACGTTCTTTGTGTTTCAGCTGGAGGAGTACCTTGTTTTTATTTCTGATATCAGATGATAGATCATCTGAGCGTGATTGTAATAGGCTTGGAACTCCTTAAGTTGAAACACTCTGGTTTTGTGATGGTTGTGTGATAGGATCAGCTTAGAGAGGAACATCTTCATTCATGTATTCAACAAAAGTAGGAGGAATCAATGGAAAGTCATCTCTTCTTTCTACAACTGAAGAAGTGTTACCTGAATGAAGATTCATGCATTAGACAAGTGAAATTGTTCAAATGATTTTGTAAATGAGTCAATATCAAAGAACCAGTTGGGACCATTTGTGGATTTGGGAAATGAATGTTCCTTGAATTGAACATTTTTTGATTCATCAATAATGTTTAATCTAGGCTTAAACACTCTGTAAGCTCTCATACCAATTGACTGGGTGGTGAGATTGAGATTCTCACTTAGGATCAAATATGATGATTGAGTTAGTGATTGCATGGCGGAACCATTCAATCAAGAGACATTAGATGCACAAGATACACTCATAAATGCTTTGTATATTGATGAAGGTGATTAATTACAATGGTTGCTAGGGTTTAGCAAGAATAGTAATAAATGCTTTTGATTTTCTACATTCTGTCTTTTCTATCTTTTTCTATGATTTAGGTCACCTCATATACGAGGTTGTATATTCTATTTATAGGTAGACAAGTTGCCTTTTTAAAATGACTAAACTACCCCTGACTTATTACATCAGAATTAGTCTAAGTCTTCAATAGCATCTGGTCATCCGCACTGTAAAATGTGGATGAGTTAACTTGATCAACATTTCTTCACTTGGTCTTCTGAATTGACAAATATGGATGAACAAACGTTTGTCCGCATTTGTTCTCGGGTCACCCGCATTGACAAATGCAGATGAACAAACACTTGTCCGCATTTGTACTCTAGCCATCCGCATTGAAAAATGCGGATGAACAAACACTTCTCCGCATTTGTTCTCTGGTCATCTGCATTGACAAATGCGGATGAACAAACACTTGTCTGCATTTGTTCTCTAGTCATCCCCATTGACAAATGTGGATGAACAAACACTTGTCCGCATTTGTTCTCTGGTCATCCACATTGACAAATGGGGATGAACAAACACTTGTCCGTATTTCTTTTATGCCATCCGCATTAGTTAATGCAGTAGAACAAACACTTGTTCGCATTTCTTCTATCCGAGCAGGATCTTCATCCGCATTGGTTCTTGGACTTGTGAGAACCTTAGCAAAACAACCATCAACTCAACAATTGAATAGGCATGTATGGTCCATTAAGGGTCCAACAAATTTTATTGCAATGTTTAATTACCTGGTTTGATTTGAAATGATGCCAAGATCGCACGAAGAACAGGTCGCGACAGAAGGTTCACAGTTGATATGTAATGGTTGATAAAATCGAATTAAACTTGTTTGGTTTCGTTTGATGAGTTAAACTTGAAACCCCTTATCAATATGAGTTTAGAATTTTAGATTGATAGTGCACAACTCAACTACAGGTTGCGATAAAGATGGTGCTTGATTTTGGCGATTTTGTGTGTCCCTGATAGAATTACACTCGATAACAACTTACCATGGCTTAGGTGTCATTTAATTGAATTATTGTTGTGTTTTAATGTTTGAACGACTCAATGATTAATGGCATCGGTTACCATTATGCAACCGCCTTTTTATATCAACTTCATTTTTCCTCCAAACCTAAATTCCCAAACTTTCTCTCTACAACCACCTTTGTTCTTTCATTCCTTCACCATTATGCTTTCTTAAATGGCCAACCTTAAAAGAAGAAATGATCTTGATTTCTCCATGCGGTTACATAGGCAACACAATCAAGTTGTCGTGTTAAACTCTAAGAAAGATCCACACTTCTCAAAGGTTTGCCAATTCCTGGCTTTGTCTAACTATTCCACCTCCCTTACCATCGATTATGTTCTTTATGAGGATCATTTGCTTGAGTTTTGGAAAACCTATCAAGATGTTGTTCTAGATGGGGAGAAGGCAATGTCTGCTATGGTGCAGGGGAGGACAATCTTCATCACTCCAGTCATCATAAATACTCATCTAAAGCTGGATGATTAGGAATGTGAGTTATCCTTACCCAAAGAAGTTGTTAACTAGTCCTTCCAGCAGATGGGTTAGGAAATGGATTTCTCTGTAAAGACCTTCAGGAAAGGGAAGGTCTCATCCCAGTGAAAGTACTTCCTACATGTGGCCATCCACAGCTTATCCAACAAGCATCGGAGTTAGGACCAGAATCCTGAAGATCTCTTCTTCATAGTGCACGGGATCGTTCACAGGGTCAAGTTTAGGTTTTCTCAATTTATTTATACAACCCTGCTTGCTAACTTAGACTTCTTAGAATATTATAAGTTTCCTAGATATGTTTAACACATTCTCAACTATGAATTGGGCTCACAGTTGAGGGAAATATATAATATTCTTAAATTGGGACAGATGAAGCACGACATCTTGAAAATCTTGAAGAAACCAACTGTTGGCTTCTCTAGGGTAGAAACAGCCATTTTCCCAAAAATGTTAGAGCTCATTGCTCAAGGTCACAACCTAGCAACACAAGCTAGTGTTGAACCCACACCTTCTACATCTCAACCACCAAAATAGCCACAAATCACCCTCACTTACCAAACAAGATCCAACAAACCCCTGCACAAGCTATTCAGTCTGTGCAGACCCCCATATCACTACCCACACAGGAAGAAGTGGAATCTAGATCACCTACTTCTCCTGAGGAGCAAACAGTTTCCATCCCTTAAAAATCACTCCTGAGGTTCCTCATGCTCAGACCGATGAGTTCACAAGCCCAACAGCCTTAAGCCTTCATTTTGAGTCTCTATACTCAGATGAACAACCTTTAGGGGATAACTACCATCCCCAACCATTGGACTTAAACCAACCAATTCCCAACCATTACTTCTATACTGATGAAGATATAGGTTTCAATGAGTATAATGAGTCTCTCTATTTCTCCCCTACTCAAAGAGAGATGAGTTCTACTCACTCACCTATGTCTAGCTCACATCAGTCACCTATCACTAAGGTGGGTACTTCTGAATTTGTTCATGATATACATATGGTAGAGGCTCTCACTTTAGCAAGTGATTACATAATTAAGACCTCAACCATGGCAACTTAGCCCATTGACAGTTCAACTGAAGTTGTCATTAAGAAGAAGAAAACCACCAGCCAAGAACTCCAAGCTGGTGGTGAGAGAGAAGAATTTGGTCCAATTCTCTTATCCCCTAATGATTCTTCAGACGAAGATGAGGGGAATCTAAGACTAAAAGTGCAAAAGTTATCAAAAACATGCACCAATCTAGTCTCCAAGGTTGGTCTCAGGTGACTAGCAAAATAGGGTCAATGATTAGCAACATGAGATATCTTATCTCAAGGACAAACTTGCTAAGAGACCTTTAAGAAGAGCTCAACTAGGAACACAAGAACATGTGAATATGGTTGATCTAACCTATAGCTCACCTATACAAGTGGGCAATGCTAACAAAAAGGGGAGAAAGTCACCACAAACACAGAAGCAAGGAGTTTTTCACAAAGCATGGACATTGAGGACTCACCATGTTCACTTACAACTGTCCACACTCAGCAACTTCCTCAAATTCACATTGAGGTGGACTCTATAGACTCCTTCATTCAGAGTCTTATTGAGGAACGGATACCAAGGGCAGTGTCATATCCACCTCAAGGAACTTCCAACTACATCATAGGGTGGATGTATGATGCCAACAAAAGTGCCCTCATTCTTCAAAGAGTTCAACGGTAGCAAGAAGTCTTTAACTTTCAAACCTTCAACTACTATGAAGGTCTTGACCCTAAGATTCCAACATGGATACAATTAGCATTCCACTTGTGAACCCAAGCCAATCTAGACAAGCTGACAAGCTGGCTCAAAGGATAAAACATGGAATTATTGAAGAGTTCAAACTTAGAAGGAGACAAAGGCAATCAAGTAATACTATTGGTCAACTTGATGTTGAGGCAGACCCTAGGATTAGCTTTCAAGGTAAAACCTTGACTGAAGGCCTAATGGTAGAGCCTGAGAGCCCTTTCACATCCATAACTACTTCAGCAATTCATTCCCCCAATGAAGCACCTGTTGGTGAAGGTGCATCACAACCTCTCTCTGGCCAAAGCTTGGAAGTTACATGAAGCAATGAAGGCCTAATCTCTCTTCACACTAAGTCACAAAGGTCTGTGAGTGACAAAGGGAAATGAAAAATGACTTGTGAGGAGATTGAGGAGGAGGACAGAGAGAGGCAGAGGAAGCTAAAGGGGAGAAAGTTCCTCTTCTGGGTTTGCTAGGATCATGGAAGCCACTATCAGGGCTGCCCCGAGGCCAAATACTTAATGATGAGTTGACAGCAATGAGAATAAAGTATTTATAGACCTAGAACTATGATATTGATAATATCATCTCCCTCCCCTTAGATGAATAAAATGAACTGGCTGACATGTAATTGTGAAAGAAAAGAAAGGAGGCAGAGGATGCAAAATTACTTATGCAAATCAAAGAAGAAAGAAGACAGAAGCGACTCTACAAGCATGTGCCTACTCTCTCCCTAATTCAAGAAAATCCTGTACAAGAGGATGTGTCTCTAGAAGAACCTTAGGTAGACAAAGAAACTGATAGGATCAAAATGATTAACTACCTAAGTGCCATAGACCTCTATGATGCAGATGTACTTCTTCCTCTATCCTTTGAATATATTGAGTTCGAGTGTCTCAAAGAGCTTGAACTTGAATTAACCGAAGAAAGAAAAATCACAAAGAAAATGTTAAGGGAAGAAACTACAAGTCAAGTGCCATCATCCTGAAGAGTATGAAGAAGCCTACTGATAGGTAGAGGATGATGAGCTTCTCGAAGTTGTATGGATTCTCCAGAAGGAGACTTGGCCCCATGTCTCTATCCATTATCGATGAGCATATAAGGGTGATCAAGTAGAAGATTCAAAGAGGTGAACTAGTTGACTTACACTCCCCATCAAGTTAGGTCCCTCAAGAAGTGAAGGTTAAGGTTGAACCATTTGAGACAACAAAACATGAACCTCCTACTGAGCATCAACAAGCTTCTACTTCTGATCCACAATAGGGTTCTGTCCCTTCTCAGTTTGAACTTGTGAGAGAGGAAAACCCAACTAAGAAAGACAAAGAAGATCAACAAGGTGATATAAGCCAGTCTTCTCAATTAAAAGGTTTAAAAAGGAGAAAAAGGATGGCCTCTAAACCAAAGCCATAGAAGAAAAAGAAAGGGCATCCATCTCCAAACCTCTGGATGAGTGAAAACATCCTCAGGATGTACAACAAAAGGATGCTACATCAACTACAATTCAAATAGCTCCTCTAGCATCAAGAAGACCCATCTTGTCATGGACATACACTTCATTTCTCGAAAGATAGCATATCATGGCAAGACATGTTCAATCTACCCTTGTATGATCTTTTTGACATGAGAAGACACTATGAGAGTTTGAGTGATCCTAATCATCTTGTGAAGAAAGGGATGGTCGTCATCATGATAAGGACTATTGATATCTGAAGTCTTCAAGTGTTTTGGTAGCATCAACCTAGGGGGAGTTTTTAAGGTTTCATATAAGGCTCATGCAACCCAAAACATCCAAAGTCTAACCTGCATGCATGCATAAGTGTACTGAAGTAGAATGCTTCGAAAGTTTCACACTCTTCCTTGGAAAACATTCTTAGTGGGAAATCTTTCGAAACCAAGACCAATATATTCCGAAAGCAAACATGAAGTCTTCCGAATCTTCAAAGATATAGTCTTCTCAAGCCAACTCTTTTAGATAGATTTCTTCCAAAGACTTTTAAAAACATGCTATTATCTAATGTACCTTTATTATAAAGATGGACCATCTTTCTGCTACAACTCTAATTAGACATCAAGTTTACATATGTTGGTGAAAGGTGCATGATTTTGGTAACTGTATATTGAGGTCTTAAGCGTGTACTTTCTACTTTATGTACCTTTTTCCTTTTCTTAATATACTTGGATGTGAGCTATGACATGTCATAGTCACTAGTCAAAAGACAATCTGCCTTTTGACTCTATATTGATTTTGTTGTTGTCTAGATCATGTATCCAGCTAGCCTTCAAAGTATGGCCACCTGTAGGTTGTAATATAAGTATCTATTGTCCTTGTATCTTATTGTAATTGCTTTGTAAACACTTGTTAGGAACTAGAGAGAAATACACATCATCCTTCAAACCAATAACTCGTGTTCTAGTTCTGTCTCTTTATTACTTGTGTTTCTTAGCTTTTATACAAACTGGTTTTTCTAGTTCCCTATTTGATTTGTTAAGTATTCTAAAGAACTCTCATCACTTGTGTTGTTTTGTTGTAAAAGAGCATTGCACCCATCCTATGGTCCTACAAAACTGTTTCACTTGAAAACCAAGGGAAAAATTAAATTCTCCTATAGAACGCATTTGGAAACAAGACTTCATGACTTCTTTAAATTCTTTGCATAATGTTATACTTTTAGAACCCAATATGATATCATCATCATATACTTGATCACATAAGAGATCATTAACATCCTTCTTTATAAACAAGGTTGGATTAATTTTCCCTTGTGTGTATCCATGCTAGATTAAAGGATGTGATAACATATCATACCAAATTTTAGGAGCTTGATGAAGACCATACAATGTTTTACTAAGTTTGTACACACCATGTGAATATTTTAAATCTTCAAAACCCAGAGGTTGTTTGATATACACATCCTTAGTGATTGGTCCATACATTAAAGCACCTTATACGTTTATTTGCTAAACCTTGAATTTCATATATGATGCATATCCAGGAAGACACGAATTGCTTTAAGTCTTGCAACTGTAGCAAATACTACATAATAATGTATTCCTTCTTCTTGGGTGTAACCTTGTGCAACAAGTCTCGCTTTGTTGCGAACAACAATTCCCGATCGTTTGACTTGTTCCTATACAACCATTTGGTGCCTATGGAATTTTTATCATTGAGGTAATTCCACAAGCTTCCACACTTCTTGTTTGCAGAACTGTAATAACTCTTATTATATTGCTTCAATCCAACTATTGTCCTTTAACACTTCTTTGATGTTTTTACACATAATTTAAGATAGAAAACACGAGTATAAGAAGAGGTTTGCTTGTTTTGAATGACTCCTCATAATTTTCTCATTCAATGGACCAATAATGTTGGACGTAGGATGGTTCTTGTTAACACACGACATTGTAATATCATCGTCTTGACCATTAACATTCACATTAGTCTGGTTCAAGTTGGAAAGCTGCTGCAGTAAGTTCGAAGTGTGTGGAGTGAAATTAGGAACTTGAGTTGGTGAATTGATAAAGTAATCAAGATTATAAGTAATAACTACATCATAAAAATTGATGAAGTTGTAAACTCAAGTTGCTCAATTTGTAGGTTCATCATTAGGAATAGGTTGCGAACTTTTCAAATTTCAAAAACGGAATGTTCTTGTGCTTGTTAAGATTGAGATTGTTCATGAGATTCAGAATGAAATACATGATCTTTAATAAACAAAAGAATGGGTAATCTGGGCTAGATTCATCCATATTATCATAATCAAAATCATTAGTAAAAGATCCAAGATCTCCTACTTGTTTCTTTTTCACACCTAGAGTTTCAAACAAGCTAGAACTGAAAAAGTTAATCTAAATCAAACAACCAAGCTGGACCATTAGCAACTCATGGAAATGTGTTTTCATGAAAATTGACATTAAAATTTTCAAGAATAACATTCTTCTTAGAGTTATAAACTCTAATGACTTTTGAAACCGACAACTATCCAATGAAAAATCTATCATCAAATTTTGAATTAAATTTTGGATCAAATTTTCCTAGTTGATTAGTTGAATATAAAATGAAAACTAGACAACCAAAAGATTTAAGAAAATCTATATTAGGTTTGGTGTAAAACATCAACTCATAAGGTGTTTTCTACTTATCTTTCACAAGTAATATACAATTCTGCACAAAACATGCGGTGGATATGGCTCCATTCGAGAAAGTGATTGGAATCTTTTCATCTGCTAACATGAACGTGCGGTCTCAATCAAAGTTCTGTTTTTCTTTTCAGCAACTCTGTTTTGTAATGGAGTTCTAGGAGCACTAAAGTGATGAGCAATTCCTTTTTCTGCATAAAACATGTGAACATTGGACTTAGAACTCAGTTCCATTATCACTTCTAATGATTTTCACCTTTTGACCTAATTGATAGGCTACATTAATGATGAATTCTTTTAACAATTCAGCGGTGTCAGATTTAGCATGCAAAAAGAAAACCCATGAAGATCTTGTAAACTCATCAATAATAACCAAACAATAATGTTTCTTTCTAATACTCTGTACATTTGTTTGTCCGAATAGATCCAAGTGCAACATCTGGAGAGGCTTGGAATT